>PVHT021183696.1:25032734-25221489 GCA_004024745.2 Catagonus wagneri | reverse complement strand
AAAAAAAAAAAAAAAAAACAGGAAACTGGAAAAAAAAAAAGGGAGTTCCCATCATGGCTCAGTGGTTAATGAATCCGACTAGGAACCATGAGGATGCAGGTTTGATCCCTGGCCTTGCTCAGTGGGTTAAGGATCCAGCGTTGCCGTGAGTTGTGTAGGTAGCAGAGGAGGCTCGGATCCCGCGTTGCTGTGGCTGTAGCGTAAGCCGGTGGCTAAGGCTCCAATTCTAGACCCCTATCCTGGGAACCTCCCATAAGCTGCACTCGCGGCCCTAAAAAAGGCAAAAAGACAAAAAAAAAATAGAAAACTGTGGCAGAGACACTCAAGGGTGACCCCTCCCCCACCCAAGAGTGGGTGGAACCTATGAGTGCTTCTGGCAAGAAGCAGATATGGGAAAGGAGTTGGGATATCATTCCTGTGATTATGCTATAATATATTATGTGGCAAGGTGCAAAGGTGCAGGAATTTTGCAGATGTTATAGAAATGCCCTAATCAGTTAACTTTGGGTTAAGAAATTATCTTGGGTGGCCTGACCTAATCAGATAAGGCCATTTTTTGTAAAAGGATCTGGAGGTCAAAGAGTCTCTCTTGTTGAATAAGCAAGCAGCCATATGTTTTTCAGCTGTAAGGAACCATATGATTTTGGAAAAAGATCATTTGCTGTCAGTGAGACCTTAGCCCTAGCTGACACTTTGATTGTAACCATGTGACACTGTGAGTAAAGGACCTGGAGAAGGCAAGCCTGGATTCCTGACACATGGAAACTGTGAGATGATAAATTTGTTTCATTTTAAGGTGCTAAGTTTGTAGTTATTTGTTGCACAGCAATTGAAAACTAATAAAATAACTGCAATGAAGCCTATTAATTTTTAAGAAGTATTTTAGGTAGCATCCAAACCTCACAAAAAATAGACTAGACTAACCTGTAGTAACACGAAGATAGGAGCATACAATGACTCGACTATATGAAGGCAATTGGTTGTTGATCACATAGCAATCAGCACCACAGCAGCCTGAGGACTTTGATCATTCAGAGCCCTGGGGCACCCATCTCTGACCTCTGGCTTTTGAAAACTCCCTTGAGGAGGTAGGGCAAAGGAGCAAGGATTGTGCAGAGCAGGTTTTATAGAACACACTTCACTTTTCCTCACCTCCTGTACAGCAGAAGACAGTCACATGGATGGTCATACGAGAAGGGCAGAGGGATGTGATCCAGCTGTGTGCTCAGGAAATCAAGGATATAGGCTTTAATGATTAGTCAGTGCTTTTACATACTTGACAAGGTAATAATAGAAGCTCCTATTGACAGATGAGGACATCTGTGTTCAAAATATAGTAACTTAGCCAAGGCCCAATAAATAAATGGAAGAGATAGAATTTGATAACTGCTTGTCTTTAAAGAAGTTGCTCTTTGTACTAGAACACAAAACCTAGACGAAAACTGTGTCACAGATGCATTGTTTACTATATTTCTCTTCGCAAAGATACTCCCTTCTATTCAGGAGATAGTGGTAATTATTCATGTTATGCTACTATTCCCCCTCTTCTCTTATTTTCCCTTTCTCTTTAGTCAGGCTGCGTATTACATAGGTAGGACCAATATGCTACTCTTGCATAATTTGTTATAATTTTCCAAGAAGTTTTCTGGATATTTATTAATAACTCATTAATTCACTCAACACGTTGTTTTGTTCAACAAAAGGTAGGTTGCCAGGGGCTGGGACACAAATATGTCTGATGTATCACATCTACACTTGAGAAGATAAGCCATAGGGAGTTGCTGTTGTGGCTCAGGGGTTAACAAACCTGACCAGTATCCATGAGGAGACACGGGTTCGATCACTGGCCTTGCTTGATGGGTTAAGGATCTGACGTTGCTGTGAGCTGTGGTGTAGGCCACCAGCTTTAGCTCTGGTTTGATTCCTAGCCTGGGAACTTCCATATGCCGAAGGTGCAGGCCTAAAAAGACAAAAAAAAAAGGAAGAAAAGAAAAAGAAAAAGATAACCCATGAGTAAGTTGACATTTTTCTGATTTTTTAGAAATCCGATCAGTGATCCCCAATTGTTTTTTAACTTACAAACTAAACATGTCTAATAAGTGGTTGAGCTGAGGCTAGAACTCAAGTCTTTGGACTTATTGTTTCCTAGAGACTATGCACAATTCATAATTTGTAAGCAGATGCTCCATCTCTTAATAGCATCGTAACAATTTTAAGATTGAACACAAATATATTTTATTTTTTTGGTCACAGAATTTCCTGCACCAGGAATCAGACCCATGCCACAGCAGTGACAGTGCTGGATCCTTAACCCACTGAGCCACCAGGGAACTCCCAAATATATTTTAACATGGCAAACTCCATGAAATGATTTTGCCTGTGTTAAAGAGAAAGCATTACTTTATAGACCTCTTTAACAGGTGTTGTTTTTGAATATGTTTAAGCTACTACAGGATGACATTATTTACCAAAAAACATCATAATGTAAAGTTTAAAATAGGGAGCTGATATTTTGTTTGATACTTAAATAGCTTACTTGTAAAATTTCTGTAAAGGGAAGAAACCAGTTTGCACTTTGCCGTTTGCCATCTCAGTACCTTGGGAAATGAATTAAAATGTTCTGAGTTTTAGCACTCATATCTAAATTGGAGCTAATACTTTTCTGACAGTAGTTTTGGGAGGTATTATTGAGATAATACTTGTTGGTGGCTTATACAAGTTTCAAATATTACCTTCCTGAGGTCTGAAAATAGTAGTGCTATAAGAAAAAATTCAACCTTTTTTCTGCCTCTTTGGAATTCTGGCAATTCAAAAGCAAGATTCCTTTCCATATTTTAAAATCACATTTCAGTCCAAACAACCTTATTGATAGAAAATAGCTTAAAGTGAAAATTATTCAGAGACGAGTGGCAACAAAGAAAATGAAGGAAATAAGAGCTTGATAGTGAGTGGGAAATTAATAAACTTATTTCTATTACTTTTGTGATTTTCTTGATTTGCTGCAAGCTTGGAAGGGTAGACATTGGAAGAAAATGTCTAAAATTATGCCCACAAGAGAGTGAAGATGCCTGCCCCAGTCTGAATGTACCACATGTATCCATTCATAGTATATAATCATGTGTTTATATCCCATGAAAGATACATGACAACTTAAAAAAAATAACAAAATAAAAACACTAAAATGTAGTTGAGAAAAAAAAGGACAAAGGGAAAAGGCGATGGTGACATAATCAATCCAAAATAAATTTAGTGTAGAAAAGGAATACAGAAAAGTTTTACAACTAAAATCTGTGATGCAGGGTGGAAAAAAACAAGTCTGGAGAAAAACTTGCTACGTAGATTCTCATAGAAATTAATCTGTTTATCTTTAACAATTAAGGGAAAATTCAAAACCCTCCAATTTTGTGTTTTCTATTTCTTTTAGAACAAATTACTACAAACTCAGTGGCCTCAGTTATATTAAAATTTATTACTAATGTACATTTTTGAGGTCTGAAGTCTAACATGGGCCTCACTGGTTGAAGTGTTGATGAGGTTGAACTTTCTGGAGGCTCTAAGGGAAAATACGTGTCCTGCCTTTTCCATTTTCTAGGGACTGCTTTCATTCCTTGGTTCATGGCAACCCCTTCCACTATCTTCAAAGCCAAGAACTGTAAGCCAGGATTTTTCACATAGCATCTTTCTGATCCTTCTGTCCCACGTCTATCTTTCTGGTCAGAGCCACAATGGGTTCTTCACTTTAAAGAGTTTATGTGATTAGATTACTCCCACTAGGTAATAAAGGGTAAATTTTCTATCCCAAGGTCAGTGTCCTTAATCAAATCTGCAAAATCATTTCTATGTTGGGTAACATATTCACAAGTCAGAAGGTTAGAGGGCAGACATTATCCTGCCTAACACAAAAGTCTTTAACTATGACTGTGCCTTCTTATCATTGACTGTAGATGATTGATGAATTGATAAAGAATAGATAAGTTTTTTAGGCTATTATGGATAACTGTAATTGATTGAAAATGCCTAAAAAGTCATCGATATATATGCCATCAAGATAAAATTGGGATTTTTAAACTACCCACTAGATAAAAAGAAGTATAACAAAAGCACTTTTATTTCATGTATCATATAGTTGTGATATTTTGTTACTTAACAAATATGGATTTTTTTTAATCTGTTGAACGTGAGCTAAAAGAATAAAATATAAAAACATTTTATAGGACCATTGTTGATCTAGATTTAAAACATACATACTTTAACTCACTATATAAAAGTAAGGAAAAAAATATTAAAGGAAATGTAAAATGTATGAACTTAGAAAAGTACTTTAAAAGAGAAATTCACATGTAGGATGACATGGGAGGTTAGAATTTTCAAAAAGATTATCTGAAATTTGAGAACTAGGCCCTTTTTTGTAAGGCTCCTGAAACCTTACTTCAAGCAGTTCACACTTTTTCAAAGTGGAAAAAACTAATATATGAGAGGAAGAGACATGTTTTTTAGGAAGGTTATCTATTATTTACTGCTTGTCCTCAGAATCTGATTATCTGTAGCATTATAGTGAAATTATGTAAGAATTCTGAGCTCTAATTCTGATTTTCTCTTACTGCTTTGGTATGTCCAAATGACATTTTTATTGTACTGCAAGTTATGGTCTTTTATAGCACTTCTCAGATACAACCACTTTTTAGAAGTTTCTGAAAAAGTTTTCAAAGTTCAGTGAAGTCAGAGTTACCTGAAAGGAATATTCTTTAATTGATCAATGGTGCACCTGGGTAAACAGACTTACTTTTGTGGAGTTTGCTCCAAGAATGAGCCACAAGAGAATGTTTTGTCAAGAAATGAGGCTTGCCTCTGATTTCCGATGAAGATTTGAGTTGAAACAGTGTGTGTTCACTTAATCTTGTTAAATGTAGCACAAAACACTAAGTGTATTAGAGCATGTATTTAAATGATAATAAACCCTGCTGTTAAAGCTAATAGGAAACAGTTCTTTTCTCATTGAGTTTCCACATCCAAGCATTCCTTTAGATATCATCATTTACTATGAACTCTTATGTTTGACTCCAATATGCTTTTGAGATGCATTTTGAAGCCTTTGTCTTTCCTTATTCTTAAGCAATACTTTCCTTTTAAAAGTGGTAAATTTTGGCAACAGTGCTCTACTCAAAACAATACCTACTGATGCAAAGCACACAAACATTTTAACCTAAGTAGATAATAATGATTGATAAATAATAACTGGTTTTAGTCATGATGATAGGTATTGAAAATATTCAGACTAACCTTTTCTGTTGAGGATTATTTTCTGCATTTAAACTGTTGCATTTTAAGCTTTCTATACCTCAATTGAAAAAAAAAAAATTAAGGTAGCTTTGCTCCTGTGTGCATATCCTTATTGAGTTGGGTTTGGTTTGGAGTCTTAGAGGTCAAGGAGGGTTGGTCCTTTAGAGGAATAGTAGAATTTTTAAATTCTTCATCTTTTTCCTCTTGGAAGGCTAGGTTCACTCTGCCTAAAGGCAGGGCAGTGAACTCTCAGGGACCCTTCCAGCCTGATGCACCTTATGAAGTAAAAAACATTTACCAGAAAACTTTAGAACACTTCTTAAAATATATAGTTATGAAAGATAAAAAGTCCCTGAAGCATTTTCTGCACAGAAGAACCAATATTATTTATTACTGTTTATTACAAAAAAAATATCAGGTGAAACATTAAGAATTTTGTTTCCAAACTCGCATTACAACTAATGGAAATCACCATATTCTTCAGATGTGCATCCAAGGCTTAAGAGCTTATTATAAAACTACTATAGTTGATTCTTTTTCATGATTATTAGAGTAAAAACCATATGCTTATATTCTTAAATTTCATTCTAATTTATTTGATCAATAAAACTGACATGATTAGCCAACTTATTGCATCACATTGGATTCTTCCCTTTAAGAATGATGAATGTGAGCTATATCTTATTGTACGCCTGATCAGGCAGCTTTTGACCCTATCACCTGGTATCTAGTTATCAAATTAAGCCTCAAGAAAGAGTCACAATTTGGGGAACATAAGTGAAAGCTGAAGTACATTTGTGTACAGCAATTATGACATGCTTAAGTAGAAAATATTTGAAATAACCTAATCTTATATTTACATCACTGCCTTAGAATAAAGGAGCTGAATAAATCATTTAGTCTAAGATAAAATATACCCGTTCCAGTTTTTTGTAAAAAATAAATAAATAAGAACTATAATAGTAGCCAGATTTTTTCCAGGTACAATTTCATTTCTTTTAGTTTTATTAACTAATTTAATCCTCACACCACCTTGTTATTATCTTCATTTTATTCCTGTGGGAGTAAGCCCCAGATGGTGAAATGATAAATGATCAAATCAAGTCTCAAATCTTTTCTGTCACTGTATAGCCCACACTATAAACTTCCACATCATATAATCCTGTCAGTAATTGCCAGTGCCTTCCCTGAAAATTCCTTCTTAACAGGATGTCTTCCTCTCTAATTCTACAAAAATCTATTCAAGTTATGGAACTAAATTAGTGGGTTCCTAGGAATAACACTTGCTTTTTTTTTTTTTTTTTTACTTTTATATTTCAAGACATCTAAATGCCTATTCCCCTTTGGGGTGGGAAAAGGAGAAGGTCAATGGATTGATATTTTGATTATAATATCATATCCTTATTATTTGTCTTTGTGAAGAACTATACAAGGTATAGTGTAAGAGAAATAATAATTGATAAGAGCTATTGTATTTTAAAGGGAGAGGTAAGATTATTAGAAACAAAACACTAAGCCCTGAAATTTAACCTAGAAAATTGACGATACCCAAATACACATTATACATATTTTAGATATTTAAAGAGACATTCTGTTTTGCCTTTACTGATCGTTAAATAATCTATAAAATAAATAATAGCCAAATTAGCCCTAACTAATTTGTATAATATTGACAGAAGATCTGGGAAGGAAAAAAAGCACATTCCAATCATCAATCGCTGTTTGATCATAGGACCCTAGATCCCCAGTTTTTAAAGATGTATGATTCTGAAGCTGAACAAAATGGAGACGAAGGACAAGTGTCTGGGTTTAGCAATCGTGATATCACCTGCATCTTTTAAGAAAACGTGTTCCATAGAGAAGCAGAAGGTGGAGCTAGAATGAAATCAGCTAGAATCCTTGCTGGGTGGGGAGGTGGGGAGATAGAAGCAATTATTAATGCTAACGCACATATACAACTATTGTAGATTTTAAAAGACATTTCTAATTACCTATAAATAGAAAGTAGAGGGAGGAATGTATTACTTATCTTAAGAGAAAAATGATAGGCCCCAGTATTCGAAGTACTTTAACTATTTATGAATTTCACGAACCTTCTTTTGTGAATATATTACAGCAAGAGAGAAGAATTCATCAGATTTTAACAGAATTTGTCTCTAAAAAAAGTACAAAAAATAGGTTTGTACTTATCACTAAGCTCTTGGACTCATTTCAATTAGCTATATACAAAGAAACTAAGGTACAGACTTTTTACTCAGACCAGTTTATACATCCCTACATGAATTAATTATAGGTTTTAGATACAACTGGACTTTTAACAGTCATGTGCATGTAGGAGATCTTTAGATTATGGAAAAGGAAATGAGCAGTTCCTTGGGTGGTCTTATGTATTCTCATACTTGCAGCTAATTTACTTCACAGTTCAGTCACTCCAAACTGAAGAGCAGTCGTGTTTTCATTTCCAGGGTTCATAACCTGTGGAATATGGATAGACTTCTGCTGGGCCCCAGGACTTGAAATTAAACATAAAATGTTGAATGCATATACATTTGTACAGGGGAAAGTTCCATGGCTTTCATCAGGATCTCTCACTGCCCATCAGTTTCCTTGCTGAGATGAGCATTATCTGCAGTTAGAAGCTGGCCTTCAAAAGTAGTGATTTTTAGGGCATCTTTGACTTGGTAAAAATGACCCTGTCACACGTCTGTGGCTTAAATGTCAAAACTTTATTTTTGCTTCCCACAGCACCCTTTTTGTTCCAAAATTTCTTTATTTATTTGTAAAATCAAAGCAGTCATACAATTCCTGGAGTAGATAATTTGAGGTACTTTGAATTGGCAACTTGTGAAGAAGAGAAAAGCTGGCTTTGAAATCTCAACGTTTTTATTTGGAGAGCTGGTGAAAAAATAATTTTCCCTATCTAATAAGGAAAAAAGACCTTCTAACCTTGGAACCTGACTTTTTAAAAAATATTTCACATTATAGAAATAGCAATTTCTAGGTTCTGATAAACCTCTGTAACATAAATTTTTATGAAGTGTTAATTTAGAAATACAGGAATAAGAGAAATATATAACTGACCACAATACATAGTCCATGGCCCTGAACTGCATTGTTTTCATCAGATACAATTGTGTTAAAGTGAACAGCCAATGAGATATTATTCAGATAAAGTGAAAACTATGAGGTAAACTAGTCTGATTAGTAAATCAGTGTGACTCCAATGAATTGACTGTTATGCATTTCTTCTTGATGTTTGTGATTAGCTATCTTTTTTACAAAAATACAAAATTAGTAAGTTTATGCAAAGAGAAATTATAGTCTCCTACACCATAAAATTTTAAGCATTAGTGTAACTACACACATATATAGAGACTTACCTATATATAATTCTTTTGGAGTAGAACTCAATAAATTTTTATTTCTATTTATTTCTCTGAGTATAAATTCATATTTCTTCTAAATGAAGCAATAAGTTATATTCAATAAACTCTATTTTTTTAAAGCTAATTATACATCCCTAAATTGTTGATTTAACAGAAGAGATAATCCCCAAATCCCGATACTCTATTAAATCAAAAATATCACCTGTCCATTTTTCACTTCCACACACTAATCTTTGCATTTTGGCATCTCTGGAACTTGTGAATAGCAATGCACAGAAGTGGAGAAGGAGGGTGGAAAACATTTCTACCTAACTTTTATTCACTGTGTTTAAGCCTAAAGTTATGTTTCACCTAGGTACAGTGTTATTCAGGGAGCAGAGTGAAGACTTTGGAAATGGAGATGTGCATTTGAGTCTTGTTTATGGTGTGTACTAGCTTTAAGACTTCTCACATTTCATTCATTATCCTTTTGCCCTGTTTCCTCATTTTTCAAATATGGATAATGATATCTATTTTACCTTCCATGCCAAATTGCAGGAGCATTAAATATGATTAGATGAAAATGGTAGGTAACCTCTCCCCTTAGACAATATTTGATTGTCCCTTGTGGGTGTTTGTAACTATTTTTGAAAAGACAGTTTTTTAAAACTATTTCACCTCTTCTTATTTTCTTTCTCATTTCTACCCTCTCACATTCCTCTCATTTACACACTGTCACAACTTTGGTAATAAGCAGCAATGTAATTTTTTTAGGTTCTTCACTCTCTCTCTGTATTTGTTAGCATGAAGTGATAAGGTTTAATCATATATGGAAGAATTGCCATATATGCCTTGATCCTGCCAAGGAGGTAAGTAGAAATAGGATTATTAATTTATAGGGGTTCAAATGAGCAAACAAACCATTGTTTATACGTCTTCCATGACACATCTTGACTCAAAAAAATGATGGGCTGGGAGGAGAAGCAGCAAGAGCAGGAAGAGAACCAGGAGTTCGAGGAGCTGCCAGAGATGAACAGATTCTAGCAGAAGCCCTTCATGGTTATGGCAAATATTCAAATGGTACAATAATTTTTACTTTTTGTTTGTTTTCTGTTTCTTTTTGTACAATGCAAGGCTTTAGTTCATGGTAATTCATCAAGAAGAAAGCAATGCTCAGCTCAGTCTTCTTTTCAGAGGTATGGTTTATCCAATCTGTCATTAGACTTTCATGAATTCTTAGAAGACCAGCAATGCTACTGTTTAATTTTTAGTATTCACACAGGCTTATAGTCAAGTTGCATTTTTACATAGTATTATATTTCTACATTGAGGAATCTTCCTAAAGGAAGGCAAATAGTACCAGGAATACCGGCCTGGATTTTAGTTTTGGTTTCACCATTATGTGTTTGGGAAATCTTTAATCATTTTAGCTGTTGTAGCTTTAACTGTGAAATTGTGCTGTCCAAGTGATAGACTCTGGAACAAGATCCCAAGCTTTAAATCTTAATTCTACTCTGGGTAAAATGAAGATAATAAAAATACTGACTTTATAAGCTTGATGAAGTTCAAACAAACTCATACTATAATCAGTGTTAACTATTATTATTGTTTGTAATTCATAACTGGCAGAATTCTAGTACTATCCTAAATACTTGTAGAGGCCAACAGTATACCTTTACATTTGTCTTATATCCAGTCATATCCGCTTTTGATACTGAAATTTGATTAAGTGCATGTATTTTAAGAGCTATAAACTTATTGATGAAAGATGGAATTAAAATAAATGGTGGCTGCCTATAGCCAGTCCATGAAGCCTGTATGAAGGTTTTGTAGAGTGTCTATGCTCTCACTGTGATGTAGTGTGTCTATGATTGCTATCTAAATTTTAGACCAGTTTCTCTTCAGCAAAGATTTGGCAGTCCTTTAAGGCAAAATAAAAACATTATGGATGAGTTTCTAACAAACAATTTAGTAAAACATTTGGTTTTCTTGATTCTCAGTTGTCAGGCTTCTTTATGAGTAAAAAGCACAAATCATAATGTTTGAGTCCATCATGTGTTGGATGTTACTAAGTACTTCTTGTTGGCTTCCTGCCTTTATCATATGTTAAATATGACTAATGAAAAAAATCTTTAGCCTGGATATTTGTTTTTCATCATTTATTTTATTATAGAGTGGAAAATTTTAATTAGATATTTGGCATGTATGTGTATATGTATATGTATGTTTATGTATTCCACAGAGAATGTTCTAAATAGCAAAACTAAAGCTTAAGTTGGAGTTTTCTTGTGGTGCAGTGGGTTAAAATCAGATGTTGTCACTGTAGCAGCTAGGGTCACTGCTGTGCCTGGGTTGGATCCCTGGCCCAGGAACTTCCACATGCCTCAGGCACGGCCAACAAACAAACAAACAAAAATGAAGAAACAAAAAAACAAAGTAAGTTTACTTAGCAAACTTTATCTGTGTTGAAAAATACCAAAAAGATTAAAGAACAGTGAAAAGGCTTTTCTTGACTCAACTTCAACATGTTTGTGCGGCGACTTCTCCACACCAATAAGCAATTCTCAGAAGCCAACAAGATGTCCTAGAATGCACCTTAGTTCTAACACTATCTACTCAGAGATGGGCAAAGGGCTCAGTCCTGCCATCCACTTTAGTAGCCAGGCCCAGGATTTTAACCAATGCTTCTCACTGACCAGATACATCCAGAAGGTTCCACGGATGCTAATCACAAGTCCAGGTTTCTACCTGTGCTTCTGACCAACTACTTAAAAAGTAGAGGTTCCCATGACCCCCTGCTGGAGTTGATTCTTTTGCTAGAATGGCTCATGGAACCCCGGACAACCCAAGTGTACTCTCTAAATTACCAGTGTATTATAAATTTACTATAAAAGGGTATTGGAAAATATGTCAACAGTCACATGAGATACCATTGGGCGAGGTTTAAAATAAAAGGGCTTCTGTCCTCATGAAGTGTGGTCCCCAGCACCGTGGCACTTGGAAACATTCAGGTTCTCCAACAGGAGTGCTCTCTAAAAAAAAAATTAAAAAATTAAAAAGACAAATAATTGTTCTTTGGGGTTTTATGGAATCGTCATCATGTAGTCATGGTTGACTAAATCATTGGCCAGAGGTGACTGACTGAACTTCCAGCCTCTCTCTCTATCTGGAAATCAGGGGTGGGACTGAATGTTACAACCATCTATTCACAGGATTGGTTTTCCTGGCAAACCACCTCCAAGCTTGGGTGAAACCTAAAAGTCACCTTCCCTGAAGTATTTTCAGGAACTAAGTATTATCCCTATGTTCTTACCTGCTCAGCAGACTCTTAAGGGTTTAGGGAGCTTTGAGCCAGGAATTATGCGTGAAGACCAAATACATATTTTTTCCTATAACTCACAATATCACAAATATGTTTGGAATTTCGTTAACAAATTTTTAATGGTCATGTATCAGAAAGAAATATCTTCATAAATGTCATTTTTAATGAGATAAGCACATACAACTACCTCATAAATCTTATAATATATACCTATAAAGAAGAGTTCAGACTCTGTCATCAATAGTTTGTGATATAAATGTCAAATTAAAAGTTAAGAGTGAAATCTCTGAGAAACCCAGCTTATCACTCTGACCCTGCTGTGCAGAGAAACCATACCTTAAGTCAACATTAACAGCTTTTATGTTTTTCCTAAGTGAGAAATAACAGAAAACATTTTTTTCTTGATCTTCTTGATTCTGTTCTCTGTCTGCTGTCATTTCAGAGCTAGAAATTACTTGTCTCAATTTGAAGAAACTGAAAATTACTTGGATATTTTCAAATTGCACCTCAACAAGAAACTCTCTTGTTGTGTTCTCCAGTAAAGAGAAGCATTAATTAAGATTTTTTTGGGCTAATTCTGCAACTAGAAAAAAGGTGTATTTTATTTCTTTCTTTTATTTTTTTTTCCTTTTTTTACATTTTAAAAGATCTCAGAGAGGAGTTCCTGTCGTGGTTCAGTGGTTAACGAATCCAACTAGGAACCATGAGGTTGTGGGTTCGATCCCTGGCCTTGCTCAGTGGGTTAAGGATCTGGTATTGCCGTGAGCTGTGGTGTAGGTTGCAAATGTGACTCGGATCCTGTGTTGCTGCGGCTGTGGCGTAGGCCGGTGGCTACAGCTCCGATTAGACCCCTAGCCTGGGAACCTCCATATGCTGTGGGTGTGGCCCTGGTAAAGACAAAAAAAAAAAAAAATCTCAGAGATAGGCCTGCAGTATTGGTTTAGTAACATAATATCTAGCTGATGTCTCCGAATTTGCTGAGAGTAGATATTTGTTTGTCAGCTCGGGGAGGTAGGACATTCTGATCCAACACCAAAGGAAAACAGGGTAAGCAAAAGAGAAGCTCCAGACATACTTGTTCCCTTTTATGAAAAAAGCAAGAGCTTTCCCAGAAATCTCTTTAGCACACTTCTTGCATCTCCTGAGCGAGATTGGATTAGATGATATTTTAGTTGGCTAGGGCTGCCATAGCAAATTATCATACGCTGGTTGGTTTAAAAAATAGACATTTATTTTCTTACAGTCTGGAGGCAAAAATCCAAGATCAGGTGCCATCAGGGTTGGCTTCTGTTGAGAGCGTTCTTCCTAACTTGCAAATGGCCACCTTCTTGCCTCTGGTTCCTCAAAAAGCCTTTGGTCTGTATGTACACACACAGAGCTGGGTTTGGGTGCAATTTCATGACCTCATTTAACCTAATTACTTCCCTAAAGGTCCTATTTACAAATACACTGGTGGTTAGGATTTCACAATATAAATTCTGAAAGGACACAGTTCAGTTCATAATATACATATGGCTATAAAGAAGGCTGAAGATTAGACTGAAGATCAGGATTGTCATGCATGACTTAGATCAGGGTTTCTCATTGGGGGTTGGTAATTATTTGTTGTGAGGTCGCCCTGTGCATTTTATAATGCTTAGCAGCATGCCTGGCCTCCACCTAGTAAATGGCAATAGAGAGCAAGCAAGCCACCTTTCCTGACCCTTCTCCCAACTGTGATAACCAAAAATATCTCTAGATACTGCCAAATGTATCCAGGAATGGAGCCGAAATCATGTCCTCATACCCCTAGTTAAGAACCACCAGCCATGCCTTGGTGTTGCACTTGTGCCTCCTTAACTAAAATAAGGGAACTATTAGGACATTTACATATTATGAGGAAACACATTATTGAGAGCAAATTGTGACTTGATAGACACTTAATAGAGTCTGCCATAGGACTCCCTGTGTCTTTATTACATTTTTAGAGAATGGAATGATGACTTAACTGCTACTCAACTTCTCCTCTTGGATTAAGTACCTTTTTTTTTTTTAATTAAAGTCACAAAAAGGGAATTGCTAACCAAAATTTTAGGAATGGAGACCTGATTGAAATTAAAAGATGTTTATTTGAGGTTTGTTAGAACTGCGATGTGGGAGACAGATTCAAGAAGCACTTGAATTGTGTTCAGCCTGACTGCAAAATGGGAGAGGCTTATCAAGGCAGTACAGTTAGTTATGTGACTTGTTGATCAGGATTTATAATTGGAGCTGGCAAAAAAAAAAGAAAGAAAGAAAAACAAGGGTATTTGTTAAGTAAGAATTGGTTGGGCTCAGAGATGGTTATATAATTACAAGGGGAGACCCTGGGGCCATAAGGTTTCAGCTGACAGGTGCTGTTCTGAAAACAGCTGATGTGTCCTTTTATCTGGTACAGTTCAAGAAAGATCAAGTTTTCAGTGGTATTGTAGAGACATGTAAAAGACCAGATCCTCAGTGGCTGCCCAATTTCATTTTTTTGTGATTTAATTGTGATTATTGCATTATGATTTCAATTTGTCATCAGAATCGAAGGCATAATTTAATGCATTTAAATATATAACATTATAATTAGTCAAACAATAAAACCAAAGCTACTGCATTCAGGATATTCAGAATGGAGTTACAGAGCGAAGGTCATGACATGCGTGATTTTAATCACCTAGGATTCAGACTAGAAGATGCTCGAAAGAGTAAAATAAAAATACTTTCAGATTACAGCCCAATAACCAAACCAGAGATAACTGACCAGAGATAACTGGCCGCAGAACACAAAGGACAAAACATGTTTACAACCCCATATCCTAAGGAGTAAGTCAACAACAGGCTATGATGAGTAACCTAGTCTTTTCCTCCATCTCTCCCTCCCCCTCCTTTCTGCTGTGGGTTCCTGCACTTGTGTCATCAGCAAGCTCTTCTATAGTCTCAATCTATTATTTTGATGCTGACTTAAATTCCTGGCATCAAAGTTGACTGTGCAGCCCACCCAGGTGGAAGCTGTTGCCCCTCGACCCTTTCTTTCTTTGGGGCTGGATACAGCATGGATATCTGCATTGTTATATAACCTCACTCAAGGATTTCCACTGGAAAAATCATTTGAACTAATTGAAACTATAATCCCATTGTTCCCACTACCTCTTTCTCCCTGTTGATCAGCTTTAACCTGGGACTATACCATGCATAGGTGAGATTCCATATTTACTGTTATGAATTCCTTATTTTGCATTTGCTCAGCCTTTTTCTCCTCCACCCTACTTGCTCACAAAATTCCAACCCTGGATCCACCTAAATTCCTACCTTTTCATAATTATATCCTAGCAGTAAAACATTACTCAACAAGATTGCTTTCACTTTAAATTCATGATCATGGACCTCAAATGTGGAATTATGTTTCTTTTGTAGGTTCACTTTTCCCCAATCCAGGGTAACTATTTCTTATCTTTTCATTCCTCACACTGTACTTCTTGGAAATCAGTGTCTGTCATCAGCAAAATCCCCTATATCTCCACACTTTCCTCATAGTCTTTATACTTTTGCTTTTAAATGAATCTTTCCCGTTCTGTAGTTCTCTAGTCTCTGACCTCTTCAAATATCTCTGACATCTTTTATAGAACTCACATGATTAGACCAGTCCTACCTAGATAATCCCCTTGGGATTATTTTAAAGTCAATTTATTAGACTTAACTTAGCCACAAAATCCCTTTACCTTTTCCTGGCAGGGTAACCTAATAGGAGTAATTTCTCATCATAGTCCTCATTCCCATTTAAGAGGAGGGATTACATAGTGTATGTGTATAGGAGGAAGGATGAGAGGGGGACATTTAAGTGGGAGTCCTGGTACCATCTTAGAATTCTGTCCTTACTGCACACATCCACTGGCCAAGACAAAGAGAATTTGAATTAAAAAAAAAAAAGTAGTAATTACAGTTAATTGAAGCAAGTTGAATTTGCACCATGAATTCATAATGTGTACTTAAAAGTTGCAGGGTACATAGACTTATCATGATGTGAAAGTGACTAAATATCATGAACATGTTCAACTTTTTATTAATTTCTATAAGTAATGAGTATATGTTTATATAATCATATTTTGTTTCTTATATCTTTGTTTAGAAAGTATAAACCTGTCCTTATTTATGCCCATGTAACTAGGTTTATGTGCTGCTGAAGTGGGCACGTGTCCGTGTAAACGAGGGAAAATAGTTTCGAAGATGACTGTTTCACATCTTTCTTGTCAGACATTCAACAGCCCCTCAACTCTACTCACATTTATAATCTCACTTCCCATTTCACTGAGAGAATAGACGCAATTCATAGAAAATGTACTCCCTGCAAATCAACCCAACCAGCTACAATTACCTGCCTCTCTGTGGAGGCGCCGACTTTGTTTCTTCTGAACATAATTTTCCCCATGTATATGCTGGCTCATCTATCATTTACTGGAAGACTTTTGCCCCTTTAATTACCTCTGATCTCTCCTAATCATACCCCTGCCATTTGTGTAGGAGGTCCTTAGCATGCCAGCACGGTGAAATGTTTCTCAACATAAACAAAAAACAAAAACCAAAAGCAGCTTTTCCCTTCCATTGCAATCCCCTATTCCTCTGCTCCTTTTTATAGCAAAATTTCTCTGAAGAATGCAAAATGCTGTCTAAAGCCTCCCACTTCCATCACTAAGAACTTCTGTCACTAAGAATCTCCATCACAGCAAGGCCCAAATGTTTGATTATCAGCCTTATTTTATTTGAACATACTGACTATTTTAATAAAGGAGTAAAGACTTGATTCCTCCCTCCTAAGAAATATATCCTTCACTTGAATTTTAGAACCCTTAATTCTCTTCCTTCTATTTCTGTGGCTTTTGCAGTCTCCTTTGCTGTATCCTCCACTTTGTTTCTAAGTTATAATCCTCTAAATTTGGGTGCTTGGCTTTCTTCTCACATCTCTATCTGTACTCAGTCTCAAGGATCTCATTCAGTCACTTACTTTTACTTTGTACATGCCACTTACATGCTAATGACATCCATATTTATCTCTCAGCCCCATCCAGTTTTAACACATCCAAACTGGAATCTGTGATTCTCTGCCCCCTCAAACCTGTTTTCCTCATCTCTTTAAGTAGCATCAACATTCGCTCAAATTCTTGTGATAAAGACCTCAATTCTTTTCTTTTTATTCTGCCATCTATCCAGTGTGTCAAACGTTTGACCACTCTCCTTTAAAATGGAGGAAGTTCTCATCATGGCTTAATGGTAAAGAACCTGACTAGTATCCATGAGGATGTGGGATCGATCCCTGGCCTCACTCAGTGAGTAAAGGATCTGGCATTGCAGAGAGCTGTAGTGTAGGTCACAGATAAGGCTCAGATCCCACATTACTGTGGCTGTGGTGTAGACCAGCAGCTGCAGCTCCAATTTGACCTCTAGCCTGGGAACTTACATATGCCGCAGGTGTGGCCATAAAAAAAGGAAAGAAAAGAAAATGAAATAAACATGGATATGATAAACAATCCAAACTCCGTGAACTCCCTCCTAGTCAAAACACCTATCCCCTCTCTCTGAAAAGGCGATGCTTTTTTAATGTAAATCAGAACATTATCACTCCCTGCCAAAAGGGCAAATTTAGAATAAATTTTAAGAGCCTGAACTTTGCAGGATCAGCCTCCTGACTGCCCCAGTAGCTTTAGCTCCTTTCTGTCTCCTTCATCGCTTTGAACTTGAACACACACAGCCCATTCTCACCTCCAGGGCCCCTACTCATACTGTTACCTCCCTGTGAAACACATCCTCTAGGTCACCACATGGCTAATTCCTGTTTTCCTCAAGTGTCTGCTCAGATATCACCTCATCAGAGAGACCTCTCCCAGCCAGATGTGAAAATACCACATTCCCCTTTTACCAACTTAGATTTTTTTCTTCATCGCACATTTTCACTACTTGCAGTCTTATTATAGATAACTCAGTTGAATTGTTTGTGATGTGTCTTCATAATTAGAATGAAAGTCTGTGAGGGTGTCTTACTTTTCCCTGGATCTCCATATCTAGAAAACTGCCTGACTCATGGTGGTAACTCCTCATTGAATGAATGAATAATAGGGTTTAACAGAGTAGAATAGGAAACTACTTTGAATTCAGAATCATACGTCATTACTCCTAAAAATTCAAGGCCATGTTCCTCCTTCTTGCATTAGTCAGAGAAAAACTTCAAAATCCCTGCATCCTTGTTAAGAAATCATTTACCATACCAGACTCATTACCGAGTCCCTTGTTTCTAGCACTCAAACACCACAGTGAGAAACTCTCATAAACAAGGCTTCTATCCCTAGCAGGGATTATCCTGGCCATCTATAATGCTCACATGGAAATATTTCTCTCTCTCTTCCTCTCTATTGTTTTGTCTCCTTTTCTCTCTAAAATAGATAGCATTAGAATCGGGATATGCCAAGGTCGGCTGCGCAGTGAGGCACCAGATCCACCAGGGCTTGCTACCTCCCAAGGCAGCCTATTTCAATTTCCAACACCTCTAATTTTAAAAATGCTCTTTTTATATGATGAGCTAATATTTGCCTGGCTGTAACTTTGATCCATTGGTCCTATTTCTGCTGGCTTGGTCTCCTAAGCATAACTATTTCCTGAGCAGAAATAGAACAGCCGCTTAACGCCTCCCATATGCTATTGCTTTATATAGTTGAAAATTGTAAATCCCCCAGCCTCCAGCACCTCCACCATACACTTTATCAGCCTTCTGTTCTCTGTTGTAAATAAATTCAGCTCTGTAGCCTTTCCTCAAATGACCTATTTCCCAAACACTTCATTACTTCTGAACTCAAGAGAGAGACCCAAGCCTTTTCTGGGCAACTCAGCCATTCCTGGGCTGATTTTATTCAGGGAGGGAAGTACAGGATAAGTAAGTCAATTGTGAATTCCAATTTTAGTGACTTGACTATTTAATTGAAGTTTATTTAAAATAACACAAGTGTTTTGATTTATTCAATAAACATTATCGGGTGTCTCAGATGTAAAGCACTAAAGATTAAAATAAAGCATCACACTGGTCTTGAAAAGGCTGGTTCAGTTTGTGCAGTTGCACAATATTCTTATGAGCTTTAAAATGTCATTTAGGTGCTTTGGTGCCCAACACTCTTAGTAAAGGATGCATGAGGATTTAGTAACATCCTGAATGCACTTCCAGGTTATGGTATCCCAGGGCTAAACTGAGGGGTGCTAAGCCACTGGGCTACCTCCTTGGTGATGGCTCCTGCATTTTGACTCCCTCTGGGTAGCTACATTCATTTCATTAAGTTCTGGGTTATAAGTTAATTTAGGGGGAATATGCTATTATAGATTTGGATGAGTTCCATTAAACTCCATTAAAACTTTGACTGTAGGATGCATTAATAAAACTTCAAAGTCAGTCAATCACAAGATTGATGGGGTATATAGAATGGACCGTTAAATGGAATATTTGATATGAACTATTAAATCTTTCAGGGGAATTCTTTGGAGGTTTGGTGAATACACACTTATTTAATTTTTTTCAATTTTATATTGGAATTTGGGGATTGTCTTTCTAATGTATGTATCTGTATTATAGAAACAGTATAAGATATTTAATTAGGGTTCTCTGTAATTCTATTGTGATGAATTAGTTTTTCAGCTTTAAGTCCCCAGTGAATTACAAACAAGCATTGCCTAACAGTATTAAATAAGGAAGGATTCCGAAGACCTTTGAAATTCATAAATACCATAAAATTTCAGGAAGGGAACTTATCTCTGTTTCATCCCAGGAAGTTGCCAGATGCTTCAAATCATTTTTAATTTACTTAATGTAATTTTTTGAGGTATATATTATTTTTTATTATCTCTACTTTTCATCTGAGAAAACTGCAGCAATTTTGTGCCAACTGCCAATATAACTGAGCAAATCCAAATCCATTTTAGATCTGCCTTATTCTAAATCCCAGGAATAAAACAACTGCTATTAACTTAATATACCAGTCTGTCTGCTGGGCAGTAAAGATCACATAGTATGATACTCCAACTCAGTTATTAGAATATGCTGTTAGTTAACTATGAATAAATAACATGAAGAGTGAATGAATGAATCTCTTAAGGATTTTAGCTCCATGAAAATTGCAATAAACACTGAGTAGTACGGGTAAGGGAAATAAATTCTATTATTACACTCTTGATAGGGCTGTGTTCAAAGAAAAGCATGTTATTTCCAGGATAGAGGAACAAAGCTATATCCTAGAGATGTTTAATAAATTGTCCACAGCTGGACAAATGCAGAGCTGAAATTCAAACACATGTCTGCCTGCCTCTATAAACTTGTTCTTTTTATACCAGAAAAAAATGACTTAGGTTTGGCTTCAGTTTCACCTAAAAGCAAATGAATGGCCATTCAAAAACTCAGTTAGGAAGATGGCTGTTTCTATTTTCTTATTTTGGAGATAATGATAAAGACATAGGCAGGGAAATACCCTAAAGCAAAATTTCCCCAGGAATTTCTTCTTTAAATACAAATTGTACATATTAAACCATTCTTTTTGTTTTAGTTGGAGTGAGTGATGCTAGGTGTTGTGAAAGAAAAGCCTCACAATCCCTGTGACCTAACACAAAACAGGTTTATTTTTCCCTCACATGGGGTTCTCCAAACAGTGGCTCAATTTCCATCTCTTAGTATGCATTTGAAACCCAGGCTTCCAAAGTCCCCAGAGAGGGATCAAAAGAGCTTGGGGTTCACGTGAAACAATTTTAAGCACCAGGTCTGAAAATGACTTACATCGCTTATTCACATCTCAGTGCCAAGAACCTGATCAAATAGTTGCAGCACAACTGCAGAGGGAGCTGGTACCTGTGCAGTAGCCTGTGGCATTTGGATAACACTTTGAGTCTCTGCTGTGCTTCCACAAGAATTTATTTAAAGATTCCTTCTTGGCACCTAATACACATTCCTAGGTGAACCAGATGCATGGCTGAATCATGTAATGCAATCAGAACTGAGTGGGAGAGCATAATAGGTGGGAGGAGTTTGCTTTGGCAATCAGAAAAAAAAAAAAAAAAAAGCATATGCCAATATTGAGTTCTAAGTTGAAAGGAAAAACTATTAAATGTCTTAAGAAGGAGGTTAGATGTGGAGAGGTATTTCCAAGTCAGAACACTGCCTCTTTCTACCCTCTCCAGCACTTATTACTTATAGACATTTTAAGTGATATCCATTCTGACCAGTGTGAGGTGACCCTCCTACACTGTCCGTGGCATTGCAAATTAGTGCAGTCACTATGGAGAAGAGTATGGAGATTCCTTAAAAAATTAAAAGTAGAGTTACCATATGATTCAGCAATCCCGCTCCTATGTATATATACCAAGAAAACCATAATTTGAAAAGATACGGGAGTTCCCTGATGGCTCAGGGCATTAGGAGTCTAGTGTTGTCACTGTTGTGGCTCTGGTAACTCTTGTGGCACAGGTTTGATCCCTGGGCCAGGAACTTCTGCTTGCCGTAGGCAACAATAATTGAAAAGATGCATGCACTCCTATATTTTTTAGTAGCAAAACTTATAGGAGCCAGCACATGGAAGCAAACTAAATGTCCATAGACAGAGGAATGGAAAAAGAAAATGTGGTTCATATACACAATGGAATGTTACTCAGCCATAAAAACATGAAATAATGCCATTTGCAGCAATATAGGTGGTCCTAGACAGTATCATAGTAGTGAAGTCAGATACAGACAAATATCATATGATATCATATATATGTGAAATCTAACAAATTGCTAAAAATGGACTTACTTATAAAACAGAAACAGACTCACAGAAAACAAACTTGTGATTACCAAAGGAGAAAGTGGTGGGGGGGTATAAATTAGGAGTCTAGGATTAGCAGATATACACCACTATATGTAAAATAGATAAGCAACGAAGTCCCACTGTATAGCACAGGAAACTATATTCAATATCTTGTAATAAACTATAATGGAAAATAATAAGAATATATATAAATATATATGTGTGTGTGTATATATGTATGTATATATAATCCAACATTGTAAATCAACTATACTTCAACAGAAAATAAAAACAGTAAAAATGCTGCCTTTATGACTTGCCTAAAAGCAGTAGCAACTTTCCTCGAGAAAGAACTTGATAAAAGTTCAGTTCACCTTCTCTTTCAACTGTTTAGAGTCTTCATCTTTGGAAAAAGCTAACATAAAGGTATATTCTTTGAAATCATCAGGTTAAAACTAATACATTTCTGTAGCCATGTAAGCGCAAGTAGGGTGAGCAATCAAACTTGCAGTGATTTTTAAGATGATTGCACTACTTTGAAGATTAGAAAGAGAAGTTCAAAGAGTACAATAGCTATAACTAAATACTGAAAGGATTTCAAATTGTTTGAAAAGATGGATAAAATAAACCGAGGTTTAAGAAAAGATTCTCATTGCTAATGACAACATAGATTTTCAGAATTTATTTTGCCAGCTGAGCCATTTCCCGATTGGATTATTATTAAAGAATAGTAGAGGAGTTGAAATTTGTGTATATTTGATTTAATTGTTTAAGGTACTTTCTATGCTTTCTGCTATATATATAAAATGAATCAGCCTGTTAGTAGGTCACCAAGGATAAGTAAGTGAATTATGCCACTATATTGCAACTAGTTTTGAAATATTCTAAAAACATTGTGACATTTAACTGTCTTTTCTCACCTATTTTAAAACAAACATTTATTTTTCACAGATAAATATGGTTTAGAGGTAATGACACAAACATATTGATTTTCAGCAACTGTTTCAGCATCTGTTGACTTTTTGGTTGATTTTATGCAATAAAGTTTCTGGACAAAATAACTATGTTATATTTATTTCAGACTCATGATTTTAGCTTGAATAAAGTTGTGCTTGATTGAGAACATCAAAAAAAAATTGAAGTGAATGATTGAAAAATGCCATATTCAAGATATCTGAAAAACTTGTAAATGAAGGGAAAGGTTTGTTTTACCATTTTTATATGAACTGTACCATTAACCAAATCAGTACCTGAGAAAGATCTCTTCATAAAAATGTCACACATAATACATTAAAAATAAATGTCAAAATTTGGGTATCATAGTTTTTGCAATCCCCAGTAAATCAGTGGAGATAGGGCCAATGATTGATGGCTTCTAACATCACAAAAGAGTAGACAACTAGACATTATGTCCCAGCAGATGAAAAAACACGCCAGCACCTACAGTCTCACAAAACAGATAAAACCTGAGTATGATCCAGCTTGAAATTTGCATGATATACAGAGAACAGAAGAACATCTGGAATTGTACCATGAGGTTGCAAACAGCAAAGTCCAGTCTATGAAAAACACCACGGCATGGGGGTGGGACAGGAGGTAGCTAGAGGGAAACTATCAATTTAAAAAAGACTTTGAAAAGGCATCACGGGAGTTCTGGTCATGGTGCAGCGCAAAGGAATCCCACTAGGAACCATGAGGTTACAGGTTTGATCCCTGGCACTCATTCAGTGGGTTAAGGATCCCGTGTTGCTGTGAGCTGTGGTGTAGGTTGCAGACGCAGCTCAGATTTGGCTTGCTGTGGCTGTGGTGTAGGCCGGCATCTGTAGCTCCGATTAGACCCCTAACCTGGGAACCTCCATATGCCACAGGTGAGGAACTAAAAAGATAAAAAGACCAAAAAAAAAAAAAAAAAAAAGACATAACAGAAGTTCCCACTGTGGCTAAGCGGGTTATAAACCCAACTTGTATCCCTGAGGATACATGGTCCATGGAAGCGGCTTCTAGGATGAATAGCAAAGTCCTTTCTTGAAGTAGCTGCAATTAGACTTTTGTATGTCTTGAATTTGTTAAGCCATATGTACATTTTTGTGTGGTTTGCTTTATTTTACAAGGAAAACACTTTAAAACATTTAATAAATATTTAACGTAAAGAATATCTGACACCCCATGAAAGAGTAAATACAGATACATGTAAATAGATAAAAGTGGTCTTTGAATTTATTGCCAAGAAATCCTAATTATAAAGCAACTCTGTGCTTTTTTTTTTTTTTAGGACCGCATCCATGGCATATGGAGGATCCCAGGCTGGGGGTAATCGGAATTACAGCTGCCGGCCTATACCACAGCCACGCCAGACCTGAGCTGGGTCTGTGACCTACACCACAGCTCACAGCAACACTGGATGCTTAGCCCACTGAGCAAGGCCAGGGATCAAACCCACAACCTCATGGTTCCTAGCTGGATTTGTTTCTGCTGTGCCATTACAGGACTCCTCCATGTGCTTTCTTAACTGCTTTTATGGCAGACTGCGTTCCTCTCCATCTTTTCCTAAGAAACTGGTTGGTTACATTTTTTTTTTCCATCCAAGTGACATTGATTTTACTAGGAGGCTAAACTATACCATTTTGCTTCTCCCAGCCTATTTCTTCTCTAAGGTTCTAAATTGCAAATTTATCATTTTTTTACGTTATTTTTTTATATGCCTTACTGTTTGCCCTGCTAGTTTAAATGTCCTTTAGGATTACTGTTTCTGAATCAGAACCTCATAAGTGTTGTATTAAATAGTATAGAATCAGATGAGGGTTTAAAAGTGTTTGCCATGTTCTCATAAGAGAACCATACACTGAAAATAAGAGGAAATAAGAAAGCCAGGAGAAGATTCTTCCATGTGCTTAAAGTGACAGGAAAAAAAAAAAAGAATTTCAGAAGTTATTTGTCTAGGCCACATAGTAAAGTGATTTATAAAACTGCAAATGTTGCCATCCAGGTTCAAAGGTGACCAAAAATAGTATATTTGTAGATATGTTATAGTCTCCTCATTATATAGGCTCATTCTGAATTGAACTCCAGAATGGGAACTTATAAGTGTACATGGGTTTCTTATCTCACATAACAAAGGTGTATAAACATGATTTGAAACCCTATCTGTGCTAAATGTAAGGGAAGGGGATGAAAGGGACAGATGTACTTGTCAGCACAAAGATCTTATTGCTTGTCAGGCCTCGGCTCAAAAATAGCCTTGAGCAGGTAGTGCTCTACAACTGTAAAATTAATTAATTAAAAAAACACTGTAGTTGTATTCTGCCTGCCTGTGTGTGCGCCTGCAACAAAAAGAAAAGCTTTGAGTTCCCCCCTTTGCACAGTGGGTTAAGAATCCTACTGCAGCACCTCGGGTCACTACAGAGGTGAGGGTTTGAATTCTGGGTCACTATAATAGGTTAAAGGAACCAGTGTTGCCACAGCTGCGACTCAAGTTCAGTCCCTGGCCAGGGAACTTCTGTATGCCATGGTTATGGCCAAAAGAAGATAAAGAAAAAATCTTTATCTTGTTTATGAACAGGGAAAATTGCTATCCTTGGAGCCCAAGGAATTGCCGTTTGTCTTGGCTCGGGAATCTAACTCTACCCCCTCTTTTAAGTTTCCTTGATATTTTATTAACTTATCTATAAGGTCTTATATCCATTCCAGCTTTTAAAATAAAATTTGTTAATAATGCTTTGCCAATTTATATGAACCATCTAACTTTTTTAATTCAAATTTTTCTGGGGCAATACTATATTTCACCTATGGAGAGCTTTTCTAGGACACTTGAGAGATTTGTGGGTCAGTTCAGCCAGAATCACGGTCAAACTAAATAGAGTGTTAATGTGCCAAGTCAGTTAATGTAAGAAATGAAAGTATTTATTATAGCATAGTAAACCCAATGTGTGTAATCTGTAGCTATATAATCAGGGATTGATTGAAATTCTATTTTCAAATGAAATACACTCTGTACTAAATTCTAAAGAGGTGCCTGTTTCTGTGTATTATGAAATCTTTACCTAAAGTAATTTAGGGAAGTCCATTTAGGGATCAAGTTGATATATTTCCCCACAACCCCACCTCCAGCTTCATTATTGTTGCTGCCGTTTGTGGGAAAAAGACAATTAAATTTCCAGGAACCCACTGTGTTATCAGAAAAGCAGTGACCAGGTGCTTCCTAATTTTTGAATCTTTTTTCTTTGTAGTATTGGTTGTGATTTTTTGGGAAAAAAAAACCTCATTCATACTCTGGTAGGTTTAACTCTTGCTCTTAAGTTGTAGATTCCCTAGAAGAAAGGCAATGAATTATGTATCTTCTCCCCTTCCAGAACCCAAGACCAGGCAGAGCTTCAGAACCACCATGTCAGACAAGGCATTCATTCCCTTTCCCCCACATCAGAAAACACCTTTAATTTTAACTTTGTTATGTGTCTGTAATCTCTCAAAGTTCTCCCAGCCAGATTATGGGAGACAAAAAGTTGAGTGAGAAATTCGCTTTATGTTAGGATGGTTTTGTCTGTTAGGCACCATTTTCAGTCTAAAGTCATGATGGAATCACCTATTTAACCTCCCTGTCCTCAGTGCCCTCAGTCAGACTTGTTCCCCAAATTGTTCTCTTTGACCTCTTTAACTCTCTCCCTCCTTCCTCTCTGTTCTGACCTTGGGCCAGGCCCTCATTAGCTCTAAGGGCCCCTTAACCCCTCTCTCTGATTTTAAGGTCGTGTCCTTCCCATTCAGTCTCCAGACCAGAAGTCTTCAAACTGAAGTAAAGGATATTTCAAAAGACCTAAGTCCACATATTATGGATACTATACTTAAAGCCTTCATAAACTCATACTTGTACTATCTCCACTCTGTTTCTATGAAACTATTTGATAAGTGATCAAATGCACTGAGCAAGTGTTGATAACTCTTTTCCTAAATATACTCAAAAGGAATGGAAGCGGGTACAGGAAAGTGGGAGTCTTGTTGGCAAATGAGTCACAGAAACATTGACATATTGAACTAACTTATGATAGGTAGCCCTGTATTCTTTCTCTTCCTCTCTGGAACTTGGCAGTTTGGTGAAAAAGACTTGGAACTACCCTTTATATTCTAACTGTATGATAGAACATGGAACGTTCTATCATACAGTTAGAATATAAAGCTAGAATGCTTAGTATCTTTTGCCTAAAATACACTAAATTCTACAGAATGTGTTACATTCTGTATCTCGATTCTTAAGAACAATGAAGTCTGAGAATGGCTAAACTAGACTAAAAGAAGGAATAAAAAGAACTATATGTGCAGAAGTCTTATAGACATTTAAACCATTATTCTTTGGACTTCCCTGATGGCTTGGTGGATTAAGGATCCATCATTGTCACTGCTGTGGCTCTGGTTACTGCTGTGGCACAGGTTTGATCCCTGGCCCAGGAACTTCTGCCAGTGTGGCAGAAAATAAAAAATAATAAAAAAAATTTACTCTTTTAAGATAACTATCGTATTTCTACAGGTGAATGCAAGGTGTGTAATGAATTTTAAAGTATTCTTCCTTACCTACATGGTTAACCCCATTGTCTAACCATTTACAGCCAATTATCTTAAAGCTAAAGACTTGGATTTTGTGCGGTAAAAGACATAGTGGAATCATAATGTAGTTTAACTGAGATTTAAGTTGGGACTTCACTCCTGCTATGGATTTGAATATTTATGTCCCCCTAGATACATATGTTGAAGCCTAGTCCCATTGTGGTGGTTTTTAGGGGTGTGGCTTTGGGGGGGGGTAACTGGGTTTGAATGAGACATTGGAGATAGAGCTGCCATAATAAAACTGGTGCCCTTATAAAGGGATGTAGGTTATAGAACTCTGTCTCTCTTCCATGGGAGGACAGAGCAAAGACTGCCATCTATGCATCAGGAAAAGGACCTTCCCCATACACTAAATCTGCAGACGCCTAGATCTTAGAGTTCCCAGAATTAAAAACTATGAGAAAGAAATGTTAGTTATTTAACATAGTCTATGGTATTTTTGTTATAGCAGCCCACACTGACAGCTGTATTTTAGTGGGAGCCAAACAGAATTACTGCAAATCCTTGTATGCAGCCTATGAAGTACATCTCTATCAGGAAGAGCCATTTCTCCTGCTAATCAAAGGACTTCATCACTTCAGATAGTACTTGTGTAAAGCCAGCAGTAATATTGCACATATTCACCTCTTAGACTTTTACTCTAAACCTGAACAAAATATCGACTGTGAGAAAACAAGAGTTAAAATTTCATACATTTTAAAGCAAATTTTTAAACCATTACTTGCATCATTCTTCAGTTTAGAATATTGAGTCTTACTAGAAGTAAGGTATGAATGCAGTAATCATAGGCTAATTCTACAGGAAACTTCTCCATGCCCAAATTGGATTTAATGAATGCAAGATTTGCTCAATATTAGTTTCACAGCAGAAAGACTCATTGCTTTCATGCCAGGAACAAAATCACAATGGTATCTATCAAATAAATTACTGAACAACAGTAACTTGTTTACCCCACCATAACTACACAGCCTGGTCTGGGTTTGTCATTGTTTCACATATACATTTAAGTTCTACTGTAAAACTTTTTCTGTAAATATTTTGACATGTTAAATATATTTTTTTCATATAATTTTAAACTCTAAGGCTACCTTATAGCTAAAAACATATAGCGAGCTATGTGAATCCAAAGGAAAAAACACTAAAGTTCCTATTTCTTCTCAATGATAGCAGTTTCACAGATGCTGCATCTTTGCATAAAGCACAGTTAAATTATTTTTGGAGTTGGTTAAATTTTCGTTCTTAGCCAAAACCATTCTTTTTCTTTTTTTTAATGTAGTGATTTTGATGACAGAAAAGGCTGAAAAAGGCAAATAGAAACTTATCGAACACATCGAAGTTTGGAATAAAATCTGGTGACTTAAGGGGTTAAAAATCAAGGGAGCTTTTTATAAAGTTTTATGAAGTTTTTGTTTATTTTCAAGTCATTTTTGTGTTTTAGGTTTGGTTTTATCTTCTGTAGTGCCTATTGTTAATCATTTCTGTGTTAATATAAGAAAAATTCTAAAATGTACAGTTGTCTAAAAAAAGTGAAATGGGTTGAGGCGATATCTGAATGTGAGCTAAAATGTTGAGTATTGGAGTTCCCGTCGTGGCGCAGTGGTTAACGAATCCGACTAGGAACCATGAGGTTGCGGGTTCGATCTCTGCCCTTGCTCAGTGGGTTAATGATCCGGCGTTGCCGTGAGCTGTGGTATAGGTTGCAGACGCGGCTCGGATCCTGCGTTGCTGTGGCTGCGGCGCAGGCCAGTGGCTACAGCTCCGATTAGACTCCCTAGCCTGGGAACCTCCACATGCCGCGGGTGCGGCCATAAAATGACAAAAGGCAAAAAAAAAAAATATTGAGTATTTCAGGTCAGCTTCATGTCTCCACACCAGTGAGTCACGTGGGGGAACTCTGCTCACAGTAGTGTTATGTGGCCCAGCAAGTAAGGGTCATTGGAGGATCGTGACACACTTGCGCTCCCCACCTGGGATGGCCTTTCTCTTCTTATTTTCCTTTTTTCATAGAACACCTAGTTATAAACATTTCCTGACCTCTCAAGTATATTAGTGTATTTTCCCCTTTTTTCCAGTTGAAGCTCCCATGATGCTTCGCTGTATTTTCACAGTGCCATTGGCCTCTTACTTTGTTGTAGAATGTATCGCATTTTCCTGAGTTTTTCATTTGCCTTCATCTCCCCTGTCTATGAAATGCTCAAGAGTATGATTCTCGTACATTTGTTGCATTTCTTGATATTTTATGTGCACCTAAGCACATTAAATGGAAGAGTGGAATTTCCTGTCGTGGTGCAGTAGTAACGAACCCAACTAGTGTTCATGAGGACACAGGTTCTAGCCCTTGCTTCACTCAGGGGTTAAGGATGCGGCATTGCCTTGAGCTGTGAGCTGTGGTGTAGGTTTCAGATGTGGCCTGGATCCCACGTTGCTGTGGTTGTGGTGTAGGCCAGCACAGCAGCTGTAGCTCCAATTCGACCCCTAGCCTGGGAAGTTCTGTATGCCCTAAAAAGAGAAAAATAAACAAACAAACAAATGGAAGTGACCCCTACGATTTTGATTTGACCTACATCTTTGTCATGAGCAACTTACTTCCCTTTTTTTCCTTGTTATAAATTTTAAATGAGATAAAAATTTAAATGAAAGTATATATGGTTATAATACATATTTTGATATATGTGTTATATATCAAACATTGATAACATATACTATTTTTAGTTTGGTGTGTTGAGTTCCTACTACCCTGAACTACTATTGAAAAAAGGTCAAGTATTTATTAATTTGGGCAGAATTGTGTGGGGAAATTTAGTTGGAAGTACTTCATGCCTTGATAGTTCAATTCAGTAAAGATTTATAGCATTCATGCTTTGGAGTTCCCTCATGGCACTGTGGGTTGAAGATCTGGTGTTGTCACTGCTATGGCTCTGGTTACAGCTGTAACATGGGTTCAGTCCCTGCCTCAGGAACTTCCACATGCTGTGGGTTTAAATTCCCTCCCCCAAACAAACTTATGATCATATGGATCAAATTTATGATCCATATGCTTGTGAGGCACTGTTAGACATGGGTGGTACAACACAGGTAAGGAGGCATACTCTCAACCTAGCACAGCAGTAAAGAGTAAGAACTTAAGTTTGAAACATCTTTTTTTTTTTTTTTTGTCTTTTTGGCTTATCTAGGGCTGCACCCGCAGCATATGGAGGTTCCCAGGCTAGGGGTCTAACAGGAGCTGTAGCTGCCGGCCTTCACCACAGCCACAGCAACGCAGGATCCGAGCCGCGTCTGCAACCTACACCACAGCTCACGGCAACGCTGGATCCTTAACCCACTGAGCAAGGCCAGGGATCGAACCCGCAACCTCATGGTTCTTAGTCAGATTCGTTAACCACTGAGCCACGACGGGAACTCCTGAAACATCTTTGATTTGACCTACATCTTTGTCATGAGCAACTTACTTACTGTTTTTTCCTTGTTATAGAAAATTGAAAAAGTATAGAAATCATTTAAAATCAAACAAATCATTTAAAGTCAAATAAAACTTAACAGTTTGCTCTTTGGAATGTTTAATCCTGATTTTTCCCCTATATATGATATGTCAAATACAAAATTGGGACCATGACATGTATGTATTTTTGTCTATTGATATTTTTCCTAACATCTGTTATTCCTTTGTGTTACTGCATTGAACTTGTAAATATTTTGATCTTTTTCCTATTATTCAGAGTCCAGATTGTTTTTAATTTTCATTTGATAGTGCTGTAAGACACATACTTGCCTACAGAACATGCCACATCTAAGATTAATTATTTAGAATGGATTACCAGATGACAAATTGGTGTCAAATGACTTTAGCATAAAGACACCAATCCATCAGGGTTGATGAAATCTATTTAAAATTTTTTGAGTTTTTTCTTCATGGATGATCTGATTCATTGAAAATGATAATGACTTCATCATACATCTTATTTTTTGCATGTTATTACCTAGCTAGAAATTCTAATATTTAAAGTATTGAAAAAACAAGGGGATTTCTTAGCTTTTTACATCCAAATTGTAATGATGAGTACTCTAGTTTTACCCATAAATGTAATGTATATATATTGATTCAAGATAATTATATTTATCAGGTTAGCGAATTTGGCTTACTAATATGATGGAGATGTTCTAATACTGAAACTCACTGAATTCTTGTTATAACTACTTAATAAAGATGAGATTATTATAACATAGTAAAATCAGTTTCATAGTATTTTAAGTTTTAGATGAATATTCATATATAGAATTTATCTATGTTATATATTTTATTTATATACTTATGTATATATTTTGGTTTGGATTTAGTTGTTGCTTCTATATCTGTAATATGAATTATGCATTTTTCAAAGTGTCCCTAGACTTAGATTATTCCATTACAATTTGAAAAACCAACTTCTATAAAATCTTAAGCTTTAATAGATACATTTTTAACTACTATTTTGAGTGTGTTCAATCCTCTCATTTTCTTATTCTCAGACCAGTTATTTTATCATTATCATCATCATATGATTATCTGGTTCCTTGAATCAGCTATTGTCTCCTGTTTGAGTAGCCTTTTTCTATTTTTTTTTTCCCATGCCTATGCAGCTAGTTGCCTAAACCCCTAAATGAATCCAAATTTAGCTCAACATCTGACAACCTAATTCTAAAATTCAAGCAGTTAATGAAAGTTATAGCTCTCATCAGGGAATTTCCAGTCAAACTTGAGATGGATCATCAGGGCTACCGACAAACAAAAATTGAATAATTTTGGCATAATACACACAAGAACACATTAGTTTATAGACTCAAGGAGGGCTTTAATTTTGATTCTTGTTGACTCTTGTACCCTAACACCTAGAAGAGAATGTTAGCTATTGAATAAATGGGCACATTTCCTCCATCCCTACTACTTTAGCAGCCTTCCCTCCTTAACATTTTTCTGCAATGCACCATTTTTGTTCTTAACTTAGCCTGACCTGTACCTAAGTCTCCAATTTCAGTTGTTACCATGCTTCCTTCACACATTACCCTTGAGGATTATTGAATTAACCCACAGTTCTCTGACTCCACTCTGCTGGCTCACAACTCTGCTTTGCTTCAGTTGTTTGTGCTACTTGGAATAACCTATTTTTTTGCCCATTTAGTTCCTCTTCCTCCTCAAAACTTGGTTTAAGAACAAGCCATTAATGTGAAGTCTTTTCTGATCACTTCGCTCTGTATTGAATTCCTCTTCTTTGTTCTCCCATCGTGTAATGTGCATCTTTCCATTGCAGCATTAACCCCTGCATCATGAGAATCACACATGCCTGGTTGCTTCTCTGTATCTCCTTCTAATTTTCGAGCACCTCAAAGATAGAAACTGTCTTTAATCTCTGGGTCTCCAGCACCTCACGTGATGCCTGTCATATTCATTATTAATACATCAAAGGAAACATAGATCAGTACCCATTCATCTCCTTTGCTTTATAGCATTATTCTTTTATAGTATTGTTTGGATATTTTTAAATAAAAATAACTGAATTTCTGAAAATGTTGACTTCCTTTACATATCTTATTTGAAAAGTGAAAGTTAAGATTTGTGTAATAACTACAGATTTGTGTTCTAAAAGAAGCTGGAACTCCAAAATAGAATGGCAAATAGAACTTGTGAAGGGTTAGCTATATTTTTTTCCCTGATTATGTAGTGTCTGCTGTCTGCATCAGAGTGTGAGTGGAGCATTCCTGTTGGGAATCAGTTAACAGTCTTCAAATCTAATGGAAACAACACTGGTGGTGTCTGTGGGTTCTGCTGGTCCAGTGTTAACAGTTTCAAGGCAAAGTAGGTGATCCAGTCAACCCTGGACTAGCTAATACTGTTTTCTATTCCTTTTGCCTTTTTTTTTTTTTTTAATTGCCAACCTATTCATTAACTGCTGAAAAAAAAAAAAGGGAACATGAGGAGAAAGAAATGCACATTAGAACATGGTTAGGGTCACAGTTTTGGAATGAAGAATAATTTTAGTAGTTCCCGTCATGGCACAGCAGAAATGAATCCAACTAGGAACCATAAGGTTGAGGGTTCGATCCCTGGCTTGCTCAGCGGGTTAAGGATCAGGCGTTGCCGTGAGCTGTGGTGTAGGTTGCAGACGTGGCTCGGATCCCGCCTTGCTGTGGCTGTGGTGTTGGCCAGCGGCTACAGCTCCTGTTAGACCCCTAGCCTGGAAACCTCCATATGCCACATGGGTGCAGCCCTAGAAAAGGCAAAAAAAAAAAAAAAAAAAAATTAAAAAATAGACGAAAATGGAGTTTCTAGCTACAACTTACTTTATTACACTTAGATTTCATCATCCTTCACAAACTCAGTTGTCTTGATGAAAATGATCTATATTCTTTAATCTATAGTAGTTTTGAAGGTTAATCCGAATAAAGAAACACTCAAACTTACCATGTGTATCTTAACTAAAAATGTAGACCATAAGAGTTATTATTAATCTGTCTTTATTTCCAAAGCAAACCGTATTTACTCTAGACAACTTAGAAAATATACAGAAGTAAAAAGAAATATAATAATCTATCATTCTACCAATCAATAAAATATCCTGTTAATAAATGCTAATTTTTTCAATAGTTTCTCTAGATTTTTACCTTATGAAGACATTTACATTTTTAAAAAGGACTTATATTTTAGAAACTATTTTTAACTTTTTAAAATTTCACAGTGTATTTTTAAAATTATTTTATTGGGGTGTAGTTGATTTACAATGTTTTATTTCAAGTGTACAGCAAAGTGAATCAGTCATACATATAAATATATCTATTCTTTTTTCCCATATAGGTTATTGTGAACTATTGAGTAGATTTTCCTGTGGTATACAGTAGGTCCTTATTAAACATTTATTAAACTGTCTTAATGTTACATTTTAATGTTTTATAAATAGAACTAGCAGGAATAAAATATATCTTCACTGCAGTGTAAAAACTGGGCAGTCCTTCAGTGGTTGGAAGACTAATGCTCTGTCCTAATGTAAATTGTGACTATTGTTTATCTGCTACGCACAGGACATTGCTAGGCACTGAGAGGAACAAGCACATCTACGTTATTGTCTTTGTTCTCAAGGCATTTATATAGCATATTATTTTCATTGATTTCCTGAGGTTTTTTTTATAATATAATTCTATCAAAACAATGATTCTGTGCATTGGCATCTAAAATTATGGTGCAGGGTGCTGTACATATATACAGTGGAATACTACTTAGCCATAAAAAAGAACAAAATAGTGCCATTTACAGCAACATGGGTGCAACTGGAGATTCTCATATTAAGTAAAGTAAGAAAGAGAAAGACAGAGAGTTCCCTTTGAGGCTCAGCAATTAACTAACCTGACTAGGCTCCATGAGGATGTGGGTTCTATCCCTGGCCTTGTTCAGTGGGTTAAGTCCTACTGTTGCTGTGGATGTGGTGTAGGCCAGCAGCTTTTGCTCTGATTCAACCCCTAGCCTGGGAACTTCCATATACCTTAAGTTCTGCCCTAAAAGCCAAAAAAAAAGAGAAAGAGAGAAAGACAAAATACATATGATATCTCTTATATGTGGAATCTAAAATATGGCACAAAGGAATGTATCACAAAGCAGAAATAGGCAGAAACAGACTCACAGACATAGAGAACAGACTTGTGATTGCCAAGGGGGAGAGGGGAGGGAATAGGATGGACTGGGAATCAGGAGTTGGTAGATACCAACTATTACATTTAGAATGGATAAGCAATGAGGTCCTACTCTACAGCATAGGGAACTGTGGCCAGTCTCTTGGGATAGAGTATGATTGATGATAATATGAGAAAAAGGATGTGTGTGTGTATATATATATATATATGGCTGGGTCACTATAATGTACAGCAGGAATTGACATAACACTGTAAATCAACTGTACTTTAATAAAATAAGATAAAATAAAATTATAGTACATAAGCATTCCCTTTAAAATCTCTAAAGTTTCTGAAAAGTTAGCATGGTGTGTGATCTACTATTCTATGTATGCTGCTAAAAGTAATTCATAAAAACATACTTTTTAGAAGCGGCCTTAGAAACCATCTTCTTTAAGATTCTGTCATCCCTCTCATCTTTTTTTCCCATTTTGTAGAAGAGAAAACTGAGACTGACAGAGGTGAGCAGGTGGGCAAGGATCAGTTAATTGGACAATCACTCAGGTTTCTTAGTCTGTGAAGTATTCTTTTCAAATGCAACCTAAGAAAATTGGCATTTTAATCTCCAGCCCCCACCAATAACAATGACAGAGGCATTATCTGCCATCATAAGAATGGTCTTAACTTCTTGCCTAGAGAAAGAAAAGTCTTTGATCATATACTTCAATAGAAGAAAATAAGCTCTACTCCCAAAATATGAAAAGCTCTTTCCAGGTATAGGTGAATACATAAGTGTCTGCCACTTGATCTGACTTTATTATGTTTCGGGGGTTATAATCATTGAGGATAAATAAATAATTTATGTATATATAGTGAGTTTGACTAAAACTAAAAACATCTTAATGGCTTCCTGCCTCTTAATAGTTTAGGTATTCTCTTTGCTGTTGAGTTATTTTATGTTTGACTCACTGTTGAATATTATATTTTTTTAGCTTATTTTAAGATAAATTGTTATTTAATATGGAAATACTGAATCTACTTCCTTGGCATGTTCACATACATGCATTTGATACAGTGGTAGGCTCTAGCAAAACTGAAACTTGTATTATTATTTGTTTTCAATTGTCTATTAAAATCCATTTGCTATATACTCCATTCTGTTAATAGTAGTCTTATATATTGACTTATGCTGAAATAATTGAATTAGATGTAAAAAACATTAACCTGAGATGACTTTGCACATCTAGCTAAAAATCAAGGACACTTAAAATATCAAATGCAATCCTGAGAGCCCCAAAATATACTTTATATATTGTTGACAAGGCCCTACATTCCAGTTTTAGAAGTTTCTTCAAGAGCAACTAAAAAGTGGTCAATAGTATTATACCAGGTCATTTAAACATCAGTTACGGTGAAACAAATACAGGCAAAAGATGTGATGATAATTTTTTAGCTGTGAAGTCAAGAGTCAGCTTTTTTACTTACTAGGCTGACCTTGGGCAGATTATCCCAAGAATCTTTACACCTATAAGGTTCTGTGTCTGGCCTGTGAAGTGGGATGGTAGTGATTCTTAGGCCTGAAAAATTGTTGTGGAGAATTAAATTTAAAATATTGGAAAGTTCTCTTGTGGTGCAGCATGTTAAAAGGATCTGGCATTGCTATAGCTGTGGTGCAGGCCACTACTGCAGTGCAGGTTGATCCCTAGCCTGAGAACTTTGCCATGGGTGTGACAAGATAAATAAATAAATAAAATTTTGTTTAAAGAGATTACTGCATCGACAGACAGCATAGCCACTCGCATATAGTTAGTATGAGATTATGCCAAATACCACTATTAGAAAGATAAGGTAGTTATTTTTCTAGCTGTTCACTTTGAACATTTTTTTTTTTTTTTGGATCCCCCATGGCATATGGATTTCCTGGGCCAGGTATCAGATCCACAGCAGGCTGTGACCTATACCATGGGTTCCTGAGCCAAGTATCAGATCCATGCCACAGTTGTAACCTACACCACAACTGTGGCAACGCTGGATCCTTTAACCCATTGTGCCGGGGCGGGGAATCGAACCGGCGTCCTGGCACTGAGAGATGCTGCCAATCCCACTACGCCAGAGAAGGAACTCCTGAACTTTTTTATCTTGATGAGCACATTAGAGTATGATTGTCTAAGATTAACTATTTTATAGAAATTGTGGTGATTAATTTTATGTGTTAATTTGACTAGGTTGCAGAGTGCCCAAATATTTGGCTAAACATTATTTCCGGTGATATCTGTGAGAGTGTTTCTGAATAAGAGCAGGATTTAAATTAATGGACCCCTCCACAGGGAGGGGAGACATATCCAGTTGTTCAGGGCCTGAACAGAATAAAAGGCAAAAAAAGTGGAAATCCTTTTCTTCTGCTTGTGTGAGCAGCAGACCTTCTACATAGGTCTTCTCCTGCACTTGGACTGTGATTCTTAAGCCTGAGGCCTAAGGCCTTTGAACTGTAACTAATAAACTATAGCACTTACTTGACTGGGTATCCAACTTGCAGAGGTAGATTATGGCATTTCTTAGCCTCCATAATCACATGAGCTAAATCTGTCTATCTTTACTATTTTTTCTGTTTCTCTGCAGAACTTTGAATAATACATTTAATATTACAACAGTTATAATTATTAAGCATGTGCTTTATGTGAGATATTTTTATTAAGTGATATATTACATTTAAACATTCAACAATTTATTACTCACTAATACTCTGTGAGGTAGGGTTCATCTCATGGTACAGAAGAGATGATTGCCCTGAGAGATGTTTGGTAAAGATTCAAAGTGGAATTCATGCAGTGGTCAACAGGTGTAAGATCCACTGTCTTCCCATGAGTCTTACTAGTTTATTACACATATTTGCACATAAACTTTCATAGGTCATAGATTCAACTCATTATTGCCATGCTTTCTGGTACAAAATTTGGATCCTTAAAACCCTTGTACTGATTTATTTCTCACCAGGATGAAGAAAGCCCAATGTAATTTAATTCTCCCATTGATTATAACTAAACAATCTGGTTAAAATATGAACAATAAACGAATAAACAAAGATTCTGAAAAATAAATAATAGCACTCAGAAGAGTCAAAAGTTGAATAACAGTGATGAGTTCCCTGTGGTCTTATTTTCTTTTATTTCCTGGCTTGGTGTTGAGGGCAAGTCAAACCAGGAACTTTGTGATGATCATGGTTGGCAAAACTGGGCCAGAGGACCAGGTTGAGGCGGGGGAGGGGAAGATACTTGGTGATCTGTAGGTTATAGAAGTCCTTATTTCTTTTGTTTTTTTCCTCTCCCAGCACTTGACTCAAGATCAGCACAGTGATATAGTTGGATTTTGTCAGTGCGGCAGGTGTAGGTGCATGAGACTCAAGAGAATACTTCTACCTTCAGAGAGAGAAACAAGGAAGTGTCCCCCAGCAAATGAGGAAGAGGGATCCGTATTACTTTTCTCTCTCACCATTGCCTCACTACTGTGCTTCTAGTTGTCTAGATCTGTGCAAAAGTACAGAAGGCTAAATCTCTGAAAGAACTCTGTATGTTGGCCAGATGAATCCTCAGACTGAGACTCTGGAAGCCAGAGAGTGAGGGATAAATTCACAAGAGAGAGAACCAGAGTAAGAGATCCCTAATTTTGTTTATAAACCAATACAAGTTCCAAAATCACCCCCAAGCTGGGTTTGGACGGAATATAGCCGAAGAAAAGGCTTCAAGAAGAGAAGGACTGTGTAAGACTCTGCCCAAGCTCTCAGGCCACCTCCTGAGAGGCTCATGTGATGGGCAGACACAAACAAATACATCTAGAGCTTTGCAAACTAAACAAACACTTAAGCCACTTTCTATAGAAAGCAACGCAGACTGTACAGTCTGGACCTAACTAGGTGACTGCCTGCTAAAATGAATACACAAACAGATAAATTGATACTCTCCGCATGAATTTAATAGAACCCAGAATTTCAAATCATAATATTCAAAAGGTCATAATACAATCCCAGATTACTAACAATCAGAAAGAAATTATCAAGGGAAAAGACAATAAACAGATGCCCATCTGAAATGACCCATAGGCTGGGATTATCAGAAAATGACGCTAAAGCAGCCTTTGTGACCATGCTTCATGAGGCAAAAGTAACCACTCTTGAAACTACTGAAATGATTTAAATTCTCAGCCAAAAACTAAAATTTATTTTTTTAAATACTGTATCATATCACCTATGTATGGAGTCTAAAATATGGCACAAATATGGACAAAAGAGAAGCATACTCACAGCCATAGAGAACAGAACTGTGGTTGCTAAGGGGAGGGGGGGAAAGTGGGATGGATGGGGAGTTTGGGGTAGATAGATGCAAAACTATTACACAGAAATGGGTAAGCAATAAAGGTCCTACTTTATAGCACAGGGAATTCTATCCAATCTCTTGGGATAGAACACGATGGAAGATAGTATGAGAAAAAGTAATGTATATTTATATATGTAAATAAAATGTCCCTCAGTTGCAAAAAGAAATTTTTGTATTGAAAAATACAATATCTAATTTTTTTTAAATCCACTGGGAGGATTCAGGAGCAAAATGGTATTGGGAAAGGTAAAGGTGAGTGAATCTTGCAGTGTAAATTAAAAGAAAGCTTCAAGCAAAGGTAGGATGGCTGAACCTCAGTTAAACAAATCATGCAATGCCTAAGATTAGTGTGTGCTTGTCTCTGGACCTACTATGTAAAACTCATAAAAGAAAATAGGCACCACATTACGTAACAGTGAAGAACATTATAGTAGAGTATATCTGCATTTTATTTTAAGCATGATTCAGTTGGAAATGATGTATGAGCTACAAAATTCTTTGAATCTTAGTTTCATCTTTACTTCATAAATTGTTGTGAGGATTAAATGGAATAATATATACAAAAGTATCAAATTCAGTGAAGTATATCTAACATGAATAAAGTCAATGCTAATTCTCCTAAGTTTTAGTGTCTTATCCTTAGCTGTATTTTGACATATTTACGGTTCTAGTCTCAAGCTTGATTGAGATAATTAGCATGTAGAAGAAACTTTCTAATGTATTTTGTTTGAAGATTATTTGACCATTAAGTCTTTTTTTTTTTTTCTCATGAAACAAAGAGCAACCTATTATAGAAACCTTAGCTTGAGAAAGAGGGTTGAAAGAATTTCTACGCCATATGTCTGTAATAAGGTTACCAGAAGGTTATATTTCCAAACCATGACTCTCAGATCCTTGGAATTGCTGTTACCTGACTTGGCCCTAGTATTTTTACTTATACCTACATTCAGTAAAAGATACAACTTTGTGCTAAATAAGCCTATATTTATTTGAAAACTCTTAAAACTTGGGTGTTTTATTACCCCCAAACCATTAGAAAATACCTCCATAACTGATTCATCTCAGAAATTAGGGCTTAGAAAACATGTTTTCCCTCATCAACATGCTTTCTAGGCATAGAAAATTCTCTTTTCCTTTTATTTTTTGTTTCCACCCTGTAGTAGAAAAATCAGATGTAGTACATATGCTCAAATGTGGAAATTGTGCTCAGCAAGCATTGTTTTTCTTCTTTGTCTATAGTTCTTAATACCTGTCTTTGAACTACATTGATTTTATTACAGCATTCTGGAAGTAATAAAAACCATGAGTCCTGTGTGACATCTGTTGCTCCTCCAAAATGACTTTTGTATTGTATATTCTTTAAATTTTTCTATTACTAGCAAATTCCCTGATTGGTAAATTCTGAAAGTCAACAGCACAGCTTCTCTTTTCTTTTTCTCACTCTCCATACAAGTCACATCTTTGTCACCACCACCACCCCTCCCCGCAGTCCTTATAGGGAAATGATGGTGAGATGTTTCATATTTTAAGTAGGTAGTGTATAAAACTTCTGGATATTGGGCAGTTTGTTCCAGGGACTCAGCCAGGTGCAAGGGTAAAGGATAAAGAAGACTATCTTTCTCCTTTTCTTTTTTTTTTGCCTTTTTAGGGCCATACCCACAGCATCTGGAAATTCCTAGGCTAGAGGTCAAATCAGAGCCATAGCTGCCTGCCTACACCGCAGCCACAGCAACATCAGATCCCAGCCATATCCTCAACCTACATCGCAGCTTGGAGCAACTCGGGATCCTTCACCCACTGAGCAAGGCTAGGGATCAGACTGAACCGGATCCTCACGGATGTAGTCAGATTCTTAAGCTGCTGAGCCACGACTGGAATTCCAATAAGTTGTGTTTATTGCCTACAAGTTGCTCGTAGAATAGTAAAAATTGTAGTAGCTAAAATTGTAGTAGCTTATGATACAGTTTTCCACTAGAGTGAGGCATAAGGTGTAGAGCACAGAATGACACATTTTTATATTGATTTAAAACTTTGAGAAACATTGAGATTTGTGGCAAAGGATCAGAAAAGCTGTCTGAGATCTGAAAAATGGATCCACCAGGAGGAAGGTTTTAGATTCCTTAGAATTCTATATCATGTGAAAGGCAAACATACTTTTCTTTTTGTATGTCTGTTCTTAATGTGTGCTTCTATGTATGTATGCATGTATGTTTGTATCTATAAGATATCTTTTTTAACCTAGTTGCTTATTTCAAAATATGAATAAGTATCTATCATTCAATACCTATTCAAAATTTAATAAAAATGAAACCCACTGTTGTTACTCTTCTAATTTTTACAGCCACTATATAATGTATTGAAATTATTCCCATTTTCATAAAATATCAATCAAGTGTAGAGACATTAAATGTCTTATATAAAACTGCATGGCAATTAAGGGCAAATCTATAATTTGAACCCAGTTCCTTTGATTTAAAAACCTTTATTCTCAATGCTTTATATCCCTGTCATTGCATCATTCTAGTTTTTGCCATAGGTTCTAAATCTTTTCAGAAAAAAAAATCAGCTCAAGTAATTCTAACTACAAATTTCTGCATTACTCCTAGAGTGTATATACCTAGCTGTTCTCACTGGTTGCTGCCTCTTATGTCTACCTTCGCCTATAGTTCTCAGATATCTTACATATTTGAAAAAAAAAAAATTAAGGAAGTGATCTTTTATTACATAGGGAGTACTTTTTTCTTTTGGAACGAGATGGTAAGAAGTAAGCTAAATTGGATCAGATGAACACTCAGATTTGACTGTGGAGAAAAGGAAAAAAGTACAAGGTACATTTTGGGTACCCAGGAATAACCTGTCTTTTTAAGAATAATTGGACTTAATTCTGTCCAAATCTGTGCACACTTGGAAGAATTCAGTCCCAATTAAATGGAAAACAAGTGCTGAAGTAGTGTGGCGAGCAGTGTTGATGTGTTTGGGCTAAATAGCTGTCAATGACATTTCGTGAATATCTTGTTTATGAATATGTTGATTAGAAAATACAAGGCTTGATCACCCTGCTGGGTCATCTGGTAAGATGGTAATTTATTTCGAATTTCTTCTTAATGTTCCTTTCTATTTTTATTTTTGGGCCTATCACCTTTTTCTCCTAGAAGACTAAAGCAAAGTTCTGTTCTACATACTAATTGTAAGTGCCCTCCCCCTCAGCTTCCAAAGTCAGAGGATTTCTTTTATACCTTCCCTGCCAGCTGCAAGAGGGAGACAGACAAGATGAAGCCTTTCTACTGTCAGACACTGACAGAGCAGAGAAATATAGACAGATGGATAACAGATAGTCGGGTTCTAAGTACCCTACAATTTATTGAGGCAAATAGAGGAGAGTTGAGTGGCAAATTACCTACACTGTTCACAAAGCAGCAGGCAGCCCTGTTTGCCAGCTATCCAAATTGTTTCTGGGTAATTTGGCACATTTCTACTTTGTTGTGCTATATCTAAAGGTATGACTTTGAGTTTTGAAAACCCCCTGTTGAGAAAGAACAAGCAATATTTGCAATGTGGTATTCAGGGAAATACACACACTTTTGTTAGCTTATCCCCCAAATAAGATTTAGGGTATGACCTTTTAAAGTATTCAAAGGAATAAATTATTTAGAATTTATCTTAGGTAATATTTATAGTATTCCTTTCAAAACCTCACCATTTACAATATTCACCCATCCTGGAAATTTGAATTTAATGATATCAGTGGATCTGAGATATGGAAATTACTTTTCAAACCTTTTTTTTTTTTTTAACCCTGAAGCAGATTTAGATGAGACTTACATAGAGCAATGCTATAAACTAGTGAATTTCTGTTTCACAGAAATAATACCACAGAATACTTTCGTGTAAGAAAGGCGATGAGAAAATCTGGTGTTTAAATTAGTACAAGAAAGAAACAACGTTAAGCGGGTTTTATACCATAGGATTTTGTAGAACCTATTACATATTATCGTTCTTCATGAATCTCTATGAAAGGAACATGGAAAATCATTTTTCTCAGGACACCACTGATTTTATCAAATGTTGTGATCCATGGAATACTCTTTGAAATAAGTGCCATAGACAATAATGTGGCTTAGTCGCCTTAGCACTTTAGTTATAATTTTTTTTTTGAAAAATACACTTGCCCTTCAGAGCTTTTGTTTACACCGAAAACTTTCACTAGAAGAATATTTGAAATTGGAAGTGTTTTTATCATTGTTTTTGCATGCTAGGTATTTGAAACCAAAAGCTTCCAAAAATAATTTACAGCAGCTCACTCAATTAATAAAGCATTTTTGATAGACTACTAGATGTCAAGTGGTATAACAGGCACTAGGGATGTAACACAGGGACATAACTCGGGATGAACAATTTAGAAGTGATCTTCAGCTGTATGGAATCTTCCCTTTAATTAATAGATTATCACAGTTTACCTACTGACTGCCAAAGCATTACAATGTAAAATGCCCCAAACTGAAGTCATCTTTCTGTCCCCTCCTACATATGCACTCCTTCCTCAGTGTCCATATTAATTTAATAAATGGCATCATCATCGAGTTACTCTAGTCAGAAAGCTGAAGTCACCCTGACTTTTCCATCCTCCACACCTCCCACCGTCAGTCAATCATTGTCTCATTAGTTCTAACTCCTAAATGTCTTTCAGCTTCTGATACATCCTTCAATCATCAGGGCCCCTGTTCTAGTACATCATGATCTTCTATCTGAAACACTTCTGTTGTCTGTGGACTGTATCCCCATGTTCACTCTCCTTCCTTCCCATTCAGTCTCCCAATTCTAAACAAGGTTATAATTTGATATTATTTGTGTGTGTGTGTGTGTGTGTGTGTGTAGCTAATATGTAGTTATTCTACAGTTTTCAGCTCAAACTTCACTTTTCTCAGAGATGTAATACCCAAGCTTCACATTGCCTTAGTTCTTATAGTACACTCATGTATTACCTTTGACGCATTTTTTTTCTTCTATTTTCTTTCCTTTTCTTTTCCTTTCTTTCCTTTAGCCCTTTTAGGGCACCTGCGGCATATGGAGGTTCCCAGGATAGGGGTCAAATCAGATCAGTAGCTGCTGGCCTACTCCACAGCCACAGCAACACAGGATCCAGCACACATCTACAGCTTACACCACAGCTCATGGCAACACTGGATCCTTAACCCACTGAGCGAGGCCAAATATTGAATGCGCATCTTCATGGATACTAGTTGTGTTAGTTACCACTACCTCTGAGCTGCAACGGGATCTCCTCATTCTTTTTTTTTTTTTCTCTTTTTCTTCCCTTTATTTTTTTTTTTGTAATAGTGATTATACTTCTCATAAGTTGGTGAACGTCGGTCTGTGTCTCTTAAGTTCCTTGAGGACAGGGACCAAGTTCATCTTTGTCCACAACTGTAAAAACAATACCTGGCTTAGTTACTGATTTATAGAAGTGTCTGGACATTATTTATTTCTCGACATTGCTCCTGCTAGGTGGAATGTTCATATTCCTCTTTTCTATCTATACTTTCCCTCTAAATTAAGTATTCATTTTTTGAAATTAAGATCAAATGTACATTCTAAGTGAATTATTCCATTGTTGCCAATGTCTCTAGAAATTAACCACCCCACAGAATATGTTTTCCTTTATTTAGTGTCCATGATAACATCTATCCCCCTCAAACACACACACACACAATGGTAATCGTCTTCAAAGTAAATTTATGTCAGAATACCTTGTGTAAAGAGAACTTTCAATGAGAACTTGTTGAACTGAAATCAGTTTTGCTGATTCTGACTTCATCCTGTATCTCTTTATACATAAAGAGATCTTTCTTGGTGCTCCAGACACATGGATCCTACTGACTTATTTGATGTCACTGACCAAAGAGTCTTGACACTTAAAAAAGTCCAGAGCAAATTCTTTATTCACCCCAAATCTGTAGTTTTTGAATCTTCTCCTTCTAATTAAATGGTACCAACATCCATTTTCTCAAGTTGAAACATCAGCTTTGCCTTTTGGAGCCTCATTTCCTCTCACTACACCTCCTCCTCCTCTCAAATCAAACAGCCATTTCTGTTAGCACCCTCTCCAGTTGCTTAATTCAATGTTTTCTCTACATTTACTTCAACCGTTTTATTTAGCCACCATAATTTTTTCCATGCCCCTTCACAGTAGTTTCCTAAATGGTCTTCCTGAGTTTTCTTTTGCCCTCCACCAGTCCACTCACTATACAGAGCAAATGAAATAGTTTTAAAATATAAATGAGATCACACAAACTCAGTTACTTTAAGACTTTCAGTGGTTTTCCATATCATAATATAAGAAAAATATCTTGGCTTGCCCCAAGCCCCTGCATTCTGTGGCATGTAGTAGCATGTGAAACCTCCTCTTCAGCCACCCCCTCCATCCTGTATATCTAGTTTACTGCATTTCTTTTAGCTCCTGGCACAGGTCAACCTTTTCCAGTCTTTGCTCCTGACATTCCTGACTGAAATGCACCTTCCCTACCTGCTATGTGACTAGCAACTTCACTTCCTTCAGGGTTATACTGAAATGTCAGCCTTCCTGGATTACTCTGACAATACTACCTGAAATAGCACACCTTGTTCTTTACATTTTTTTTTTTTTTTTTTTTTAATAGCGACACCATGGCAAATGGAAGTTCCCGGGCCAGGGATTGAATCTGAGCATTTGAGCCTCAGCGGTGGCCACAATGGATCCTTTAACCCACTGAGCCGGCCAGGGATCAGACCCATGCTTCCTCAGCAACCTGATCCCCTGCAGTTGGATTCTTAACCCACGATCCCACAGCAGGAACTCCCACCTTGTTCTTTTGAAAATCTAACATTGCCTTTCCTTCATAGCCATTATTACAATTTGCAATTATTTTTGTTTACTATTTTCTTATTTGTTTCCTGGATTCAGTCATGAAATATCAGATTCATGGGTACAGGGGTGATATCTATTATTTCTAAAGTACTTATGTGAGAATTTTATCCTGAATGAATTAAGGTATTTGAAATAATTAAGAGCATTGTATGCAACATAAGTGGAAAGATGTTTAATATAGAGATAAACTTGGATCCGAATACTGATTTAAGATCTTAATAACCTTGTGTTCTGGGCAAATCATGTAAACATTTAGAATCGTAATAGTAGTTTCCTTCCCTCTAAAACCACGTAGACTTTTGAAACAACTTTTGAGATAGTGCAACACACTATATATAGAAAGGTTTTCCATGCATACAGCAGGAGCTCATCAAGGAAAGCAAGAGTTTATTTAATTTTCAGTAGTAAATAGTAGTTGCAGTAATAGAGGCAGCATGTATATAGACTTGTGTTATTAATAGAAATGCAAATATTAAAACAACAAGGATATAAAAAATCAATAAGAGGAATTATAGGTTCGGTTTTGAATGAAAGTAAACCAGATGTTTTTAAATGTTAGATTAATGTCTTAACTTGATTTAGGTTATAATTATATAATAACATGCCTAAGAATATATTTATTTTCAATAGTAGTGAAAAGAAAGGAAATTCAACTACACTGTCTCAGTGGATTCTGCCATGATTTCTAAAATATGACTCTGCTATGACGGTAAATTAAAAGTCTAAAACTCTCTATCAATTTCTAGGCTTTTAAAATTCAACCCAAGCATCCCTGAAATGTGAAAAGTCATATACATTTCTAAAGATATGTTCTATAGTGTGTGTTATTTACATCTGGGATATTTTTCACACTTCAAATAAAATATGTTGATCACTTTTCTTTCAAATAATCACCTAGGTCCATTGCACTATTTAGAAAATGCTGAAAACTTTCATTCTTTTTTAAATAGTCATTTCCTCATTGTCTAGCTAGCTTTTAACCTCAGTGCCATTTTGACACAGAGATTAAAAATATCCTGCACCAATCATAAGCTGTGTGACCTTTTATGTCCTAAAAGAAAAAAAAGATATAGAAAAAGATGATATCAGCTGTAGGGGGAGTCTGTTCAACTCGGTGGAAAAAAAAATCTCTGTGCCACCATTTTATTATGTAGCTTTGTTCCCTGACCATTTTTCCCCTGTGTGTTTGTGTTCTGAAGATCTTTGTTTCAATTTTATGTATTTGAATGTCTCTTTTATTTCTAGCCCGAAGCACTAATAAGGACGAAAGATTAGGAGTGGCTTCAGTCTGGTGTCTGAGAACTAGGCCATGTATGGCAGGCTTGGTTTGAAATGAAGAAGGGTCAGGAGCGTTAGATGAGGAGATAATTAAGTCACAGCAGCCTAAACCTTGAATTGACATATTTTCAAGGGAAAAAGAGCAATAGCACTTTCGGTAGACTCTGCAGCTCATAGCCAGTTTATGTCGGCCTTTGCTAGTCAATTTGTTTGTGCACTTGTTTATTTAGCCAATTATAAATCTGTCTCTTACGCTTTGCAGTAACCTTTCTGAATGATTATATTCTTTAATTCATGATCCAGAAACTTGAAATTTGTTTTTCTCCATATTTCTTTCTCAAGTAGCAGATAAAAAATTATTGGCTTAATTCAGTGATTATGTTCAGCTGCAGTTTCTGAATCTGGACGGTGATGGGCAGAAAAAAAACGGAATAGGCTCAATTCAGGATTAAGTTTTGTTATCCTGTTTAGTGATTAAAACTTCCAGGCCCTGCTAAAATATTGATTAACCCCTGTGTCCTTCCAGTGAGCTTTCTAAATGCCCTGCAAGCTGACGGTTCCACATGGACTTCACTGTGCTCTGTAAGACTTCTCACTTGTCAGCATTGCTTATCGCTCTGTGACCAACTCGTGCCCTTTGAATGGCTATGGTATTCCTAAAGTTAGGGGCCATAAATTAGAGATTCAAAATTAATGTCCTGCTTGGATTGCATACAGTTCTTTTGGATAGTAGATGACCTATTCCAAAATGATTTCAGTTTTTTAGTGGTTTAAACAAGATGTGTTTTTATATGTTTTAATTACCACATAGAACTTGAGCCAGTTATTATTTCTGGAAATATTTTTTCACCTGCTCCTGATATCTGTTGCTGTATAACAAATTACTTGGAAACTCTGAGGCTAAACATAGTAGCCATTTTATTATCTTATAATCTGAGTCGGGAATTCTAATTCAGTTGGGTTAGTTTTCTGTTCCAAATGATGTCAGTGGCTTTGTTTGGTGATATTCAGGTAGCAAATGGACAGTTCAAGGGGGACTAGAAGGTGTCATTTACATATGCGGTACTTTTGCAATGGTGTCTGGAGCCCTGGGCTCAGCAGGGATTGTCCATCAGAGTGGTCACTAGTGGAATCTCCAGGAGAACAGTCTCAGGGCCTTCTGACTTATGACATGGCAGCACAGATTCTCCACTGTTGAAAGCAGTCTAGCAGGAGTTGCAAGGCTGCTTATGACTTAGCCCCCAAATCCTAGAATACCACTTCTGACCTCTTCTACTGGTCAGGCAAGTCCCCAAGGCCAACTCCAATTCAAGAAAGAAGAGCTGGACTCCACCTTTCAGTCGGAGAAATAGCAAAGAAGTTGTGATTATCTGTCATGTCTCACATTGCCTTGTTCTTTTAGTCATGACATAGGCTGGGTGAGTTCTCCCTCCCTGAAGGACCATTAGATTAGCAGAACAGTAACACTGAGTCAAAGAAAAATTCACTTTCATTATCATTTCTTCCTCATTTATTCATTCACTCCTTTGTTCATTCAACAAATGTTAATTGATAACCCAAGTATAGTCCCAGGTAGCAGGAAATGGAGTTGAATCCCTCATAAAACTTGAAATTCTAGTGAGGGGAAGCAGAAAATTTACAGATACACTCTACAGCAAATATAGAATGGCTAATTTATTCAATATTTATGACAGTCCCAAGAGGTAGATGTTTGTAGGTCCTTCTTACAGGTCAAATTAGAAAAATAAAGTCAGAAAAAATCTTACTCAAGTTCACACAGCTCATTATTAAAAAAAAAAAAAAAAATTAGGTCTGCCTGACTCCAGACTGTGTATTTATATAGGAAGAAGATTGATCAGTTTGATTTTGGTAGCAAACTACTTTGATTACTTTTTTATTACAAAATTAAAAGTTATGTCTGGAATAATTTAGAAAAAAATAGTAAAGAAAAAATGATGTTAAAATTCATAGGCTTGTATTTCTACTCCTCAGATATATTCAGCGTTATTACTTGGGTATATATCCCTGTTTCTGTAAACTACTTTTAAGAAATAAACAATTCCCAAAACTTTGTGGCCTGAGCATAACAGCCATTTATTTGGCTCACAAGCCTGTGGGTCATTAATTTGGATGGGCTTAGCCCAGCTCTGCTTCTACCTCTCTGTTGGGCTTTTCCTGCTCTTTGTCCAGCTATGAGATAGGGAGCTGACTCTGCTTTTAGGTATTGGCTGGCTAATGGTCCCTTGCCCATGGTCTCTTCTGCTACAGCAGGCTAGCCTGGGCTTGTTAACATGCCAATCACGGGATTTAAAAAAAGAGGATGGATGTGTGCAATGCCTCTTGAGGCCTGGACTGGCATATTAACACAAAGCAAGTTACAAGACCAGCCCAGGCTAAAGCAAGGGGAAATTATCTCCAACTGTTGATGTGCAGAGATACAGTTATATTTCAAAGGGTATGGACTCTGAACATGTAAAGAATCGCAGCCATTTTTTCAATTAAACTGGCACAACACTTCTGTTTCCCTCTACCCCCTCGCCTCAAGGCCGTTTTAGGTAAACACAAATATAGACATAAAAACACATAGGTTTTACATAGGTTTATATAAACATATTTATATACTACAGGTATACTCTCAACAATGGCTTGATTAAAAATTATTTGCCGCTTTTTTAAAGCAAAATGATATATTACCTTTGCTTTAATTTGCATTGATTGGATTATATGTGAAATTAAATATCTTTCCACATATTCGTTGGTTACCTGTTAGCAGTACTCACAATTTACTGGAATGAGAAAAGGAGGCAAGATATTATAGGGAAGCATTTTGCAATTATGTACTAGAAAGAAAAAGAACAGTAGAGTACCACTAATAGTCAACCTAGGAATAAAGGAGAAAACTATCATGAGTACAGGAGGTGCCTGGCATGATTCCTGCCTGAAAGTGGAAAAAGAGGGAGAACTAAACATAAAAAGCACTTTTGGCAAGACTGAAAGAATGAGGGTGCCACTAAGAGACTGTGAAATGTGGAGGAGAAAATGACTTTATGAAGAACTTCAGTCTTGAACATTGTGACAATAAAATACGGTCAGAATGTCAAATAGAGGTATAAGCAGGCAATTCATAAACTATGGGAAGAGTTTTTTTTTTTTTAATTGAAAGAAATGGTAGGAAAATATTTTATTTTCCAAGGGGATAACTGTTATTTCCTAAGTAAGAGAAATGCAGATATAATACAAAGAAGCATATTGCACTTAAACAGAAGAAGAAAGGGAGATGGACAAAAGAGATGCCGAGAATTATGCAGGATTGTAGAATAATTTCTTTTTCTCTCCCTGAAACTATTGTTTCATGTCCCTTCTTACATGAACCATCACTGTACTTGCTCTCAACTGGTGATCATTGCTCATACTTGATTATTAAGAATAAAAGCTCTCAGAGGATATTTAGGGCAGTGAAAATACCTGTACAATATTGTAATGGTGGATACGTATCATTACACCTTTCTCTAAACCCATAGAACATACAACACCAAGAGTGAAGCAGAATGTAAACTTTAGACTTTGGATGATGACGGTGTGTCACTGTAGGTTCATCAGTTGTAACAAATATACCATTCTGATAAGGGATGTTGATAATGGGGGGGGTTATGCATGTGTGTGTAGAGGGGGTATGTGGGAAATCTCAGTACTGTTCCCTGGATTCTTCTGTGAACCTAAAATGCTCTAGAAAAATAAAGTCTTAATAAATCATTAAGTAGCTGTATATAACAATCTGAAATCTAAGAGGAAAAATAGATATGGCTGAAAAAAAATCCTCTCAGCTGCCTTTAATTCCACCACTAAACAGAAAATGTGCCCGTTATTATGTCCATGTGCCATTATTGTCTTTGTTCCATCCTTTACAATGGAAAGGGGAGTCTTTTTCCTCTCAGAAGCATTGTTCAGTGAATCCCATCCTTTCTTACCTTCTCAGTCTACTGTGACCCTCCTCTCTTCAGTAACATTTGCCTCTTTGTTTTCTAAATCACTCCCATCAGCAAAGAGATAGTCTCTAGTACATCCCATCAAAAACAATAAAGACGTCTTTTGTCCTCATCTCTGTCTCCATGTAGCAATAAAAATTGAATTCCAAAAACCTAAATTGTTTTACATCTGGATCCTTTATAATTTTCTGATCCCTTCTAATACCGCTCTCCTTATGTCTGACAATAATCTGGGCACGAACTGGTTTTCGAAAGAATTGATCTAGGCTGCTCCCTCTATCTACAATAAATATTTCCATCCCCCTTGCTCTCTCTTTGGCTCCTCCTTATTTTGCTTTATAATTTTCATCCTTAGAGGGCCTGGTGTGAGTTGAATTTGTATTTTCCAAAAGATATGTTGGAATCCTAATTTCTTATACCTGTGTCCTCTTTCAGAAATACCTTCTTTGCAGATGTCAAGTTAAAATGAGGTCCGTTAGGGTGGGCCCTAGTCCAACATGACTGGTGTCCTTATAAGTGGGGGGAGGGGGCGTTGGTTGGAATCAGAAACTAACATGCACTGGGGAAGGATAGAAGACCATGTAGAGACGGACAGGGAGAAGATGGTCATGTGACAGTGGAGGCAGTCATTGAAGTGATGCTCCTATAAGCCGAAATTCCAAGAAATGCCAGGAAGCAGAAGAAGCCAGAAGAATTAAGAAAAGATTCTTCTGTGTCCTTCAGAGTGAACATGGCTCTGCCAACTTATAGACTACCAGCCTGCAGAATTCCAAGAAAATTCATTTTTGTTAAATCAGCCAGTATGTGGTACTTTGTTACAGCACCCCTAGGAAACCAATCCAGGACCTCAGATCTCGGCGCTAACTAAACCTGTTTTTATTTGGATTATCTTCCATAAGTTATTTCTTTCCTTGAAACCGTTATTACATCAGGCATCTTCACATGTATGAGTCTGTTTTGGTGTTTGCCATTTCCTTTTTCTGTAGTCAAGGACCATGTCCTCCAGGTTCACTCTCATACCCTCAGCTCTCTGCCTGATATACAAGCCACAGTCAATGCCTTATTTGCTGTTAACAGGAACTGACGACACAGTGCCGGGAAAGTCAAAGGAAGTAATAGCTCTAAGGAGAGAATCGGGATTAAGAATGTGAAACGCTGAAATGGAATCAGAAGCAAAAAAGTCCTTTGGGTTTTGGAATCTTGTGGAAGTAGTTGGTGACCTTTGAGCAAGCAGTTTCAGGAAAGTGGGTATGAGAGAAACCACACTATAAAAGCTAAACACTGAGTCGGCAATGAAGAATTGTAGGACACAGGTGTAGTATGCCCTTTTAAGAAAGCTGGCAGTGAAAAGAGGCAGAGTAACAAAGCAGAGCTTTCAATTTTCTTTGGATCTTTATCTAAATAAAATGGCAATATATATTCAAATATAAAAGTAGGCTTATTTTTTATTAATAATAACAGGGATCTCTCATGATTCTGGATTTGAGGAGAAAGAATTCAGTGGAATGAGAGAAGGAGACTTTATGAAACAAGGTTTGAAAAATGTAGGAGAGACCAAAATCAGTAATAAGGATAAAGAGTAGATGACTTTGCCATGCTTCTTATTCAGAAATAAGAATAAATCAAAGTAATGATGAAAATACTGTCAGAGAGAGTATCATATTGTTGTGGCTTTTGTTTCATTTTGTTTACTTTTGAACATATCTTTTCTCCTTTACTAGGTTATAAACATTTTCAGATTCACAATTTCTTCTATGTATACAAAGAAATGTCAAAAGTTTTTTTAGTGATATCTTTTTTTTTTTTGCCTTTTTGCCTTTTTTTTATGTAGAGCCGCATATGGAGGTTCCCAGGCTAGGGGTCTAACAGGAGCAGTAGCTGCCGGCCTTCGCCACAGCCACAGCAACGCAGGATCCAAGCCATGTCTGCAGCCTTCACCACAGCTCACGGCAACGCCGGATCCTTAACCCACTGAGCAAGGCCAGGGATCGAACCCGCAACCTCATGGTTCTTAGTCGGGTTCATTAACCACTGAGCCACGAAGGGAACTCCTAGTGATATCTTTTTTTAATAAGTCATACATACTTTGTATTTACTAGTAAAGCTCTTTGTTCTCAATTTTATGCCCAGCTTTGCACCTTTTAGATATTTCACTTCTGAAATGGGGTGAAAAAGTTATTTTCATTAAGCAATTTTCTATTAACATAAGATCTACTATTAATTGAGTGCTTTATGCCAAGTGCTGGCCTCAGGATTTTGAATAGATTTTATTATTCATTCTTTGAAATAACTCAAATAGATATATTTTGTCTTTTATGCAGATGAGGAAATTGAAGATTAGAGGGATTACTAGTCTAAAACCACACAAAACAAGTTGTAGAAATTGTAAGTGCCTGTCTGTAGAGCCTCAGGTCTTAACCTCTGCATTATTGAAAAAGTGGATACACCAAACAATTGCCCTAAAGGAAATTCTAGGGGTGTATTAAGTTGTATTTTTCAAGTTTTATTATCTGTTAAAAAAATACTGTTTACTCTAAGAGCAGGAATAAGCTGTGTCTCCACTGACTTTCAAACAGGATTATGATTGCCTGTGTAGTTTATCCCACATTTTCCTATCTATTCTCCTGACAATTTCCTATTTTGTTGATATTTTTTAAAAATAATGAACCAAAAATTTAATATCAATGAAACAAATGACCGACAAAAGATATTCTAAGCAATAAAATCTCCAATTTCCTTGTTTCTGGTATCTCTTCCAAAGAGATGCTTGACAATGGTGAATCTCTTTTAAATAAATATTGATGTATCCATTTGGAAACTAATAAAACCTAATGCCTTCCACAGTTGGTAGCAATAAAAACGAAGTGTGCCTTGTTCAAGGTGGCCTTAATAGCTGACACTGAGGCTGAGTCAGATTTTATAAGTGTTTTGAATTATATTACTCAGCAATTATAGTTAGCGTGGGCATTGGTATGTGCAATTATCTAATGCTTTAAATTATCTAAATCAATATGTAGGTAGTAAAAGCTAGGCGTATAACTTTAAGATGGTTCGCATGAACTCATTTGACACCACGTTAATGTGTCTGTCCTATTTAGCCTGTATTTATATCTTGTAAACCAGGTTAATTTAAAAGTTGAAGATACAGGCTGTTGTAGCATTATAAAATGAGTTACCATTCTAAGGAAAACAATTAACGCACAGGCGATAAAATCTCTAACTTTGTGCATGCTTCCCACTGCTGTCTCTAAGATTGTTCTCCCTTCTTAAATTGCATGTCTTCCAAATAATTGCAGAGAGAAACTGCAGTTGCTCAGTCACTAGATAGTTAATTCGCTGGCTCTTTTCACATATTTCAAATGTATTCACTTTTTATTTCCTAGGCTTTTCTGTAGGCATACAAATAGTTCACACATTTAAGGTAAAATGTTCCATTCTGCTCTTAAGAAACAGACTTTGCATGGATTTTGTCATAGCACACTGAAAGCAGTTATCATCGGGATTACATTTGTATCAGTACAGCAACAACTGAATATTCCGTTTAACAACTGTTAAGTGGTGTTCATGGGCAGGTTTGGAGTTGAGGCCAGGGAGAATCTGTAAGCACAAATGCGAATCTCATTACATATGATTAAGTAAAATGACTTGTAATTGAGAAATAACTCCAGGCTTAGATAATTATATACTGAAATCTTAATATTCCTGTGGTACCTAAAAAGGTCATTTCAGCATAGCCTATATTGTCCATATGTGAAATTCTCTTTGTGATCCTTAGGCATTCCAGGTTTACTTGCAATGACAACTGCCCTGCAGAGGGTAAATGGCTCTGTAAAGCATGTCTGGTTTGAGAAGGACACTGAGAGGTTATCTGGCCCAGCTCTGTCTTTCCAGCAAGGCCATGCTTAAATCATCTGAATAACTTGGACATCCTTTTATTAGAGCTTTTCAGGAAGAATATTTCTTAGCTCTCCTTATTTAACCATGTAATATTTAACAACCCTCATCATCATTTTTCTTTTTAATTCATTCATCTAGTCCCTTTAGTTCAATTTTGTATTAAAAAGTCCATTCCCTAATTTTTCTTTCTACAGGAGAATATATCCATTATCTACGTGTGATTTTTTTTCTCCCCCTCTGACATCCTTTAACAGGATCAGGAGCCAGCTGAAATTAGAATTTAGTTTTGTTTTTAATTTTTGAACTAAGCATAGATGGAATTCCTTTTGTTCTAAATATTTTTTTTCTATAATGTTTCAAACATCCTAGCCATTCAGAAAAGGTTTTTTTTGTTTTGTTTTGTTTGTCAAACCTTCTTTCTTTACTTCCTTTCTAATGATCTTAGATGTGATGGTCATTATTCTACCTTTCTCACATAGTATCTTCAGTTCTTTCCTGTTTTGCCTGCTCAGTGGGTGCATGTGGAAAAACTCCTACTCTCCACTTATCTCTCTTCTCCTTCTTTACACCTAATATTGGACTGTTGATAGAGCTCTAGAAAAATTCTTAGTTTTCAACAGTAATCTGACCCTCAGTATTGCTTAGAAGCCCCAGCATATCCCTAGTTCATTCTCTCCTATTTTCTTTTTTTTTTTTTTGTCTTTTTGCCTTATCTAGGGCCACACCCATGGCATATGGAGGTTCCCAGGCTAGGGGTCTAACAGGAGCTGTAGCTGCCGGCCTTCGCCACAGCCACAGCAACACAGGATCCAAGCCACATCTGCAGCCTACACCACAACTCACGGCACCACCTGATCCTTAACCCACTGAGCAAGGCCAGGGATCGAACCCGCAACCTCATGGTTCTTAGTCGGGTTCGTTAACCACTGAGCCACGAAGGGAACTCCTCTCCTATTTTCTAAAGTAACTATTTCAAACTTCCTCCACTCATTTAAAATCTCCTTAGGAAAGGAGCACCACCCTCCTTGACATGAGTCAGTGACCTTCATTTCTGCCCGACAGAAAAAACAAAATTCTCAGGAGTCCTTTGAACTTCCTGTACCACCTCTCCCACATCCATCCTCCAGCCTCTACACACACATGACCTCCTCCCCGCACACCTACTGTTGTTAACTAGAAGCTGTCCTTCCTGTCTAAGCCTAAATAAATTAACTCTTAATTGTGCGTTTCTTCAATCTCTATGGGTGCCATCCTTTCACTATTTCATCATGTTCAAGTTTTCCCGTTTTATCAAAAGAATAGTAATTAAATCTTTCACCCCATCTCCCTCCAGATCTGCCTCCTTTCTTTCTTCCACTTGAGAGTCAAGGTCAAGCATTTATAGGAGCTAATAACACTTGCTGCCTTTATTTCCCATCTGTCATTCATAGGTCGACTTGTGTTGCCTATCTTTGTCTCCTACTGATCTGCTTTCTCACATGTCACTAAAAATTTACTTGTTTGTAAATACAAGGAATGAGTTCATTGGTTGTCTTATTTGAATTTGCAGTAGCATTTCACATTATGGACTCTTCTTAAGTTGAAACTCTCAATTCATTGGTTTCTATAGCACCATCTACTCCTGATTTTTGGCCATTGCATTGAAACCTTCCTTGGAGGTTCTTTCTTAGCCCATCAGTTAAATATTCGTGTTCATAAAAATTCTGTTCTTGATACCTTTTATATAAGATTGTTCTCACCTTCTTGCACAGCTTCAATGAATAAATATATATTTTATATCCACTTTCAGATATATTTCTACTCTTTTTCTTTTTAAAACTGCACCTGGGGTATATGGAGGTTCCCAGGCTAGGGGTCAAATCAGAGCTATAGCTGCAGGTCTACGCCTCTGCAATGTAGGATCCAAGCTCTGTATGTGACCTGAACCACAGCTCACAGAAACACAAAATCCTTAACCCACCGAGCAAGACCAGGGATTGAACCCACATCTTCATGGATACTAGTTGGATTACTGCTGAGCCACGATGTAAACTCCCTATTTCTGCTCTTTCGGGGCACACATGCAACTCATGAATGGATAAATTTACCTGAATATGCTTCTGACAGCTGCAGTGTGTTGTGTCCATATCTGAGCTTGTCCACTTACTGGCGAGTAATTTTCTTTCCTTGTCATACTCTCAATGAATGGTGCCATTACCATCCATTCAGTTTTTCAAGTTAGAAATGAGTCTGGCATAAATTCCTCAGTCACCAAACCTGTTATTTTAATGTCACCAGACTTTATTCTGTTCTGGGACACAGTTATTTCCTGCTTAGATGATGACTGACTCATTAATTGTTCCAACTGATTCTTTAGGCTGCAAAAAGTTTCCTTTTTTTTATTGATCTGGGGCATTTATGTTTTATTCTTAAAATCCATTAGTTAATGGGTATGTATTGAATTTGTGGTATAGCCTCCCAGAGAAAACTATTCATAAGTTATTATCAATGAATGTAAAAGTCAGCAATTTGTCAGTGAGACATATTTTAAGTTTCATATGATATCTTAAATTCTTTCCCCAAAATACTGTGCGAGTCCAGGTCTAGCTTTGTAACCTTCTGATTTTATTCAGATTATTAATTGATTGTGTGATTTTTATTTTTCCTTTTTTGGTATCATCAAAACTATTTTGTTGAAGAACTGTGTGTTCTATTTATAGATTAAGATAGTTATACACATCATTGCTAATTTTTAATTATAGTTCTGTAAAGAAGGTGCTGTTATCTGCATTTTTCAAATGAGAAATGGTCCAAGTTCATACATCCAATAAGTAGAATAAGGACTTGAACTCAGATCACTGTGACCACAGTGTCTATTCTCATTCTGCTCTGAAGCACTATTTCCTAAGTAAATCATCATTAAAATACAAATTGACAGATTGATTCTGATGATGTAAGTTTAATTCTGCATTTCTTTAATATTTTATCATGGTGATATTTTTTATTTTGGTGAAAACCCAACATTTTTCTTTTTGTTATTATTCTTGTTTTGCTTAAAGAAACTTTCTCTTTAGTGCCTATTTTAGATTTTGAGATTTTTTGCTAAGTATATGTATTAGCATTCCTATACACATTTAAAATGAGCATACAAGCCATTCAGAAGTCTTCTTATACTTAACATAGTCACTGAACACATTTATTTTTAAGCCATTCAGAAGTCTTCTTATACTTAACATAGTCACTGAACACATTTATTTTTAAGTTGTCCGTGGGAAACTACGAATCAAAACAAAACAATCAATTAATACCTTAAGGACTGTAGATCCAATACTTAATTTTGATGTGGTTTCCTAAAGTCTTAATATTTAGCTATCAGGGTGACTGAAACAAACAGGACTAGTTTATCGTATTTGAGTGCAATCTACCATTGGTGTGTTCATTTTTCTTCCTGAAAAAGGCCCCGTGTTTACAATCGCAAAGTATTATATAGGTAACTTATCTTTTTTTTCCTTTTTTTGTCTTTTTGGGGCTGCACCCATGGCGTATGGAAGTTCCGACAGCAATGAGGAGTCAGAGCCACACTTGTGACCTACACCACAGCTCATGGCAATGGCATATCCTTAACCCAGTGAGCGAGACCAGAATCGAACACCTGTATTCATGGATACTAGTCAGTTTCATTACCGCTGAGCCATGACAAGAACTCCTAGGTAATTATTTTAATCTCAGAGAACAGTGATTAGATTAGTTGGAAAGAGTTAAACCTATAGTAAGTAAAGTTTGAAAACAAAACTTTAACTTTGGTACATTTATCTCAATGCTTATAAAAATTTCAAGTATTGCCTTGTTTCATGTTTCAGATAAGAAAATTGAGACATAAGAAAATTAGGTAAAAACTATGAGAATAGGTCATAAACATATATCTTAATTCCTATTAAATACAGCAATAGGAGTTCCCATCATGGCTCATTGGGTTAAGGACCTGATATTGTCTCCATGAGGAGTGAGGATGAAGGTTTGATTCCTGACCTTGCTGAGTGGGTTAAGGATTCCGCTTTGCTGCAAGTTGTGGCATAGGGCACAAATATGGCTCAGATCTGGTGTTGCTATAACTGTGGTGTAGGCCTGCAGCTGCAGCTTAGATTCAACACCTAGCCCAGGAACTTCCATATGCTATAGGTGTAGACATAAAAAGAATAATTCAGCAATATATATGAATAAGATATGATCCTTGTCTTTGAGAAACTCACAGATTACCTGACATTTTAACCAATGTTTACAAAATGACTTTTTGATGCAGTTGTATTAGGATCAAATATATTGCCAACTCCTAGGTAAAAAGAGGTGGGATATTGGCAATTTCATAGGAAAGACCTTTTTAAAATGTGTAATTTATATTATGATGGTTAAAGAAAAAGATGATTAATTGTCCAGTTAGACCAGCAAAGGCATTAGAAAAGAAAAGATGCTTAAGCTGAATGTTGAAAGGCAAGTCTGACAGAGTTCAATGGACAGATCAAGAATGATACACACGTGGAGTTCCCGTTGTGGCTCAGTGGTTAACGAATCTGACTAGGAAACATGAGGTTGCGGGTTCAATCCCTGGCCTTGCTCAGTGGGTTAAGGATCCAGCATTGCCGTGAGCTGTGGTGTAGGTTGCAGAGGCGGCTCATATCCCATGTTGCTGTGGCTGTGGCAAAGGCTGGCAGCTACAGCTCCTGTTAGACCCCTTGCCTGGGAACTTCCATATGCCACGGGTGCGCCCTAGATAAGGCAAAAAGCCAAAAAAAAAAAAAAAAGAATGATACACACATAAAATATGGGAACATAGAAGAGTGTGTGTGCTCGTAGAAATCCAAGAGGTTTGTCATACTTAAACCATAGTGTGAGGGCGCAAAGGTCCACTGCATTTGGATAGAGGGGTTCAAATTGTGCACCGCACCAGGGCGTGATGAGCTTTTAGGAGGTGCCACTCATACCCTAGGCATATATTGACTTTTATGACATCACCAAGGCAGACTTAGAGACTCTGATTTCTAATGGAAACCTGGAGCAGCCAGGAGTCCCCTGAGAATGTTTCTCTCTGTTGCTGCTCTAGGTGACCTGATTCTCATTTCTCATCTCCCTTGGGTGTCTATAGCCAGACGACTAAAAGGTTTCACACAGAAAAAATGCTTGATAATGAAAACTACAATAATGATGATAATAGTGGATGATGATGATAATATTATCTAACTTCAATTGAATGCTTTGAATTTAGCAGGCACTATGCTAAGAATTTCACACCCATTATGACAGTATGAGAACAGATACTGCTATTATTCCCTCAACATGTATTTAGCTATATCTTGGAGGAGTATCTTGTGTGTGTATGTGTGTGTGTGTTATAACAATACATATATATATCTATGTATATATGTATATATACATATATATATAATCTCAAGAATTGCCACAGAAAATTTTATTTGGGCTGATTTTAGTTTTTAATTCTTCAATGTGAAGTGGGCATTCAAATCTCAGAGGGCTAGTCTAAGAAATGAAAAATGAGACGGCATACTCCAAATAATAATTTTCCTCTAAAATTCATGTTTCTACTGTGAGATTTCTCAAAGGTAAACTGTAATTCATTTACTATCTTATTCCTGTCCTTTTTGCATGAAAAATGGCAAATGCTATAAGAAAAAACTGACAAAGTTCAAGCAGGTTTTGAAAACTAGAGATAATCTAATTACATATAAGACATAGAGGCCACTGTTGTTTATCCCTGTCCTCCTTATTTTCTAAGGTTCATGCAGCCAGAAATCACCATTCTGAATAAATTGATATGTGATTTTAATAGCCAACTGAAGGAAACAATTTGTTTTACTATAAATACTAACCAGATATTAAGTAAACAAATAATCTATTGTGACATAAAATGGTCTCCATGGTATTAATCTAATTTAGTATGGATAAGTGATAGCTTACAGTTGAGTGATGCTAGTACTTTAAACATGTCTTGGACGCCTCTGGTGCAAATTGAATTGTGACCTCAGCCAGTTGTTAAGTTGATAGTTATACTGATATGCCCAGCTGAGTGACAGCATGGCCTTCATCTTTCCAGGCGTTAAGATCCACTGACCTAATCAATCTCTTTGTAGATTTAGATCTAGACCTGGATATATTTTAGGTATAAAATAAAGTTATTATTGCTAGTATTCTGAGTTTTTCTAAGCAGTGAAGATACATTTTTCCATTTAATGCTCACAACATGTGTGCCAGTTGTAGTTATCTCTGTCTCACAGATGAGGAAATGGAGAGTCTATGAGCTTAAGTAAATTCGCCAAGGTCATACAGCTCATGACTGGCAAAAACAGAATTTTCTGTTTCTGCTCTAAGTAATTTTAAAGCAAGGGTATTTTGAAATCTGCTTGTTGCTCATATATGAGCAATTAATATGTCAGTTACTTTGGCAAGGGTAGGTTAAAAACAAAAAAAAGGCTCAAATCCTTAGCAGGACAATACTAGCATCTTGGTTTTACCTGTGTTGACCATTGCAGTTTTGCTGTGTACCTACCACTCCTTATTCTTTAAATTCCATCAGTCTCAACCAGCTCATAATTCCTGAATCTCCTTCTGCTTTTGCATGTCTGGGCACTTCTTCACATGCTATTCCCTCTGCTTTGGAGGCCCTCCCACCTTGCCACCTAAGCATTTACGTTCATATACCCAATTGCCTAATAAACCTCTGAGCATCCTTCATATCTGTGTTAGTTTCCTCTTGTTACCATAGCAGCTTAAACAACAGAAAGCCGCCATTGCTGGCTTTAAAGTTAAAAGAAGGGGACCTCAAACCAAAGAACTCAGTGGCCTTTAAGAAGCTGGGAAAAACCCTTAGTTTATAGCCAGCAAGACAACTGAGATAGGATCTTATCACTGTAAGAAAGTGAATTCAGCCTACAATCTGAGAGAGTAGCAAATGGATTTGGCACTAGAGCCTCCAAACAGAACATCTCTTACTGACTGTTTGATCATAGCACCGTGATACCTTTACGAGACTTCTGACCTACAGAATTGTGACCTAATAACCATGTATTTTGGAATCTACTAAGTTTAGAGTAATTTTCTGAGACACTAAATATACAAATGAACAATAGCCAGGTCATATATAAAAATAGAAATCTAATCCACAATCTCTGTAGCAACCAGCCCAGGAAGTCAAACCACAGTCTCTGTAGCATTGACCCCAAAGCACCAGGTCTTGATAAGTAACTTTCTCTGTTACCCCATTTATCAACTTAAAACCAACCAGAAAAAGCAAAGTATGCTTTTCATATTTGGTTTCCATAACCAAACACATAGAATGCCCTGTTCTAATTAGCTTCCCACCAGCTTCCCCATAACAACAGCCTCCAATCAGGGCACAGACTTTCTTTTTTCCCTGTAAGCATCGATACAGTTGTCCCTCAAGTTGGTCCCAGGAACTCTGTGGATACCAACATCCACAGATGCTCTATTTGCTTATATAAAATGGTGCAAGTGTCCCCATATAACCTATAATCCTCCCATGTACTTTAAATCACCTCTAGATTGCTTGCAATACCTAATACAATGTAAATGATATGTAAATAGTTGTAAATGCCATGTAAATAGTTGCCAGTGTGAAGCAAATTCAAGTTTCACCTTTTGGATCTTCCTGGAACTTTTTCTCCCTTCCCCAAATATTTTTGATTTGAGGTTCATTGGACCTGCAGTTGCAGAACCCATGGATGTGGAGGGCCAACCATACCCACTGTGATGCCTTTAGGTTTCTGTCAAATGCAAGTGACAGTGGCGGACTCTCTCACATAGCAAGCTCCGAATAAAAAGCCTTTGTTTTCCTGTGGGTGATTTTATGTATTTCCTCATTTGGCAGCAGAAGACTAATACATCCGGTCTGGGGAGAATGTACACCCTCATTGTCTGAGGGAAGGGTAAAATCGATGAAAAAATGCTACAGTGGACCATATAGAGACATGCATCACTGAGCTTCTTTACAATGTATACTATCCCCTTTGGAAGTGAAGAAAGGGCCAGATTTCAACAGTGACAGTGTGGGGTGGCAAAGACACCATAGCACCAAACTGGGCTCACATTTGGATTCTCTCTTCATGTTATGGATTGGTCACGACTAAGTCTACTTAGCTCCTATGAAATGTGGGCAGCTTGGGGCCAGCCCCACGAGACAGATATTAGACTCCCTATGAAACTAGCATGAGGGTTCTCAAGTCATTAATTGGAAAAATAAAAGAGATTTATTGATGTTTGTTGCTAGGTTTGTGGAGCATGAAATCATGGCTACCTTTCATTTCCACTTTGAGCACTCTGTATGGTTTGAATTATTTATACTGAGCAGGCATTACTTTTATGATCAGAAAAAGAAAACAACACACAGACATGCTAATTTCTTAAAGCAAATGAAAACAAAACGCTGAGGTCTATAATTTTTTTTTCTTTTCTGAATTAGTCTTCATGAAAAACAGTCTTCTCAATTATTGGTGAATATGAAAAAGACTAGTTCCTGAATATCCACACAGCTTGTAGTGGTTATTCTCTCAACTTCCAATTTTTCTGCTTAATTTTATGCAAGTGGATGATAACCAACTTTAACTTCTTATTTAAAATATTGCCATTTCCAGTCTCAAAGGGATCTTTTCATTACCCTCAGGACTGTCATTTGCTGAACCACATTTCATTATATCTTAATTATTTTGTTCCTTCATTGAGAGAAGGAAGATCTACCTAAATGTGAAGTTTTAGAAATCATTAAGATATATTCTCTATGCGAACCATTCCTGAACAAAAACAAAGTATGTTACTAATGGGCCATCACTGTTGAACTGTGTCCCTGTGGCCACTGCCAACAATTACCAGTAAAATGGCACTATGTTAATTCAAAGGTTGCTGTTATCCTCTTCAGAGCTGAGATTACAGCTCTTTCCCATCTGTTAATTTCATATTATTAGAATTTAGATTTCTTGAGGAAGCAGATGGCTATAAACTTTAGCAGGTGTTTATGGTGCACTGCCTTAACTTTAAATGCTGAACAGGTACAGCTTGAAGTTTGCTGGGCTGCACAGGGAATTAGTACTTTAAATGATGTGTGGGTAGAGAATTAATTTGTTTTGAACTACCTGAAGAAAATTCAATATACTGTACACAGTGGTTCATGCTCACTTGACATGGTGCAATACAATGAGAAATGTCAAAACAAAACAAACAAAAAAAAGATTTAAAGAAACCCTGAACTGTATTCTTCAAACCAGCCTACCAACTTTCCTCCTAATAAAATACCAAACAAGAACATGATCCAAGGTACTACAGTGGATGAAAGTGGAACACATAGGGAAGCATTCATGCATCAAGGACTGCTTCAATAGATACGTGCGTAGCACGGCTCATCTCTGCTCCCCTGAAATAAAAATAAAATGCAAATCTGCATTTCTATTCTGTACATCTTCACAAATATTTTGTACATACATAATGTTGTACTTCGCTTGATGATGTTCCATTTCACTTGAATGGAGCACTCTATAAATTCACACAAGGACAATAAATAAATAAAAGATTAGAGAGCAATATGATGCCTAGACTTTTATGTATTTTCTGCAAAAATATAAATTCTTTTAAAGCTAGGACTATAACTTTCCCCATATATGACATGAATATAAAACACTGAACAATGATTATGACATGGGTTTACTCAGTTGACTATTTAATAATACTTTTTACTTAGTGTGTACATTTTCCCTGAGTTGCCCTTTGTTGTTATGACTGAAAAAGGGATTCAGACTCTTGACTGGTTAGACTTTATACATAGGACTTTACCTCAGTGTTTTATTTCTAGCAGGTAAAACATTTCCAGGCACGTGATACCACCTGATAATTTTTGATGAATTTATTAAATTTGTCATAAATGCAAAGAGATGACAGAAAACCAAATGCTTATAGTTTATAACGTGTGGTGAAGCCACAGAATAATTAATTATTGAGACAGTTACAGAACTGATGCTGCTAATTTCTGCAGAATTGCTGCTGTAAATGCTCAAGAAAAGAAATGTATCAGTAATGGTGATGGAATTACCTACCCAGCAGTGAAGCCTGTGGACAAGACAGTATGTTGTTATTGCTTCTACTTGTTCTGGAATCACTTGCTGTCCTGGGTTAGTTTTTCTGCCTAAAGTCTACCAACTGATGTGTTGATCTGCTTTCTCTGATCTTCCTTGGATTCTTTGGACTGTCAAACTGACACTGCTTTTAACTCTCTTATGTTGTTGAAAAATTTCGGTAGCCATGCAAGGTTCATGAGTATAAACTGGGTCATGTCATTCCCTCCTAAAACAGAACTTGACTCCAGGATGGCCCTTAGAAATTGCAAATCCTTATGTGTGTCCTTCAAGAACAAAGGTCAGTAAAGAAAAATAATTTGATTCTCTAAGAGTGTTTTCCTCCATATCTTCCGTTTACCCCTCCAGATCCATTTAGCTTTTCTAAGTTACTTTTTACTCAGGGAGGTTGACTCATATAGACTGTATCTATGGGCTTCCTTTGTTTGAGCCACCAAAATGGCAGAAAGAGGAATGAGAAATGAAAGAGAAGCAAGGGTACTAACTTTCCCTACTCCCCAGCTGTGAGGTTGTCTAATGTTGATTGCTTCCCTCAACTAAAGACCACAGGTGCTGGTTCCCAGGATCTTACCCTTCTTTTTGCTTCTTTAGTCCTGGATATAGTAAGACGCCCTGCTGTACTGAACTGTTCTTTGTAGTTTTTCTGCACAACAGCCTGCACTTTTATAAATAGTGCCTTTATTAAATCTTCCTCAGTTTACTCAATTTGAGTTCATGCAGCCTGTTTTCTGCCTGGACTTTAAGTGATACAGTCTCTCAGTGACAACTAAAACATTTTGAGGAATTCAGAGTTTTAAATTGGCCCCATTTGCTACTTTAAGTTTCTTAAGTGATAGAAGATTGGAAGAAAGTGGGTAAGAAATTCCTCTTACCTGCGTTTTTGTTTGCTTTTCAGTAGAGAAATCCCATTTACTTGCAACTATTTTAAAGTTAAGTAACTAGTTAGAATTGAGGAGAAAATAATAAAGCTGTTCTTTTGAGAAATGGAAGCTGTCAAGGCTTTATTACCAAGAGGAAGCACTGAAAGTAATCAAGGCTCTTTTGCAAAATGTGATGTGTACATTCCTGTCAAACTCCATTAACTTACAGATTTGAATTATAGTTCTATTTCACGAAATAGTTTGATGGAATCAGACATAATATTAGAAGCTGAGAGTTCTGTTCAAAATTGCCTTTTCTTTGTTCTGGAGAGAAATAGAGCATTCTGAAATACATCCTCCTAATCAACCGTTAACAGTTAATTCAATAGCCACCTGCATCAAATTCTGCTGTTCCCAAAAAAGAACACCTTGGTATTCTTGAAAGTCTTTGCTCTCCTATTTGTGTGTAAGTGAGCTACAAGCTGAACTCATGTGAACCAATTGGGGAAGTATTATCTTTGTGTCCCATAAATTGGATATTTTTGTCCTCTGTTGGCTACATGTCACAATCTGAGTTCATCCCATAAGTATCCAGTTATGTGCCACAGAATCACATGTGGGCAGGAGCATATGAAAAAGGCTGAAAGAGCTTATATAAAAACTGCGTGTATTATTATGAGTTTGTTTTCTTAAAGGCTTTTGTCAAAAGACAGACATTCTACAGGCCAGTATAGTTGGGAACTTATTGAGTCAGGTAGCCAATTTTGCAAAATGTGAAAGAATTTTTAAAATTTTTATTTGGAAATGTTCATGATAGGAAGTCACTATTAGTTTTAGATGGCTTTGATAAAAGCCTGGACAGCTAGTATAATTAGTTACCAAAAAAAAAAAAAAAGTCCTCTCTCTCTTTACCTCCTTACCTACTAAGGAAATAGAGATGATCCTAGTGTTCTTAGAACTGTACTGAGAATTAAATGAGAAAGTCTTTTAAAGCTCTTAACACAGTGCCTGGAATACTTAGCTGTTGTTGCTACTGTCTGCTCCTGTTTTCAAAAAAAAAATCACTGCTCCTTGCTCTTTCAAGTAGGAGGATTGGATTTTGGTGAGAATAAAGCTAGGATGGAGATGGGAAAAGGCTGCTATGAGACCTTTGGAGGAAGGGAAGTTCAAGTGCTCAGTGGAGCAGCCTAGGGGCACTTCTAGATCAAGATGCATTCATACTATCATAGCTGAGAGGCAGAGGCAAGGAAAGACAGCTCTAGGTGCCTGTGTTGATCACAACCCATCTGAATGGAAGCGACCTAGCTTTGCTTAGAGTCCATGTCTTTCACTATCCAGCTTCTTCCCACATAATAATTTCATCACCAAAAGTATTTTTAAACTTACAAAAGCTCTCCCCAGTTTCAGGTGTCCCTTCCACTCTCTACCACTTCACACCTGGAGTATTATACAGCCTCTGAAATCCTGCTACTTCTCTGTCCACAGCTCTGGGGGGAACCTCTTCATTAAATTCTCTTGATGTACTTCCATGTGAAGATGTTATCTGTTTGCTGACTGCTCACTGACTGAAAAAGAAAGTGTTACAGGAACAAGCACCCCAGCATCTCCCTAAACCAGTATTCCAGCTAACAGCCTTCTAGCCATGGGCTAGGAGTCAAACTTGCACTGTTTTCGTGGGTTTTTTTTTTTAATTCTTTTTTCTTTTTAGGGCCGCACTCATAGCATACAGAGGTTCCCGGGCTAGGGGTCTAATCAGAGCTACAATTGCTGGCCTCTGCCACAACCCTAGCAACACAGGATCTTAGCTGCGTCTGCGACATACACCACAGCTGATGTCAATGCTGGATCCCCAACCCACTGAGTGAGGCCAGGGATCGAACCCTCAACCTCATGGTTCCTAGTCAGATTAGTTTCCGCTGCGCCATGGCAGGAACTCCCCAACTTGCACTCAACTCTTTCCTTTCCACTCCTCGTGAGGGACCAGGGCTGGATCTAGAAGTAGTGATGTCAAAACAAAGAAAGGGGTAAAAAAAAATCATAATAATACGTTTTTAAAAATTTTTTAAATAAGTAATTTTATAAAGGGGATCTAGAGCCCAGTTACTGTTCAGATTCTTTCCTGTCCTTGCTTTCCAGACAGAGGTGCCCGGTTTTCCACCCTCATAGAATCTGTCATCTCTTATTTCCTCCTAAAGCACAGAAGTCTTTTCAAGGGCTAGCCTGAAGTTATACAGGGGTGGTTTTCATTGGTTAAATCACTGCTTTACATTATTGTAGAATAAATGTCCTCATTTTCTATCTATTCTCTGAATAGTTTAATAACACAGTATGTCTGTTTTTAAATTTAATTAATATCCATTTTTGCTTTTTTTGGTGTCTGCCATTTATTGCTGCATTATATGGCTGATTTGAAGATTTCCAACTGTAATGAATGCATTAATTATCACAAGCTGTTTCTCAAATTTGAATATGCAAAACTGAAAAAGCAATAAATTTCCTTTATAATGTACACTGGATTCCTAGATGCATGTAGCCACTCCCTTGTGTCAGAGGATCTAAGCCACTTCTCTGGCTAAGTGAGCAAGAGTCAGTCTTTGGCTTTCTGGTCATTTACTACCTGTTTCATCTTGTAAGATATGCTTGATCTCTCTGGAACCTTCCTTTTCTCATTGAGAAAAGAGCAGCTCTAGACATCCCCATAGGATGTTAGAACAGAATGTAGCAATATGTATGTTAAGCACCTGTCTATCCATCGCCGTACATACTAAACATATGATTAACGTTAGTCAACGCTGTTAAACACCAATATTAATTTGTCGAGTCAGTATAGATTCACAGCCTCAGGGCAACAGAAGCCCAACATCTATGAGAAAAAAATGTGCATTTTTTTTTCATATTTCCTGAGAGCTTTGTTTGATGCAAATTCTGGATATAACAACCGGGGCCATTAATACGCAAGAGAACTTGTCCTAATAATTCCTTTAATAATTAACTTTAGCTCACAAACTACCAGATGCAGACTTTGAGCAGAAAATGAGCAGTACGGTAGACAAGGCTTTAAGCCATTTTTATTTTATGTAAAAAAACCTTACTCATGGTTATATAAAAGGACAGGTAGCTAATATAAATTTGATGCAAAAATATTTCAGCTCCTAGTATTATTACAATTATATATAATATATATTAATATATAACATAATATAATGTGTTTATGATTTTAAATACTGTTTTGCAATTTTAGTTTTATCTTATTGTTAAACACTAATTATTTACAAATTCTTACTAGTTTAACAGTTTTAAAAAACATATGCTCATAGCATGACCTAGTCGACCTCATGATTAGAAGAGCAGTAGGTATAGATAGTTCATGAACTTACGTTAATATTACTATTTTCTCTGTTGTGGTTCATTGCTTTATTTATGTTAATTTGATGTATTAAGCCTCTTATTCCAAAATACGAAAAAAAGTCTCCCATTAATGTATTTAAAGATGAATTTGTCATTTTAAAATTTCATTCCTTTTTATTCAAGTATCCACCCAGCATTTTTGAAAATCATGTACGTGACAAATATGTGAGATACAGGGAAAACAAATATGGATTAGATACTGATCCTACCCTCAAGGAGTTTGTGTCTAAGTGGTGAGATTGGCAATGCATAAGGGGATTAAGTGTGGATCTGCGCTATCACAGAAGTGTCAGGAGCACAATGTGGATTGCCAAGAAGGAAAGGATGATGTCTCTCGCATTTAACAGGTTAGGTTTTATTAAGACGATGATGCTGGAGTCAGGTTTTAAAAACGAATGAAGGTCTCCAGTGGTCATGATTAGAATAAAATTCATGAGGGAATGTACCACTTGTAATAGAAATGACCTATTGTTTGCCCTGTGCTTAAGAATTACCATCATCTATTAGAAATAAATTCACTAAAACATTTTTTCTAAATAAATATTTAAGCTTGAGTAACTTATCCTTTTAAGCGTCTCAAAAATATTCTTAATTCCCTAATATGTCTCCAGTGAACAGCATCAATGTTAGGCACTTATTAGAGCATAATTGCCTTACTCTTAATCTTGTTCTTTTAATGTATATTTTGTTGTAAAATATGTCTTGTTTAAACATTTTGTTAGCACTCTCAGGAAAAATAAAAAAAAATACTTGAAAACGGGCAAAGGAAAATAATGCATTATTGAATTCCGCTCTACTCTTCCAGAACATCCTAAACTTTCATTGTCTTTGAACTCTTTCAACTTTAAATTGTTAGATAACAATGCAGATGACTGTGTATATAGACATGCAAATGGAGGACAATTGATGTCCCCAAGTGGTAAAAAGTTGATTTTCCCACTATTGATAATTCATTTTGCTTTGCTGAAGGACCTAAGTATATACAGTACTTTGAATTCTTCCGTGAGTCAGTAATAACATCTTAATGTCTTCTATTAATTAATTAGTTAAATAAAATATTTGACATGTGTTCATTTTGTCCTTGTATGAAAATTTTGATTTTTACTCTTCTTGGAAATATCTTTTAACACTGCTACCGTATGTAGTGAGATTTTCTCAAGCTCTAATAGAGATAGCCAGGATAAACCTGGTACAACTATCAAACACCTTCTCTATGTGGTAAAGAATAGTTGAGGAGGAAAATATGTTAATATTTTATATATAATATGTGATATTTATCAAAGATGCATTGTATACATGGTATGGATAGTACATATTGTGTATATGTATACATATGTATATGTATATCAGTATCATAGTGCTATATACAAAATATTGAGTCCCTGAGGAAGATGAGTCAAGGATGCTTCATAGGAAGGGCAGTCTATGTTTGTATTTGAAGAGTTGAGATAAAATAACATTTTAGGCATAGGGCATTATTCTTGTGCAAAGATGTGAAAAGGCACAGCATATTTATTAATTAGTCTATAGCACCTGTGGATTAAACTATGTGTGGACATGAGGGAGAAAAATGGTTAGTTATGATCCTGGAAAAATTAATGACCCTGGAAAAATAATGACAGATTATTAAGACTGTTGTTTGGGAATTTAGAGTTTATCCACTGTGCAACACAGGGTCTTTCAAGAGGTGACATTATCCAATCTGACTTTTTTTTTCCCTTAATGAATCAAGCAAAGGCTGGATTAGTCAATTTTGTAGTCAAAAAGAGCCGTTCATGGCTAGAGTGTATTTGGCCAAGTTGATGGGACCCTATTTGGCCTAGGCCAGTGGCATTGAACGTACATTATAGAGTAAGAGCATGGACCATTAGAATGAAAATTATGGATATTTTGACACTATAGTCATGATAAAGAATTTTCTCTTTTACCTTATGTAAGTTTTGGATATGATAATTACCTCCAAATCAAAACCAGTAAAATTGGACTATTCCATATCATCTGCCAACTATATAATACTGAATTGCTTTTGTGTTCATTTTGATGTTTTCAAGACAAAAGTAACTTTTAAAAAAACCTAATATGTATGTTTGTTAAATAAATTTCAAAATTTAAAAGCATCACAGATTTCTAGGAATCTTATACTTTACTCTTCTCTGACCGAATTGCATTGTTTGCAAACTATCAACTTCTAAAGTACTCAGGACAAAAAGCTCAAAAATCAATAGATCCTCTAGTCATCTGAAAAACAGCATTATGCATATAGTATTTTTAAGTTATTGAGCCATAGTTGATATCATTTTTGTCTACAAGGCACAAATTATTTTCAAAAAATTTTAGGGCATCTTGTCTTAAAGAGCCTAAAAATGGATTATGTTGTGCCTTTGATTACTAAGCATAAGAAAATTAGGAACTCAGATCAATATCAAAATTATTTTTAGCCTGATTAAGAGCTTCCTTCTGTGTGCTATATTTAAACTCAGTTAATAAATATAAATACTGATTTGCTTGAAAATTCCTAGCTAGGAATTCAATATCTATATTTTTTTTTCAGAAAAAGAAGACTAAATATAAACTTGTTTGCTTTATTTTCTGTAGGCAGCCTGATTAATATCATAATCAAGTGTTTATAAAGTGCCAAATTATGCATATTGCTACTATATAAACTGGTTCTTTTTCCCCTTAGGATTCAGGGTTCTTATTTATTTATTTGTTTATTTATTTTACTGTTTTATTTTTGGTAAGTGCTAGATAAATTTTTATTTAGGTATTTGTATATAATTCTAAGTTTTATAATGCTTTTGCTTGCACCTTCATATTAATTTTTTACTCAATACTCTGAATTAGTATTCTTGACACTGCTGATGAGAAGATTAAAGTATTTTAGAGAGGTTAAAGTATTTTACACAACCTCATGTAATAAGTGGCAAAGAAAAAGAGTAATTGAATTATTCTAATATCAGTTTTACTGCATTTCTGAATTCTCTGTCTGGAGTTATTTATTTGGTAGCTACATACACACCAACTCCAAAATCCTGTTTCCCACCTACTTACCGCCCCCCAGTTCCTTGCTCATTGTTATCTGTCATATCTAAAACTGAGTTTAGACTTACTGTTTGAAATACAGTCTCAGAATATCATATTTTTTCCATTTGGTAATTTCAAATACCAGAAACTACACATCTGCACAATATATGAATTCTAATATTTTTTCCGATTTCAAAATTTTATGCTTATGGCATATATGGACCAAGTATGATTTAGACATTTCTTCTAAATTTTGAAAGTGTGCTTATAGTTGTCTAGATGTCTTAAAGTATGTTTGTCCAAAATAACAGTTTGAATTATTGTCCAAAACATTTAAAATGTAAATAGCAATCAAATTTTTAAAATTTAAATAGCTCCTCCTGAGCATGAATACTTTTATTTACTTATTTATTTATTTTGCCATTTTTAGGGCCGCACCTGCGGCATGTGGAGGTTCCCAGGCTAGGGGTCTAAGTGGAGCTGCCGGCCTTCACCACAGCCACAGCAACGCAGGATCCGAGCCGCGTCTGCAACCTACACCACAGCTCACGGCAATGCCGGATCCTTAACCCACTGAGCAAGGCCAGGGATCAAACCCGCAACCTCATGGTTCCTAGTCAGATTCGTTAACTGCTGCGCCATGACAGGAACTCCCTGAGCATGAACACTTTTAAAACAAATTCAGTAAAGACTGAGACTCCTTAGCAATTAAATAACGTAATACTAACAATAAAATAACAGAGAAGGCTATCAAAATACTGTCTCTTCTTATAAAACAGATCTGAGTTCTTTTTAGTATCAGATGGGGGCAAATAATTACCTTTAATATTAAGGATATATTTGGAATTACTTAGAGATGATGGTGATTCTTTACATGTAATACATTAATTTTAAACAAATAAAGGAATAATTATAACAGCTCATAATTTTTCAGGGTCCTGAAATATTCATGTGTGTGTGTATGTGTGTGTTTTGCATTGCGAGCTGGTGTGTGCTGTCTTGAGGGTGGTTAGTGAAGGAAAGGGGATGTTGAGGTAATAATTTGTCATATCTTTCTAAATACTTTCTTCTTATCTGAAAATTTAATAAGAATACTAAATGTTTTCTAGGGTATCTTACAATTTTAACAATTCTATGCAAAGTTGGGACCAGCTTTAAAAGAAAATCACCTGCCTTATGTTTCTTTATTCTCTAATTAGTTTTTTTGTCTGAGTCCTAGCTCATCCTAGACAAAGGAAAAGATGAACCTTTAGTGTTATCTAGTAGAAGAGTACTTTTTGATTCTGCTGACTTCAAATGCCTCCTTTGCTTTTTACTAATTTTTTTGTCATTTTCTTCTCTCTGGAGGTGAACAAACAACGTGCCCTAGGCCCTGATAACTTTGAAAAGCAACCTGAGCTTAAAAATCAATTTAATGATGTGTTCCTATCACATTAAGAACAATCGCTTGCCTACATTTGGCAAAGTTAAATGAGAAGGTGATCTGTCACAATGCCTATAAAAATAAATCCACTCACAGCAGTGAAAGCCCATGAAAATCCAGAAGGCATTACTATCCATCGCAAGTTTAAACAACTCTGCTTCTTCATCCAGCTCCACTGTCAGTGAGAGATTAAGACCTGGGCATCTGTGTTCACTAGCATTGTTATTTTCTTCTAAATTTGGTGTTCAGTAATTTAGTTTACTACTTCACTATAGTGAATCTGGAATGGTTTAGATAAAAGTTATGACCCCTGTATCACTATTCTTTTACTCTTTTTCTAAGAAAACAAAATATATCTTTTTTGAAAAAGTATCTGTACTTCATTTTGATTATAACTCTGCTTTATACATTCTGTGTACCTGCAACAAATCTCACAATTGCTAATAAAATACTCTATTTATAAGGATAGATTTTTTTCTTATGTAAGGATCAGAATTGACCCTATTTTTCAATGTTTCTTGATCTTTCAGGTTTTGAAACTATTTTTTGTTGAGTAATTATGGAAATAAGATTATTATTTTCAAGTACTGCACACACTAGTCTAAGGCTAAAAGGAATCTCTCCTGCTTTGCTGCCAAATGTGTGATCTGCAGCATCAGCTCTATTTTGGAGCTTGTTAGACTTTAGACTCTCAGGCCCCACCCCAGACCTTTACTTTAACACATCCCCAGGTGATTCTTCTGCACATGAATATTTGAGAAGCACTGCTCAAGCAATTCTTTTGAATGCATACATAGTAACATTTTGATGCTGGGCTTTTATTTTTACCTCCAAACCACAGCCTAGATGGTTTTTAGATTTTGTTTAAAGATATGATCTATCCTTTTGACAATATGCTTAACCTACACTACACCAAAAAGTAGGAAATGTTTTGCTTCTAAAGAATCTTTTGTATTTCTTTAAAGTATTGATTACAAATCTTGCATAATGTCAGGACTGTTTATGTAGAAATCTTGCCATGGTAAAAAGAACCTAGGATTGAGCTGAAATTCTCAAATGAATCTGAATTTAGAAAAAAAAAGTGTAGATGTAGAGAAAATGGGAAATAATCAGGTGATGATGTTGTAAACAACTTTATCAGTTTACCAAAGACTTCCCCCTATTATTTCCTGTTTCATTTATAATCATTAAATTTATAAAGATTCAATTTATATAAAATATAGGGATATGGCCATGTCTTCCTCCAGGGTCAGCCCAAAGCTTGAAGCATCTGCTTGCATAGATTATTAAATTTTAGACAATTTTATCATAGTTTTTCTAAAAGAAGTTTGTAATAATTTGGAAATAGTACATCATAGACATTTACATGGGAAGGCAACCCATAATATTTGAAGAAAATGATAAAATAAATATATTTACTGTTGAATTATTAGAAAAGAAAACGTTTCGTATTCACGAAAGATTGAATGTTTATTCTGTGTCCTTATTTGTATTAGTGTTGCAAACCAGAGTTTTATTTGTCCCTTCCATTTTTTGCAATATTTTATCTTAAGCAAATTAGAAAATCTGAAGACTCTAGCTTACTATTAGGAAACTTTGTGAGAACTTCCAGATTTTAATGCTTAATTAATTAGCTTTCAGTATCTATAAATGAATATTGAGCTCATTTTCTAGGAATTAGAAAATATCTGGTTATTTTTAAATTTTCTAAATTAAACCTTTTAGTCTTCAATCTAAAATTACTAAATGACTCAGTTTTGTATAAATATATGTTATAATTTCAAATGCAAAATAAATGGTAACTAATAACACCTTATTCTTTTGTGGGTCACTGAATATCAAAACAATTAATTTTCTTCAATTTAATCCTCTTAATGTGAATCAAATGAAAGTATTACATAAATGGCTTATATATATTATATATATTAAAATCAGAATTTTAAATAGAATTTTAATAAAATTCATTAATAAAATGAATATAGGTACAAATGCTATATTTTTAAAAGCCATCCATTTTCTTTATACTCAAAGGAGGGTTAGCAGTTATTTTTTGTTTTAGTATGATCTTGGCTTTACATTAGGAAAGAAGTAGGACTTATTATAAGTTTCTAGAAAGTTTACATATGAAATTATACTTATAGAGGAACAACAGCTAGAAATATTCGCCAAAGGAATTTCTGATAAGTTTAGGTTACAATAATTAATGTAACTGATTCTCTGAGAGGAAGAGGAAATATCCCATCAGCATTGATACCTCTGTGGGCTGAGATACAAATAGCCCATATCTATGTCAGCATCTCAGAACCTCCAGCCTAAGCACATGGCTGGATGGCAGGTGGGCGGAGAGACACTGTGAGATGCTGCCCAAAAACAACCACACTTTTCTCTAGGAGTCGATCAGGACTTTTCCTAAAAAGCAAATCATAAGGTCTTCAGGGATCATCTCTTCCAACTTCTCACTCTTCTATCAGTCCCGCAGTCATCTTAGTATCCACACATTCTTGCATCTCCCCGCCACCCCACCTCATCACTAATAATGAAGCCCTTCTTTCTGATGGAGTCCAGGGACCTCTGTGTCTCCCATTGCTGACTCCATACTTTGTCCCATAACCTCAAAGGGTCTCTCTTCCTTTTAATATACATTGTCTTGTATTTTTCATTCTAAATGTATCTTTCCTTAACATAGCACTCCCTTCAAAAGTTACTTCAACAGTGGTTTCCTTGAGGCCATTAAAGATCAAGATTGATCCATTAATTGTCAAATGAATGGCTTGTCTCATTATTCCTCCCTGTTTTGCTTCATAAATGTTAGGCGATAACACCTTTTCCCCACTCAGGATGCTTTATGTCTCTCTGTTCAATTCTCCTCCTCTGTATGCCTCTCTATACCTGTGAATTTTCTTCCCATGGCCCTCTTCCTTTCACTTATTTTACACTTTTTCTTTGTGATCTCACCCCTTTCTGTGTTATTTATTAAATGCTGCTTTTAGAAAGAATTCAAATTGCTGACAACCTGATTTCAGACTTCTAACTGCCAGATCTGTGAGGCAGTACATCTCTTTTGAGGTCAATCAATTAGTAATCTCTCTGTGACAGCGCTAAAGCACTAATGTACACCTTCCCCCCTCTTTTGAGAATTTAGTTAACGTAATGCAGCACAGCCTTCTCAGTAATATACATAAAGCCCTTTACAGCCCTCCTGTTTACGCTTCACTTTCACTGATTATCAACTCCACTTTCCTTCTCCTACTTTATGTACTCTAAGTACAATCCTGTGAATCTTCTCATGCCCCCTGTCCTCTCGCCCTTCTGTAGTTTGGCAAACACTATTCACTTTGTCTGTGATGCCCACTACTGCTTGAGGGTAAACAGATCTTTGTTCCACAAAGGCCAGTTCAGATTTTATTTCCTCTTTGATGACTTCCTTGACCCCTCTTCTGCAATTGCTCATCCATCTGTAGCTTCACTTACTATCTCCTGCCTGAGCCTGTTATGAGATTGGGCTTTGGGAAGTTGCTTATTTATCTCTGCATCCTTCACCTCAAACACAATGGCTGTCCGAGAGCAGTTAGTGACTTTACTATTCAATGTAATTCAGCATTCATTTGTGTACTTACATGTTCAGGGAATCTGATTTCAGGTCCAAGAAACAAGGATGAGGCAATCTTCGGTATAACGGTTTGGTGTTTAATAGCAGCTTAAAGTTTATTATAATGTATAAACATATGTAATATCATGTGTGGTATTTGAGCGGCGACAAGCAGTAAAGCGGATTAAATCAAAACCGGTATGCCCTTTATGAGCAATGCTGAAATTTATTGATTCAATAAAAGTACTTGGCGATTTTAATTTGTTATTAGCTATTCTCTATGCAGGATTAAGGAAAAAAATAATTGTGATTCTTTATTAATAAAATACATGTATAGATTTAGCACTAACGTGTTCACTGTAGACTGTTAGCATCATAAATATTTTATCCAACATCACTCCTGGTGGTACAAGCGTCAGTCAGCCAGGCTGTGGTCTGAGCTTTAACACAAAGTTATCAGCTATAGGTACAGAGTGTTCAGAAGCATCAATAAGAAAAACAGCTTTTTAGGTTCTAATTTTTTTATTTTTAGATTTTAAGGTAGAAAAATTCTCAAGAATTTTACCATAGTTATTAGAGTCATAGGCATCTCCAAGTATACGTGGCTCATAAAGGCTAATAGGCTTGAGGGTAAAAGAGTGAGAAGACCGCATCTAAGGATATTTTGGATACACCTTAGCCTATTGCAGATTCTAGAAATTTAATATTCTGTAGGCAAGCTCCGTGCAGATCACCTATTTGATGCTTTTTGCAACTGCTGCTACAGTAGCCCCAGTGTTTGGACTTGTGGTTGTTTATGTGAGTAAGATCTTTGAAATTTTCAACCTGGAAAGGATGATATAGTCAGATACGGTTGTTTGAATGAGTGCAAGATTGTGGTGAAGTTGCAAACAGTGAATTGACTATAAATATAAGTTATGGTCACATATCAGAAACAGTTATTGTATCTGAATCATTTCTTATTCACAGGTCACACACAGATCCCTTAAGCAGTAACTCCATCTTAATTGTGGATGCTTTTAACAGTATTGTTTAATTCTTATATATTTCAAAATCATAGATTTCCACCAGGCCTCTTGAATACTGCCTGTCAATTCTACTGCTTTCTTCTGTGAGTTCTCTTGTCCACCTCTTCTCTTGTCCAACTCTTCAAACCTTCAGCTCACTCCCCCTCCCCCACCACTCTCAGCCTGTAGCCCAGACTCTATAGAGAAAATAGAGGGCACTAAGCTCAACCACCACCTGCCAAATTGGCTAACCTAGTTGTATCTTCACTAACTTTGTTCTTCACTGTATTTCTAAAGTAAAGGAAAAATTATCCTCCACCTTGTCTAAGCCTTCTTCAAAATCTTGTGCCATTGAATACTAATCTCTCTCCAAAGAATTTAACCTTACTCTCTCCATTGGATTCATTCATTCATTTATTAGTTCATACATTCATTCTAAATTCATTTCTGGGTATTATTCTAATTGTTGTTACAGTGCAGTAGTAGGTCCTGCCCTCATTAGTTCCCAGTGCGGATCCACTGCTAAATAATATACTAGGTCCTTCCCTTCAGCCTGTATACATGCTTTATTCTCTCCTATTTAAAAATAAAACAAATACAATCTACACATCAACTCTACATTTTCCTTATGTTTTTATCTCTCTCTTCCAATTCAAATGTAAACTTTTACTAAGCTGTTAAATTCATACACTTCATTTTCTCATATTCCCACTGCGATGTTTAATTTTATGTGTCAAATTGACTGGGCTGGGCTGAGTGATGCCCAGATAGTTGATAAAAACAATATTTCCGGGTGTGTCTGTGAACATGTTTCTGGAAATGATTTGCATTTGAATCTGTAGACTGGTGAGGAAAATCACCCTCACCAGTGTTGGGTGGGCATCATTTAATCTGTTGAAAGCTTGAGTAGAACATAAGGCAGAGGAAGGGCAAATGTGCTCTCCGCTGGAACTTGGAAATTCATCTTTTCTGGCCGTTGTAAACAGGTGCTCCTGGTTCTCCAGCCCTGAGACTCAGGAGGCCAGGATTTACACCATTGGTTCCCCTGGTTCTTGGGCCTATAGGTATGGACTGGAACTCCACCAGTGGTTTTCCTGAGTCTCCAGCTTGCAAACAGCAGCATATGGGACTTCTCATCTCACACACACACACAATCACACACACACACACACACACACACACACACACACACACACACATATGCATTTTTATATAATCTATTGATTCTGTTTCTCTGGAGAATTCTTGACTGTTACCCCACTAATCCTTCAGCTTATTTCAACTGGACTTTTATCTGCAGGACATTACTAAAAGTACTTTAGATAGGAACAAAACAGTTGCTGTTCTGTAAACATATACTCTTTTTAAACAATAACAACAATGTCTCTGGCCATTTTGCTTCAAGGTCCTTTAAATCTTACCTACCTCTTCTTATCAGTTCTTCAGTATTCCTACTGGTTTGACCTCAAGTCTTATTATCTTTTTTGTTGTTGTTGTTGTTGTTTTCATTTTTTAGGGCCACACCTGTGGCATGTGGAGGTTCCCAGGCTAGGGGTCTAATCGGAGCTGTAGCCTCCGGCCTATGCCAGAGCCATAGCAACACCAGAATGAGCCACGTCTGCAGTCTACACCACAGCTCACGGCAATGCCAGATCGCTAACCCACTGAGTGATGCCAGGAGATCGAAGCCGCAACCTCACGGTTCCTGGTCAGATTCATTTCCTCTGAGCCATGACGGGAACTCCAAGTCTTATTATCTTTTAAGTTACATTCTCTCTGTTTATTTACTTACATCAATGACTTGGATTAATACCTTCATCTGCTGATATCCCAGCCTCTTCTCTCAGATACAATCCTGTAGGTCAAATTGAGTACCCAGTGCCTATACTTGGATGGCACAGAGATTCTTCAAACTTATTCACTGAGTGCTCAGTACATTATCTTTCCCACCCTCCTTTGTTATTTCGTGAGCATCTTATTTAGCCATAAACATCACCTCAATCCATTCATTTTCTTAATGCAGAAATCTAAGAGTCACTTTTAAAATGACCTTCATATTTTCTTCCTACATTGAATCAGGTATATCTGATCATTTGCTTATCTTCACTTTTTGTGTTATACCAATTGTACAAGCCACTATTATAATGCCAGGGGATTACGGGATATTAAATGTTTTCTCTGTTATGCGTATTTGACTTTCTTCATTTTGTTCTCCACAGGGAATGTACCAGACCGTTAAGTCAAATGAAAATATCTGATCATATTACACTCAGAGTTAATACTCTCTGGAAGCTTCCCATTGCTTACAAGTTCCCACATTATCTTGACTCTTTCTATCTACTCAGCCTCAGGCCTCTTTGTGTGTCTCTGTCTTCACTGTGCATCAGCTACATTGGCCCTTCCCCCATCCATAACTTTTCTCTCTGGTGAGAATTTTCTTGTCCATCCTACCACTATTTGTTTATCTATATAACCTCACTCATTTTTTAGTTCTCAGCTTTAGTCCTTGGTTGACCCAATATTGTTGAGTGCTGCTGTGGTCAGGTATTTGTCTGTCTTGACTCTCTAAACTAGGGTAGGCCCATCTGCAAGCTCTGAAACCATGCATATTTGTGCTAGAGATTACATTTGTAATTATTTAACTAAAAATGTAAACTGTATTTTTCATTTTATCTTCTAGAGTATAAATTCTCTGTTTATACATCTTGGGATCCTTGCCCATCTTCTTCTGAGTACCTCTTGTTTATCATAACAGTATGTGAAATTCCTGGTACATCATAGGTGCTCAAAATGAACACAGCTTGACTAAGCAGAAATTAAAATTATATCATTAGAGAAAAATGTACCGAAAACTTTATAATGAAAACCAGATTGTTCCTAATGCTAGAGGAAAACATCTAAAAATTTCTCACTGAATTGTGATGGGTGGGTAGGTTTCTTTTAATATAAAAGTGACTCAAGCATTCCAAAGACAGTATTGCCTTGACCATTGAATGAGTGGTTATTTATTATCAGAATAATTAAGGTCAGTTAATGAAATCATCTCGGTGTAAAAAGGTTCTAGTAATGTTTTACATTACCTTGGAGAAATATTTTTCATTGTCATAGACAATAGCAGGTAGCAGCTTTTGAGTCTATGCTATTTAAGTGTTTTTACTTCCTACATAAAGAAATCAATATATTATAATACTTTGGCTCATCAACCACAATGACATTTTAACTCAAGTGCTATCATAGCTCTTCTATAATCATATTTTAAAAAATATTTATTGTTGCTCTAATAATCGAAAGTGTGTCTGGAGATGTACAGTTGTGAAACGGACAATTACAGGGGTGTTTCAGCAGCTTCTTAATGTCGAAGTCTGTTGCCTTAGGAGTCACAGTTTATACAACTCCATACAAGGCAGAAAGTAGGGTTAACCAGGCAGCCCCAGAGCCCTTTCTGTTCTCTCTCTTTTTGTTAGGAAGGCACTGTTTCTCAGAAGGGCTCATTGTATTTTCCCTTATCTCTCAATGGGATAACTTCACACTGGCAAAGTCTTTCTGCAAGAAGCTGGGCAACTGGAACTGAATTTAGGCTTTTTTTAGTTTCTGTAGCAGGAGGTAGATAAGGATGGGCTGGTTAATGCAATTAAGGGGCCACCCGCAGTTATCTCTTCCTCTATATAATACATATTCATGTTCAAATTTCTAAAATATAAAAATCTGAGTATAGGAAATTTAAAGTACCCATACTCTCAAAAACCAGGGATAAGCATTATAAATTAATACGTAGGTGTTTTGATTAGTGCTTTGTCTTATTTAGATGTATCTTATAGATCCTTATCTCATTTTATTGTTCAGTATATATTTTACAGGTTGCATATTGTTCCATTTTGCAGATACACGACTCCTTTAATTATTATCTAATTTATTACTATGCATGCTGCTGTTGTTATAGTTGCTTATTCAGTTTTATATTTTGAATACATGTTTTGCCAGGAATCTATAAATAATAGGCGATATTTATTTAAAAGGATGTATACTATTATATATTAAAATTCTGATATGATACTATATATGCATATTAATTACATTAAGTACTGATCTACTAGTGTGAGATCAATGACTTCATCTTTGAAATTACTTTGTCTTAAAGATATATACAAAGTAACTGTTTTTTGTTTGTTTGTTTGTTTTTGCTAATATTCTGTCACTGGGGACCTAGAAAACAGAGATCTGTGACTATAGAGTACTAAGAATTGGGAGCACTGAGCTCCCACTCAGGCCTGGAAATGTACTAGAATTTGCTCTGTTGAGTTTTGAATTTACTTGGGATAAGTGACCTCTTTTTTTCTTTCCAGTATTCCTTTTTGGAATCTTAATGTCTATCCAGTGCATGTTCCACCATTATATTTTAGAAACAGATGACCTTTTTCTAGTTTCACAGGTTCACAGATGGAGAGCAAATTTTTTTCTGGCTGGATCAGACTCAGGGTCTCACCCATACCTGACCTAGGTGATTGAGATGAGAGTTTGGATTTAGAGTGGATGCTGGAATGGGTCAAGAGTTTTAGGGATGCCAGGGTTTCGTAAAACCATTTTGCATGTGGAAGGACATGGATTTTGGGGATCAGAGAATGGGTAGATTGAACCGTGTCCCCAAAAAGTTATGATCAACTCCTAACTTGCAGCACCTGTGAATGTGGCCTTATTTGCAAATGAGGTCAAAAATTAGAAAGACATCGTATAGGACTAGTTAAGATTGGCCCTAATCCAGTGATCTGTATCTTAATAACAGAAAGAGGAGGGAGACACAGAGAAGAAAACGGAGATTGAGATTGGTGTGATGCAAACCAAGAGATAATCTAAGATTGCCAGTGACATTGGAAGCTAGAAAAGGCGAGGAAGCATTCTTCCCTAGAGCTTTCTGAGGGAGCATGGCCCTGCTAACACTGATTTCAGACTCCTAGCCTCCATAACTGTAAGAGAATAAATTTCTGTTGTTTCAAGCTACCCAGTTTGTGGTAATGTGTTATGGTAGCCCTGGGAAACTAACACAGACTTTGGTAGCCCATTCAAAGTTAGTATTGAACAAATATATCATAAAAAGGTCAACTTAAAGAGACATATGAAAATTTAAAGCAACCCTCAGGATATCTTTCTAAATTTGGAGCCCTCAAACTTGTAACTTCTTATGTGTTTATAACTTGTCACATTTGCTTAGAGAGAAAGTTCAAAAAATTAACATTGCCTTTCTTAACACCGAATCTTATAGAAGCTGTTTTATAGAACTCATTGATGTGTTTGTTGGTATTTGCATTTTTAGGGCTATTGATTGCGTTTTAGATGTTAAAAAGAGGGGCATGGTGAAATGTTGGAACAATCCGGAGAGACAATATCAGCATAAAGTGAATAAAGATTTTTTTTCACACATGGGATGAAGGATTTAAAAAGTGAAAGATTAGAGAGAATAAAGAGATCAGAGAAGGGATCACAGTTTAGTTATAAGAAATTATGCAAACAACAATGAATAGATTGGACATTTCATACTATGTCAGTGGACATTAAGGAAATCAACCTAGTGAAGTTAATTGTCTGCCCCATTTGATTAATGTTAATTACCAATTCAGATAATTCAGTTTCTAAATTACATTTTTTGTCCTAGTTAATTGGAGTTCACTATTAATTATGAATAGGGCTAGATAAATTGCTTAATTTTATTTATTTGCCCATATTTAATCTTTTCCCTAGGTATATATTTATTTGTACTTAAAATATTTGAGAATGTAAAAAAGCCTGAAAATATGCAACATGCATTATAATAAACTATATATATACTTCTATACTTTAAAGTATCTGCTTTCATGGAGATATAGATATCTAATATGTACATCTACATGGATATATATATGTATATGTATGTAAAAATTTGTCTTCATCTTGAATATCTCATAAAATCTTACCTTTTACTATAAACATGTATATCTAAATTGCAAATAAATGATGCTATTCTGTTGCTATGTACTGTTGTGTATAGAGATCACATTTTAACAAGGTGGATGGTATGTTCAAAGAGAAGAATCTCAGAGGTTCTTGCAAAAGTAATCAATGAGGTGTGAATAGTGTTTCAGTATGTTTCTGTTCTATTCTAAGTAGAATCAGTGACTGGGAAGGAGGTCTGTTGTAAGGAGAGGGTGTGGCAGGCAGAAGGCTGCCCTCCTTTGCCTACTCCATTGCCCAATGCTAGAGCACTGAGCTAAACACTGTTCTCCTGACCACCTGGATCACTGGTTCTCAACTCTGGATGCTCATGGGAACCAACTGGAGAGCTTTTTCGAAATAGGAATGTTCTTGTGCGAGTAATTTGTTAGCAATGCTTTCTGTTTCTTAATAACCTCTAAAAAACCTTGCAAATTACAACACTGTAAGATAGCAGAGATTTTATATTTGTGAATATTGGTATAGGAAGACGGAATCACATATTTCCTTCCTAAAATTATTAAAAATTAGAGGGTAAAGTTTTTTTAAAGGAGAAAAATACAAGATTAAAACTTTTCTGATATATATGTACGTGGTCTTAATTATTTGAATAGATAATTAAGTCAGTAAAAAATAGCAAATGGCTAGATAGTGTAAGATTTGATAGAGAAAATATATCCATAATTTACATAATGTATTTTCATTTTATGAAAGTTAAATTACCAAAGTCTCAATTTCAAAGTTGTCATGTACATTTGCTAATAGAATAGCACTTTAGTCATTTGAAATTGAACATACTATTGTTCTTCTAAGGTTTATATAATTAATATCTAGAAAGCAGTAACATTTACAGCACGTTAAATCTTAAAGTAGATGAATGATAGTGAAATTTAATTAATCTCCATAATTACAGGAGCCATTAGTTTTGCTTCTTTGAAGCAAATGAATTAAACCTCCCACGTATAAACAATATAAAACTAAAATATCCATAAATTTAGGTTTTAAAGTCACTTTGCTATTGAACCAATAAAAAAGCATCTATATTACCTAGAGTTCAGATATTGGAACCTATCAGTGAGCCACTCTTTAATTGTCACCTGTTTTGCTTTTTCTTTCTTTAATCTAAAAAATCTAATAAAAATCATTCAGTAGAAATTGAATTTATGCAGAATAAATTTCAAACACGCTATCTCCTAGCATGCGTCCTTTTGAAGATACGTGTCGTTAATTTTAAAAACTTCCTATTTTCCTGATGCTTCAACATCTCCACAAATAGGCTCTGAGCAGCTCTCCTAGGTGACCAAGAACACCAGATAATGAGGCTGGTGCCTGTGACAAGTTCTCCTTCTTGTCTTCCAATGATTGTGACCTAGATATGTTCAAATGTGTCAGTGAGAGCCCATCAAGCCTTTTGCGGTATGCTCCACCCAAACTGTACTTACTCCCCTCCAAAAATGACATTTGCCCACCAGCCTTCACTCTCAGCTCTATACTGGTTGAGCCCCATCCCTGTATGCTTCTCCTATATGACCCCTTGCATGGTGATCATGGAAGGATATGCTAATATAATAAATCTCTCACTTTCAAACACCTGTCTGTGGTGTTATTCTATATTGGCACTCCTAGACTAATCATCAAAAACCTTCATTTTTAAGTAATATGATGATTTCTTACAACATGGTACATTTAAATAATTTGATATAAATCTTGGATGAATAGGACATTTGACATGGCATATAGGAAGGTAAACATCATCCTTCATTACCGTTACATGTAGTTTTTTTACCATCACATTCTAGGAATGCCTTAAAGAAGTATCTCAAATGTATTGTCCAATTAGTAAATAAATGACCAATAAATAAATGTCTTGTCTAATTAATAAATAAATAACTATTTCAACATCTTTTTCAGGCCAGCGTGATTTTAGGAGGATAGAGTAATAAATGAAAGAGATAAGACTACTGATGAATTTCCAAGCCTGTACCACCCAGATGCAGAAAGAAATAGACTGAGAAAAAAAGACATGAATTTGAAAGAAAGTGATGATATTATAAAGATAAGCAAGGCCAAATGCAAGTATTACCAATACAGTGCTTGAGACAGCTTATAGATGTCCAGAGACAGTGATTTCCTCTCACAGGCTGGGGCTGAGATAAGATTAAAGGCCTACCTGGTAAGCATCCTATCAGCCATTGTGTGGGCCAGTTGGAGACTTAAGAGTCTAGTTTCCTTTGATCTCAAGGAACCCCATTCTTTCATTTTGGATTCTGTATAAATATTATCATTTTCTGTGTGTACCATGACAAAAAAGTAAATATGAGAGGCATCAAATAGAGCCTTTTTGACCATTTTAAGGCATTTGGATATAATTTTCACTGAAGTGTAAAGCCAAAGAAATGTTACAAGCGATGAAATAAAATAATCTGATTTATGTTTTCAAAAGATCTCACTTTCTTCTTTTAGAGAAGAGTTGAAAAACAAAAAGAAAAAAATGAAAGCAGAAAGATTAGGAATCTTATATAGCAGTCTATTCTAGAATCTCTAAAAACTGTTGTCCAAAGGCCCATAGCTCCAGCATCAGCTGCAAATTTAGGAGAAATGGAAATCTTCGGCCCAGCTCCTCCCCGAGACTGATATTAATCTCTGGCTTAACAGAACCTCCAGATAATTCGGATGCTCACTAAATTTTGAAAAGCACTGCTTTTAGTCTACAAATGACGGCTTAAATGAAATGATAGCTGTAGAGATGAAAAAAATCAAGTAGACTTGGTGGGGGTTTTGAAGTGAGGCCAGCAAGTAATATGCAGTATCAAAATATTAACCTCAAAAATGCTCTGGTTCCAGTGGATACTACTAAATAATTTAACAAAAAAAATTAAAATTATCTGGCATGACTTTACATGATATACATGTTTATATATGTATACATGGTATATCATACACATAAATACTTCCGTGTGTGTGTGTGTAGATACATATAATATGTACCTATATAATGTATATTCGTAGCTGTGTACACACAAATACACACACTTTTTTTTAAAAAACAGAAGTCATCTTGATTAATCTGTATCAGTATAGGCAATTATTTGACAGGAATGACTGTATTGTGTCAAGATAGACAGGTGTTGAGGACAACATCAGAATTCCTTGACCAGGTTTTATCGACTATGCTTGGTAGTATATAATCTGTGGTTTCATTTGAGATCTTAATGGGAACATGCTCACCAATTCAAAAGAACTTTTGGGGGTGAGTCACAATGATTTCTATCTGATCAAGAATTATGAATTAATTTAATTTTCATAAAAATACTTGAACTTTGACAATTACAGCCTTTTATTGACAAATGGTTTATGTGATGTGTGCGTGTCTATTGTGAACTCAGCCTCAAATAAAATGGTACCTGTTTCTTATGAAAAGTGACAAATTCATGGTCTAGATAGTAAATGTTGCAGATTATTGAGAAAGCTGTATAACAGCCTGGTTGCAGATCACCTAAGTTGGGATTTTCATGATAAACTATTATATTGAGTACCTCCTCTGACAGTTACATTTAAGACTGAAATAGAAATACCGAAGAGTATGTTGGAGATATCGAGAATAATCCAGATGTGCTATGGTTGGAGTGGAAGGAAAAACAGAGGAAAGATGCCACTGGTCACAGCTGAGCAGAAAGAGCATTGTACTGGGAAAGACTAAATTCTTTGAGGGCAGGGGAGATGTCTTGCTTGTTGTTTATATACTACCCTAACCAGTTTTACTTATAAATGAAAAAGTGTTAATAATAAGTCAATATATGGAATCTCAGCTCTATAATTATCGAAAATTACTATGACAATAAGCATTGTTTCTGGATTGCACTGATTCAGTATATATAACTCTAAAATGTCATGACTTAAATGGCAAAGATATTACCTCTTTACAAGGTAAAGAAAAGCAATTTTAATTTGTAGAAATTCTATTTTGTAATGAAAATTTAGCCCTTATGGAGACAGTAGATTTGGGAAGATATTCCCATAAGACAAAATCTCTTCTCATCCAAACAGCTTTGGTTAATGGATTTTTGAAGAAAGAAATCTACCAATAGCACCTAATTTACATTTCATTTATGGTCACCACTTAGTACTGAGTTTCTCTAGGATGATGCCATTTTCTAATCCCTACTCACAAGTATTGCCTATCCTGTTGTGTTTTCTAGAAATTTACTATGTTATCCAACACAGTGTAGACTCCTCAGAATCTTAAGGGTGTGGGTAAATAAAAAGACGAAAAGGAAAAATTAACAAGGAAAGATTAAGAATTGTACAAACAAAAGATGATGTCAAAAATCATTAATAAACACATTCACATTCATTGAACAAACACTTCCTGAGTGTTTACTATATGCTAGGCACTCTTCTAGAGTAGAAGATAAGCAGAGAACAGAACTAATTCCTTGTCCTCCTGGAGACCATATAATTGTATCTTAGAGGTGTTACAAAGTAAGCTTCATTGGCTCAAACTATTGATTTGGGAAATTCTTTTACTTTAGGTTCATGCTCAGTTACATTACTAAGTGACTACAGTAGCCTGTTTAACACCTTAGCCTTCAAAGCCCAGCAGAGGATGAAAGATTTTTGCACAAAACCTTCAAGTGCCTGAAACAAATGAAGTGTAATAAAAAAGCTCATTTGCAGATTGTTGCTAATTGTATCTCGTATGTATATTTGTTTTGTTCATTGTGAATTAAAGTGGTAAAAAATAATTATAGATTTCAGAGAGGAAAAAATTACTGCCTGGATGCCATAAAATTTAATGGCCTTACCTTTTATAATGTTTTATTGGCTCCAGTGGATTAGAACAACTTTTATGGTGGAATTATGAATAACTAAACCTCCACATGTATAGCAATATGGGAAGAGGTTGAAATCCTATTTGGAGGATACTAGAACTGTCAGATTTATAAAATAAATAGAGAGCAACAAAAGTACTGATTACCACTCTGAAATATTATCACAGTGTCACTGAAATATTATTTTCCCTAAACGACAAATTTGAAACATTCTTTTTTCCTCCTTTATTGCATGGTTAGAAAATGATCTTGGTTAATCCATTTCCTTATTGCCAAAATAGCAATCATTTTATGAACTCAAAGCAGATTCTTCATTAGCCATGTTTCAGGCAGTTGCTTATGGGTATTATGAGCTACATGTTTATGTTCCCCCCAAATTCATAGGTTGAAACCCTAACTCCCAATAAGATAGATTAGGAGCTGCGGCTAATGGGAGGTAGGTCATGGAGGTGCCTATGATGGGATTCCTGTCTTCAATAAAAAAAAAAAAAAAAAGAGAGAGAGCGCTCTCTCTCTCTCTCTCTCTCTCTCTCTCTCTCTCTCTCTCTGTCTCTGTCTCACTCTCTCTGCCATGTGATGGTACAAGGAGAAGATGACTGTTTATAAGGAAGAGGACTTTCATCAACTACTTGATCTTAGATGTCCCAGTCCCTAGAACCGTGAAAAATAAATTTCCTTTGTTAGAGAAGCCTGCACTAAGGCAATGTTCAGGTGCTGTGTGTTGGCTGCTAAAAATTCTCAACTCTCTTCTTCTGCAGACACTTGCCCTTGGCCAAATGAGAGCCCGTGGCTTCTCTAGGAGGCTTATAGCTCCTCTTCCATCCCTGGAGGGAAGTAGCCTCAGCCATAAACTACCAGTGTTAGCTGCCAAACACGGGCTTCCTTACCTCCACGTGGGACTAATTCTGTGATACACTTTAGGAGCCAGAGCTTCCTGTTGGATTCAGGTAGAAGCTGATCTCCAGCCAAAGGCCATATTATTGCTTAGCTTCTGTTCCTGTGCTCCATCCTTTCCATGCCCTTCATGATCCTTCTCCTAAGAGCACCCTTCCAAATAAATTACTTGAACAAGATTTCCTATCTCAAGCTCTGCTCCTGTGGAACCTAGCCTAACATAGCATATACCTGCACATGGAAATAAGTTGTTGCATGAGGAGAGTCCACTACTTCTCGGCCTTTATTAGCTCTTTAAATCTGCAACTGTGGAGTTCCCATTGTGGCTCAGCAGTAACAAGCCCGACTAGTAACCATGAGGATGCAAGTTTGATCCCTGGCCTCACTCGGTGGGTTACGTATCTAGTGTTGCCATGAGCTGTGGTGGAGGTGGCAGAAGCACTTCTGTTCCCGTGTGGCTGTGGCGGAAGCTGGCAGCTGCAACTCTGATCTGACCCCCAGCCTGGGAACTTCCATAAGCCACAGGTATGGCCCTAAAAAAAAAAAAGAGTCTTCAGTTACAACCCATTCCTAAACCACCTTGCAAACAAAAGGCAATTAATTGACTTACACGTGATATTTGACCCCTTTAGTCCATTGTATTTCCTGTCCAGTGTGTGAACTCCTCTGCAGCTTTCAGCTTCTTCAACACTGCCAGACCTTGTTCTGCAGTTTCTGTTGAGGGTGTACCTTGCCCCACATCGCTGCCTCACATCCCTGCCTCAACTCTCCAAGGGATGTGGGGTGAAGAAAGAGAGAGATGCAGCCAGGTGGTGTTTTGTTGTGGTTAAATGTAAGGAAAGAGAAAACAAGGGAAAGATTTTTCATGATCATTTCAGGGAAAATCTACAGAGAAAATACTGTAGTACCCCAAGCCTGGGAAGCAGCTGAAATCATGCTGAGAATTTGTCAGGGAGAGCCCCTCAACTCTTAAAGTGTTAAGCCAAGGACTTAGGAAGGTGAACACTGCGGGAGCTCAGGAGACAGAGTGAAAATTGTGAAGACTCATCAGCAGAGGCTGCACTTGCAGGCAGGATGCTTTGTGGGTGAGAACAGAGGTGTTTACTATCTTACCTGTTGTTTACCTCCTTAGAGCCAAATAATTGAGATTATATCTGCCCTTTTTTATTAATTGGGGGAAATTTATTTAGAGAACAAAGATAATAGTATTATTTTTTTTCCTTTTAAATAGATAAAAAGCTCTCAAACCTCGTAACTAAATAGAATGAAATGGGACCAACATTTTGTGTGTCTGCACGTACAGTCAAGATATTGTCTATTAGTAAGCTAGACAACAAGATAAGACGTTTTCTTTCTTTTTTTTTAATTTGGGAGGAAAGAGGCTTTGGGGAGGGAGCTGGGGGAGAAATGTGATTCTGCTCTCAGTTTATAATAATAACAGTAAATCGTAGTGAATAATTATTATGTATTAACTCTGCCAGGTACTCTTTGAAACATTTTACATATCATATCTTATGAGTTTCTATAACAAAGCTATGAAATAAGTGGTATTTTTTTTTCTATTTTAGAAACTAGGCAGCTGAAGCACAGAGAGATTAAGTTGACACAGGTAGTAAGAGATAAAACCAGGGATAGAATTTGAGAGATTGCTCAGAAGATATAGCAAAGACTAGATAGCTGGCCTGAACAGCACTTCTTTCTCTCCCTTCGTAAGAGAAATTTTAGTTGGAGCTCAGTTATGTTATAGGATCTGGCCCTTGGGGGGGTGCTGTGTGTGCCTTCTGAGGTTGTGATGAAAAGGAAGGAGCCTGCACTAGCATATCCACTCATTTCCCATTGTCTGGAATGTGGATAGGGTCACTGTGCTGAAATACTTGTCTGATACTGAAAGGTAGAAACCACGTATGAAGATGGCAGAGGACTGAAATAAAAGCAGCCCAGTTTCTTGAGAATTGTTGAGCTATATACCAGCCTAGGCTCTCCAGACTTTTAGACAAAGTTGGAGCCATATTGTTGGGGTGCACCTGTTTAAGCCGTCTAGCTTATATATTAAGTAATTCAGAGAAGCAGCATAATATATTGGAAGAAACACTGGACTGGGAATCATTGGACCAGAAAGTTGGAAAATTGTGCTATGGTAAAAAGTATGATTATAGATGTATTATAAAATTATGAGTAAAATGAGTGAATTAAAAGACATAACATAAAGTCCCTTCTTATGACAAATATTGTAAAAAAATTAAGATGAATGAAAATACTCAGACAATATAATTTAATTATTTTGGAATACTTTAATATGAGTTATATGACTTCTGTATCTAGATAAGTATGAGACTAATATCTTCTGCTGAAAATTCCTTCAACAAAATTGTTTCTTCTACAAAGTTGATTTATGAATGGTTTTAAATTTCTGTACATAATCACCAATGAACTTAAATATGCTATATAAATATTGTCATTCACATGATAAAGGATATTCTAGAAAAGCTCTTAGTTCTAAATTTGCCTTTGTAAAACTTGAAAAACAAACCATCACTAAGATAGTTTTAATATGTGTCCATCATATCTATCACACATATTCTAAAACATATGTAATATTTTCTATACTTAAAATCAAAGTTGATAAATTTTCAAATATGTTTCCTGAGTGGGAAAGTCCACCAGAGCATAAAGCCCAAGAGGTCAGGGTACAATACCTGTTTCAATCACTTTTGTATTCCCCATGTGTTCTAGCAAGCCTGGAATGTAGAAATTCCTCATATATTTGTTGAGTGAGTGGATGAATGAATGCAACTACTGCACTGTGACAGATGATTAACTTCAGCTGTTGAAACCTACCCACAATGAAAGTCCCTTAGGAAAATGATCCTAAAATACAGAACTCATCTCATTTAAAAAGAGTTTCCATTTAGTCATATGATACTTAATTTATTTTAAAATGTTTTGGCTTTTTTTTCTTATGCATTGGTGTTTATTTCTTATAATCACCAAAGTTTAATCTTAGTATTCTGTTCTCATCTTCTTGCACCTTTTTGGATTGAAATTTTTTTTTCTCTATTCAAAAGGTTCAGGAATTCATTGTAAGTCATTCATCTACACAATTTACTGAATTTTCTAAATTATGCTTTTCTTTAGTCATTCTTAAAGTAAGAAATCCAACTGTTTATTCTGGGATTCAGACAAGTCATACTTCAAGAGTCTGCTGCTACTGTTGGAAAATCTCCATCCTATCAGACATGCTAAATTGTTTTCTAGAAGGTTTCCCCTCTTTCTAAAAGAAGTGAAGTTAGGATAATTCCAAGAGATTTTATCACTCATATTAAGTAAAGGGAGGAACTTCATTTTATAAAACGTGCATGTTAATACTTTTTGTTTTCCATGTGTGTTACATGGTTCCGTGTCAACAACATGAAAAGACCAATTGGAAAACCAAACCAGGAGTTCCTATTGTGGCTCAGTGGTTTAAGAATCCGATTAGTATCCATGAGGTTATGGGTTTGATCCCTGGCCTTGCTCAGTGGGTTAAGGATCTTGCATTGCTGCAGGCTGTAGCATAAGTTGCAGATGTGGCTCAGGTCTGGCATTGCTATGTGTGGCTGGCAACTGCAGCCCCAGTTCAACTCCTAGCCTAGGAATTTCCATATGCTGCAGATGTGACCCTGAAAAAGAAAAGAAAATCTAATATATTTTATGTGTATTTTATTAGTGAAACACTTTTTTCCAAACCAGAAAAAGAAATTTTTAAATGTACAGGAAATGGGGAAGTTGACTCCTATTTCCTGCATATCAGCTCACAAGAGTAACTCTTTCAACAGCTGTGAAGCAGTAAATGAAATATTGACTGAGTTACTTGTCATTTAATTTGTAATGATCTCAGTGCTTTTCAAGTGCTAGGAAAGGCACAGGGTATAATTCAATTTATCCTTTCTTATAATTTAAGACAGAAGACAACAAGTTACAAGTTAACTGGACCACCGTAAGGTTAATGCAGATTTTAAAAACTAATTAATAAATAAATGTCATAGCATGGTCAGTTAGTCAGCATTTTCCCGCTTACCAGTTTTTTTTTCCCCTGCATTTTAGTTAAAATCCAGTATTAAAGGTTTCATTCATGCTCACTCCATTTGGTTTATAGTTCTTGCATGGACATGTTGTAGTTGTTAATGATTGTGCACTTCACTAGTAAGAAATTATATTTAGGGAATAGTCTACCTTAATATTATTCCCTGGAAGCTTTGACAAATTGTGGTTCTATTCCCTACTGTGCATATTATTTTCCACCTAATTAAGAAAGGTTTATTTTGAGTAAAAATTGGGGGGATGCTAAACTCTAGACTAGAGCATCTGTTTCTCTAATCAATCTTAATTAAATGCTGTGTAGAAGTTCTAATGGCTCCTATATTAACTCTGTATCTTTTTGCAGAGCTGAGCTATATACCTTTTTTTAGAGTTGAACTGATTTCTCAGCCAAATTACTAATTTTGTTTAACTTCAATTTCAACTTTTCCAATTAGGAAGAGAAGATAAGACTGACGGCCCTGGAAATCCTTATAGTTTATCTTAGATGTAAATCACCATGCCTGGAACACACTGCGATGCTCAAGGGTTGCCTGGAGAGTGGGCAAAAGAAAACGATTCTTCAGTATCAAAGAGGCTGTCCGGTTCACCAAATTCCAATTTCAGATGTGTTATCATGTCAGTTATTTGGTATATATACATATATACAATATTTTATATACACACACACATATACATATATATATATATATGTATTTCAATGTATTTCTCCACACGCATCTACTCAGTGGCTCATCAAGACAACGCAGATTCATTCTGCTCCCTACATCCTTCTTAGCGTGCATATTTATTTTACTGCCCCATTCTATTGGTTTTATCAATAAAATCTATAGGGAGTGAGTGCTTCCACTTCACTCTGTCTTCATGGCCACAGCTCCAATCAAAACCACCAGGTTTTCTTCCTAGGACAATTTCAGTAGCCCCTTAATTCATCTCCCCACATACAAGCTTCACCTTCTCATATTTACTCTCCACCTAGTAACTAGACCAGGCTTTTTTGTTGTTGCTGTTGCTATTGTTTTCAAATTTCAGGACCTCTGCCCATGCTGATTCATTGACTGAAATGCTTTTCCTCCAGTCATAATATGCCTTACTCAAGCTTCAAATCTTACCTAAAATTGTATTTCCTTAAGGAATTCTTTCCAGAATCCCATAATCTAACAGAATCTTCCAATCTTTTTTTTTCCTATTTTGTTTTGGATTGCTTGTCATGGTGCTGATAAGGTTTTGTTGTCATGTGTATATTTATTTGTTTCCCTTTGGAAAGCCTGTCATTCTGCCGATCTCTAAGCTCCATGTAAGCATAGACCATGTCAATCCAATTCACCCCACCCAAGGACTAACTCAAATATGTCTTCAGTTTTCCAAATATAAGTATTCAAAAAATGGATTGTCTAATATATAAATATTTTCTGTGGTTTTTTTTTTTTTTGAGACTGGGGGTTTTTATATGGATATAAAAACCAAAATTTTTTTGAAATAATTGGTGACTTATATGTGCACATCTTTTCCCTATTTTATAATAAATTAACAATTATACTTTAAGCTCTCTTAAAATTCCCAAAATTCCCAAAATATTACCAGATACCTTCTTAAAAGAGCAAAGTTAAATATATTATAACTATAACTTACTGTAATTAGAAAGAACAGCACTGTGAGAGTCCTGGCAGTGCCTCAGAGGTGGGAGTCAAGATTGATATTTACACAGCTCGTGGCTCTTGATTTAGGTGGTTTAAGGTGAGTTTTTCAAAGCATGCAACTGATTGGGGATGGAAAGTTTATGACCAACAGTGTAGTAGTAGTAGACAAAGCAAAGCCAAGGTTTCGAAGAGAGAATTTTAATTGTTAAATTGTTTCTGATCAGTGTTTACTCAGGTGAGCAGAACTCTATCTTTGATAAATGAATCTTTAGGAATTGCCTGAATCAAAGAATAAAGTTATTTATTATTTTATAATCTTACTTGTTCCAGGCAAAAATTTTCTGATACAAGCAACAAAGTCATGTTGATACAGGTGGTTTTGATCTTAGTGCTGTTCACCACATCATACTTGTTGAAGGTGGTCACAGTTCTATAGAATAATAATACTATATTGCAGAAAATTATTTTACTATATCTTTTGCAAGAGATACAAAAAAGGAAACAGCAGTCTCCAAAATATAATTGACTAACAGGAAAGTAGAATTTTGAGAAAGAAAGACTATTTGATAAATCAGCCTTTCTAATTGAGGCCACTATTGCCCAAGGATGGTTAGAAGCATTGCTTCTAAGGGAAGCTTCAGGATATTATACTAAATTTCCATCTTCAGATTGGAAAACAATGAGTTAAATAATGTTAGGCAGGTAGGTACTCCCTTCTCTGAAAGGCACTTCGGTGTTTTTCATATGTTAAGGTACTTGTGAGTTTCCAACAGTGTAATGAAACAAAGAAAATTTGCCATGTATATTTGACCAAGGTACTCTTACATCATGGAGGATGCCCTGGAATCAGTGAGTAAGGGAGTTCATTTAAAGAAATGATGTTATACATTGACAGAATTATGTAATATTAATAAATTATGTATTTACACTTGCTTTTGTCTTCAAAATCATGTATGAATAAAAATTTATTACTAGGAGTATTTGAAGTTGCATATCAGGACATAAGTAATATTTTACAAAGATTACTTGATGATTTGGGGGAAACAAATAGAACATCTAGTAGTAAATAGTCTTCTTATTTTGCATCTTTATCATACACTGAAATTAGGTTTGTATAAACTTGATTTTTTTCATTGTGGACCAAAAATCATATTGTGAATGAAATTTTCAAATTTGTCATATTTTCAGGGACATTTCAGTGCATAGGGAGTTAATAACTAGTTTTGCTTATAGAAGATAAGTTTGCCTTATTTCCGTAATATTCACCATAGAACCAGCCTGACATATTCTAACTCTGCTTTGTCTAAGAGTCTGGCCTGTGGCAAGTAACATCCCTGCACTTCATAGTACTCTTGGGTAAAATATATGATGTGGTGATGCTCTGAGAATAAAACAAGGTAACAAATTTGGTAAAGCCCTTGCAACACTGCTTTACTAGTTTTAAGTGCTAAGTAAATGATAACTATTATACTAAGGCCATAAAATTTTTAGAATTTAACTTTCACCTCCTCCCCACTTTCTCCAATGAGTTTTGGTAATATTTTCATTATTTAATTTATATTCCATGGGTCAAAGTCTATGATATTTTAAAGCACCATGTTGTATGTTATTTTCAAACCATGACTCCAGAGATAAATAATGAATGAATACAAAGATAAATTTGTATTCCTATAATTTGCCTGGATTATCAGAGCTCTGTATATTCAAAAACTATAAGGGCCCTTGGGTGCTTTTGCTTCCATCCAACCACAGCTTCAGCCTTTAGAACATATTCTTTCCTGACTGATTACAGCTCAACACAAAATGATGACTGAAATAAAGAGTTCTTATCGGTGGCACTCATCCTACCCCCCACAGCCTTTTGATTAAGTTGCTGAGGTCTAAACACCATCTATAATTGTATTCTCCTAACAGAAGATAGATGACCAAATTTGTCCTCAGGCCGAAAGTGTTATTAACTGGTGTTGTGATCATAATTTTTTTTATGTCACAAAAAAAAAAAAAACCCACCTCCAGGTGGTTGAGCAAGGGTGTGAAGAAGACATGAAATGGAAGAGGCAGGTGCCAGGCAAGAGATGAGGTAGTTTCCTTTGCCAGTGAACAGCTGCAGATCTAGGCAAGAAGGGTTAAAAAAAGCACAGTCTTGCCCTGGATGAAATTAATATAAAATCTGCAGTTATACTCAGATGGTGTGATTTCACAACTTTCATTTTATAACACTTGGTTTGGTGGTAAAATGGTCAATTTCTGTACCGGATCTTACTTGTAAATTCTCTAGCAAAGTGTCATATTTTTCATGTAAATACTTCCAAAGCAATGCTTATTTTTAGCATCAACTATAGGAAAGAAGTCATGAGCATCCTCTTTTGGAGTCACTTATGTAACTGTTTTCTGTAAGAACTGCAAAGGGAAAAAAAATGAAAAGAAACAAAGATGTGGGTAAGGAACATTCAGTTAAGATGATTTAGTTTGAAGCTAGAATAAAATCTTCCGGAGATGATTTAAAATTTAACTTGATTGAGTTCTAACTGTAGCACAATGGGTTAAGGATCTAGCACTTTTTCTGTAGCAGCTGGGATGGCTGCTGAGGTGCAGATTCGATTCCTGGGCTGATGCAGTGGGTTAAGGATCCAACATCGCTGAAGCTGTAGTGTAGTGTAGTGTAGACTAGTGAAATGGTAATGAACATCAGGAATATGTTTTATATGGAAGACAAAAAAAGAACAATTCTAAAACAATGGCAAGATATTGATAATGAGAGGCAAAGTGTGGAGATTGAGAGAGAGTGATGACAGGAGCTTATGGTGCTTCTGTATAAGGTGATGAAATGTCACCAAATTGAGCAGAGTCTTGAAGTAAATGAGTAAGTAAATCATAAGATAACTGAATCATTGGAAAATAGACATATTAAACTGAAATAACCTGTCTCCATCACTTTTCATATAGTAAAACGCTGATGGGTGTACTGGAATTATGACTGATCTAGACCTAATTCTGGAACCAAAGGTGCGTTCATTTCCAACTTATGACCCAAACTATTGGATGGTCCTCGATGAAGGCAGGATGAATTGATCTAGGGAGAAAATCACCACTGTCCATTTAAATGGTTAGGGTGGTTTTAATATACTGTAAATATGCATATTTCAGTAACCAATAATACCTGTATCATTAATAGACATGTTAGTTTTATCAGTCAGGGTTCTCTATAGAAATAATACCCATAGGAGATACCACGCAGTCTATATCAATATCTGTCTAGTGAGAGGAAAGATTTATTTTAGGAAATTCACTCATAGGATTAAGGGGGCTGAATCTGAAGGCTGGAAACTCAGGAAAAAGTTGATGTTGTATTCTTGAGGTATAATTCCTTATTCTGCAGGAAATCTATTTTTATTCTTTAGACCTTGAAATGATTGAATGAGGTTCATCCACACTATGGAGGGTAACCTGTTTTACTTAAAATCAACTGATTATGTGAATGTTAACTGCTTCTACAAGATACGTTCTTAGAAACACCTAGGTCAGTGTTTGATTAAGTAACTGGGTACTGTAGCCTAACCAAGTTAACATGTAAGACTAATTAAAAATTTTTAAAGAAATCAGATGCTTTGCCAGACACAGGTGGTTTAATTAGAAATCTGTAAGACTTTAAAACAACTAATATGGCTTTAAAAATGTGGTAAATAATACCTAAGATTAAAAAAAACTGGTTAACACACTCTGTAGCCATTAAGAATCATGATACTACCGTGTGAGGGGAAAAAGAAAAGATTCTGACAGATGTTTGTTGCTCTTGTTACAGAAACAGGTAAGTATTACCATACATGAGCATCAATATTATATGATATCTATTTTAATATGGAAAAAATGAAGGTGGGATGAATTATCCATTTATTAATAATTTAGTAATCTCTCTCTGTGAAAAATGCCACAAATTTTACTTTGGGTAGAAAGCAGTTTGGGTAAATTTCTAGTAGGTTACACGCTTAATTCTCAGGGGAACACATCTTTTTTTTTTTTTTTTTTTGTCTTTTTGCCTTTATCTAGAGCCGCACCTGTGGCATATGGAGGTTCCCAGGCTAGGGGTCTAACAGGAGCTGTAGCTGCCGGCCTTCGCCACAGCCACAGTAATGCGGGATCTGAACCGCGTCTGCAACCTACACCACAGCTCACAGCAACGCCGGATCCTTAACCCACTAAGCAAGGCCAGGGATCGAACCCGCAACCTCATGGTTCTTAGTCGGATTCGTTAACCACTGAGCCACTAAGGGAACTCCAGGGGAACACATCTTGAGAAGAGAAAAATGGAGAGGAGTCACCAAATTTCTAGAAGCCGTAGACCAATGATCAATAGCAAAGCAATATACTCTCAGAAGTAATGTGATATGCCATGATAGTCAATATATAAATCATTAATAGCAGTCCGTAGCTGTCCGTAAAATAAATTGGTAATTGTATCAGTATTTTCAGGAAATTCATCTGTAGTAGCTGTAATTTTACTTTCCCAGATCTATCTCTGATTTTCCACTTGAGTTTCCAGGCTGTGGCTGGGGTGATATGAATCTGAAAAGCAAGAGCCCATAGGCCATTTGCTTTAATACTTCTGAATGTAAAAATGAAATAGGCATATAGTTTCTATCAATTTATCTTAAAGTGTTTCAGTTGAGTGGCCATGGGGACCACCAAATGCATAGATAAGATTCTTAATTGTCACTAAATATTGTATTAAGAGGGCAGGCAGCAAAAACTTTTTTTATTTCTTCTTCATATGACTATTAAACTGTGCCAATAAATTTATACTCAGATTTTTATTTTAGTAATATGCAAAATGTTTCCCAGGTATAAATTCAGAGAGCTAGGGAATCGGTTTCCCTGATGGTTGCCTAAAGGAGTAGCATAATCAGATTTTCAGTTTACAAATTCATTGTAAAAGATGCATTGGAGAGACTAGAAGTCTCGACTCAGAGATGTCTACAGGGGCGGTATTTATACACAGGAGGTGAGAATTTGGAGAGGAGAGTATACAGAAGAGAAATGGAGAATTTAAAAAAGAAACTGGCAGGATCTGTGTAATGATGTAACTCTTTACTATCTTTACTGTGGTGGTAGATAGACATTCATGTGAAAAAAATCACATCAAACTAAACACACACACACAGGGAATAAAAACTGAGGAAACGTGAATAAGAAGCATTGATTGTATCAAAGCCAGTCAACATCCTAAGTGTGATATTATACTATAATTTTGCAAATTATTACCATTGGGAGCATTTGGGTAAAGTGTACACAGGATCTCTCTGTATTTATTCTTACACCTGTCTGTGAATCTGCAATTATCTCACTGAAGATTTCAATGAAAAGAATGAGCAGGACATGGTAATTGAAAGATAAGCTGTAGATACAGCAGAGATGAAAAGTTTTAGGTGGACGCATTGGGCAAATGGTGATGATGTCATTCACTGATGAAAAGAAAGATTTGAGGAAGGTTTTTGGTGCCTAGGGGAGCTGTTCATTGAGCAGTTAAATAAGAAATAGGCATGGAGCTAAAGGAGGAATCTTGATCTGGTGATGCTGAGTATAGAGTCTTCAGAAAAAATTAGTAGTGTTTGCAGACAAGAGAATGCTTAAGATTAACTGCTATTGATGAGTATAATATTTTAAGTTTCCAGCCCTATCTGGGAAAGTGGAAAGTATAGTCCATGAGAGCTCACAAAAGTCAAAAAATGATATAAAATATTTGCTTAGTATTCTTACTGAATTACGCATTAGTCCAGAGTGAAATTACCTGTGGGGGTGACATTTGCTCTATTCTCCATTCAAGACCCTCTTAAGAGGAGTTCCTCCCAAAGACTCAGTTCTCAGGGATCAGGTTCCAAAATTGAGGAGGATTGCAAAGTTTGATTATGGATTTTTGAATACAAAGCTTTTTTCCATAACCACTATTTTGCAACATCAAAAAACAATTTGAATTTTCGAGATCCCCAAATACATGTGGGTTTGAAAATGTATTATCATAGTAGGGAAACATTTATAGATTTAAACTCGTGTTCAATCAAAATTTACAGAGAATGCTGTTTAACTCCTTTTCTCTGATTAATCAGCTGTTTAAAGACATCTGCTGTGTAGTAAATCCTCATGCAATTAGAAGCAAGGTATTGGAATAATAGAATGAATCGCTTTCCAACGTTATCTACATTTAGGTTCAGTCGACAGCAATAAAATAAGTTCATAGTAGATCTTATAAAATAAGGGCTTCTGGGGTGTTGGGGGGAGATAGAAAACTGTGTTTCAAAGAACTCTTTTATTTTTAATGTGTGCCCGTGCCACTGGAAAACAAACTAGAATGTTTCCTCAAATCTTAACTCTTGGCATATTTTATTGACTCTCATGATATTTTTCTGGAAAGGAGCATATTCTATATTTTTCTCATCATCTGTTGATCTGTTGGATAAGAGAGACTCAAAATTATACCCTTTCATTTTTCTTAATCTTAACATACAAGTTTAACAAAAGTTGTTTTATATTCTTTTTTCTTAAGCTTCTTAAATGAAATCCCTTTTTTTTTCCTTCATTGTAAAACTTCCTAAAATTTATGGTAAATATCTTTGTGAGATATTCATGTGATTTCGATGTGGATCAATTTTAATATTCTTTGAGCTGTATATTTGATATTTTGTTAACATTGATGCTTATTTTAGGTTCTGTATTTTTTATCATCACTAATCTAAAAAAGCAATAAATTCTTATCTAATTTTATATTAAAAGGCAACTATTTTAAGGAAGTTCCAGTTTTGAAAAGCAAAGAAATCTTTTATTGTTATAATTTTATTAATTTCAATGTGAATTTTATTCTATGAAAAATTACTTAAGCTTTCAACTAACTTGCAATATGTAATAAAAGTTGCCATAACTAAAGAAAATGTTTTCATTAAAAATTACAAATGTGGAGTTCCCTTTGTTGCTCAGTGGTTAACAAACACGACTAGCATCCATGAGGACACAGGTTCCATTCCTGGCCTCACTCAGTGGATTAGGAGTTCAGCATTGTCATGAGCTGTGGTGTAGGTCACAGATGTGGTTCAGATCCTATGTTGCTATGGCTGGGGTGTAGGCCGGCAGCTGCAGTTCTGATTGGACCCCTAGCCTGGGAACCTTCATGTGCCTTGGGTGTGGCTCTAGAAAGACAAAAAAAAAAAATTACAAATGTGAAATGTAGTAATCTGTAGCTATTCATGATGTGATTTGCAACACACCCTTTCCTCATGGTTCTATTATTATTGTATCAGTTTTGCTCTGCTCATTGACCACTACTTCATCTCCTTTTTAAAAACATTTTCAAGGATTTTTCTAAAATTTGTAGCCTGCTTTAGCTTTCCTGTTTGACTGCTATCTTCCTCACCACAGGTGTTTCTCAGTATGTGCTGAATACATTATAGTCTAACTTTTTTAACTTTTCTAAACAACTCTACTTAATCTGGGTATCCTACTTTGATTTCTTTCTCCATTACCCTTTACTACTTCCTAATAAACCCCTGACTTCAATTGAATATATAGTATAATGCAGGCTTGGGATTTTAAATGACTCATATTTTCTTTGTTTAGGGGTTGAAAATCATCATTTTTTATCAACTTTTTTTCTTTCCTAATGATTAGCATCTGGTTAAGGGGACTGGAAGCATCCTTTCAGGTACATTTACCCATCTGCTGACCAAGATTGAATACTATTTTTGTAAAATTTGAAAAGTTATTATTTTATTTTCAGGCAGGATACCCTAATCTAATTGTCTTTTATTTTCTTGAGAGGTTGGTATTTTCCATTTTGAAATTTCTCTATCTTTTTTCTTTTTTTCAGGAAAAAAAAATAGCAGGAAGGGAGGGTCATAAAATCCAACTAAAATAACGTGGATCAGAAATTATAATAAATTAGTTCTGATCTCCACCTCTTCATCACTACAATAGTCATTAATCATTTATTTAATTCCATGCACTTAGTTCCTTATGTATGAAGTGTAAAGTTTATTCATTGCATGCTCTGAGGCAGACATAGTGCTAAAGAAATAAGATGAACTCCAGTTTCTGAAAGCTCACAGATGTTTGCAAGGATTTTGACTTTATTTGTTTGAGAGTCAGTTCTGCATAGGAGTCTCATGTTTCTCTGCATGTCTTGTAAGCAGAGGCACTGATAGCTTTTTTCTGGGCTATATTTTCAATATAGTGAATAGCCTTGGAAACTAGCAGTAGTGTCTTTTTGCTAAGCAGAGGGCAGATTTGTTTACTGTTCAATGTAGTAAAGATAATGCCTCTCTCTGAGACAAATGTTGGGCAGATTTGCTTTCAGCATCTTATAAAGGAATGAGGTTTCCTAAGTTTGCGTTACCTTAACTGTGATGTAAAATCACTGTGTGGACCATTTCTAACCCCATGGTATTCAGAGAGAAAGGAGACCCCACATGAATAGGATGCTCATGCTGCCTGCTAAACTATGAGCAGTGCCTGCTAAAGTATGAGCAATAAAATCCTTGACCTTGACCCAGAAGACTTGTGTATGCTGCCAGCACCTGTGAATCTATGCTGCCCTAATTTAACGACTTACGAGCATAGTGAAATCTAGACTTTTCACAGTCCTTGACAACATCTTTATGAAACGGTGGGCAACAAGGATCATTGATGAAGGAAATAAGTAATAAAATTATTCTAGATCCCTAAAAATGTTCAGAACTAGGAAACGTATTTGGCAGTTTCCTATATATAGTCAAAACTGTAGAAAGAATCACTCTGCAGGAAAGAGTCATGGTAGTTCACATGATGGCCACGGATAAATACATGCGGAACACCCATGCTAGCCAGTTAGATGCATATGCCCTAGGGGATTACATCTAGTAATCTGTTATATCCCCAAAGCGAAAATAAACTGCAGTTTCTACAAATCCCATAGGTCTGTTGCTATTTGGCATAAGCAGTAGTGATCATGGAAGTAGAATAGAAAATAATAAAGAATGGGGTGTTCCCATTGTGGTGCAGTAGAAATGAATCTGACTAGTATCCATGAGGATGTGGGTTTGATCTCTGGCCTCGCTCAGTGGGTGAGGAATCTAGTATTTCTGTGAGCTTTGTTGGTCATAGACGTGGCTCTGATCCCGAGTTGCTGTGGCTGTGGCGTAGGCCAGCAGCTGTAGCTCCGATTTGACCCCAGCCAGGGAACTTCCATATGCCATGCAAAAAAAGAAAAGAATCAGATTCTGGCAGTTAAACGAGGAGACTCTCTAGAATGATCCGTGAGAGTACCAGAATTCACAGAGATCAACCTGGAGGAAGACTAGGAAGAAGATTTTGCTTTTATTAATAGGAGAAAATTAGAAATATATTTCAAGAATAACATCAGTTGAGAAGTGAGAGTAGAAGGCTGAATGGAATGGACTGAAGAATAAAATGGTGTCAAAGAATTTTTATTTAAAAAGATAAATTCATGATTCATGCAAATATAAAACAGACACATAGCAAAACTTTCATTTGATTCATTAGTTGATGAAGGAGTCAGTGAGAAGGCACAGCTAGTTCAAAGGAGATTTCAGAGGACCATATAGGAATGCTGAAATGAATTTATAGACATATGCAAAACTGGTAAGTATTCACAGAACAAATGATCAACTACATTTCCGCAAGGTACAATTTGCATTTCTGTTAACATTTCACAACTTACAATTACAAAATAGTTCAAAAACAGTGAAAGGTAAAGGCAAAACTGAAGGATTCACTAGAAAGAACCTCTAGCAATTTTTTTTCCATTTCATATTTTTTCACAATTTTTCTTATGCGGCTAATATAAGGAAACAATGAGAGTGAATACAGAAAAAAATTACAAATTAGGACTAATTTTGCAACGTGTTCTACTGGGGAAGACACTGAAATAGAATCAGGAAAGGAATAGCTAAACAATCCTATAATCTTGACATTTAATTCAAATTTCAGCTTGACTTTTTGTCACCAATAAGGGGAGTTAGGAACCCAGCTTAGTTTGCTCATACTTCTCTTTTAACCAAATTTTTTTTTTTATTTTTAAAACTAAAGTATAGTTGATTTATGGTGTTGTGCCAATTTCTGCTGTATAGCAAAGTGACCTAGTCATATATATACATTCGCTTTCTTATATGATCTTCCATTATAATCTGTCTCAAGTGGCTGGATATATAGTCTGGTGCTATACAACAGGACCTCATAGCTTATGTATTTTAAATGTAATAGTTTACAGCTACTAACCCCAAGCTCCCACTCCCTCCCCCATCCTCTTTGATAACCACAAGTTTGTTCTCTATGTTTTTGAGTCTGTTTCTGTTTTGCGATTAGGTTCATCCATGCCATATTTTAGCTTCCACATATAGGTGTTTTTGTATGGTATTTGTCTTTCTGTCTGACTTACTTCACTTAGTATGAGACGCTCTAGTTGCATTTGTGTTGCTAAAAATGACATTATTTTATTCTTTTTTATGGCTGAATAGTATTCCTTTGTGTATATGCACCTTAATCCATTCATCTATTGATAGACACTTAGGTTGTTTCCTTGTCTTAGCTATTTTTTTTTTTTTTTTGGTCTTTTGTCATTTTAGGGCCTCACTCGCGGCATGTGGAGGTTCCCAAGCTAGGGGTCTAATCAGAGCTGTAGCTGCCGGCCTTTGCCACAGCCACAGCAACATGGGATCCAAGCCGCGTCTGCAACCTACACCACAGCTCATGGCAATGCCGGATCCTTAACCTATTGAACAAGGCCAGGGACTGAACCCACAACCTCATGGTTCCTAGTCGGATTCATTAACTACTGAGCCATGAAGGGAACTCCCCTGTCTTAGCTATTTTCAAAAGTGCTGCAATGAACATAGGGATGCATATATCTTTTTGAATTGTAGTTTTGTCTGGATATATGCCCAGGAGTGACATATATGGATCATATGGTAATTCTGTATTTAATTTTCTAAGGAACCTCCATACCATTTTCAATAGTGGTTGTGCCAATTTACATTCGCAGCAACAGTAAATGGGGGTTCCCTTTTCTCTACACCCTCTCTAGCATTTGTTATTTGTAGACTTATTAATGATGGCCATTCTGACTGATATGATGTGGTACCTCATTGTAGTTTTGATTTGTATTTCTCTAATAATTAGTGATGTTGAGCATTTTTTCATGTGCCTACTGCCATACAATGCTTTCTTTGGAAAAATATCTATTTGGGTCTTATGCCCATTTTTCAGTTGGGTTGTTTGTTTTTTTGTTACTGAGTTGCTTGTATATTATGGAGATTAAGCCCTTGTCAGTTACATTGTTTGCAATTATTTTCTCCCATTCCATAGCTTGTCTTTTCATTTTTCTTATTGGTTTCCTTTGCTGTGCAGAAGCTTGTAAGTTTGATTAGATCTCATTTGTTTATATTTGTTTTTATTTCCTTTGCCTCAGGAGACTGACCTAAGAAAACATTTGTACATTTTATGTCAGAGAATGTTTTTCTATATGTTCTCTTCTAGGAGATTTATGGTGCATGTCTTATGTTTAAGTCTTTAAGCCACTTTGAGTTTATTTTTGTGCATAGCATGCAGGTTGTTCTAGTTTCATTTGTTTACATGCAGCTTTCCAGTTTTCCTAGCATAATGCTTTTCTTTAATTTTGCAGTTAAAAGCTTCCCATGAATTCTGACGTGGTATAGAGAGCTGTTCTGTTTGAAGTGATGGAAAAGACTCTAGAGTACCTTTCCTTGATCTTATTTACCTGTAAAGCCCTGAGATATTTTTCAGTAACAAATTTAAATTTCTTGTACAATTTAAGGGTAGTGCAAATTTCTGTTCTCCATCGGATCATAACACATGGTTTTTCCTAAACTATACTTGCTTACATAATTTGAAGTTAGGGTCAAAATTTGTATTTATTGCATTGTTACATTTTTTTGTTGTATAACTTGCCTCATGGTCATATGCAACAAGTTAACATTAATATACAAAGGAATTACATATAACTTAAAATTTAATTAATCATACCTAATTAAAGTTAAAGTAGCAAAAAAATTTTAACATGAGACAATATAAAATTAAAATACACCTGAAAGTATTTTTATCTGTTTGTCATTATATTAAATAAGTCCTCACTTCGAGGTAGAAAAAAGAGTTATGTGTATATTTTTCAGTTGGTTGTATATATTTTTGTTGTATAGTTGAATTGATATATTCTATTTAGAAATATAGTCTCTGGTATGAAATTCATATTTTACAGATTTAGTAAATTGTGGTTAAGAAAGACCATTATAGAATTGGTAAGGGAGAGGGTATGACAATAATTTATTTTCTTTTGGATCCACATTAACTACTATCACTGGAGGAAATGTACAGCCTGGCTTTATGAAATCTAAAGATAATTTTAGAAATTATTTTTATTCAGTTGGCTTTTTATACAGCACAAGTCCGTTGTCATATTTAGAAGCCTGTCATGTAGAAGGGAATCTTCATCTCCTTTTAATCATCAAAGTGGCAGGTGGAATCCCTTTGTGGCAAGTGGGATCATTTTGTATCTACTACTCCTAGATGCATTTTTTTATGTTTCTACCACAGTGACCTGAACTCCTACTACTTAAGAATTAAGATCACAATACTACATGTATGTTATAATTTCATCTCTGTGAGGGAATATGAACATTTGGCAACCTGAATAAAATTTAACTAGCTTTACTCCCACCCCCCCACCTCCAATCCATTGATTAGTGATTTGCTTTGAGATAATGCCAAAACATTGATGGTCTATGAATTTTTTTTTTGAATTTCAGTGAAACCTTTTACTTTTTCTAAGAACAGGTATCTTGTCTTTCTGGACAGGCAAAATAGCAAAGGGCATAAAATAGAAAAGGTTGTTTTTACTGACTTTGACAGAGTTGAGTGTCTGGTTTTGTAGGAGAATACTGGGTTTTTATTTTTGTAACTGACCTTTACTCTCTATTCCATAACCCTTTCTCCTCTCATTTATGCACTCAGGCTGGGTGGTAGCTTTTCTAATCTTCTCTCACATGTAATACTTTGGAACACTCATGGCAGGCAAAGGGTAAAAATTTCACTTACGGTCTTCAAGAACCTCAGGCTCTTGAACCAAGTCTTAGAAACTCAGAAGTCTCCAGGAATCAGGAAGGTAATAGAAATGTATGAGGAAGATCAGCTTTGAGAAAGAGTAGGTATAACAGACATAAAGAAGCTGTACATAGTTAATGTGTACAACTTGATGAGTCTGAAGATAAGTCTGTATCTGTGAAACCATCACCACAATCAGTGCTATAAACAGTTTCCTCCTGCCCTCTTTATTTATTAATATTTTTAATAAGAACACTTAACATCTATCCTCTTAGTAAATTTTTAATTATACACCTCTGTATTGTTAACTATAGGCTGTATAAAATGGTTTTAAAAAAGAAAAGGAAAGTAACAATAGGGAGAAATCAGGGCCTTGAACAAACTAGAGAGCTGTTAGTCTCCGGGGAGCGCATCTGCTGCCAACTTCTAGCAAACTAGTGCCAGATCCTCTGAATATTTTAAAAAGTTGGAAATTCAAACTTTCATGCAAAACCTTTTGGCTGTTAAGTGTCGGTAGCTAATTCAGAGTTAACATCAACAGCAAGAGCAGCTGTATTTCACAAGCTACATTTCTGCAGGCCAAGGTCAATATTGCCCAGGTCAATAGGACTAGGACCCAAGAAACTTTCTGAAAAGTATATTTCAGTGGCCCATGCAACTCGACATTCCCAGCCTTCTTTAAGCACTGATCTCCTGGTTACTGCATGCCTGCAACAGTAAACTTCCTTCTTCCCTTTCTAAGCAAAGTTCCTTTACATTGCTGCAAAAATCACCAACAAATACTGTTCAGTCACAGCATGGTATTTCTTAGCCCACAGTGGTTGCTGATTACCTTCAAGGAAGACTACCAGACTGGAATTCCAAAGATCTAGGTTTCATAAAATTGAGCAAGAAATGAACATTTTCATTTGATAAGTTTTGCCCCTACAGGCTTGTTGTGATGTTGAAATGGGATACTTATACTAAAGTACTTTGTAGATTAGAAAGAATTGAAATATTAGTGACAGTCACAATTCCAAATTAGTATTACATAATAACAGTAACTTTTAAAACTTAATGTATTATCTCTCTACTTGTCTTTTCCTGCTGGTTTCTATCCTTCTGTAACACAATATACATCTTTTAGCTTTATATCCGTGTGTCTGTTTCCATGATTCTAGTTTTGACTTTGTGGTTTATTCCCTTGCCTATAAACTTAACATGAATCAGGAGTTCCCGTTGTGGCTCAGTGGTTAACGAACCGACTAGGAACCATGAGGTTGTGGGTTCGATCCATGGCATCGCTCAGTAGGTTAAGGATCTGGCATTGCCGTGAGCTGTGGTGTAGGTTCTAGTCGTGATTCGGATCCCGCATTGCTATAGCTGTGGCGTTGGCCGGCAGCTACAGCTCCAATTAGACCCCTAGCCTGGGAACCTCCATATGCTGTGGGTGTGGCTCTGAAAAGACAAAAACAAAACAAAACAAAACAAAACAAAACAAAACTTAACATGAATCAGTTAACATGTATATCTCGACTAAAAAACAAAAAACGCACAATGTGAGAGCTGCAATTTCGGTTTTATTTGATGCTTACTGAGGACTGTAGCCCAGGAGATATCCTCTCAGATAGTGCAGATACCTCTGAAAAACTGCTCCAAAGAGGTGAGAGAAGGGGTTCAGTATATATACACTATAAGATATATTTTACAGTATAATATATATTTTATATTTTGGGAAAGGGAAGTACATGAAATCAACCATACATCTCTGTAGAATGTTGCTGCTAGCTATGAGAAGTTTGATGCTGATCACAAGGAGCAGAAATCCCCATTAACGATTTTAGTACTTTTTTAGGTAGGAGAAGATAAAAGAAATTGGGCTTATTAAATTTTCTCCTGAAAATATCTACCTATCTGAAGGCCTGTTCTGCCAGTTTTTCCCAGCACATAGAGTGTCTCAATCCTGATCTCTATCCTGAATTCCTTTCAGGATGTGTTGAAGGTCAGTGACTGCAGTGGCTAATGACCTAATTCTTGTAAGCCACATGATGTACTTTAGTTGACAATGCTTTGATTTTTAAAATATTACATAAATTAAAATTATAACTTTTGAAGTCCTTTTCCCATGAACCAGGTGTAGTTAGTTTTATTTTTAAGCTCCCTCTTGGCACTTGCCACTAGGTAAAATAGTTGTAGACTCATAGATGTATTACTCAAATATTTTCTTCATTTTCAAAGGTGAACACTGAGACCTAAAGATAGTTATTACTGGGCTGAGGTTACAGGGCAAGGTATGGCCAGACCTAGGATAGATTTTAATGTTCCTGTCTTTTTTTCATTGTTTTTATTTTTATTTTTATTTTATTATTATTATTATTATTTTTTTTTTTTTGTCTTTTTGCCTTATCTAGGGCTGCACCCGCGGCATATGGAGGTTCCCAGGCTAGGGGTCTAACAGGAGCTGTAGCTGCCGGCCTTTGCCACAGCCACATCCAAGCCGCCTCTGCAACCTACACCACAGCTCACTGCAACGCCGGCTCCTTAACCCACTGAGCAAGGCCAGGGATCAAACCTGCAACCTCATTGTTCTTAGTCGGATTCGTTAAACATTAAGCCATGATGGAACTCCCCAAATGTTCCTGTTTCTTTCTAGCCCTCTCTCTACCCTTCTCAGTGCCTCAAGAATGATTTCAGTGGGTCTTCCTTTTCATGAGAACTCCAATTTCTAGATTTAAAATCAAAAATCAAGACCATGTTTGCTCAAACCTTACTTGCCCTACAAAATGTTACTTTAGTGTCTTCACTGTATAATTTTCTCCGCATGCAAGTTCATCCCCTAAAATTCTTTATTCTAGGGGAGCAAATACCATCTTGAAATGAAATACTAGGCAAGTATTCTATCTAAAGAAAATAAATTATTTTTCAAAAGTATTGTATTTTCTACAAGCAGTTATGAACTTATATTTGGATTCTCATGCTGCTTCTGTACAGCCTCATTACTCATTCAAGGTCAAGTCTTGAGGCAGTAAGCCCCTGGGTACTTTCTCTGCTTTGTTGCCTTTGTTTGAACCTCACCCTTCTGTTGTTTCTCATCACTAATATTCTGTCAGTGAAAAGTGATAATTCTTCAGGATCCTAGTACAAAACACATCATCAACATTTAGATGTCCTCAGTTTTCCCTAGTTGATCTACTTCATGTCATTCAACCTTTAACTATCAACTTGTGATAAAATATTTATTGATTTTGCACTGTGGAATATTTTATGTGTGTTCATGTTTCCCCTTTCCTCAATTAAAGTTATCCAAAGGCCTGGAATATTTATTAATTTTATGAATATAATAATAAGAATAGCCTGTGTTTAATGTATACTTTCCATACTTTGAGCACCTGCAAGGTTCAACATGCAATAGCTCACTTAAGCTTTACAACAGTCCTGTGAGGTAAATTCTATTATGAGCCCCATCATATGGAAGAGAAAATAAAATGCAAACTCTGTTCCCACATTTTCACAGTCTAAGAAGTGTCAGAACTAGAATTTGAACTAGGAAGTGCCAAATGAAGTGCTCTTTGCATAAATAATTCAGTACATTCTAAGAGCTAAATACACTTTATTATTATTTTATTTATTTTTATTGAAGTATATTTGACTTACAATGTTGTGTTATTTTCAGGTGGACAGCAAAGTGATTCAGTTATGTGTACATATATAAATATTCTTTTTCAAATTCTTTTCCCTTTTAGGTTATTGTAGAATATTGAGTTCACTGTGCTATATAGTAGATTCCTGTGGTTATCTATTTAATATATAGGAGTGTGTATATGTTATTCCCAAACTCCTAATTTATTCCTCCCTTTATTTTCCCTTTGGTAACCATAAGTTTGTTTTCTGTGCCTATGAATCTATTTGTATTTTGTATATAACTTCATTTTTATCATTATTTTTAGATTTCACATATAAACAGTATCAAGTGATATTTGTCTTTGTCTGGTTTACTTTAAATTTAGTATGATAATCTCTAGGTCCATCCATGTTGCTGCAAATGGCATCATTTCACTTTTTAGGGCTGAGTAATATTCTTTTGTGTGTATGTATGGAATATATTCTTTATCCACTCATCCTTGATGGGCATTTAGGTTGCTTAATACATTCTTAACAGAATCAGTGGGCCAATCTAGTGTTAAAACTCTTAACCTTTGGGGTTTTCTATTTCATCACTTATGAAAATAGTAGCAAAAGCTTTAGGAAGCACATAGGAACTTATGCAATGATCAAAAGTGAACATGCTTTTCCAAAGGAAACTAATTTTATTTCTTCAATAAGAAAATCATATAGGAGATGCAGGAAAATGATGCTTTTCAAAGCCAATTTTAAAGATTTTTTTTTTTTTTGGAAAAAGTACAAAGCCTTTTTTTTTTTCAAAATGTCAAATTATGGTCAGTTAACCAAATAACCAAATCATAGCCTCTGTCTGTTTCTGTAAACAGAGTTTTCTTGGAAGGCAGCCATACCCTGTTATCCATCTTGTCTATAACTGCTCTAAAATTACAGTGGTAGAGTTGGGTATTCACCCTGTAAGGAAAAGTTTGCTGTCCCGGTTCTAATTTAAAGAAAGTTTATAACTTGCATGTCTTCTCTGAGACAGCATTACATTTGGAAAAAAAAATGCATATTTAAATATTTGTAAAGTTCTATACTCAAGATTTTATTTGCATTCTCAAGGGGGCATGTGGAGTAACACTGGGAATTCTTATGAACATTCTGAAGACCACCAACCAAAAAAAAGGCTAAATGACAAGCTTACTATAATAGCTGGAGCTCATGTGACTATCATACCATTGCTCTAATTACCTTATGTATAACTGCTGTCTTCCATGCTTCCATTAAGCTTATCTGAAATTTCAAGGAATAGTTTATTAAAAATCATATATATTTACATTTCAGATTAACTGTAAAAGCCATGCATAAATAACATTTTCTTCCCTAAATTCCTCAAACAAGTAAATGAGTTTTAATCCTTAGGAAATTTCTGGGCATTCAATTATGTATTTTGAAAAATCTCCATGTTCCTCTGATACTTAAATTGAAATATTTTTAATTGTTTCCAAAAATGGAACACATGAATGTGATTTCTTTTGTGAGCATATTCTCTGGGTTGATTGTTAACAATACTGATTGTATTTCAGATAATGTAGAAAGTATTCCTGCTGTTAATTCATAGCATAGCATCTTTTTGAGTGATGTTTCCATTGTCACAGTATCCTATACATTTCCCAATACACTTAGAATGCTCTATTAGTCAAACTATCTCTTTGTCCATATATTCAAATGAACTGTAGAGGTTATTAACTTGCCCTTGGCAAACAGATTTATTTTTCTAAGACAAATGCTTTTATAAATTCAATGTGTGACAGTTTTATTACAAATTGTAAATAGAATGCCCTGCCAGATTTTTATGACAGCCATCACTAACTCATTTGGGCTCTTATTATATTTCAAGCTTTCATGTTCATGGATTTTTTTTTTAATCACTAGCAAGTCTATGTTGAGATGTTGCAGATTTTAAATTTTAGTGTTGGGTTTATATAATTGGCCCTTTTAATAGTAACCAAGTTTTGTCAATTTCATTATCTATCAAACATTAAATTCAATACTCATATTTGCAATAGTCTTTGTCCCATTTCTGTTTGAATATGTTTCATGTTTCTTCACCAATATGGAGCTGTAGCAAGTGATAAAGTTTGTAAATTTCTTTATCAATAGTTATTTTAAATTTTATTAGACTGGTATTTTTGTTTGCTTACATATTACAAATATGTGATTAAATGTTCAAGCAAATATATATTTAATATTAAATGAAAGCTATATTAACAATGGTCACTTGATACCTTCTACCCTAAAAACAATGACTTGTTCCTTGCTAGCCGAGCTTTGACAAGTCACTACACCTTTTTGTATGTCATGTCTATGCCATGGTGTCACAGAAGTACCTATCTCTTCAGACTTTCCTGAGGGCTAGTTGAGATGATAGTCATCAAGTTGTGAATGCATGATCTGAAATGCAACAAGAGCCTAATACTTGTTACCGATTACCATTGTGAAAATACTATAAGTCACTTGATGGAATTGTTTTTCCTCAACAAACTGGTTTGTCAGCTCTGGCTGCCATAACACAATACCATAGACTATGTGGTTTACAAAACAGAAAGCTATTTTCTCCCATTGCTGGAGGCTGAGTCCAAAATCAAGATGTAGCAGGGTTGCTTTCTGATGAGCCATTTCTTCTTGGCTTATAGTGGCTACCCTCTCATTGTGCCCTCATATGCCTTTTCCTCTGTGCACAGACATCTGCAGTATCTCTTCCTCCTATCAGTCTCGTTGAATTAGGGCCCTACCCTATAGTCTCATTTTACATTAATTACCCTATCGAAGGCCTTATCCCCAAATACAGTTACGCTGGGATTAGAGCTTTAACATATGAAGCACAATTCAGTTCACAATACAAAATAATATTACTTATTATACTTTTATCCTCTGTTCGTTTAATGAATCTTTTGAAAGCATAAATTTCAAGTGAAACTGCCTATTCATTTTATTCACTGATGAGGTTAAGCATAACCCTGAGTCTTCATGGTAAATCAGAAAAACTGGACTAATGTATTAAAATATTTACACACAGGAAGTTTTTCACACAGCTGTAGTTAGCCTCTTTTTCCCACAGGCTATAGGATTATTCAGTCAGTTATCTCTTGGCAGGAATTTAAATTGGAGATTTGTTTAATATTACTTGCTCTGCAGAAACATTGAAATAACGGTTTCCCCATTTTCAAAATGAAGCTTTATTTTGACCTCTCATGTCTTAAAGCTCTGCCTTGACTTTTGAGAGATTTGATCTAATACAAGTATATACAAATCAAAGTCTTCCAATAGGCTGGGAGCTTTTGAAGGGATGGTCTTGATTTATCCATCTTTTTTTTTTCTTTTTTGGCTGCACCTGCAGCAAATGGAAGTTCCCAGGCCAGGGAACACTGTGGCAACACCAAATCCTTACCCACTGCACTAGGCCAAGGATCTAAACGGCAACGCTTCAGAGACAAGCCAGATCACTAACCCACTGCACCACAGTGGGAACTCCCCATCCATCTTTTGTACCACTAGTACAAAGTACAATTTCTAGCTGACATATACACGCAATATGTTATGGTTGAAAGAAGAACTAATACTGAGTAAATAAAATGAATGAATACGTTAATGAGTCCATGAATGTAGCATGCATACCTATCTTTCCTATGACCTAAAAACCAGGGCTTGCAATCGCCCTACCTTTTTGGAAAGGCCAGTATTTCCAAATTTTCATATAGTAGTAAGATCTGTTTGGTTTCTTTGGTGCATTTATTTATTTATCTGATTTATTTAATTTCTTTGGTGTATTTCACACTCCGCTTATATTCACAATATCAAAATCAACACTTATATCTGCAAGGCCTTCCCATATGGGAAAATTGACACAGAATATTAACGTAGCTATGATTGTCCATATTGGAACTTCTAGAGAAAGTGATTGATCTACTTTCTCTGTTCACACTGAGAATAAAAGGAAAGAAATCAGAGTGTAGGCGAAGTTAGACGATTAAAGATAGTAATAAGGAGGTTGCAAGAAATTCTTTGTACTACAAGTAGAAAAGGCTACTATTGGATTTTACACAATCCCCTTCCTTAGATGTGGTTAAAAAATGGAATTGACTGTCAAATTGCTGAAAGAGTTTAAGAATAGTGCTTATTGAAGTCAGGATATGTCCTAGGTGATTTCTCAAAGGTCATTTCCGCCTCACTTGCATAAACATTGAAGTAGAGGTTCAAGGGAACCGCAGTGACACATAAGTGGCTGCCAAAGGGAAGATTTAAGACAACTCAACGTTTTAAACATACACTTCTCCTCTGTCTAGAACAGTGGTTCTCATCTGTTTTACTTTATTACCAAGGATATAATAGACACTGCTCAGAAGCATGACACATTTCCATAGATACCCCCGGTTCAAATGCTGTATTGTAGCAAAGATGAATTATGTCCTTCAGTTTTGTATAATTCCCCCCACACTAGAACTCACAATGGACTGAGGTATAATGGGATGGTATATTGGGAAAGACTCAGTTTTTCTTCTTTTGTGTGTTTCTTCCCTGTGAGTCTCCTTTGCTACTCATACAAAATGCTTCACTTCTGGCCACCAAATGTGTGGAGGTTTATCCTCACATCAAGCAATCTTCTGTGACACCAGCTGGGTTTCTACTGTTTAATTCAATTCTGATATTATCTACCCAGAGATAGCCTCAGATTCCATTAGTCCCATAAAACTGTCTCACCCCCCTTCAGGCACATCTCAAGCCCAGGTTGTCACCTGGCCTTCTTACACACCAGCTATAGAAGGCAGATTCTAATGATGTCATCCTTGGGCTTGATTAATTTGCCAAAGTAGCTCACAGAACTCAGGGAAACATTTATACTGGTAAACTTATATTTACCAGTTTACTATAAAAGGATTTGATAAGAAAAAATATGTAGATGAATATCCAGATGGAAGAGATTTGATAAGACAAGGGCAAGGTATGTGGGAAGGGGTGAGGAGCTTTTATGCCGTGTCTGAGCATGCCACTCTTCCTAGCACCTCTACAAGTTCACCCACCTGGAAGCTCTTGGAACCATGTGCTTTGGAGATTTTTGTGGAGGCCTCATCATGTAGGCGTGATGGATCATTAACTCTATTTTCAGTGCTTCTCCCTTCTCAGGAGAGTAGGGGGTGTGGGTGAAAATCCCAAGCTTCTGATCATGACTTGGTCTTTCCAGTGACCAGCTCTCATCTGAGAGTCATCCAGGTGCCTACCTAGAGTTTCCTCATTAGAGCAAAAGACACTCCTATTACCCAATAAATTACAAGGATTTCAGGAGTCTTGTGTCAGGAACTGGAGTCAAAGACCAACACATATTTTCTGTCATCCTACAGGTGGCATCAAACTATAGTTGAGACCACGATCCTAGATGACGACTACTTTCTCCTCCTCCCTCACTTTATTTTTAAGAGTTGTACTCGTTATTCTTGTCTCAACTTAGATTTGTGTTTTGTTCAGTATTTTACTTGAGTACCTTTTATACTGCCTGACGCAAAATGAATGTTGAATAAATGAGTAAATGAGGTCATGAATAATGATACTAGATATGTCCTTTAAAAATATGGAAGAAAAGAATGAAAGAAGGAAGGGCGAGGGAACAGAGGACGGAGTAGGAAAAAATTAGTATGTTTTCTTTACTGGTACTTATTTAATATTGAATAGATAAAAAACTGCTAGACTTAGAGTAGAGAAGATTGTGTTCTAGTTCCAGATATGCCACTTGAAAGCTTAGAGACCTTAGGCAATCAATTTTCTTTGTAGTTGGGAGTCTCGATTTCATAAACAGTGAAATAGAGATAAGAGCAATGCCTCTGCCTTGCTTACAAGAATTTTTATCATGCTGAATTGATGTACTTTGAGGCTCTTGGTAGATTTTGTACCCATGTAAAATGTTAGAAATATTTCCTTCATTATTAGTATCTTGAAAACCACTGCTACTGGTAGATGGCTTATCAGACTGATTAAAATAAGCTTATTTATCTTCGTATTAATATGGAAATGAACCAATCATTTGAGTATAGAAAGCCAAAAGCAAAGCAAAACAAAACCAAATATGACAAAAAATACTTTTTGAATTACGTTTTTCTTTGAGAGTTGTTACTTAAAATAAGGAATCACTTTTTAACCCACTATGTATTTGATTTTTAGCCATTGTTTCTTGCTGAGTGCTATGTCTCCACACTGCAGTAAGGACTTATGTATAGGAAGAATGAAAAATAATTCACAGACTATGAGAACCAGGGAAAGCATGTGATTTCTGAAAGTATTATCCTCGTTTCTGGTAGGGATCTAGCCTCCTTTGCAGATGCACATGTTTAATGCCAAAGCATCTAGGTTTAAGTGAATAAACAGCATCTGTCACTATAGAATTTGTACAACCTAGTCAATGAAATCAATGAATAAACTGATTTGAATTGCCTAATATGGGCATACCCTCAGTCCAATTCCCTCCTTCTAATCTATATATATAAGGCTATATGTACATGCAAAAATGCATCTGTTAAAATATTCCAGCTCTATAGCACACTGGGTAGCACTCCCACAGCACATTTTCTCTCCTTTCTCCTTGCTTTCTCTTTTTCTCTGTCTTCTCTCTCTCTCTCTCTCTCTCTCTCTCACACACACACACACACACAGCCTTTATCCATTGAGATGAATTACTCAATCTTGGTGCTTCATAGTAAAATCGGACTCAGTAAATATTGGCTCTTAAAATTTTCCTGAAGTGACTAACTTGCTTGTCTCCAAAGAGACAGCTCTGTATATAAAAGCCTATCAGGATTTTCTTTTGTTTTCATCAGCCATTCCTGTTGTCTCTTTTTCTGATATGTGTCATTTAAAATTAGAATGTGTGCCATTTATCTATATTCCTAATAGCCTTGTTGAGCTTTTAAAAAGTCTACATATGTTCTATACATATAAATTTTCCAACATAAACACATGACAGCAAGGTATTTACTGCAATACCTGACTCTCAAGGACAGATTTTTCCTTTTTTTTCCTTTTTTGGCTGCCTCAGGATATATGATGTTCCTGGGCTAGATCCAGAAGTACCCAGGCCAGATCGGAGCCCCACACTTGCAGCTGTGGCACCACCTGACCCCTTAATCCACTGTGCCTAAGCCGGGCCAGGGACCGAACCTGTACATCCTGGCACTGCAGAGATGTTGCCTATTCAATCGCACCACGGAGGGACTCCAGAAATTTTTAAATGAAATGTTCTCTGTTCCGATATTCCACTAGCACTTGTCAAACGCTAGGACCCCAGGCATGATCTCTTGATGTTTTTATGCTTTAGTAGGGCCATCCCTTTACCTCAGCTCATTAGTCTGTGTAAAATATGGGAGGAAAAAAAAGAGTTAAAATTATGGACCACCGTATATAGGAGTTACTTTGCTATACACCAGAAACTAACAAAACATTGTAAATCAATTATGCTTTAATTTCAAAAAAAAATCAAAATTATGGTTCACTGGAGATTATTAAAGACTGTGATTTTTAAAAGCATTTTTTTTTCAAATTTGAAACTCACCCTTTAAAAAAAAATGACATGGTTAAGTGAGAGCTCTTTGCTAAATCAGAGTATCCCCTTTACAGGGGTCTCATTCAGCAGGGTTCTGACAGGCCAGTAAAACAGCCACGGTAAGAGAGAGCATTTTTTTTTAGGCTAATGTGTATAGAAAGGTAATGACTCGGGAATAGGTAGCTTTCTTTGTATTTTTAGCAGTAACATATATGGATGATAGTTTTCCCCATCTTGGACTTGCCCTTAGTAACAAAAATAAAAGAATTTTCAAAAGTAGATCTGAAATTAAAGGACACATTTCCTTATACTTTTAAAATTGAAACTTTTTGAAGTTGAATTATACAGTGTAGATTTGTCTGTAAGTTATTTTGTGATTTTAGTATATGGTTTGTTGTGAAATATTAGTGATTCCTCAATCTGTCCTAGAATGAGCACCCTGAGTTTAAAGAAATATATCAATATTATTTAAGTATCTATCTGTCTATCAGGAGAGAGGTACTATTTTGTCGATTTAATTTGCATACATTCAATAAATGCAGTATATATGAAGACCTGGAACTTATGCAATAATTCTAATATATGCCATTCTTTTTTATGTATGATTTCTTTTTTTGTCTTTTGTCTTTTAGGGCCACACCCATGGCAAGTGGAGATTCCCAGGCTAGGGATCAAATTGGTGCTATAGCCACCAGCCTACGCCTCAGCCATAGCAACTCAGGATCTGAGCCACACCTGCGACCTATACCACAGGTCATGGCAATGCCTGATTCTTTAACCCACTGAGTGAGGCGAGGGATTGAACCTGCCTCCTCATGGATACTAGCCGGGTTCGTTAACCACAGAGCCACAACGGGAAGTCCTACATATGTTCTTATATATGATTTATGTTATTTAATATAATTTGGAAACTGAATTCATTATGTTTTAGATGTAAGTACATACAATAAATGCAACAACAATAAACACAAGTACTGTGAGAGAGTTGCCATGCTAAGTATATGACATATTAATATGTGGTGAGTTCAAATACTGCCACTTTTTCATAAATGAGTAATCTGAGATGTTCAAGTGAGAATTCAATGCAAGTGGGTCTCATTTCAGAAATGGTACTCTTAACCAGAGACTTGCTTTTATGTGATTTGTTATCCAGAGAAATACAGAAACAAATTTGCAACCCTTAATCTATTGTATGTCTACTTCATGACCATTGATTGTTTCTAGGCATTCTTTCCATGTTCACCAAAAAAAAAAAAAAAAATCAGAATGTCAAATTATTGAAATACCATGTTTTTCCCCCATGAACAATTTCACTGAAACTGATTTCATTTTTTTCTAAAGCTACATATAATACCAGAAACATCTGGCAGGTAGAAAGCACAAACAACTGGTTTATTTGGTACAATGATAATGTTTATTTGAATTCAAAGCAAAGAACACAAAATAATATCATTTGAATTTGTTTGGTAACATGACTATTTAAGACATGTAAGTGAAATTCCTTTAGTATCAAACCCTCAAATTTTAATTATAGGAAGTTTAAAGCCTTAAAAGAAACTAATACAATTTTGTGTATTTGATAGCAAATATTTTCCAAACATTTTTCCTTAAAAGGTAACGTTGGCTTACCTACTTCTGCTATTTGGAATTGCACAAGATTATAAATTAAATGAGTTTCTGGGAGTTCCTGTTGTGGCACAGCGAAAACAAATCCGACTAGGAACCATGAGGTTGCAGGTTTGATCCCTGGCCTTGCTCAGTGGGTTCAGTGGGTTAAGGATTTGGCATTGCCGTGAGCTGTGATGTAGGTCACAGACTTGGCTCGGGTCTGGCATTGCTGTGGCTCTGGCATAGGCCAGCAGCAATAGCTCCGATTAGACCCCTAAACCTGGGAACCTCCATATGCGCGGGTAGGGCCCTAAAAGAACAAAAGACAAAAAAAAAAAGAGTTTCTAAGAATCCAGATGGCATGGAAGGGAAGGTCTAGACTTCGTTATTAGAACAATACAGGCTTGAGTCTTGCCCTTCCCCTCCCTTCATTAGGCCCTCACCAGTCTTTTAAGTAGGAATAAGTTTCCTTAAGCACTGAGAGCCCCATTTTTTCTCACCTGCCTCCAAAACTTTGGTTTTAGGATCACAGCATATAACAGTGCATGGAAACATTGGGCGTGGTGCTCAGTCCAGAGCAGGTACTTCAGCAAAGGTTAGCTTTCTCTCATTTCTGCTGTGTCGCACAAGAGATGTGCGACATTCTTGGGTCATGAACTACAGATATGTTACATAGACACTTTCAAAGGAAATGATACAATTTTAAAAGACAATAGCTACCTACTAGTTCCTGAAAATCAAATAATTTATATCTCAGTCTCTACCACCTAACTGTGACTTTCACAAAGTCGTTTTACTCTGTGACTAATACTTCCAATCTACAAAGTGAAAAAAATTTGGAAAAGGACCTTGCCATCTCTCAGATTCTGTGATCCTAATACCTCCCGGGATGAAAACCACAGGGAGAAATTGTTACCTATTCAATCAGATATTAGCTTATAATTAAGGCACATAAAGTTGAATGTTAATTACATCTGGTTCTTTAAAGACCAATTTTCTGGACATTCTGCAGGAGACAAATTGAATAATAAGGTTTAGCATTTTAAATATACAAGGTATTTTGCATATCCTCAAATCAGAAATTGTTTTTACACAATAAAGCTCCCCTGTAAATGACTTCCAGAGGTTTAGGTTAGCCTGAATTAATCACTTGCCTAGAGTTTCAAAAGCAGTGTGCTTATAAAATGTAAAAACAAACTAGATAGAACTTAGGACTTTTTAATTGTTTTTTAATGCATGTTCTCATTTTAATTAAAAATCAAACACGTATAATTTAACTACAAGAAGGGACGCTGATATCAGATAATTAATAGATAAGCAGATCTTGCTGGTAACATATATTCCTATCTTTTATTTCAAAAGAAAAAACTCTTAAAAACTCAGTAGGCAAGTTATTTCTAAAGTGTCTGAAACATTTTAAATGTGTTAAGCTTTATGTGTTAGTTACTGATGGTTTAGATGAGATAGAACTATGTTCAACATGGCATTTTAGGATAAATTTGTCTGAAATTCAATATTGCTGGTTATAGGGCAGAAATTATCTTTTTGTCTAGAGGTACAATGTCCAGTACAGTTAATATTAGCCACAGTTGGCTATTTAAATTTAAATTAATTAAAATTAAGGATTTCACCAGTCACACTAATTATATTTCATGTGCTCAAGAAGCCACATATAGTTTAGTGACTATTCTGCTGAATAGCATTGATATAAAACATTTCCATCCATGCAGAACTTTCTATTGGATGATGATACTCTAGAGTCATCCTCTTCTTTTGCATAAACTCTGAAATGAGAACATATTTGGAATGTTTTTAATTTTAATACATTTTCAATACATTTTTTTTCAACTTCTATTCATCAACTGTACATATCATTTCGATAATCTAATTATTGTAACTAAAGGCAACAGAATGTTGATGAATGTCAACCAGAGTGCCTAAATTAAGGGACACTTACTAGAAAGTTTTTAAATATTGCTATCTTGTCCTCTTAACAGTAGAATGCCTCACCTAACACTGGATGACAAGAAGGCTGTAATAATGGGGTGGTGACATTCTCACATCTGGAATCTATGTGATTTATACCAGTGCTGTCCAATGTAACATGCGTGATGGATGTGAGCCACACATTTAATGTAAAATTTTCAAGTAGCTGCATTAAAGGAAACTGTCAGAACAGGCAAAACTTATTTTAATAATTATTTAATCCAAAAATTAAAAAGATTATTTTAACGTGATTTATATAAAATTTTTGTGGGACATTTTACTTTTTCTCATTGTAAGTCTTCAAAATATGGTGTGTATTTTATACTTAAGTACATTTTGGGCTAGTCACATTTTAAGCACTCAATAGACAGAAGTGGCTTATGGCTACCATGTTAGATAACACAGATATATTTTGTTCAAACATGCAGACATTCATTTGTTCACTTATTGGACAATATTTAATGAGCACTGTCCTGAGTCCTGTACCAGATGATAGGGTGTAGTAGTGGTGACATTGCATACACTCTGAAATTTCTCCAGTCTGGTGAGGGATATCACACAAATAGAAAAATACAGTATTGTATCTTTGACAATTGGCTAAAATACTTCCACATCAAAAATCCCATACAAAGTCCTTAGCAAATGTAGGAAAACAAAAGCAATCCAGTGTTTAGACTGTTGATGAAGATTTCCAAAGGAGATACCTAATTTAATACTTTAATAATGTGTATGAATGGCCAAAATGCAGGGCACAGGCACAGAAATGTTCTCAGAGGGAAAGCCATATGGATAGGATGTTTGTGTGAGGATGTGTGTGCGTGTGTGTGTGTGTGTGTGTATGTGTATGAAAGAGAACAAGCATAAGAGTAATGGGTGGCTGAGGAACTGAAGGAGGTATTCCATATAGTTGGAGGTTCCCCTCCGTTCATGGCAAAAAAATGATCCAAGGGAAGCAAGACAGTTTCATACCCTTAGTGAAATTGCTGTGTCTACTATGCTTCAGTGGATATCTGACCACATTTTGGTTAGTAAGGAATGGAAATAAAGGGCTAGTAATATGAAAGAATCAAGAAGTAAATAAAATAACTTGTAAGCAGAGGAAATATTAGAGGACTACGAAGTCCTCAAGCAGTTGCCCTTGGATGGTACTATTGAAAGCCAAAGTGCATTCGTTAATAAGAATCATTAAAAGAGTAGCAATGCAGCACTATTTAGAGTAGCTAAGATATGGCTGCAACCTAAGCGTGCATCAGTATGTAAATGGATAAAAAAGACGTAGTATATATATAATGGAATTATACTTAGCCATGAAAACTGAAATCTTGCCCCTTGCAACGATATGGAAGGTTCTAGAGAGTATTATGCTAAGTGAAATAGGACAACGACAAATATCACATGATCTCACATATGCATAATCCAAGACAAACAAACAAAACACAACAAAAACAGACTCAAGGATACAGAGAACAAATTGTCAGAGGCAGGAAAGGGGGGTGGTTGGCAAACTAGATGGAGGAGATTTAGTGGTATAAATCTCCAGTTCCATAATAAACAAATCACAGGAATGTCATATACAGAGTAAGGAGTATGGTCAATAATATTGTCATATCTTTGTATGGGGACACATGGTTCCTAGACTTATTGTGGTGATCATTTCATAATGTAATCAAATGTCAAATAACTATGTGTTACACGTGAAACTAACATAATATCAATTAAAGTAAAATTAGCGATGTTCTTGATATATACAATGATGTTCCTTACCTTAGAAGCAAATAACAGTCAAATTATGAAATGCCTGAGGTGAAGGACTGATTTTTGCCAGATGGCTTTTATTGTCACATAAGTCAATTCATAGCTACATAAATAAAAGCTTTCTTGTGATCAATATTCTCTATCCCTTACCACCAGTGATAAGTAAATAAATAATAAGTTCAAGCCATTTTATATTCTTTCAGGTTTAAAGGTACATTTTCTTTCAACAGGAAACATTGGACCCCGGTGATTACTGCTCAGTAGCCTAGTTTTGTGTAGCCCTTTCTTTGTACTGTACAGAAATTATCGTATCAAAGCATAGCTTATCTTAATCATAATTAGGAGGTAAAAAGTAAAATGCAATATTGTCAGGCTCTTCATCTAATTAATGATAAATTCAAACCATTATGGTTTCATACAGTCTGCTACAGAGCAAGAATAATTGGATGAAGTAAGCAGAAATTGAAATCAAATAGAATCGAGCCTTGAAAATGAGGAACATCATTGTGACTGACCTGAGCTATATCTACAGATCAAGTTCCAAAAGTTCTTCATTTAGAATAGAATAGATTCTGATATTTCAGTCACAATACATGTAACCATATAGACACCTTGAGTAGCTGTATTTTTACATTCTAATAAACTGAGCAACAACAGTTGCTTTCTAACTTATTTTATTGGGTATTATTCTTGGTAGCAATTATATATGTGTAAGTTACTGTCCCTGAAACATAATTTTCATAAATTTACCCCCAAATAAGTATCTTCCATTCCTCTTAGATATTACTAAGCTTCATTCTGTCAAGTCAGTTGACATGGGGACAGGTTTTGAGAAGCCAATAAAAATAGAAGGCCTGTAGGAGAAAAACACATTTGTCCTGGCATTTATTTTAAAAGATTTCCCCTAAAGTAAAAGTTAGAAAGCATCTGGAACCTGTCATTTTGTGATGATAGATCTGAATAAGGAGACACATGTACGTGTCAGAAACAGAAATAGTTCTGTGTTCACGATATGACTGTCATCAGATATTTTAGGGGGAGAATGAGGGAGAGAGGTATGGAATTTGAGGATTAGGAGGGAAATCCACCGATTTATTTTGGAGAGAATGTGAATGCCACTAATCTTTCTTTTATAGGTTTACTGAATGAGCCGCTACCTTATGACCTCTTCCTAACTCTAAGCCGCTATCCCATTCCTACCCAATGCCTTAGGAGATAAAGATGATGCTACTGGGTATCATAGGCTACGGGATTACTAAAAACAAGATGCAGAAAAAAACTTTCACTCTTTTCCAACAATACACTTAAATATTAATAACTTTATTTCAGCTAATTCATAGAGTATAGAAAGTCTATATACTTTAATTATACATATACACACAGGTGATACAGATATATAGCTATGATACATATGTGTATATAATGCATATGTCTCTGTGTGTATGTGTGTGTGTGTGTGTGTGTGTGTGTGTGTGTGTGTATAGGGTAACCATCTCAAGCTTACCTTACCTCAGAAAATTTCCTGCCAGTCTCTATTTAATTATACTTTTTTTGTATAATATTTCTAAGTAAGTTGACCTTATGTAGATCGGTTATCCAAATATAGTTTTGTTTTCCATCTATCCATTGTGACTTTTCTTTTCGTAGGAGCTCAATTCCCTTAAAACACTCTTAATATGAAATTCTCATCAGACATTAATTTCTTGGATCATGTTCTGAAAAAATTCCTCCCAATTGATTCTACATACTAAGATTCTTTCCTCAAACTTCTTTTTGTTTGTTTTGGCTATGCCCACGGCATATGGAAATTCCTAGGCCAGGGGTCGAACCCACGCCACAGCAGGGACAACACCAGATCCTTAACCTGCTGAGCCACCAAGGAACTCCATTCATCAAACTTTCTCATTGAAGTAGTTTGTTAGTTTGTCTCTGGCATTGGACTTTCCAATACAATGACAGGTGAAAAGTGGAAGGTGTCTTTTGGCAAAATCGGTTATCATGTCTCAGAAATGACCTTATATATGTGCTTTATGTAGTTGGAGAAAAAAAAGACTTATTCTTCGATTTCCTAGAACATAGTGTATTTGATATTTCCACACATGTGAAGTAGGAAGGTTTCCTTTCTATAATAAGTAAATAAGGAATTCCACAAACAAAAACACAACAAAATTTAAGGGCCTGGAATTTACTAAAGAACCCAATAATGTTTTAATAAGTTCATGTTGTCCTGAAAGTGTCAGTGATTTCTGTTTTGGGCTCCGTAAACTAATGCTGAGACATGTCAAAATTATTCTCTTACTTGAGCAGGAATACAAAGATTTTTAAAAAGATGAAACATAGTTTCATAAATTTGACATTTTAATCTTGTCTCTGAACCCTGCTACAATGCACCTCCTTTCTACTAATCACTCTTTAGGGATTTCTTTTAGCAATACATTTGATTTTTGCCTGCCTGACAACTCCTCAGTGCTTAGTCTCAGAATAACCCTCTGCTTCTGTTTCAGGTGTCTCATATAACCCTAGGATTTCGAAGAACATTTTTGAGCAGTTTGTTCACAACTTTATTGTCCTGGTTTTAAGGATCCTATGTATTATAACACCCCTGCTTTTGTGACATAAAAGCTCCTTTCCTGGCATGTAATAGAATATTGCAAAATGAGCACATTACTGAGGAGTATTCTACACTCTCTTTCGAGGGTAGTAATCTTATTATTTATGCATATCCAATCAGTGAATTTTATTGCCTCCAAACTTGTGTATCGAAGCCCTAACCCCCACTCTGACTGTATATAGAGATAGGATATTTAGGAGGTAATTAAGATTAACTGAGGTTATAAGTATGGGGCCCTAATTCAATAGGACTATAGCCTTTTTGGAAGAGGAAGAAATCACTGTCTCTCTGTCTCGCTTTCTCCATCCTGTGAGAACACAGTGAGGTGGCCATCTGTAAGGCAGAAAAACAGCCCTCACCAGACACTGCTTCAGCCAGCATCTTGATCTTGGATTTCCAGCCTCCAGAACTGAGAGAAATACATTTCTGTTGTTTAAGCCTCCCAGTCTGTGGCATTTTGTTATGGCAGCCCAAGCTGAATACTATACTTCCTTTTCAGAGTCATGATTCAGACTCTTCGCTCCCAAATGGTCTATTTCAAGTGATTGTTTTTATTTCATTTCAGAGACAGTTTTGTTTCTCAAAGATCTTTACAATTTTTACCTAAAACAGTAAGCACTTGCATTTGCTTTAAGGTCTTCCCCAAAGTATCTCTCTTTCCTTGTGTCTGGTTCAAAATCCTATTATATACACATTTAAACAGATACCATTTTCCTCTATCAGTATAGCAAAGATTTTTTTTTCCCTACACTCATGACATACAGAAATCCCTGGACCAGGGATCAAACCCATGCCACAGCAGTACCTGAGCTACAGCGGTGAAAACAATGAACCCTTAAACCGCTGAGCCACCAGGGAACTCCAAGCAAAGATTCTTTAATGATACATTGCAGCACATTCCTGGATGTACAGGGGATTTCCATATGTTCTGCTTGTATAACTTTAAACAAGACTAGTTTTTCTGGAGAGGTTTGACAATTTGCACCTTTAGCAAAATAGCCTCAAATCAATGATCCTGGGATTTTCTAGATAAGAATCTTTGTCATACCAAAAATAATAAGTCAAGCAGTATATCCATCTGTAGAGAAAAGTCAGTGAAACTATACAATGTTAGAATACTACAAAACCACTAAAGAATATTTGCAAAAGGTTTGGAATGGGTATGCTGGAATACTACAAAACCACTAAAAGAATATTTACTAAAGATTTTTAATGATCTAGGGTAATTCTTATGATACAGTTAAACAAGGATACATACTTAAGATTCTACAACTGTGGGCCATGTATATTTGTGAGTATATATAGGTAAAAACAACACACACATTTTAGTAATGATTGTTTTATCGTTTCCAACTAATTTAAAATAATTATATCTTCCATAGAGTTTAAACTATCCATATTATGTTTGAAAAATGTTTTGACTTCACCATACTTTATACAGTCACATTTATTTTCCTCCTACTGTAGTCAGAGTAATCTATTTACCATGCTCAAGCTGGCTCTGAGTTCTAAATTACCCTGTGTCTTATTTTGCTTACATGGCTCCTCTTTGCTGGAAAGCAATTCATTTTCTTATAAAACAGACTGTATTCTTCCTATTTATCCAAATTGCAGACATAAGTAATACTCTCTGCAAAAATGTTCTGATCTCAAAAAGTATGCTTCCCTTGTATGATACATTTTTAGAGAGCCACTTTATTTTAGTACCAAACATTGTTCACGTACAATAAGGAGGGTATGAAAAGGTAGCTCCTACTGTGTATGAGATTGTTAATACAAAGAATTGTTTCTTAGGTGGATCCAAAAATTCAAAGATTATGTATGCTCTGGTCTGTGCCCCTCGAGTTCACCAAATGCCAAAGCCCTAGAGGGCACTCAATAAATATTTAATTGAATAGACTGTTGGAAATCTCTTCAAGAACAGCCTTTAAAGTTACATTATATAGTGAACATTCATGTATAGAGCCTTGACTTCTTTAATCCTCATTTTAGTTGCATTGAATTTATAGTAAGAAGAGTGTTATGACTTCTCATAAGTGCTTTAAAAGTGGTTTTGGCATATTGATTAGAGACTATGTGCCTATACAGGAACCGTAGTTGCATGTCCCACTACTGTTTAGTTGTGGTTTTATTCCCAAGAGAAGAAACTTGTTCTGTACTTTATAAGAATATGGAATGATATGGTCCTGTATTTTAACCTATAGAAAATACATCTAACATTTAAAGTATCAATCATGAGTGTTCCCGTTGTGGCTCAGTGGGTTAAGAACCTAACATAGTCTCAGTGAGGATGTGAGTTCAATCCCTGGCCTCTATCAGTGAGTTAAGGCTCTCTTGTTACCACAAGCTGCAGCATAGGTCCCAGATGAGGCTCAGATCCCACGTTGCTGTGGTTGCGGCCTAGGCCGGCAGCTGCAGCTTTGAATCAACCCCTAGCCTGGGAATTTCCATATGTAGCAGGTGCAGCCATAAAAAGAAAAAAAATAAAGTCTCGGTCATGAAGATGTAAGTGAGAAATAAGAAGTTTTGTATTAGACTATTATTCTCAATTTTTGCGAGCGGCACAGTTAAGTTGACTGATTCACTTAAGAGTTATAGCAAATTTTCAAATTCTCCTGGGTGAATTCAAGGATATATGAAGTCCAATAATGGATAATATCCAGTAAAGGATAATATCTCTTTATTTTAAAAAATAACTAGTAATTATAAATGCATAATGTGTATAACTGTAATTGGTTTAGGTTTACTTTACTTTTGATGATTATTACTATGAATATTTTCTTGCCCATTGGAATTTTTTTTTTTTTTTTGTCTTTTGTCATTTTATGGCCACACCCATGGCATGTGGAGGTTCCCAGGCTAGGGTTCCAATCGGAGCTGCAGCTGCCGGCCTGCACCACAGCCACAGCTACACGGGATCCAAGCTGCGTCTGCAACCTACACCACAGCTCACAGCAATGCCAGGTCCTTCACCCACTGGGCAAGGCCAGGGATCAAACCCGCAACCTCATGGTTCCTAGTCAGATTCATTTCCGCTGAGCCATGATGGGAACTACGACCACTGGAATTTTTAAACTCTGAGATAATAAATCATTTTTTAGAACTTTCATTTAAAACAATTTTTAAAGTTTCTTGGGAAGTCTTAAACTTAAAAAAAAAATTTAATACCAGATAATGAGTCTGCCTTGATGAGTGATAATTCTTGCTAAGTATTAAATTCCATGTTTAGTTTTCAAACCTCATGGCAGTTACAGTGAGCAATCATATTGTCTATTATTTCACATTTCTACTTTAAATGAATGCTGTACTTTTCACAAATCTCAGTAAGAAATCATGTATACCTACGTTTCTAGTACCATCTTTACTGTCAACCTTAAGTTTCAAGATCATAATAAGGTAGAAGTCTAGCTTTTATAGTTTTATGTTATTGAAAAGAATCCTAATTGAAACATGTTTATGAAAACAATAAAATCTGATCTGAATTGTTTCTTTACAAAACTTAACCTTTTAAATTAAAAAAAAAAAAAAAAAGAATTGTGGGTCCTGCCATCCAGCCTTGTTAAGAGATGGTAATAAGTTGCAAAATTTGATGCAGACATATTTAGCCAGATTTATTTGTAGATTAATTAGAGATGCGTTAAGGGTACATTGGGATTTGTTACATGCCCTTTTTAGAATTATCCCAGGAAACAGTATTTATCGTAACAATTTCATATGTGCAGCCTATTCTCCAAACTCTAGTTTAATAAAATTATTTAAAAAATTACTTGGTTTCTCTAGTTATTTTTTAGGCCCTGGCACATTTTGATGTCCCCACTTCAATAAAAGGTAATTGTATATCCTAAATAATTGTATATCCTAAATTGTATATCCTAAAACATATGCTTTTGCTCATAATATGTGGATCTTCACTCATCTAGCAGCTGAAAATAGCAACACTTGAGATGCTTTCCAGTGTACATTTCTGAATTTCTTGTCACCCAATCCCTACTGAAAATTTAATAGGCAGAAGCAGCGTTTATGACAGAGCTCCTCGAGGATATGCAGTTCACCTACTCCTCAAGAAATGCTAAAATGCAGAATGGTAAAATGTATTCTTAACCTCTGTATCACTGAAAAACAGTTTTCTACAATGCCCTCAGCCTCAGTTTTAGGTTATTTTAAAATTTAAAAAACAGTGCTATGAAATTGATTATATTGATTTTAAAGATGTTTAAATATTTTTCATTTTATTACATAGAATCATCTTTATGAAAATCTTATGAAGAGGTACGTTTTACTCTTTTCTTTCTTTCCTTTCTTCCTTCCTTCCTTCCTCCCTTCCTCCCCCTCTCTTTCTCTCTCTCTCTTTCTCTCTCTCTCTCTCTCTCTTAGTGGCTGCATCTGTGGCACATAGAAGTTCCTGGGCCAGGAATTGAATCTGAGCCTCAGTATCTAGGGCAATGCCAGATCCTACACTGAGCCAGAGACTGAACCCAAGCCTTGGCGGGGACCTGAGTCTCTGTGATCAGGTTCTTAACCCACTGTGCCACAGCAGGAACTCCTTAAGAGGTATCTTTCTTATCTTGGGAACAATTCTTTTGAGCACTCAGCTTTTATTTTATAGAAGCTGAATTTCATAATGACTTTCCCACTTTTTGCATTGACTGTTAGAAAACTTAAAACCAAATATATGATTCAGCTACTTTATATGAGCTTCATTTCAGATTCAATTTTATATCCTTGCTCTTATTTTCCCTTTACTGTGTATTTCCCCCTTTGTTATTTTATAAATTTGTGCGTATTTTTGGTTATCCTATTAAGATATTTTTCAAATTCAGAACAAGGTGGTATATAAACATAGAAAAACTTTTTTAGAATTCTTTTACCTTGACGATAAAACCCATCCTTTACACTATTTCTGGAGTAGGAGATTCTTTTCTATTTTGAAGTTTACCTCTTTCACCTTTAATTATCCTGATGAGATTCTGGTCTTTCTCTGGTGTTTATGTTATTCCTGATCATTTCTTGGGAGTACAGAGCCCTTCAGGGAACACTACTGCTATAAAGAATTCTGAGATAAACTTAATCATCTTATACTGCTAAAGGCACCTCCCACTGTCTTTTTTTCAGTGTATATTTGATAGATACAGTCCATTCATTTTATGAAGTAACTGAGAGGATTATCCATTCATTTTCTACTTTTTTGAGTCATTGATTCACAGCTTCTCTCAGTGTGCAATAACACACTGGTGTGATTTTATACAATTTTTCAATTGCTTTCTCAAAAATATATTTTGGTTATCAGATCCTGTGGATAAAAAAATACATAAATCCTGAAAACTCTTGATCATTTTGAATTTAGCCTCGACATTTAATTTTTCCAAAGGAGTCTGACCTTTTTTTCACATAATTCTTGATCTGATTCCAGTTCACCATGCACATTGCCTTTCCCCTGAGTTCTAACGGGCACATTTTCTCACCTGCCACAGTTGTGTTGCAGGGATATAACTGATTTTTTTTGGGGGGGGAGGGGGAGAATGCGGCTTAAACTCTTTATAGCCCCATCAAACCACAATCCATTCTCACTGTTGAACTGGTCCTTTTGTTTTTCCATCTCCTTTCAAAGGCTTTTAGCACATCATTGTTGTCCTACAAGCCGATCTATTCCATCATGGTTTCTGCACAATTATGATGGGAGAAATAATATTTGAGTCCAGAGGCAAGTCTGAAAAATAACATCCAAGCTTAATAAGAGATCACATCAACTCCTGAGGGACAAGGAGAACTTTCTTTGTTCAGAACAATTTTTTTTTTCCTGCTAGTGAATTCTATTGAAAAAAATCAAGCAGTCCTTCACTGGATAAGTATTAGAAACCTGTAACATATTAGAAGATTTTCTAAGTTATAACGCTTTTCACCCAAACTTATTCTAGACTCTCTGAATAGTTAAATGGATAGATAGATAGATAGATTTGATTGCAAACATCTAATTGTAAGTAATTTAAGTACACTAACTTAATGACAATGATGTATGGTACACATTAAATCAAGTGTAGTGAAAATTTTAATTTTTATTTATCTCTATGTGGAGAACAGAAATTAGGAGAGATGAAGTCCAAAAGTTGAAAATTCAATATATTTTATTACTATAAATATTTAACATGTAAACACTTAAATGCTGTTAAAGACCTCAGGAGCTTGAAGAAAGTAAAATTCTAGAGAAACAGGCCATTTTACTCTAAATCAAATATTTCTTCCCTTTATGTCAACTTAATTTTAAAAGAAAGGGCATGGAAATAATAACTGCATATTGCTAAAAGACAAAGCAGCTAATTGCCACCTTACATAAGAAAGTTAAAGTTAGAATGTAAACTTGTTGACTCTCATCATTTAGTCTCTAATCTAGTCAAACATTGAACTTAACTTTTCTCCCAAATTCTTTTTTTTTCACGTTTCTCTGGTTTGCATATCTTAGTAGAATCTTCTCAATTTTTACTTTCTGGCTCATTAACTCCCTGTCATGTTTTCCATATACTTGTATAGTACATTCTTCTCTGACTTAAAATATCTTCACCCACACTCTCAATTCTCTTCTATTAATATTTAATGAGAACTCATTAATGGGTTCAAGATTTACTGAGTAGTATGTTCTGGGCACTGTGGTAGGCACTGCAGATGCAAAAAACACATAAACACTTCCCCTCAAGCCAGTAGAAGGTATAGGAACTCAAGGAGATAATTGTTATATAAAGGATATGTAAAGTAATGAGCAGACAATTAATGTCACTTTCCATTCACAGTGCACAGTAGAGTTTGGAAAAACTGTTAGAAGAGGAAAGGAAACTTCTCACATAAGAAGTGATATTTATTGAAGTGGATTTTTGCCTGGCAGAGAAAGGATGTAGGCAGTTCTTTAGACAAACAGCCTCATTTAAGGATCAGAAACAAAATGTCATGGTGTGCTCAATGAGTTGCAAAAATTCAAGTGAACGACTAGGGCATATCTCTTCCTGGGGATTGTCTAGGTGGTATAAGAACAACTTTGGCAGGGGAATGCTTTTTTGTATCAACTCTGTAGAAGTCAAATCAAAGAACTATAATCAAAGGAAAGCAAATTATTTTAATTTACCAACATGACCTTCATGTACAGTGTGGATGATGATCAAAAGTGGATGAGGCTGAATATAGGGTAAGAAATTTGTTAGGAAGTGATTGCCCAGACTGTAAGAAAGACATTGAGATCTGAGAGAGCAGAAGCAAGTGAATGGTTGAGAGAAATATTTAGAATGAGAACTATATATGTCATAAGAGATATTTGCTCATGGAAAATAATGAAGGAATACAATGTAGGAAAAAATACTAGGTTTATAGCTTATATGAGTGGTGATGCTAATCAATCAAGATGGGTACTTTAGTTGAATATATTGTTGCCTACTAAAATTTGTTCCTTTCTCTGCAGTAAGTTTCTGTTCCTGACCTGTTGATTCACTTGTGGCCACGTACTCTTCTTTGTAGGTGCCGTTTTTCTCTGTAAGGAAAAAGCTCTAAGAGCAGTGATTTGATACACAGTGTTTCCTTTTCCTTCTGCCATATTCCAAATGGGCATCACTCAATCCACCTAGATCCCAGAAGCAAGATGACATGCCACAAAGCCCTCACTGGTCAAAACTTCAGCTTCTCCCTCTGAGCCACTGAGCTAACAGGATCATTTATTGCTGTGCCATAACCCAGTCTGTCCTGACTGATACAGAGGAATATAATATTAAAAAGAAAGCTTTGGAGAGAAAGTAAGTAATTCAGTTTTGAACAGGTCGAGATTAGGTCTTGAGGAGACCATTATATTTATGGCATTAGGAACTCAAGACATGTTTTCATTTCACAGCTTTCTTTATTAGTTGATTATTCTTTTGGTGGTGGCTCACTTGCTGAGAGGTGGCATTACATTGTGGTTAAAACCACACTGCCTATATTTGACTCCCCGATCTTTTATTTCAACATTTTAATACTTCAGTTTCCTCATCTATAAAATACAGATAATCAAACAGTATACCTCATAAGGTTTCTGTGAGAATCAAACAGAGAAAAATGTACGTCTGCACTTAGAAGAGTGTCTGGCTCATAGTAAGTGTTCTGTAATGCTGTTGGTACTATTTTTGTACACATAATTAGATCCTTTCAGAAATCAGGTGGAAAGTGAAGATGGGTATACACAGAAGATATTTCACTTTCCACTGAGGCTCTAAAAAAAAAAAATGGCAATGAAGAAAAAGATTTCTAATCTTATCTTCTGAGGATATTACAAATCATTTTTATTTTGTTCCACTAAAGTAATTTTTATCATTTACTTTAGAGTAAGATTACCTTAAGTATGAAAAAAATGTATCTGAAAATTTGTATCCATCCTAGTAATGTATACACCTAGTTTGTTGTTTTTTTTTTTTTTCTTTTAGGGCTGCACCTACAGCATGTTGAAGTTCCCAGGCTAAGGGCCGAATCAGAGCTGCAACTGAGGGCCTACGCCACAGCCACAGCCACAGCAATGTGGTGTCCAAGCCGTCTCTGCAGCCTACACCACAGCTCATGGCAATGCCAGATCCTTAACCCACTGAGTGAAGCCAGGGATCAAACCCGCATCCTCAGGGATAATAGGCAGGTTTGTTACCACCAAGCCATGACAGGAACTCCTCTGCACACCTAGTCTCTATGAGTTGTGTAAGAATTATTTCAAGACTAACAATTCTTTGAAAATAAAATTTGATCCAAGAAACATAAAAATGCTCAAAGATCAACTGAAATAAAGAAAAACCTATTGCCATATGTAATATGCTCCAGAAAAATACTGAAATTTTTTCTAAGTTATTTTTTTTATTTCTTTCTTCTATTGGAAGGCGCAGGAGTCTAAATTTCTGGCATTGCCCACTGGCTGCCCACATCTCTCTGCAATGTTCTTTGTCTTTGGGAAGAACTGAGGTCTGTGGTCTGGTCCAGAGCAGGTTATCAAAGTCAGCTCTGCTAAGTTTGAATCTTCCACTACAGTCAACACACAAAGCACTAGGCCTGAAATCTTCTTCGACCCAGCAAAGTTCTCTACATATATATATTCTACACATAATGAAGTATAGCATAGTAGTTAAGAGGACCAGAATCACGTTGGCTGGAATTAAATTCTACCCCACTGTTAATTAGCTGAGCAGACTGATTTTCTGCATATATAAAATGGGATAATAACAACAGCTACCTCTAAAATTGTGGGGATTAAATGAGTTAAGTATATAAAAAGAAATTAGAACAGTCCCTCCCACAACAAAAGTAATCAAGAGTTAGCTACTGCTATTTGAAAAACTCTTCTGCTAATAATAATTACATTCGTAAATCAAAGGAGATAAGTTTATTTCTACATCTCTGTTTTCCTTCCTCATAATCCAAATTTAGACTCCAGAAAACACTGCATGGATATTTTTTAATTGGTCTGCTCTAAAAATACAGTCCAGTGAAATATGTTAGTTAAAATAATCAGGAAGCAAGCAGGGTATGAAAGATGACATTAGTAGGCAGGTGATGTTGTCAGCACTACACAAACCAGCTCAAAAAGGGAGCTGCCTCCAACACCTACCTGGATGTCGCTGTCAACCATCGGAAAAGTACCTACATTTCCTTAGCCTGCACTATGAGAGAAACCTTTCAATTACCTGATTATTAAGAGGTATTAGGGATGAGGATTCAGTCAAACATGATAAAAAACAAATGATTAAGCTGCAGCCATTGCCCTTAAAGAATGGGGGCTTTTTGGTCCATCTAGTCTCTCCTTCCAGTTTGCACTGTGCTTTGAGAAGGACCACAAAAGGTCAACAGTGGCCGTGGACAAAGTGGACAAGTATGCTTTATCCAAATGACTAATCTGGGTACCAGGTTTAAATGAAGGCACAGGGAATGACAAATCTATCACACATTCTAAACAAGAAAGGAAAAGACTATGCAGTTTGGAGAAATTTTAGCAGGATAGAGGAAAATCATTTTTCGTTATTTGAAAGTGTAATCAGACATATAATTCCCTGAATTTCTCTGTTTTTCCCAATATCAAGGCAAGCATAACATCATGTCTTTTATTTCAATGTACGTCCTTGTAGAGATCTGATTAGCCTACCTTGTTTTCTATAACCACAGTAAATAGCAACACTATGGAATGATTTTTAAGAGATGAGATTTCTGACTGTCATATGTCAGAAAGTGCTTGTTTTTTGTTTTTTTTTTGTTTGTTTTGTTTTTTTATTCAGACAGTATTGGTTTTGGGTTTTATGACACTAAATTTTTCAAAGCCATCTTTAGGTTACCAAAAAAATATTTTTTTTAAATGAGGAAAAAACTGCTTGAGGTATTGTAGTTCTCTCACCAGAAAAAAAGGAAACTGTGTAAGGATATTAAACTGCAGGCATTCAGGAATAGCAATAACATATAAACTAGAATACACTGAGACGCGAAAGAAAGGTCTCAGTAGTAAAGCTGGCTTCTTGTCTGCTAGCATGTGTTATTATGGGAATTAGAAAGGGTGCCCTTCGAAAGGGCAAAATAAATGTTCAGAAAAATCAAACATTTTCATCAGGTAACTAAATCTAATCCCTCAAATGACCGAGCAGCACAGGCAGGGATCCCCTCCCTCGCTAGGCAGAAATGACACTAGAGGCCAAAGGGGCCAGATTGAACCAGAAACTCGGCAGGCCCATATGCCAGGAGGTGAGTCAGAAAAGATGTTCTATGCAAGAGGGAAGAGAGGCAACAATTCAGGTTGGTGCGAAGGAATATGGTTTTGAATCCAAAAAGATAAGAAGGAGAAAAAAGCATGTTAAAATCAGACAGGGAGGAGGAGAAAGGGTCAGCAGGGGCTGCTGTTCTGATTGATCCTGATTGATTGGCTGCAGGATCCTAGTCAGGCTGTTGTTGCTTTTGTAAGCCGTAGGGATGTGAACATTTGCAAGGATGGGGGCAGAGGGAGGACTACTAAAAGGGCGAGGGTTACAAGAAAAACCTCTATAACCTCAGGATCTGCTTTCCAAGTTTTGGTAGGATTAGAGTTTCCTTGGATTTGCAAGGTCAATAACACATGTCTTTTCCTTTAAACTCCCATTCTTCTATTACTCCCAGTTTTCCTTTTACCAAGACTTGGCTTTTCTTTCACATGGTCAACTCAGAGTGTTTAGAAAGGCCCTCAAAATCTCAGTGGTTTAAAACAAAAGTTTGTTTCTTGCTTACAGTTCATGAGCAACAGATGAGCAAGGGTTGGGGGTGGGGCATGGTGCAGATGGCTCAGCTTCAAAAGTCACTCAGGAATCCGATATGGCAGGAGCTCCACTAACCTGGAGCTATACTCTGTGAAGCACTAGTCCTCTGCTTTCCCTGTGGCAGGAGAACAGAGTGGAGAATTCCATACATGCATTTGCTGCTCAGTCCAGAACTGATACACATCACTTTAGCTCATGTTGCATTGGCCATTTTTAGTCTAGGGCTCCACTCAATTTCCAAAAGCCTAAAAAATGTAGGGAACCAGTGAAGTATTAGGTGAACATTATTATCTCTGCCTCGTGGTGAGGACCAAGTGTGGCTGGTACGAGTCTATAAGCAAGTTACACATGATGCAGTGTGTCTGCTTGATGGAGTCTCTTAAAAGGGGCTGTCACTGGGCTAATGACTTTCCTCACTTTGAATGGCCCCAATTAGCTCAATTTTAATAGCCCCAATTGTCCAGCTTTTAGCCAGATGTCATTTTCCGTGTAGGCCATTTCCTCTGATATCTTTTTGTGGCTTCTCTACTTTTCTTTTGCACACTGAAGTTAGTAATCCCATGTCTGCTCCAACATGTGAGACTGTGAAGCTTCACCATATTGTTGCCAAAACGTGGCCTCTGTTTACTGGTGTCAAATGGAAATGTGAAGACAGATTTTGGGGCAGTGTAGAAGGGAGTAGCTTTATTGCTTTGCAATGCAAAGGAGGCTACAAAGGGCTAATGTCCTAAGCCCTGTGCTCTCCTTTGAGAGAGAATAGGAAGGGGACTTATAGTTTGGGAGTGAAAAATAGGGCCACAGATAAGGATCAGGGTAGATGCAGGCTTGAATTCTTCCTCATTTCTGGAAAATTTCAAAATCATCAATGCTGGCATTGGGTGGTTCTGGAACAGGTTCTGATGGTCCTTGAGGCTGTCACATATGACCTTATTTCTGGAATGAAGAATGCTTCATCAAATAGTTAACATCTTCTACTTGTTGGGGGTTTTTGTTCTGCAGAAGAGCTCAAAGATATCATTCTGTGTATTTCTTGAGGGGGAACAAGGACCCTGCCCCAAGGCTACGCTATTTTTTCTTGACTGTTTCTCCCCAGTCTCTGGTCACCCTCCTTTCCCTGATTAGCAACTATTTGAATCTGTCCTTGAGAAGTGAGGGAAGGTCAAGGAGGCTGAATGAAGTTTATTTCCTATAAAAAAGAAATGGGGCACACAGAAAGGCTTTTTTGCCCCCAGAACACCAAAGGGCCCTACTTGGTTTCAGTATTGCGCAGAAATTGAAAAGGTATAATCTGTTTTGTTTTTCAAAAGTGGCATATCGTGACAGGTGGAATATTTGTCTGTAAAATGTCCATGGACTTAGAAATACCTATCCTGAATTTTTACCTAGTCATTAGCCTTGCAGGTAATAGCCAGTGGTGAGATGATCTGGGCAGAAACATTTGTACCCTGGTTATGAATTTGGTTCTTCAGCGAAGGATAACATAAAGGTGAAAAAGTGTCTTGATGAAAAGTGAGTTTTGCCCTATTACCAAATGACTGATGGTGCCCCTAGGACCTTTTACATACAGACAGGTAACATTTCCCAAGCTTCCCTTTTGCTGAAAGATCAGAGGTGAGATTCAGGAGGCCATTCATCCAGATAGGACATCTCATTCAGCTCATAGGGAGATGGTCTGTCTATAAGGTCAAGTTTAAGTTACTAGCTCAGGAAGAGGCACTTAGGGATATACTTGGGTAGCCTATAGGATCTCAGAACAAGAATAATGGACTTTGACTCATGTATTCCACCAATAATATGACTTAAACACAATAACTTAGACTCTAATATTCTTAATTTAAACTGTTTATAGAAAAAAATTCCATCTCAAGCCCATAGATAAATACTCTTGTGGCATTTGGGACTAGGAGGTTGGTCACATGGTTCTAACGACCACCAAAGCTATACGCAGGAGGAGTCTCTTAAAAGGGATTTGGATTTGGAGGCAACAATTGTCACTGCTCTATGCAATCTCTGCCCTCAAGATGTTTGAATTTCTCTGAAGCAGATACACAAACAAGGAATTACAGTATGCTGTTTTAAGTATTATGGTATTTGTACATCCTTGTTTCCCACAGGTGAAAATTTCCACTGCTAAGTGGAGTTAAAAAAGACTACTCTTAGACTGGAACTTTAGGGACTCATTGATGAGGTTAACTTCTACACTGTTATGTTCGAGCTCTGTGTAAATGTGTGTGATTTGTTTGTCTTCAGTAACCTGAGGGAAAAGGAAAAATGCAGTTCGAAAGCTCTTATCTAGAAGATATTAAAAGTTGAATGACTGTATTTGCATCTGAATTTGCCACTTAGGGTGCCCTTAATTGCTGATGTGACTTTGACTAAATTGTCTAACTTTCCTGAGCCTAACTCATTAAAAAAAAAAAAAAAGAGAGAGAGAGAGAGAGAGAAAGAAGAGGGGTTGAGTTTCTACAATAATCAAACTTCTTTAGCTTAAAAATTAACAATTTTCAAAACTGGATCAAGGTAATGGATGCTTACCTTGAACTCCAAAGGTCTTTCAAGGAATTACTTCCTTGGCCATGAATCCAACTCCATGCATCAACCCCCAACAAAATCACAGTCACTCAGCTGCTCGTAAAGAGCATCTTTATATACCTTATTTGGTGAAGGGTTCTTGGCAGATATAATTAAGTAAAAATATTGTACTATGAGAAACACCTGGATTATCTGGGTTGGCCCTGAATTCAATGACAAGTGTCCTTATGAGATACAGACTGAGGAGAACAAACACAGAGAGGACAGAGTGATGAGGTGATGAAGGCAGAGATTGGAGGGATGTGGCCATAAGCCAAAGAAGCCAAGCAATGTGGGCAGCCACCAGAAGCTGAAAAGGGCAGGGAGAACTTACCCCCACAGCCTCCAGAGGGAGGATGGTCCTGCCCCCTGCTTGTACATGGATGTCGGACTTTTGGGCTCTAGAACCGTGGGGAATAAGTTCCCATGGCTTTAAACCACCACATTTGTGGGGTAACTTGTTACAGAAGCCACAAGAAACATACAATCTCTTTGTCTGCTCAGTGAATCCCTGCTTCCCTTCCTCCATTAACACGAATCAGAACCCTACCTACCCTCAGAGGAACTGTCTCAGTAGCACGCTCTTAGTTAAAGTCATTTGTTTCTTCCCACCCTCTGCCTTAAGCCTCAATATCACCTTCCTCTTCCTCCTATGGCCTTTTATTCATATGTCTATTAAAATACTTCTAATATTCCACTCTTTACCTTTGTAAAGAGTGCACACCTGATTACTGGAATAGAGTCAGCATTGAATAAGTACACACCTGATTACTGGAATAGAGTCAGCATTGAATAAGTATTTCCTGTGTAACTATGGGGCTGTGACTCATTAATGCTGGATTAGGGCCATTCCTTGAGGAATTACATAGTGCCAGTGCCTAACTGCCTGAATATTTGGGTGCTTTCTTGGAAGTCACTTTTCATATTCAGTGACTTAAAAATAGGTGAGTGGATAACTTGATGGAATAGGAGTTACAAGAAAAGAGAAGATTTAAAAGTAATTTTATTATTTATTTATTTGTATTTGTGATTGACCTCACAAACTGTTTATTGAAAATACAAAGCATGTTCTCACATTAGCATGTGATACAAGGTGCTTGCCAAAAAAAGTTTTGGAATTGTAAATGTCCTTAAGGGTTATTGTTTGTTTTGTTTTGTTTTGTTTTTAATTACAGTGGTTTATAGTGGACATACAGTGTTGTGTTAGTTTCAGGTGTACAGCAAAGTGAATCAGTTATACATATGCATGTATCTATTCTTTTTCAGATTATTTTCCCATAATAGGCCACTGCAGAGTATTGAGTAGATTTCCCTGTGCTGTACAATAGGTCCTTATTACTTACCTATTTTATTTATTTACAAATTTATTTATATATCGCTTTTTTTTTTTTTTAGGGCCTCACCTATGGCATATGGAAATGCCCAGGCCAGGGGTCAAATAAGAGTTACAGCTGCCAGCCTACTTCACAGCCACAGCAACATGGGATCCAAGTCTTATCAGCGACCTACACAATAGCTCACGGCAACGACAGATCCTTAACCCACTGAGTGAGGCCAGGGAGCAAACCAGCATCCTCAGGGATACTAGTAAGATTTATTTCCGCCGTACCTCAACAGGAACTCCTACCTACTTATTTTGTATGTGTGTATTTGCCAATCCCAACCTCCCAGTTTATCCCTCCCCACAAGATTTTCCCTTTGGGAACCGTAAGTTATTTTTGAAATCTTTGAGTCTGTTTCTCTTTTGTGAATAAGTTCTTTTGTATTATTTTTTTACTGCACTCCATGTATTAGTGATCTAATATGATATTTGTCTTTTTATGTTGACCTGCTGCACTTAGTATGATAATCTCTAGGTCCATTCATGTTGCTGCAAATGCCATTATTTCATTCTTTTTATGGCTGAGTAATATTCTAAAGTATATATGTACCTATCTTCTAAATCTGTTCTGCTGATGAACATTTAGGTTCCTTCCATGTCTTGGTTATTTTAAATAGTGCTGCTGTGTTGGGGTGCATGTATCATTTCAACTTATGGTTTTCTCTGGATATATGCACAGAAGTGGGATTGCTGGATCATGTGGTGGTTCTATATTTAGTTTTTTAAGGAACCTCCATAATATCCTCTGTGGTGGTTACACAGATTTACATTCCCAGCAGCAATGTAGGAAGGTTCCCTTTTCTTCACGCCCTCTCCAGCATTTATTGTTTTAGACTTTTTGATGATGGCCATTCTGACTAGTGTGAGGTGATACCTCATTGTAGTTTTGATTTTCATTTCTCCAATAGTGATATTGAGCATCCTTTCATGTGCCTTTTGGCCATCTATTTGTCTTTTTGGAGAAATGCCTATTTAGATCTTTTTAAAACTGCATTTACATTAATATCTTATTAATTAACTGCATGTTTCTAAAAAACACATTTGCCACATTATTTTTATTAGTTTATATCATATCTGGTTTATTTAAAAAGAATCTTGGTTATGTGTTATATGACAGCAACTATATGATTTTCTGGAAAAGGTAAAACTCTGAGGACAGTAATAAGATGGTTACCAGGGATTGGAGGTGGAACACAGAAAATGTTTAGGGTAAAAATCTGTATGATAATATAGTGATGGATACATCATTATATGTTTGTGCAAAATTTTATTTTAGTATACTAGTTGTATACTCTAACCTTTGGACTTTCAGTGATAATGATATATCACTGTGGGTTCATGGTTATAACAAATGTACCCCTCTGGTGGAGGATGTTGATAATGGCGGGGTGGGGGCTATGCATGTGAGGCAGGGAGTCTGTCTGAAATGCCTCTACCTTCTTCTCAAATAGCCTGTGAACCTAAAACTGCTTGAAAATAATCTTTAATGATAGAAATGTTGGGGGTGGTGAGGAGATGTGAAACAGTAAGGAATGTCTCCTGTAGCAGAATTTGAGGCCCCAGAGTAAGTGACATAGCTCCTTGAGCTCTTCAGTCAGTTCACAAAGGCAGTTGTCTTACAGGCTGTATGGGATGGTGAATGGAATGATATTAGGGGAAAGAACATAAACCCACTGTTTCTAATGCTGTGAATAAAACACAGATGATTCACTGTTTGTAGATGAGGACATGAAGGATACTTACAGTCATAATTTTTGAGAACAAGTCATTGTCTCTGTGAAACAGGATTTCATCATCTTTAAAAAGAGGGGTTAGTGCACCAACCTTGGGAGGCTGTTCACCCTAAATTCTCTCTTAAAAACGCCTGCTGTGGTCATGTCATACTTGTACTAGAACATTTCATCTCCCTGATGACCTCTATAGACCTGGAGAGAGAGACTATTGAACCACCCAAATGTTAATCTTTATTATGTGAAAATTCCTCATTGTATAATTAAGCCATAGCCGAGGTCCACGTGCGTAGAATTATACTCATATGTCAAGGATTGTCACTTACTGCATACTTAGGCTTAAATATCTCTTTTAAAAAAATCTCTTTTTTAAATGGTGCCTAATTATCTTTTTCCAGGGAGGAAAATGATATTTATAACTTCAGCTTTAGGGATTGTACTTAGAGAAAAAAATCAAAGTAATTTAGAAAGAAAAAAGCTTATTTGTTTATTTCTTACCTTTAAAAAAATCCCACTTGAGACAAACATTAAAAATAAATATATTTAATTCTCCAAGGAATCTTGTGAGAAAAATATAAACAAATAAAATAGTGTGTTTAGAAGAGAAATTGTGTTTCAAGTCAGTGCTCTAGTTTCTTTCTGAATGTCATACCATATATAAATTTGAAGGAAAACAGCCAAAAAAGAACAGATACAAGGCTCAGAGATAGTCGCATAGATTGTCTGGTTTTATCCCTACAGAGCAAATGTGGTTTAAGGTGTACCTAAAGTACTGGACCCAGAGGGAGGCCATTAGAGGCTGGAGTTAGTGCTCCCTGGAAAAATCCTCAACTAATCCCAGAGCTAAAACATAGTATTAAAATCCCTGAGATAATGCAGGATTTTCCAAGATATGACATCATCAGGGAATTATTAAGTGTGGGTCAGTTCCTAAATGAACAACACTCAATGCAAAGATCTATTCCAGGCTCTTTGTAGATGTTATAGAGATGAGTTGGCTTGGATTGTACAAAGGTAAGGGAGGAAGTAAAAGGGGAGAGGGAAAATGGAGAGGGAGAGAGGTCAATGGAGATCAAAGCTAGGTATAAGCTTGGATCAAGTATAGACCAGGGAACTTGAGATTCCAAACTAAAAGATTGGAGAAAAGGATAGGTCTCTAAATTATATGTTTATGAACCTTATTCTGAATCTTATTTTGGAATTAGGATGAGAGAGAGTATTTGAATATCTTCCTCCAAAAATGACTGGATTCAGGTGGTATTATTTAGATGGATTCAGTGCCTTGGCCATTGTTCAGTAACCTGAAGTTAAAAAATGCACAGTTTGGGAAAAACCTAGTATTCTCGGAGTATATACTCCTTCCAAGTACTTTTAATCTGTGATCTCTTTTACCTTCAAAACAACCCCCTAGGATATATATTGTTATCTTCGTTTTTAAAATGAGTATTATACACAGAATAATTAAAAAATTAATCAGAGTCTCAACTGCTGGTGATGAGTAGAGCCAGAAATTCATGTTCTTTCTGACCTTAACATACAAATTCCCAGTGAGAGATTCAGCATCAAGCTTTGTTATTGTTGTTTAAATTAGGTTTATGGCTAGATTAATGTATTCAAGGCAACTCTAGCTTCCCTAGGAAAATGCTTCTGCCAAAGGCAACCTAGAGCCTCAGATCAGTAGGTGGCGTTCTCACTTCTTCAGTGTCCCAAAGTGCTTGCACTTCATTCATTTGTTTAACAAATATTTACTGAGCTTCTTTTGTATGCTTAAGCAAAATATTCAGGTGCTTTAGACATATACATCAGTGAACAAAAACTAACAGAAAGGCCTGTTCTCAGGGATCTTACATTCTATTTAGGGGGAGATGTGAAATAAATTAAAAAAAAACACACACATTAAAGAAGTACAGTAAACAGCATGTTGAAAATTAATGAATGCTATGGAAAAGATTTAAAAAAAAAAAGACAATATTCAAGCAGCATAAGGGAGATCTAGACTGCTTGGAGTGAGGATGGGGATCATGCTTTAAGGGTGGTCTCTGAGACAGTGAAATCTGAGCAAAAACTTGAAGCAAGTGAGGGATTTAATGAAGCTGATGTTAGAGATAAAGGGGCCATTAAAACAAACACTGCAAGGCAAACATGTCTTCTTTGACCCGGTTCTTTGACTGTTGAGGAAGCCAGGATGGCTGATGAGGAGTGCAGAGGCGAATTGGAAACAATGAGGTCAAACTGACTGGGGGCAGGGCAGATCACGAAAGATCTAGGTCATTGCCTGAGCTTTGGATTTTATTCTGAGTTAAATGAGGAGATGATGTGGAGTTTTGAGAAAAGATGTGATATGATTTAAGTTTTTTAAAGTTATGTCACCGACCGTTGACAAAAATATGTAGGAAGGAGATAGAGTAAGATTTGAGGTAGGAAGACATGTTAGTTGACTATGAGTGAAAGAGGAGAGATTTTAGTGGCTCAGATGAGGGTGGGAGTAGTGGAAGGACCAAGAACTGGTTAGATTCTGGGTATTTTATAGACCTGGATTCAGATTTGAGATGGATTTGAGAGAAAGAGAGGATTTGAGAATGATCCCAGGTTTCCTTGCTGTAACAACTGGAAGGATGAAGTTGCCATTATATAAAAGGGGAAAAAGGCGGTAGAAATAAGATTGGAAGTACCAGGAGTTGTTTTTTCAGCATGTTGAGCTTGCAAATATTCGACTTCTGTGTTACTTTATTGGTGCATGACAAATTATCACTATCTTAGCAACTTAAAATAGCACCCAATTACTAGCTCACATTTTTCTAGGTCAGAAGTCCACATGGATTCTCTGCTTAGGGTTTCACAATGTCAAAATCAAGGACCTATCCAAACCGGGCTCTTATCTGTAGAATCTGGGAAAGAATCAATTTCCAGGTTCATTCAGGTTGTTGGCAAAACTCAGTTCCTTGTGGTTGTAGAACCTAGGTCCCTGTATGCCTGTATCCTGGTTGTTGGTATGAGAGTGGTCACTCTGCAGTCATTGTTTATGGTCCCTCCATCTTCATTGCAGTAATGCTCCGTCAAATTTTTCTCTCAACTCAAATGTCTCTGATTTCACCATCTGCCTGCCTTTTCTGCTGCCAGCTCAAGAAAGCCCTCTGCTTTTAAAGATCTACTGCGATTTGATTAGTTTCATTCACCTAATTTTTCTTTTTGCAATAAGAGAACATAATCAGAGGAGTAACACTGGGAGTAAGAGAGGATGAAAGGGTGGGGTTCACAGGAATCATCCTAAAGTTCTCACTACCATCACCTCAAGTGTAGATGTTGAATAAACAGTTGGATATATGTGTCTGGAGTTTGAGGACAAGGTGTCAGCTAGATTCGAAAGTTGGTGTTTAAAGTTTGATTTCTGTCTTTCCTACATGCTCCTTAAGCAGTTGGGAGTGAGTTGCTAAGTGACACTTAGCCAAGGGCACAAATGGAGCTATTGACATGAGGTTAGACATTCCTATTACCTAAACATTCCCTAAGAAAAACATTTCAGTGACTCCCTTCATCAGGTGGATCTGACGGGAATATCTTTACTGCCTAGAATGTTTGGTTGCTATTATTTATAAGAAATCTACTTCAACCTTGATGGCAGGCTATAGCTGCTCCCTAAATTGTTCATTTGTTCAATCCTAAATGGTCATGCTATTCTCACCAACTTTGAATAGGTCTATGTCAAAGAAAAAATACATTCCATATCTTTTATTCCAAGAAAATGGTTGTCAGATCTATCTAGTGCTGAAATTTAGCATCCACAGAAGCAGAAACCAGTCTGCTCAGTGAGAGATATATTAAGCATGTCTTCTGGATGGAACAGTAAGTAGTTAGGAAGAAAGCACTAAGACTTGTATCTCTCATCACCTGGCGAATTAATTAACCTGAGGCTTGACTAATGGAGAGCTATTTTGCTGTTAAGGGTGATTAATTAACAAATTCTCCCACTTAAGACTTAGTGCTTATACATGCACAAATGCATATATCTGTACATTAATACATCAATGTGTGCATATAAACTGTATTACTAAGCATAACTCTTTGAAATACTATTTTTAGGCTGTTTAAAAATAGTTTAAGTGATTTAAAGTAAAAGCCAAAATAATGCCTTTTTTGGAAATTTCAGAGGCTAATGAATAGTCCCCGTGGTCATGTTCAATTGACATCTAACAGGAGAGGAAACAGAGTCAGGTGACAGTTTTCTTCTCGAAATCATTAGGCTTAATGCTAGAGGACACAGGACAAGTGAACTGTAGAAGAAGTTGAGAGCCATGCTTTTGTCATAAGGCCTGCTCTCCATCTAAGCAATGGGAACTAGGTGGGTGGGGCTGGGGAAGGAAAGGGTACTATGAACAGAGGCCAGACCATTTCTGTTATGTCTAATTCAACCTAAATTAGGAAGAAGTATGAAACAAAGTATGTCTTGTGCTTTAGGATGGATGATATTGTTGAATTGGACATTATGACTCACTTAATAGCATCCAGCAATCCAAAAGAAGGCAATTACTTAGATAATCATGAATCTGAAACTTGCGTTCATGAAAAGCAGGTTATCTGGCCTGAAGGTGATTGTGGGGGTAAGGTTCAAGGGTCAAAAAGCAGCTCTTTCCTAATATTCAAAAGAATTGTCTTGATGAAGAAAAAAAACCATATTTTTTTGGTATTACATTGAAGAGCAGTATTACAACGAATAGTTGGAAATTAACAGCATCTAAAACATTTGAGGTTAATGCCAGAATCCTCTTTCAAAAAAATTTTTTTACTTGAATTATTTAAACAAAATAAAAGACACTGCTGGTGAGGAATGTTATTAGCACTTTGTTCTTTATAACCTTTGTGGTTTTTCAGCCAGATCTGACCCTGGATTCTTTGGGCCTATGAGCTATAAGTTTATAAACCATAAGTTATAAATTATATACTTGATCTCATTACATGTGATATTTCAAGCCTCTAAAGTAATAAGGGACCCTGTGTTAGTAGATAAAAGCTACTAAAATGTTTTCAAATGTCTGTCATTTATCGTAATATCTCATGCTAGAGGCCCATGTCAAAGGAAAACGATGTTTTTTTTTTCCCCTAAAACCCATTCTCCAATTTTCTCAAAGGAATAGAACACCAAATTTTAGCTGGTAACATGACACCCAGGATGCAGACTGCACTTTGCACTTCCTTAAAGCTAGCTTAAACAAAAAATATGCCTAATGTAAGCAAGTGTGACATGTGACAGTTTTCCTGTGTCTTTCTCTGAGACAGCTGCTTTCACCTCTCCATTCGCCCTACCCTTTATCTAGTCCTCCTTCCTGCTAACTTGATATTGCAAATGGAGAGAACTTTCTGAATCCTGAGTTTTCCTGAAAATGGAGACCTTCTCTATTAAAGAAACAAGATAGGGGAATACATTTTAAGTGTTCCAATCACATATGTGCAAAAAGTTACCGTGAGGTGATGGATATGTTAATTAACTTGTTCATAATAAATATTTTACAGCATATACATATATCAAATCATCAAGTTGTCTACCTTAAAAATACAGTTTTAATTGTCAACTCTACCTCAGTAAAGTTAGATAAAAAAGATAAAAGAGGAGTTCTGTTGAAGCTCAGTGGCTTAAGAACCCAATGTAGTGCCCATGAAGGTATGGATTTGATCCCTGGTCTTGCTCAGTGAGTTAAGGATCTGGCATTGCCACGAGCTACGGCAGAGTTTGCAGATGTGGCTCGGATCTGGCATTGCTGCGGCTGAGGCGTAGGCTGGCAGCAACAGCTCCAATTCGACCCCTGGTCTGGGAATTTCCATATGCCACAGACATGGCCCTAAAAATGGGGAAAAAAAATAGAAGGAGCCCGAATGTCTAAAACTTTATGGATCAAAACTCAGTTGCCCGTATCCAGACATTTTCATGAGAAAAAAAACTTACTTTTTATGCTGGCATTTTTTTGTGTGTCTGTGACACTTAAAACTTTATAATGATATAGAGCTTTATGATAAACCTACAGCTATTCCTACAGCAATTTCTAGTTAATAAGAATTTGTCGTATCAGGTAGTTTGCCATTGCAAAATATTCAGTTTCACATTTCTTGAGAATTATTTTCCATTTTGAAATTTGCACTATTTTCCAACTTGTAAATGACTTGAGAATAATGATTTACTTGCTTTTTTCAAATAATCAAAGTCAGTTGTACAACAGTTACATATGGCATCTTCAACATTCATGATGTAGAAACTTTTTCTTGGGAGAACTACCTTTTAACTGGAAACCGAACCAGTGTTATAATTTTATCATATTCCTGGGGTCTCAAGAACACTGTGGGGAGAACCAGAGCAGATTCAGCCATGTATATTACTACATACTCTACCTACATCCTCATGGAACGCTGTAACACTGATTTAGTGACTTTCTAGCTGTCCTCATCTGGAAAAACTATTTTGATTTTATGTTTTTGAGGGAAAGACTATCTCATGTTAGAGTAAATGTATCATATAAATATTTAAAAGCAATAATATTTCTTTTAAAAACATCTTGTTGGTACCTCCTATAGATATGAAATGTTTTCTGTAATTGATGTAGCATAGCCAATAGACCATGTAAGCTTTCTAGCACTGTCCTTTAAATGAACTTTACATAAGCCTAAGAAAATACCTCAGATAAAAAATAAGTATATTTTATAGATTCATGCATGTTTGACTAGATTCCAAGGCTTGTTCTCTAGAAAATCACTGGGACATCTCTCCAGGACCCATATCCCACCTTCTTTACAGAGAAGTCAGGTAATCATTTGTAACTGAGGTTAAATATGAGTTAACATAGTCTGAAAATTAATTTGTCTTCAAATTCCCCAAAGATACTAAAGTTATTCACAAGATACTAAAGTTATTCACAAGATACTAAAGTTACTGAATCTAATTTCATTTCATTGGTATGTATATACACTAGGTGTTACAAAGAAAGCACCGATAAGTTTTTCCTTTCAAGATATTTGTTGCATAATGGAGTAGCATAGCAGAGATACATGGGAGGAGCTATTTTTCAGAACACATGTACTCAGCTCCCACATATGGCTTGTTGAATCAAAAACACAGAGTTGTAGAATAATAAACTCCCTTTTCTCTCAAAAGAATGGAACCGCCAAATTTTGGCTGGTCAGATGGCTTCCCAGAATTAAGACAACTTTGTAACTTTGTTCGTAGCTAGCTTTGGCCACATAATGTCGCCAGATGATTCAAACGGACCCATTCACATTTAGAATCACTCCTCATGGTTTCCAATTAGCCTAAATCTAGGTGCTGACTGACTGAGATCCTCCCCTTTGGGACACTGACAAGTCTTAGCACACACTCAACTACTGGGAGTTATTAAAAAGTAAAAATAGAATCACTCTGCAAAACAAGCTTATGTAGAGCAAAATAGAAAGCTTCCTTTCTCAGATGAAGTTTTGAAAAGCATATTACATAGCAAAACTATTACTAGAAACCTTAAAGACATATAAGGCTCCACCTGATTTTCTAATGAAAGGGAATAATGACAAAAGCAAAATGCAATATTAGGAGTACATTTGAAAGTGCAACTTACCAGTTTTCTCTGATCTCTTTATAGATTCAGCCCTTCCTTGCCATCTCTTATAATTGCAGGCTAATAGCATGAGAACTGGTGTGCCTACAGCCTGGTGATCCTTGGGTACTGCTGGGTCTTAAATCAGAGGGATTTCAGAGATGTTCCCTGGGCAGAAACCACTGGCAAGCAAAAAAGGAATGAGAAACCTTTCAAAATATTTCACTGCTTTTGAAGCAGTAAAAACAAGTGATTTTTTTTCTTTCTGTTAAGTACATATTTCAGATAAGCAGAGTTGATTTCTCAACCGTACTGTAACTGTATTATTTATACTTTTAAATTTGAACTGGTACATATGTAATGGAACCAGTTTGACCTTGGAAATAAAATTAATATACATTATATGTCACTGTATTTGTGCAAAATCCAAGGGATGTTTCTCTTCTTGAGCCTGTGAAATGATTTGTGTTTACAGGGGACTGAGATAGAAGGGATGTGTCCAATACCTCTTTGCTTCTGTTTAAGGAAAACATGATAAAGACCAAGAATCAAAACATGTTTTTAATATAGCATTGAAACATTCAGATCTGTATTTTGGCTTGTGTAGTCAAATTAGAATGCTGATGTATTAGAGAGTCATAACAAAGTAATTAACGACAACTCTATGCATATATATATGTATGTATGCATGTATTAACGAATTTACCAGTGGTCTTTCAAGAGTTATCAAGCTAATCCTATGACTAATTTACAACTCTCTTCTTGATTAAATCCCATCTAAACTTTTCTGATGGCTTATTAATGGAGTATATAAAATATAGTAATGAGAATACATGTGTTGAACAGAGAATAATCGTTGTCAGGTTAATAAGAGGGTAAGTCATTGCAAAGCCAGACAGCCAGGTTTGCCCTGATGACTTTCTATAGTGTTTTGAGAAACAGAGGGACACAGAATTTTCCAGACAAGAATGATTTTTACTGATAAACACATGCATCAGTGGGCCCCTTTCAGCACTTCAGCAAAGTAAAACCACAACTTCTTTGGCCTGATTAAAGTGTTTAGGGAGATGAGTGAGTCCTTGTAAGTGAATTATAACAAGAGAAATGGGAAGCTTTTTCTGAAGCACAATGATGTAAATAAGACATTGTACCTTGGTGCCATAGGAGAGCGCCCTGCTGAGAAGTGTTCTATGGCTACCTTGTCAGCTTCTGTCAAGAAGAGCATTTGTTATGGCTTGACTTAAGTGACACAACAACTAGAAGAATCACCGCCTTGTGGTCAGACAAGCTGAGGGTACCTCAGAGTTTCTCAGTTTGGGCACTGATGACAGCGACATTTTTAGCCAGGTTGTTCTGAAGCAGGAAGTAGATAGGTTCCAGGCTGAGCAACTGTAGTCTGTTCCCTGTGGACAGATAACTTCAAGATAAAAGCTGCATCCTGCTTGGATAAAAGATAGAGACCATCTGTTTCTCATTCTTGAGGTCAGGCAGACCTCTGGAACTGCACACTCACAGAAAGATTCCCCAGGATGGAGTTCCCGTCGTGGCTCAGTGGTTAACGAAGCCGACTAGGAACCATGAGGTTCGAACCCTGGCCTTGCTCAGTGGGTTAAGGATCTGGCGTTGCCGTGAGCTGTGGTGTAGGTTGCAGACGCGGCTCGGATCACGCGTTGCTGTGGCTATGGCGAAGGCCGGCAGCTACAGCTCCTGTTAGACCCCTAGCCTGGGAACCTCCATATGCCGCGGGTGCGGCCCTAGATAAGGCAAAAAGACAAAAAAAAAAAAAAAAAGAAAGATTCCTCAGGGTCAGAGAAGCCAGAGACCCTGTGCTAGAATCTTTCCTGGCTAAAAGGTGTGCAAACACACCCAGGGAAGGGCCCTAAGTCAGGCCAAAGCCAGACAAAGCAAGATGATTGGCCAGAGGAAGCCCAGAAGGACTGCCCCCATACAAGGGATTTAGATGACCTCCAGTGCTTGTGTTGCTCTCTTGCGCTCCTGCATCTTTTTCACTCTCTCTCTTTCCACCCTGCCTCCGGCCTGCCTGTGCCTGTGCTTTCTCCACACCTATCTTCTCTCTCCTCTCTTTGAATACTTATTTGCCTTACTACCCTCAGTCTCTTTACTGAATTCTTCCTCCTAAGGGACAAAGTTCTGGGGACTTACATCAAGCGGTTAGGGTTCAGCATTCTCACCTAATAGCCACCCAAGAACAGTTCGTTGTGGGCCCTGTTTTGTGCATTATACGATGGCGGCACCACCCCTGGCCTCTAGCCACCGTGTATGCTGGTAACAATCTCATTGTGAGAACCAAGAAGGGTCTCCAGACATTGCCAAATGTCCCCTGGAGAAAAGGAACTAATTGCCCCCATTAAGAACCACCTAGTTACCTAGTGACCAAGCTCACAGAATTTTCAGAAATACTATCTGCTCAGTCTGCAGCCACATCTCATAGAGTGCGTATAATCTGTGAGATTAAGAAAATACGGTGACACAAAAATCAAGTAATTTCAAATTCTTAGTAACATTTTTTGATGGTAAACTCAATAGGACAGGTTTTATCTTCTACATTTTCAGTCACTAAGAGTATAGCAAAATAGCTGACATTAAGCCATTATCATTTAGTATCAGAGATTTGGTGATATTATATCCTGTTAAGAAAATAAAAGATAAAAAAAAATGGTGAATATAAAGATCAAGATATTAGGAAGTGTTATTGGAATAGAATAAATAGATGTATTAGAATAAAACTGAATATAATTGCTAAGATGCTTAAGTATTGCTTAATGTTCTCCAAGTTGGAGCGAATGTTAGTGGGTCAGACAAAATCTAATTTATAAAAACATATTTGAGGAAGAGAATGGAGACACTGGAGCAATGTCCCACTCCTCCTCTATCTGTTTGTCCCCAAATTCTTAAGGATATAAATATCTTGATAATAGGGTCTTATAAACCTTGTCTTATTCATCTTAATATACGTACCACTTGGCCTGGTTCAAAATATGTGGTTATTAAGTTTGTTGAATTCATGGACAATGATACTAAATCTTTTTTATTTCAAATTAGTCTCTTCCTATTGAGTCTCACCATTTTAGTTCAGTTTGCAAATATATCTTGTTTTTTCTGCTTCCAATTTCACTCTTTACCATACTGAAGCCAAGCAGTCAAAGATATTTTTTTTTTGAAAAATCAGTTTGGATTATGTGATTACCTAGATTTAAACTCATTATTGACTTCTTTCACTGGGAGAAAAGCCTTAGATCTTTGGTAATGAGCATATTTAAAAATATTTGATCTAGCCGTGGCCTATTATTGCTACCTCATCTCCCGCTACTCACCCAAATACTCAGATATCCCATGATCTTGGAAGGATTCAGGTGTTCCTGTATCTCTGGGATCATGCTCCTGCTATTCCCTCGGGCTGGATCATCCTCCTCCTCTTGCCTGATTTGACCTAGTCCTAAAAATATAAACTTATCACTTGGTTCTTAGGCAAAAGGCCATCTTCTCTGCCTGGAATAGCCTTGCTGAACGCAGTCTTTCTCCCATCTTTCACTGCACTTTGTTTTTATACAGTGTCCTCCTAACCCTTTTATCTGTGGTTTTGTTCTCTGTGGCTTCAGTTACCTGTGATTAACTGTGGTCCAAAAATACTAAATAGAAAATTCCAGAAATAAACGATTCATAAGTTTTAAATTGCAAGAGACCATATTTATATAACCTCTATTATAGTACATTGTTAGAACTGTTCTATTTTATCATTAGTTAACTGCTACTAATCTCTTCATGTGCCTAATTTATAAGTTAAACTTTATTGTATGTATATGTATGTACAGGAAAAGCATAGTATGTACAAAATACAGTACTAGTCTGGTTTCTGGCATTCACTGGGAGTGTTGGAACATATCCCCCGTGGTTAAGAGGGGCCTACTATATACACCACCTTCATAGACGTCTCTCTCTTTGCAGTCTTCCTAAAAATTTTTTATGGCCACCTCTAAAGCATTTACTGTGTTTAACTGTAACTTTCCACAAGGTAGGCCTCTGAGGAGTTTTTTCTTTCCTCGTATTTTCCTTAAGGAACATGCAGGTGGTGAGAACGTTTATTCTATGCCTCTCTCAGGGGAACTTCTGTGGAACCTTCTAAGCCCCAGACCTTCTTGCCACTGCTGAAAACCAGTGGAAGATTCCATGTCACAGACACCACAGGAGCCTCCTCAGTTCTCTCATTTCCCAGTTCCCCCTGGGGTCCTAGCTGGTTTCCCCAGATCCATGCACCAGCTTTTGGAAAACAGAAGCAGAATGGGAAACTCTGAGACCACATGGCCTTCAATTTTGGCTCTGCCTTTTACTCATTATGTGATATCAAATAGATAGTCATCTGTAAAGTATGAATAATAATGGGTTCATATTCAAGGTTGCTATTAAGATGAAATAACTAAAACGTGTCAAGCACTTCATTAGTGTTTTACACATAGAACCTGGCACACATTGAATGGGCCATCATTATTTGCTCTTCTTTTACGTAAAGATGTAACTTAAGAGCCAGCCAGTTCAGAAGGGTTACTGTACAGAGGGTACAGTTTAGCAGAGAGCATACCACAGTGATTTCCAAAGGCTCAGAGCTGAGCTATTTGAATTCAAAGAGCTCTGTGACCCTGGATAAGTGAATTCATCTTTCTGTGCCTCAGTTTCTTAATGTACTAAATGGAGATTGTAATTCCTAATACGTTGGCTTTTTTAAGGATTAAATGGGTTTAATTCATATGAAGTTCTTAGAACTTGTAATAACTTAGCTAATTTATTATTAATATTAACGTAAGTGGGAAGGCATTTTGACACTCATACCTATGTAGAAATTTGTCTCATGTGAACTGCCTTTTCCACTCAATATTTCTCTTTTTCATCAAATTACATTTTTTTTCTCTTCGGTACTTCCACCAATTTGTGATTTCTTCTTATTCTTCTGGTATCCAGGAAGCTTCCATCCATTTGAGATTTCTTTTTATTCCTCTGGTAGCTAGGAAGCTTGGTATCAAGTCAGCCAGATGAGTTCTAGAGGAGAATGGCTTTCCCTCCATGAGCAGTGGTGATTTGGTCCCTCCAAATCCAGTTTAATTTCCCCACCAGAAAGAGTTGTGAGCTGGTGTTGACTGAAGGCCACCAAGAAGGAGGCCAATCCTGAAAATCTGAAGTTGGACTTTTCTTGGAGTCAACCCAGCCAGCTATATCCCATGTTGAAGAGAGTGCTTTACCTATTAACCTCATTCTGGGCAAGGCCCTTGAGAAATGCTGCATGTCTCTACCGACAGCCTCAGCCTTTTATCATGTTTAAACCCATTTGCCATTTTCCTGTTCAACCTAGGGCCCAGATAATTGGAAAACAAAACACTCACCAATTATGAAATGTCATGTTCTTTCTTTCAAGAGTAGTAGATGATCTATAAGTTTGGGTCTGGAATTTTCCTCAGAAGGTGATGGTGAGGGAGTCGGCCAATTCATATTAACCGGTTTCTGTTCACATGCTTGTGAAGCGAAAGGAAAGAATCGGGTTTAAAAAAAATGAAGGATGACTGGTAATGAGAAAACAGATTTCCAACTTAAATTTTAACTTAACTATTTAAAGTATACAGAAACATAAAAATTTAAATTCACAGTTTTTAAAATAAACATGCTATGAACTTTTCTTACTTCCCTCAGAAGTTTTCAAATTAATTAAAAGTTGAAGACAAATTGATTATTGTTTTTAAGCTAAGAGATAACCAGAGAGTTTATTTTGTGTATTCCATTAATATTTGGGCAGACATTGTTTCCTTTATATAAAAGCAAATTTTAATAACTGTATTTTCAAATTTAATTTAGCTAATCTTAACGAGGTCAATTATTCTTTTAAAAGTACCTCTTCCAATAACATGATTTGAAAAGGGCAATTCATCCCATTTTGGAAATGGTAACATCATAAAATTGGTGGTTATCATTATATGGCAGTTGATTACTTTAAAGTACACAAATGTATAATTCATGCATTGTGGCTCACTGATTAAAGGAATAAGTGACCATATAGGCAATGCTAAGATGCAGACAGATTTTAAATATTGTCCAGAATGTTTCAATCATGCTAAATCACTTCAGGCAGTACAGACCAAATTACTTTTATTTGATTTGCCTTCACCCACCTTCTTTTCATCCAGGGGCATAGTCATGTGCCCGGATGTTAATTATAACCACACCTTGTGATAAGTAATGTTTTCGTAAATCTAATTACAAAAGACAGGGAGACAGGGAGCTTTATGTATTTCCATGGTGATATAGACAAACAAATAAAAAATACACACATTTCCTTGAATGTGTGATTAGCATAGCCCTGATGGAGGCTGTGCTGGTATTTCTTAAAGTTTGCTGACAGCATTCACAGTGGGTTAGTTTGGGTGACACAGAAGTGCCCAAATAAACTGGCAGTAGTTCAGAAGAGAACTGAAACTATTGAGAACTTGCCCTGTTTTATTGTTGGGAATAAAAACCATAGACTGATGATTGTTGTTCTTTCAATAAATACTGCAGACCTTTTAATGAGTAATTAGTGCAGATGCAATCCCATTTTAATGTCACGAGGTGAAATGAAGGAAAAATTAAATGGGTTTTAAGTTCAGCGCCTTTCCCCACTACGTTGCTGGAATCCTCTTCTATCCACACAATAGATTAACTACCCTCTGTGCATACTATATTTTGCTCAGCCCTTAATATTCTGAAGCGGACTGAAGCAGTCGTTATCTGTGGCGGTTCCTGGGTGATTTTCAAGCCCAGCACTACCCACCCAAGTGGCAGTGACACCGGCTTTCACTGAAGCCTTATTACTCTTAAAAGAGCAATTTGGTTGGTTGCACGGCTATTAGGATCACACAGAAGCCTGAAAGCTGTCAGTACAACTGCTTCTCATCTTTTTCACACAGTCCTGACATCTTTTCTCTTTTCTGCTGGACACAGACATTACTGTTTTTATCATTTTCAATCAAGCTCACCCAGAACGCTGAGGAATATATTCCCACTGAAAGCAAAGTGGAGATCAGAAATTATTTTATAGCTCCTGGAGCAGGAGCGGTGCTGACTGCATGCTGAAAGAGCCGGATCGTGAGAAATGTAGCTTGGCTCAGGGCTACATTTGGGAGCTGCTACTTCAGCTACTAAAGATGGCAAAACAACACCTACCTCAGGTTTTTCAATGATTAATGCTCTTTTAATAACGAGGAGGGAAGAGGATGTGAGAAATTTTGTGAAATTAACTTGTGGAAATGTTATCATCAGAGAAAGTGGGGAAGATTACTAGGCTTGAACTTCTCTTCGTTTTGATGCTCTTTTTCTCTGGACCAACTCTGAGTAAGCTGACTCGGACCCCCTGGAAAGGAAAACCTTGGAAAGGGGGTAAGTGATGAAAGTTTGGTGCAAAAGAGCTAAACAGAGTTAGAAAGGCTAGTCAATGGGAACTTGAGGACAGCTAAAGAAAGGTAGAGGAGCTGTTTCTGTTTAAAACCAGATTTTTATTTCAGGAAAGAGGATGTGTGTCGTAGGTGGCTATGAAGAAGAGTTTTTTCTCTGTTATTGATGTAAATATATGTTTGCAAATTTTGGTTTTGTGGTCTTTCAGAGCATTACGAGGGGTTATCAGCAAGGAGAATGTAGGGCCAGATGCATATTGCTCTAGTGCAGGGATGTATGTGTTATCCTTAGGAAGCTGCGTTCTTTCAGAAAAGAAATGGGTTCTGACTATGCTAGATCCCTGAATTGGTAGCAGATTTTGTGATCCCATCGGAGGGATGTTAGGAAATGCAGCACCGCCAACACTAATTTTCTGGCTGACTCCATCAGTGTTGATGTATTAATAAAGATAAATTGCATTAACTTTATTGAAAAAAAAATCTGCTGAATGAGAACAAGGCTTTCAGTACTTTGGAGTGTTGTAATCCATTTTCTTCTGCTGTCAAAAAATTATTATGGAATGAGAGAATTTTTGTGACTTTGGACCTGCCTTTTTATAATGTTTGGATGATTCTGCTTTACCTGAATGTCATTTGTTTACACTAAACACAAGTTATCAGAGTACCTGTTCTATGAATGTTATAAGCCAAAATGATGCTGCAGTAACTATCCCAGGAGAGACTTTCTAGACAGTATGTGCATGTTTGGGGAAAAATCTTGTTGAAAGATATCTAAGGATTTTATTGGGAGAGGCGTTCTCTTCACCTAATGTCTATATTTCAGTTCTAGAAATGTTTTCTGGGTCTGCTCACCTTTGCTTTGCTGTCCATGTTACAGCGTGAGGTTAAAGAGAAGCATGAACATTAACAAGTTTTAATAATTTATCACAGCATCTCAGCAGGATTTTCTAAATCCATGAGTCTGAGTTTGATCTTTCTGTTTCTCTTTTTGTTACATTAAGGATATTATAAATTTTCCATCTACTGTACCTTAGAGGGAAAAGTTCCAAGAGGCACTTAGCTTTGACGATTGGTGCAGTTGCATCCCTAAGGGATGGGAACTGCATATTATCTTTGGGCTTTGTAAATTATATCACCACAGTACTGTATTTCTTGGTGTTATCAATGGACTTTTTTTTTTTTTTTTGCAAACTGAAAGCTTTATGTTTGCCTGCATGGCAGCTTTTTGGTGGCTTGGGATCTAGAGATGTATGGTGTTATCATCTCTAGGGGATGTTAGGAGTATACTTCCTGATATAAATTTTTCCAAGACAGCAGGTACTGCTACTGTGTAAAAGCATCATTTCCTGTGATAAACTTTAGCAGTAGACTTTGACGCCTTTAGCTGCCCAGTGATTAAGTTAGATAGCTGCAAGATTTTAGGAAAATTGTTACCCTAGTCGGAAAAGTTATTTCAGAGTGCATGTGTACCTAGGTGTTTATTCATTGCACACAGCTTTCAATACAGATGTATTGGATTTTATTTGTAAATCAGTTCTGAAATGTTTCATCTTTGAATATATGACTACCTTTTCCAATGTAATCTAACTAGCTCAGCTAGAAATTTGCTAGCTCTGCTGTACGATGATGATATGACTCAGTCAAGTTCAGGAATAGGCAATCATAGCAACACATTTTGTTTATTGTTAAAAGAGTCTTGTGTATTTTAAGAAGGTCAAGCAAGTTACTGGATAACTTTAAACGTGTTGACTGTTCTTTACTTGAAAATAATTTCTTTTTTAGTGCCTATCTTTGTCACTGTATATGCATCGCTTAAATGTTTTCCACAGATTCTGAGCTCCTGCAAAGTAGCCTTACCTTGATATGCATATGTACATGTTGTAAATATTTATTTATTCATGAGCTTGGCTATTGATGGTTGTATGGGTTGTAAAATTCTTTTACTTCTCTCTGAGCATATTATGCAGTCTTTTAAAGTATATTTTTATAATTTTTAACATTATTTTTTTTTCCAGAAGTATAGATAGCTCATTATTATTTTGTAGAACACCTAGCAGAGGTATATGTACATATTGGGTGGGATGGAGAGGGAGAATGAGGCTTCTTGAATTAAACACTATCACCAGAAGCAAAGAGGATGAAGATTCAAAACTCAAAATTTTAAAGGTTACTTTTTAAAATTTGCTTTATATTGATACTGGTTCAAGCTTATCTGGTTTAGAGAACAATCTTTAATACTTGACGTTTTATTTCTGAAAAGCCTGGAAAAAGTAGTAATAACAAAACAGCAGAGTTTTCTTCTGATATGATTTTCTTTTTTTTTTTTGCACTCACATTGCCTATGTGCATTTGTCTTAATCTGATTGAGCAGCTGTCAACCTCCATATGGCAACCTGCCCATGCTGACAATTCCCATTTTTGTTGTATTAACAGAGGCCACCATTCTGAGAGAAGGGGTTGGGGGCAGGGCGGGGGAGGAGCACCATAGATCAGTGAGTCACTGTGGCCTGTGTGGAGTGGTACAGACAGCATGTAGACGAGCAGTTCAAAACTGGTTATCTGTAAGTTGACTTGTTAGAACGATCAGAAAAAATGCTGATTATAGTTGGCTACCAGGGGATTTTTAAGCTCATCAATGAACATGAATCTCAAATATAGGTTAGTAGGCCAGCAAGTTTTCCCTCAGGCACATGCGTTTCTATTTAATCACAATATATGAACTCCTCAAGGGAAGGTAGATGTCTCATCTGGTTAGTTCAGAGCATAGCAAAAGTGATCATAAGTTTGCATTCTTGATAATCTAACCAGAAAGTCTAAATACACTACGGACATCACCTTCGTTAGGGTTAAAGGACCTCATTATTTTGCATTCAATTATTCTCACTGGGAAGAAAGTCTAAAAGATGTAAACAGCTCCATTCCAATGAGCATAACTTTACAGAGATATTTACATTGTTGAGGGTCGATATATGTAACTTCAAAGGAATTTAAAATTGTATCATTAACAAAATCTTTCTACTGGAAATTAGACTTCAAGCTATATTTCTGTATTGAGAGCTACTAACAAAGGTGAAAATGGAAGGTAAATATATGTAAGTAGAAGAATGAGTGTAAAAGTGGTAAATGGGTGAAACTAGCACCAAAAGAGGGTAGTCAGAACAAACCCTGGGCCCACAGAAGCACTGACCAATAAGAGAAGTCACTGGTCAAGGTAAGGGGAAGGGCCAGTCCCAGCTCTCATTAATGCCCACCCAAATCTTTTGCCTAACATTGACTCCATTTAAATCTCCTCAAAGAGTCTGTTGAGGTCACTCAGGCACCTCAGTTATGATATGAGTTAAACTATGGCAGCAGAGCATGAAGTTATCAAAACTTTTGACGATTCAAAAGATTCTTTCACAGAACATTCATACTTGCTTCCTTTTATATAAATCACAGCAGCCGGTTGTCCATGTCTATTTTTGCTAAGCAAAGAAAACCTCTCTGGCAGTTCTCTCTCCCCACTCTATAAAGGGTTAGAATGTATTATGAGCATTCTATGGCATTATGTTATTTTACTTCAGGGTGCACTGAAGTAGTGACATGAGACTACTCAGAGTGTTATTTTAGATTTTATGTACTTACTTGCATGGCCCTGTATAAAATATTGACAGTTACTAAATTCTTTTCTTTGGAATTTGAGGTAGGTTTTTTTTTTTTTTAATCTTAAAAGTAAAAAATTAGCTATGTTCCGGTCCCTATTACCTGTAAGCCCATTTTTACAACATTGCTTCTGAATTCTTGCCCGGTTATATGAGCTAATAAAAAATTTACTTTGTTTTAGCATGAACCTCACACAATCCAGTATCTCACATTTCTTGATATTGTATAAGAAATAAAGATTTTTCATTAATAAAATTTGAATATTGATGATTTGCTCTTTCACCAAAGTCATTTACCACTTTCTGGTTTAAAGAATATAAATGGATCATTTTGCCATGGATATTTTCCCCGGAATGTCCATTTAACACTATACCAGCTCTGAGTACCAGTTCAAATGTCCCTCAACCATGTGCTGAAAATAATATTGCATCTTTTGAATACTAAGGCATTTTATATAGATTTGAAGGGATTTGTCAGTTTTTACATGTATCTATGTCATATATTTGCCACTTTGTAAATTATTTGAAAATACTTTTTAAAGTAAATATTTATATATTTTTATTTATTTTTTGAAGAGAAATTTTGTCTTTGATTCATAATTTTTAACATGTAATCTTATGCCTAATAGATGCTCAATAAATACTATTTTATGAATGAGTGAAGTATCTGAAAAATAAGACTAGGAGCAAAATATTTTATGACTTTCTGTGTTATTACACTTTTTTTTACTTTTAGTTATGTGCTGCATCTTACCTTTCTAATGTTGGGAAATCATTTTTATCGCTATACTTTTACTACATCATTTAAATTTCAGTTTTAGTTGTAGAAAAATATGAATGTATTTATAGTATTTTAAAACTTGGAAAATTCTGGCAGACTCATGTAGGAAGTAGTGCAGTAAGGAAAAAAGAAAGCAACGTTGTTGTTCAAAAGTAATTTATAATGTGAGATTGTGGATCTGGAAACTGAACAGTGTGAATATTCATGCAAAATGTAGAATGTTCTTTGTGCTGTGTATAATCACCAGTTCTGTTTTTCATTTGTTTAAATTATTTAATCTCCATCTGTATGCAATAAATAGATTCACTACCTTATCTTCTCTACAATTAAAAAGTAAATTCCAAAGCCAAACCTGAAATGTGTATTTTTTTCTCTAAGTTCAAAGGATTATGAGAGTATTTTGTAGGTACAGAAATCAAGGAGTATGCCTAACAACCATACTAAGATCTGTTGAAAAATTTGCTTGCATTCTCTAGTGCTATTTGAAAAACAGCATTGGAGAAATTCAGAAAAATGTATGTGAGAGTTTGATAAGAAAAACTCGGTGCTTGAGAATAATAGACTTTTATTGGTCTTAGAAATTATAACCTAATTATGTCTTATCCATGGCCATTTTTTTTCTTTCATTCGAATTTACTATTTCACTTTTAACCTCAAAACTGTATTTTAATTATCTGTTTACTATTAATGTAATGTATGTGTACCCATGTTATTAAAACACCCTGAAATATTAAGTAATATTTACTTAAAATGCACTTTTACTGAATGATAAATGGGAGAAAAATTGGAAAGAGTCTTGAAGTGTTCTTTATGTTAGAAAATAGGTAGAAAGAAGTTCTTTATATTTGGCTTACAGATAGAGTATGCATTTTTATCCAAAATGGGGGAAACTGCTGCCCAGGAAGTGGAGGGCTAACCCATATGAAAAATATAGTTTCAGCATCTTTATATGCTTTATAAAGTCAGAAAATACCTGTGAAAAATGTGAAGCGAAAAATATATGGACTCACACTGCCCTTGTCGGGTATGTGTGCAGATTCCCATATGTGTGTTTCCATTAGTTTCTATCCCTCTCGCTCCAGGGAGAAGATTCATCATCCTAATTCCACAAAGAAAATTCTGTTCAGGAACTTCAAAAGGAAATAATGATTTTTGAAGAGGTTATTTAATTTTAAAAAGTGGGATAAATCGACAGTAATGAAATAGCTTGGATATATTAGTATAAGGGTTCATGAATCCGTAGTTAAGATAGTGTCAGCACTTCCATTATAAGCTACATTTTCAAAGGGTTTACAACTGAGCCATAAAATTTTTGCTTCAGGATGGATCATAGCTAACATCAGGCCTCCACCTGAGAGCAATTTTGGGTTTTTAGTTTTTAAATTCAAACCTCCAACCTTCAAAGTTACTTGAGTGTTGGGGGAAAAAAAAAAAAAAAGGTAAAGTACAATTTTGTCCACAGGCTTGTTACTTGATAAACAATTAAAATTTCAAATTAGAAATTCAGAGAGAGTTTACAATAAGATCTGTTTTCTTAAGTCAATTAAAGATTATGTGAATCAAATAGTGACCTTGATCAGTTCAGTCTGGGTGTCTTTTGTCTGTTAAAGATTTTTCTTCGGTCAAGAAACCAAGGTCATCCAAACAAGATATAATATTCCTGAAAAGGAAAGAAAATAAGCACATTACATCTAAATGCCATTACATGTTCAGAGAGCAGAACATCCATCCGGGTCTGTGGCCTCATCTAAATTGTCCTTCAGCTACTTAGCTGCAATAGTCCTCAGGGTTAGCTTTGTCCAGGAGTAGAATTAAAAAAAATAACTGAAGGATCACAATTCTAGAGTTATAATTTAAAAATTAGGGCAAAGATCAAAAGCCCTAAACATCTTAAAAATGGTATATGTCACACACATAAAAAGGGTTCTATACTGATTCCAAATTCGGTTTTGAAAGCCATTTATTAAGTGGGTATTCGAAACTTTGTCTATCAAAAGCACTAAAAGTACAAGTGTGTGTGTATTTTATTAAACTCACCTTTAAATGTAAATTTCTGTAGTTCCCTGGTGGCTTAGTGGTTTAAGGTCTGGCCCTGTCACTGCTATAGCATGGGTTTGATCCCTGGCCCAGAAACTTCTGCACGCCATGGGCACAGTCAAAAAATACTAAATAAATAAATTTCAAATAATCTGTTTGGAAACTTTGGTATGTAGAAAAGCATAGGGTTATGGTCTAGGAATCAGTCTATATCCTAGGAGTAGAAATGAAAAGCAGCAAACTTGATAACAGGGAGAAAGCAGTTGTGAACGCATTGCTTTTCTGGGCATGGTATGGTTTATACGTAACAGATTCAGTCTGAAATCTAGACTAAATTCTACTAAGAAAAAGTCTACACATCAAATTAAGTAGCGTATATGCTTCAGATTTCGTTATGTAATGGAGTTTTTTTGTAGAAATTACTGGGATATTATCCATTTAATGGTATGAAGACAAAAAAATCTCTGTACATTTATGAATCCTAGTTATTTGAATGACTGGCTCTTGAATTCTATCTCTATACAAAATGCCAAAATTTGATAATCTAACATGAGAGCAGTTTTTCTTACTATTATTATTCAAGAAAATATGAAAGTTTAATGAGTTAATTCAGTACTTCCAATTTATGGGTCTTGACATGTTGCCAGAATAAGCACAGAAATTCATTCCTTCTGTCAATTTATGAAGAGTTCACCACATAAATGATTAGGTTAGACCCTACATATGCTTGGTAGAATCCCTTTCATATCAGTGTCAAAAGCTCTGTCATCAAAGTAGTAGTTACCACGCTGGGTAAAGTCCAAGATTATGTTCTAGAGACAGGAGCGCATCATGAAATCTCCAATGTAATAGTTGGCAGCTAATAAAGAATTTATTTTAGGGCAATCAAGAATGTAACTGAAGTGCCTTCAAGAATCCATAGGGGCCTGAGCATTGCTTCTGGCTAACTTGTACAGATTTTCATTTATCTAGCAGAATGTCCCACTCCTGTGTAGGGACTGCATGGAGCAGTGCAGAGAGGCACTTGCAGGAATTTGTGGCCAAGGTTGTTGATTGCCAAGTGTGATGAATTTAATTTGATGTACTGTTAGAGAGTTTTGCTCATTGTGCACGTCTACTCAAGGCCCCCAAAGATCTGTGATGCTAACTTGTACATTCAGTACAGAACAGCATGTACTATACTATTAGTAAAACGTTTTTATGTTCATCTAGCATGTGCTCATACCATGCTTACACTGTACAGTAGGAAACTGAAAATACAGACATTCATGCATTCAAACAGATATTTTATTGAATATTCCCCAGAGAAACATAATTTAAATGATCAGAGAAGATAGGCATAAAGATACATTTGGAAAAACAACTAGTACAATAAATGAGCTGTAAATTATGTGTATCTAGTCTCTTTAAGGCTTTGAATAATTAGGTAAATATAAAAGGGAAAGATTTTTCAAATGATAATAGCTACAATAATGAGAACAGAGATATAGAGCTATATGCTATATATATCTGATCCAAGTTTGTTTTTTTTCCCCCTTTTTAAAGCACTTTCTCTTTCTGTGCCAGGCTCTGTTATGTAAATTTGTTTTTCTGTAACTTAATGCTTGTATCAACCTTATCTAAAACATATTGCTAGTCTTATCCTCATTTGTCATATGACAGTAGCAACTTGAATAAAGTTGTCAAGTAGTATATTTTTAAGCCAGACACCCAACCCAGGCCACCAGTGTTTCTCTTTTGGGAGACAGTCAAGTAACCAATCTGATTCCAATGGGCATCATGTTGAGAATTAGTGGAAAATAACAGCAGAATCAGTTAAGTGTAGCTTTGAAAGGCAGGCAGAGGGTGAACTAGAATTTATAGAATTGCAAACAAGTCGCCCTTGAAGGTCTTGGTAAGATAAATTGTATGATGACTTCAATATTTAGGGAATAAAACATAGTGACAGTTACCTGGGTAATTTTGCAAATACCCTACACACTGTAGAACTCTTTAGAATTCCCACCTCCTTATATTTGCAATATTTACATTTTCATAGCTTAAAATCAAAATCAGGAGTTCCCGTCATGGCACAGCGGAAATGAATCTGACTAGGAACCATAAGGTTGTGGGTTTGATCCCTGGCCTCTCTCAGTGTGTTAAGGATCCTGCTTTGCCATGAGCTGTGGTGTAGGTCACAGACGCGACTTAGATCTGGCGTTGCTGTGGCTGTGGCATAGACTGGGGGCTACCGCTACTATTAGACCACTAGCCTGGGAACCTCCTTATACCGCAGGTATGGCCCTAAAAAGACAAAAGACAAAAATTAAAATAAAAAAATAAAAATAAATGAAAATCAGCGACACAAAACTATGTGCTAGAATAAAAGTTCAAGTTGTGATTTGATCTTCTCTTACTGTGAAGAGTTTAATGTATAATGTCATATTACTGAAAACTTTTCACTAAAATTTATTTGCCTTATATAATTTGTGTTATGCAAAGGATATTCTTAAGTGATTTTTTTGACTGTTCAAAATAATTTGTATCAAAATTATTAAGTGGTTTTGAATTACCACTGTGATAAATTAGCTTGTGTGTGTATATAAATTAGTATATAATTGTATGTATGGGAGTTCCCATTGTGGAACCGACTAGTATCTGTGAGGACACTAGTTCGATCCCTGGCCTTGCTCGGTGGGTTAAGGATCTGGCATTGCTGTGGTTATGGTGTAGGCTGACAGTTGTAGCTCCGAATCGACCCTTAGCCAGGGAACTTCCATATGCCGCAGATGTGACTCTAAAAAGCAAAAAAAAAAAAAAAAAAAAAAAAAAAAGGTGTATATGAATTTACCTTATGTATAAATAGTCCATCTTTTCTAATTGTTGCATTTAACTATATGTGAATGGTGAAATTATGTGGTTATGTCATTTATCAGCTATCGCTCAGCTATAGTATATATTTTTTATAGAAGTTGCAGAGAGAGACAAACGTTACTTGAAGCCTCAATATACATGTTCTAAAAAGAGTTCTCCATAATTACGTTATTGGATGATCTTTAAGATATACTATTATAAATTTAAATTCCATGTATATATGTGTATGTGTGTGTGTGTGTATATATATGTATATATATATATATATATATGCATGATTTTATTCATCTGTTTGAAGAATCTAGACAAGTGAATGGGTACATGACCTAAGTAATTTGGAAGTGGGAACATATTTTTCCAAAGTAAAACTTTTAACTCCTAATCATTAAGTTCAAAAGTATGGGATGAAGCTACCTGAAGTCAGTTCTACTTGTAACTGTCATTCATTTCAAGTAGATCTGACTAGATTATTAAGAACTAAATGACCAGTAGACATACTGAGAAGATGCATTCTTTATGTATCCTGTTGTAGCTTAAACCCTTATAATCTTGATTATAAACATTTTGCCTTCACTATTTATAGATACATTTAAAGCTAATTGAAATAATGTGGTATGGTAGCTCACACTTGCTAAACTTTTTGAGAGTGTCATCAAGGAATGATAGAGACATTAAATTTCTGCCTACATCTCTGCCATTGACTAGCTGTACACTTTAATGGGGAGTTAATTGACTTCTGTAATCTCAGCATTTTCACAGTGTTATTTTGTCTGAAACAAATAAGATAGTGTATGTAAAGCAGCCAACACTTTTTAATAAATATTTTCTTCAAAAAATTAAATATACACAAACCTTTTACTTATTACTATCAGCACACACACAGTCACACACACACACAACACGCAGAAAACAGAAAGTTAACTGCTAACGTTTACTAAGGATTTCTGTATGCCAGCATTGTGTCAGTATTTTCCATGCATAATCTTATTTAATCCCATGTCTATATACTGGGCCCTACTTTTTCTCCTACTTTACAACTCAAATATCCAATTTTTTTTTCCCTCCTCATTTGAATTCATCAATCTGTATTTTAGGCTCATTAAAGATGTACAAATGTTAGATGCATTTAAAAAAATTTAGCCAAATAAAATGCAATCACTAGTCAATATGTTAATAAATCAAATGTTAATAATACATCTGGTTTAAAATAAAGACAGGTGCACACATGATTAAGAAGGCATTTGGGAAATATTGTGTAGGAAAAAAAACAAAAATAACTGTATTTTTAGGAAATCCAACAAGATATGCTGAGGTGGCATGAAGATTATCGTTCCCATATAGTATATATAAAATTGGAGTATTCACAGGGCAGAATTGGAATTTAAAGAGCCAGGTCCAAAACCAGATGGCAAGAAAAAGTTTCAAGCTGTTCCATTTGGAAATTGATTTTTAGCCTTCCACGTGGCGCATTACATTATAAGTTCAAATTAATTTTAAACTTTTAATTTTTCATATATATCTTCCTGACTCCTAGCACACACTTTCTTGTCTGTCTTGTTGCCAGTGAATCTAAAATGAGCACCAAACAGCTTTCCACTCTACATTAAATGCACACAGAAGAGCACTTAACTGTGTGCATTTTGAACTCCTCTCAATGAAAGTTTTAAGAGATAAGAAGCTTTTTCTACTTCAGGGTCACTATTAGTCTGAATAATACATAAACATGGAGAAAGAGTGGAAGTTCTACGGAGGATTACAGTGTAGCCTGAATAAAATTATCTGTCATTATCACAATTGGTAAGTTTGGTTTACCAGTGAACCTTGTATTTACCATACTAAATATTCAGTGTCAATGTCTCAGGTTTCCCCTGCTTATCAAGACCCAATTTAAAGGAAGAAATTGAAAGAGAAAAAAAAAGAAAACAGGTGCTTATGGAAGTACTTTGAGGTGTCAAGAGTTAAACACTGAGAAAGGAAAAACAGTAACTTCTCTAGCCTCCCAACACCACAAGGGATAGATAAAACGCTATTGAGACAGGGCACATGATGCTTTTGAACTGAAGTTTTGTGCTCTTTTCCAATGGGATTGCTTATATGTACCTTAAATAGACAATAACATTCATTATTAAAAAAAAATACACTTACCGAGTTAGGATATTTTCTAAATATCACTCTAAATGGATGTTTGGAAAGCTGATAGGGCAGAAAAGTGGACAGGGATATTCTCTGTCATTTAACTAATTGACAATTGCTTAAATCCTTTAAATTGTCTAATACCATGTTTGCTATGGGTTAATTATTTGAGGCTATGTAAAAGCAATTTGCATAGAGTTCGTAGATTTAAAATCGTGCCTAAATGTTCAGGTGAATCTAGACATTTTTTTTTAAATACATGAAAACAGGAGTCTTCTATTGATAGATAAAATACAAATGTGTTGGATTTCAGGTGAGACCTTTTCCCCAAAATGCTTTTTTTCCCTCTCTATTGGGGAGGAAAACAAAAACTTCACAAATGCAAATTTCCTATTATCTGCTATGAGCTGAGAATGTGGTTTTCTGATAAATGAACTTTTAGTGTTAATAGAAATATTGCAAACAAATCAATCAGCCTCAATATGAAAATCTAGGAATAACCTCAAATACTCTTAAATGCAACACAATTTAATATTACACTGCAAACTCTTTTTAGATTGAAGTATAGTTACATGTTATGCTAGTTTCAAATGTAAAGCAAAGTGATTCAGTTATTTATATTTACATATGTTTATACATTCACATGTATGTGTGTGTAACTGTGTGTGTGTGTGTGTGTGTGTTCTTTTTCAGATTCTTTTCCATTACAGGTCACCACAAGATGTTGAGTATAGTTCCCTGTGCCGTACAGTAGATCCTTGTTGTTTATCTGTTTTATATGTAGTAGGATGTATATGTAAAAGTGTTACATATTTTCATATTTCAGGATATTGCAGCAGGTAAGGGTCTTCATTACAAATGTGAACTATTATGATACTAAAGTAAAAATGGAACCAGTTAGCAGAAGTTTACAGTCAATACATTGTGGATTAAACTGAGTTCATTGTTTTCTAGATATAGAAATAATAAAGTTAATAAAATCATGAATATGTTGAGAAGGAAGTCCGATGATGCCATTTTTCCCAATTTTTCCCTTAGTTTAAGTTAAAAAGTAATTTTAAAACTACCTTTTGAATGCTTGGGAGTTAGTTATCAGACAATATTCATAAATAGAAGTTACAGCCCAGATCATATACTTTTATTTGCATTTTAGTCAGTCTATGGGCCAAAGCAGTTCATGGTGAAAAAGTTTATCTTCGTATCCATGAATGCCACTTGAGGTATGAAGACATCATCATTAATCAAGCTTTCCTGTGAGTTAATTTAATATTAAAACATTTGGAAAGGAGTTGAGAAGGAAGCATAATTGTTCCTTGATCAAAAAGGAATGGCATTGTCTTGAATAACTATAGTGACAAAAGCTATGTGGATTTAAATGGTGAGTGATCAGAATATTACTCAAGAGTCAATTATTCTGAGTCAGCGTATTGTAGAAAATATATGTCTGACTACTTGAGAAATGTACTTTGTGTCTTTAAAAATAATTGCAGGAACATTAGGTAACTAAGAAAACTAAGGTAACATGGAAAGCATGAAAAAATATTTTAGTAATGAATTTTCGGTGACAACCTTTTATTTTGCATGTTCTGAAGATCCCTGATCTGGTAAACAGGAGTTGTTTACAAGTGCATGTTAGCAGAGGTTAGATGTAAGTAAGCTTAAAGGCTCAGATCAATTTATTTTTCATATAAATAATAGCTCTTGGTCAATGTAGAAATGCTGGAAATAGGGGGAAAAGCTTAAAGAGAACCCCAATTATCGTAACCCCTCCTCCAAAGGATAATGACTTTAATACTTTCCCCATGTATTTATTTTCCCTATTTCTTGTATTTAAACCTGCCATACATGCATGTGAATACCAAGAAAAAAATATAAAAACTATTTATTTACATCCACACACACACATACATATACTAGTAAATATGTATATTACACTACATAATGCACATATATATAATTTAGAATACATACAGTTATTTTCTTACATATATTTTCTATATTATTTTATTTTACTTTATTTTTATGTCCAATTTTACACTGTTATTCTGCTGTAAATGTCTGTGACACAATCTGATCATTCCTTTGGCAGAGTTTCTGGAAGTAGAATTAGTGTCCAAAGGTATTATCATTTTAAGGCTCTTGATTCATAATGCCAGAAAACATTATAAATGACTAAAAATTTACATGTTGGCCAAAACTGCATTTGAATGCCTAATAAAATGCACATTTAAAAGTATAGAAAATTATAATTTATTTTTAAAAATTTGATATGCAAATATAATACTTGTTTTAAGTTATTTTATTAATCATTTACTTGAATTATATATATACACACATATTTGTTTATTAGCTATGCATAACTTCCATTTTATAGATTTCTTTCCCATTCAGTATTTGAAGCATGTAACTTAATCAGTTTTCTTTTTAATTACATGAAGGAAATATATTTTCAGATTTAAGAATGATGGTCAGTTGTGTCACAATTCAAACATCATAAGAAGCAGAACTTCATTAAAAAAAGAATCATTCTTTGGGAGTTCCTGTCGTGGTTCAGTGGTTAATGAATCCAACTAGGAACCGTGAGGTTGCGGGTTCGATCCCTGGCCTTGCTCAGTGGGTTAAGGATCTGGCATTGCTGTGAGCTGTGGTATAGGCTGCAGACATGGCTCGGATTCCACATTGCTGTGGCTGTAGTATAAGCTGGCGGCTACAGGTCCAATTGGACCCCTAGCCTGGGAACCTCCATATCCCAGGAGTGTGGCCCTAGAAAAGGCAAAAAGACAAAAAAAAAGTCGTTCCTTGATACTACATACCAATATTTAATAAGAATCTTTTATATATTGCAAGTCAGTGATAATGGTTAGAGCCCAACGTGATAAAGTCTAGCTGCAAAAATGTAATCATTTTAGATTAATTTTGAATGACTTGAGTCACTCATGTTTTCAATGACTTAAAATTGTTTCATGTGAAAAATATCCTAATTTAAACAGGCAGTTTAAATGAATGCTAAGGAAATTTAGGTAAATCCACATTTTGGCTATATTCATATAACATGCAGATTTTAGGAAGGAAACAGTCTGGAGGTTATCCTGTTTTTTCAACAGTAAAATGAAGAACATATAGGCAATGGTGAATAACGATTCACAACAATTTGGAACAATTTTCTTATGAAAATGTTAAAAAAAAAGGGGCAAATGGCAAATTAACCTGGAAAATGAGGAAATCATAACTTTTTTGAGAGTCATGTGGAAAGATGGATTAAAAGGGGATTCTTGAATATCAGAAGATTAAGCTTGACTGTGCTTTTCTGCAGTAAGTATTTTTTGTACCACAGAGAAGCATTTCTTAATGGTGTAATTTTCATGCCTGTATGAGTACATGCACATTCAACTATGCTATTTTTATTTTTGCTCTTCTTGCAGTGTCTTTTGGGAATGTTTTAATATTTAGTTTTATAACAGATATACAAGTGAAAAGGACATTCTCCTTCCATTGTGCTTAAGCAAAAAAAAAAAAATACTTTTGTAAATAATATAATAATGTTATTTTAGAGTTTCAGAATCTAAATATAATCCTCACTGTTACAACATTTATAAAAAATAAAATAAAAGACCATCATCAAGAGTAATTTATGTAATGAAAGTAAGGTCTGAATTTCAATGGCCCATCCTTATAGAAATTCTGTTTTGGTTGACTAGATGCCATCGATTCATTCTGATATTACATATAAATGAAAATACCAAATGTCTTTAGCTTTGTCAGTGAAAAAGTAGTTTGGGGTTAACAAATGGTTCAGTGATGTCTATTTGGAAGCTTCATGACATATTAAAGCAGTTGATGAGGTACAATTTGTTGTGGGGTCACATCTGATTGATGGTTTACTATCTACCACAGCCTCATCTCCTGTGATATTCCCATAATAAATGTTCATTGCTAGACAGTGTTTAATGTGCTCGATCTAAATCATTCGTTACATATAACAAGTTTCAGTATGTATGAATCAAATATTGTTTATAGTTTCCTTCCAAGGATTTATCATTTTGAACCTTTCTACCACTTTAACTGGAATAACTAAGATATAGATTTTTGAATAAGTGTTTTTAGCCCATGGGTGGTAATATACCAAGAATTCAGTCCTAAAGTAAATTCTAAACAAGTTATCTTGAAAAAGAAAGATAAAATATGATTTTATAACTTTTTTTTTCCTGTTTCTAAACATAGAAGCTGTGTATGTTATAGTATACGTTCTTGGTAAAACAACTAAAATATAGGGCAATTTAAACATATTTATTAGAGTTCTCTTGTGGTACAGTGGGTTAAGGATCTGGTATTGTCACTAGAGGCTTGGGTCGCTGCTGGGGCACAGGTTTGATTACTGACCCAGGAACTTCCACATGTCATGGATGCAGCCAAAAAACAAATATATTTATCACTTGTAAAAATCACATGAGGTGTCTTGCTTATACCTTTTAGGAACAACCTATTTTTGTACATATAGCCACTCTAGCAGCTTTGACTCCAAAACTTGCCATTTAACCACAAGCTTCTATTTTTTATATTTTACCTCCCTTCATGGCTGCTAAGTTTAACCTTGATCCCATCTCATTTTTTTTCCTTGAGATCTTTCACCCCATCTGGCTCTTATTTCTTTATAACTCAAGATTCTTTGTTGCTTGTTTTTAATACCATGATTTGACGTTCTCAGCCCATGATCAGTGTTTATTGATATCCAAGCATCTCTGCCTCTATGGTCCCACATCAAAGTCCCTTCTGCAAACCCACATCTAGGGAAACACTAACATCCAATATTTTGGTTCTATTTAAGTAATGTTTATAATATTTAAGTGAATAGAATATTTTCTGTTGTCTACATTACTTGAACTAAGAAAACTCTTGAGATTATCTTAATAACTACAGAAATAAAAATAGGGAGCATAGATTATATTTTGATTCACAAATTTTTAATGTGAAAGGCAAAACTGAAAGTCATCTTTGTGTTTCATGCATGAAGAAATTTTGAGACAAATGGCTCTTTTGCCCCTTGCCTAAGGTCATATGAAGAGGGATTCATGGTTTCAGGCAGGGAAATAACATGTGATAATGCTGTGTAATACTGATTTGACTTATATATTCTACACATTATACATATAAAGCAAGATGTTTTATGATCAGAAATTTAAAACTATTTCACGTCTGTTCATTTATTCTGAACAAAGAGACATTTTAAAAAATCAGTATAAATTGCTCTAACATTTTAATTTGATTCATAATACAAAATTTTGAGGAGAACGTTATTGTAAATTTAAAATATATTTGCCCTCATATTTTCAGGCTGCTAAATTCCATATAATCACATTCCTGTTTAGCCTTCTGGGATTTATCTCTTGCACAGACCTTAAGAAATATCTTTCTCATTGTCTTTTTCTCATAGACAGTATAATTTTGATGAGTAAAAAGTGATTTACAGATTTCCGAAATCGTTTCACATTAATTCTGTCTTTGAATGGAGACAGGAGAGAATCTTTATCTTCTGCCAAAGGAGTATAACTTAGTACTTTCCACCTCTTGATGCCCACATAAAAATAGATTTTTTTTTCCTTGAAAATATACTTAGTGCATCCTGGATGATTTTTCCATAATGAACATAGTAAAACTTTATATTGGATACCAAAAAAATAAGTTATGCAGTAGTAGAAACTTCTGATCAGAGTAGCAAATTCTGTGTTGCGGTTGGAGTAGAGTGAAATTGTTTTCCAACTTCAGTACACTGTCAAATCACTTGGAGGGTTTGTTAAAACAGACTGCTTGGCCCCAACCCAGAGTTGCTGACTCGGTAGGTCTTAGGTAAGACTGATGAGTTTGTTTTAATAACAGATTTTCAGGTGATATTGAAGCTATTGATTCTGGGGCTACACTTTTAAAACCAGTAGAGCAGTTGGTGTTTGGAGTAAGCAAACTTGTTGAAAATCCTGGTATTACCACATAACAGCCCTCTGACCTTGGATAGCTTATATAATCTCCCTGGAAGCAGTGTTTCAAATTTTGTAAAATGGGAACCATAAAAGCTGCCTGAGAAGGTGGTTGTGATCATTGAAATGCCAACAGCCATGTTTAGCACTTATTAGCTACACAATAACTTCTATCTCTTTTGTGCAGATGTATTCTTGTGTAAGTCATGACTCTTATGCCAAATAGATGAGCAGGAAAAAAAAAAAAATTCCTTGAGTTCTGTTTGTCAAGCTTCCAGTAAAGTAAGAAAAATTACAGTCGTGTGTGATGTATTCAGTAAATATCATTGATTACCTCATACAAAACAAACATTGCTCTAAGTTTGGGGAATGTAGTAGTGAAAAAACCTGGTCACTGATTTTGAGAATCTTTAAGTCCAGTTTAATATAATGAGTTGCTGATAAGGCATATAATCAAAATGGCTTCTTTTATTATTCAGGTTTCAGCCCAAATTTTATCTTCTACAAGAGGAACCCATCTCCATTAACCACCCAATCAAAAGAAGCCTACTCCCATCCCTCATATCCCCCCCTTTTTTTGTCCTGAAAGCCCTATTTTATTCTGTCATCTTGTTTATTGAAAATTGTGTTTATTTTTGCATTTGTATTTAACTATGAGAAAGAAGGATGTGATCTCTTTTATTTATTATTGAATACTAGTCCTCTGAAATGTTTGGAATATAGATGGTGGTCAATATATATATTTTTTGAGCAAATGAATGACTGGAAGTCTTTTAAAGAAATGTGCTTAGATTTCATAGGGGTGAAAACATGTGAACCAAGGACCCAAATAGGAGAAAAGCAACTGAAGGTGAGAAAAACACCAAGGGTTAGGACATTGAGGGGAAAGTGTAAGAGCCTATGTTAATGATCTATAAGCAGCCTGGTTATTTTGGGAAAAACAAAGGGAAGTGGGAGCAAAAATTACATCAGCATTATAGGAAAAATGTATCAACCTCTAACCAATGGAGAAAAATTGAGGAATGAGGGGAAATAATCAGTAGATATCTTAGTGTATGTACTTCCAGTAACTATAAAATTATTGAATTAAACTGAATGTCTGAATATAGTATGTAGAATCTCGCTTTGGTGACAGCAAAGGCAGAAAAGTAGACCTGATAATGTTGTGGCAATATTAGGAAAATTAATGACATAACAAAGGTGAGAGCTACCTGATGGAACAGTCCTAATATAATTTTTAAAAGGTTAATTTTTCTAATTATGAAAGTAATTTCTACTTATTATTTATTGGTGTTTATTTAAAATATTTAAACTAAAACATTCACATGTAAAAATGTCTAGTTGATATTTTGAATACTTCCCTTCCATAATTTTTTCTGTGCCTTTTTACATCTGAAATCGCGTTATAAATTAAATTTGTGTGTGTTTTTATTTAAATTATAACAAGGCATTCTCATCTTCAAAGTTATAATATGTAATGGCCACATAATACTCTATTGTTTGAGGATAATGTACTCAACATTTTCTTCTTTTATACTTATATTGAATACTTAGGTTGAATTGAATGTACTCCTATTGTTAGGCAGGTAGAAAATTTCTTGATTCTGTGTAATAGAGACACTGAAAGCAACAGCTGAAAATAAAATAGATATTTATATTTCTTTCTTTAAAAAGTTTGGACAAATAATTGCCTGTATTCTTGAAAGCCATCATGGGCTCAGGCTCCTTTTGTGTTACTGGTAAACAGTGACCTGGAATGTTGCTCTCGTGGACCTGATCCAAAGTGGTCCGTGATATTTTAGGATTAGCATAGTTCATGCAGAAATGCTGTACACTTTCGTTCATCTCCTGTAAGACTTTTTCATATAACCATGCTGTTAAGGGAATTGGGAGAATGCCTTTTTCTTGAGGTGAGGTGTGAGCGTCAAGTGCCCAGTTAAATACTATTATAATGGAATAATGACTGAATGGAGAGTGGTAGACAAATAGCAGTTTCTGCTATACATAGTCAAGTTTCTCATCAACAAGGCCACTTGTCTACAGATATCTTGTGGAAACCATTTCATTTTAGGCATTATAAAATTTGCTTTTAAAGGACACTATCATTGTCCAATTCATAATACATCTGCTATTTTCTTTAAGTACTATACTTGAAAATATTTCAAGAGTTCTGTTGTGGCTCAGTGGTAACAAAGCCAACTGATAGCCATGAGGACGCAGGTTTGATCCCTGTTTTCACTCAGTGGGTTAAGGATCTGACCTTGCCATGAGCTGTGATGTAGGTCACAGACACGGCTTAGATCCCACATTGCTATGGCTCCAATTCAACCCCTAGCCTGGGAATTTCCATGCCACAGGTTCAGCCCTAAAAAGACACCCCCCCCAAAAAAAATTAAATATTTAATTAATTATTGATTTGTGAGGAGCATAATGAGAGACCTAATATTTATGAGAGAACTCAGATTTGAAGCATTGTTTAAATTATTATAAGCCAGAATTGCTTTGAGATTAGAAGCTAGTTTACTTTTAAATTTATAATAGAAGTACATTAATGTTGTCAACTGGATTTTTTCTATCATAACATTTCATAGGAAAATAGATATTTAACAAGGTTTCTTCTCTCATCTAGTGTTTTAAGTATACATTTAATTGCCAACTAGTTAAAATATAATTTAAATTCAAAATTATTTTTGGGGACTTTAATTTCTGAAACAGATTCTAAAAGATAAATTAGTGAATTGTATAAAATAATAGTACACAGCCTGTTTTCTAAGGCTTGGTAGAGAAAAAAGATACAGTTGTGTCTATCAAGCATATTTGCAGCTATACTATTTGAAAACTGAGCAATAGATATTTTACAATGTCTAATTTTTGAGATATAAAAGTAGATCTTGCATTTTTTTGAGACCCTATTTTTTAGAGCAATTTTAGTTTCATAGTCAAATTGCAAGGGAAGTACAGTGATTTTCCGTATATTCCCTGTCCCCACGCATGCAGAACCCCCCGCCCCCCAGTTATTGATGTCACTACCAGAGTGGTACACTTGTTACAGCTGATGAACCTATTTTGACTCCTCATAATCACCTGTGTCTGTAATTTTTATTACAGTTCACTCTTGGTGTTATATAGTCTATGAGTTGGACAAATGTATAGGGACAAGTATTAATTAATACAGAATCATACAGAGCATTTTCACTTCCCTAAAAATCCTCTGTGTTCCACCTGTTCATTCCTCCCCCACACCCAATGCCTGGTAACCACTGACCTTTTTAGTGTATCTAGAGTTTTGTCTTTTCCAGAACGCCATGTAGTTGGAATCGCACAGTATGTAGCCTTTTCAGATTGGCTTCTTTCACATAGTAGTAAGCATTAAAGTACACTCCATGTCTTTCTGGATCCTTCATTTTTAAACCTTTGTTTTTTTCAGGATGTTGACCTCTGTAAGCATGGACGATACCTGTCATTTTCCACATTCAAATCTTTTTTGGCCCACCACAAATGCTCAGTAGCAGGTAGCTGAATCTCCAGTGAAACAGAGAAAAAATATCTGTACATACCAGAAAACATTTAAGAACTCTTTGCTGTTGTTATAACATGTAAAGATTTTTTTCAGTCATTTTGAATTCAATTGCTGGATCTATAGAAGGGGTATAATATATAGGCTTCAGTGGAAAATGACATTTTATTAGCCAAGAAGAATTAATCTTTCTTTTGCTTGGCGAAAATCTACCTTTGATTTAAAAGAAAAAACAAATTTTTTCTGTGGTTATTACATACTTGGGTATCATACTGTATCTGTTTTGTGAAATTTGTTCTATAATAAGAAAAGCCTTGCCACACATTGTATGCAGAGTTAGTCATGGCCATAATGATTAATATGTGGAGGAAGAAAGGGGAATCAGAGAAAAAAAAAAAAATAAAGAGAAGTGGCAATAAGGAATGTGAAGGGTGGAGATGGGGAACAAAATTCATTCCTTATTTTTTAAAAAACTCAATGCTATTTCAGATAGTTTTAATTCAATTTTTGTTTAGGTATATAGAAAGAAACTATCTGGGATCCAATGTGCTATATTCACCCCAAAATTAGTCTGTTATCATTATTTACAAAAGTATTATTAAAAATACACCGTTCAGGGGAGTACCCATTGTGGCTCAGTGGGTTACAAACCTGACTAGTATCCATGAGGATGCTCAGTGGGTTAAGGATCTGGTACTGCTGAGAGCTGTGGTGTAGTTTGCAGATGCGGCTCGGATCCCGCATTGCTGTGGCTGTGGTGTAGGCAGGCAGCTACAGCTCCGATTCAGCCCCTAGCCTGGGAACTTCCATATGCTGCAGACCTAAAAAAAGCAACAAACAAGCAAACAAATACAATGTTCAAAATTAATTAAATTATAATATTTGAGGGAACACTTAGCCATTGAAATTTTTTTGATTTATTATTAAAACCTTGCTAGAACTAGGAATAGTACTTTAATATCAGCACAAGATGAGCATGCTATCCTGTGATTATACATTACCTACACTTTCCTCCCCAAACTGTGACAGTGGTTACAATTCATTCCATAGCACCTCAAGAGGAAGACATAAGAAAGGGGAGGAGGAAGCCTAACAGCTTTTTGTAAATGTTTTCAAGATCTTAAGCACATCACTGTGGTGAATTGAGGTTCCTCTGAAGCTCTGTGTTAAACTTCATTCTACCCGCTCAGTGGAACAGAGTGGGAATCCTTACGTTTTTCCATTCTGGCATATGGCTATCAGCTTAGTGACATTATCTCCTGCTCTCCTTTCCACACCTCTTATAATAGGTAGTTTGGAGAATCAAGTTCTTACCTTTAATTTCTTGTTCATATGATGCCCACCATTATTTTGATTACCCCTCAAGCAATCTGACAGCTACAAATTGGTTTTTCTTTCTGATTTATATGTAGAGAAAGAGTTAACTTCACCCAAGTAGAATCACTCTATTAAAACCTGCAAGGAGGAAGAGAAAATTAAGAATTTTATTTAGAAAAAAATTAGACAAGCTGTTCGTAAAAGAGCTCTTGATATTTTTTAATTGAATCTATGAAAGAAGGATGCTTTTGTGACATATCTGGAAATCTGTTGCAGTTTTTAAAACTTAATTGTGCAAATGAATGTTTGAAAACCTGATTTTGTATTTTAATAAGTTATTATTAAATATTTATTAATATATGTTTTCCATTTCAAACTCTTCTGTTTATGATATTTAAGTGTTCTTTGACCTCATTTAAATATTGCATTGCAGCAGGACTTTTTAGAATTTTTATGACATGAATGTCATATTTCCAAATAGCATATTTTTTAATAAAAGTTGAGAGTAAATACTGATGACTCAGATTGTGGTTACCTTTGCAAAGCAGCTATTTAAGTGATGGATTAGGTTTAAATGATATGTTTTAAATGTTTGCTAAAGAGTTTCTATTTTATTCACAAAATACACTTAGAGTTTATGATACAGACTCTAGTGAAACATTAGCAAAAAAGCACATTTGAAACCACAAACTCTTCCCAGATATGTCGCCTATTCTGGACGTGTGAGACGATATTGTCAGATAATAGATTGACTATGTGGGAGTTCATCCTTCACTTCAATGGATGTGAACTTGAGGAAGACACCTAAATTTCTGTGTGTTAATTCCTTCATGCTTTTAATATATACTTAGTTTACCCATCATTTGTCTTTCTCATTGCAAATTGCAGCCTGTGTTACTGTTATTTTATCTGAAATTCCATACCACTTCTAAATTGTAGAGTATATAGGACATACTATATGTGGCACCACTTTTAACATTAGCACGATTTAGGCTCATATTGTCTCCTATTTTTGAGTGTATTTATTTGTTAACAGTCTCATTGATATAGATGCTCATATCTCTAAGGTTGTTAATCCATAGAAAATTTAAACATGTAATGTTGAGGGATGTTGTGAATATTTTAATGTATGTGTGTGTAATTCTTCAGTAAGTTTTCTCTTACTGTGTATGACCTAAGGGAAATCCACAGTTTGATGTATAGATATTATCCATCTTTATCATTGGATAATAATCATTGGTTATTTAATGCCACCAAAGTTCTTCTTGAAACTTGTATAAAGGACTAGATGCAAATAATAACAAAAGTCAAGCAATTGCAAAGAAAGAAAAAAAAGTTAAAGAAGTGTGTCAAAGTGCAATTATGTAGTCAAAAGCTAGGTAATTATTGCCCAGTAACACTGACTGTTAATTTTGTTAGTTATGGTACCTACATGATGAAAAATACAGAGCTGAATTCAGAGCAATTGCCTATCATTCTAATGAGAAGATACATACTGGCAAGCTGTCCTTTTGCAGTCCCTCAGCCTTCAGTCAAGATAATTTCATTTATCTTCCAAGTTACTGTAACCTTGTAGCCTAGAACAATATACCCAAACATTTCACCTCCTTGACCACATTCAAGAAAGCTTGTTTGTCTTGGGCATAATATTTTAGCCTATCCTCAATCTCAGACTATCACTCTAACTGATTTATTTCTAACCAGAATAATATGAGTATAAAAATATATGTAATGTGAAGCCTGAAGTATTGAAGCCCTGAATGTATTTATACTGCTTTACAGTACATGTGATTTAGAGCTAATGGACTATCTTGACATTTTATAAGCATTTAGCTTTCGGAAAAATCACATCCTAGGTCACAAAGTACATTATGATTTTAAAATATTATATAGCTTCCCACTTTTGGAAGGACATTGGTTTAATGGTTAGGAGAGTCATTCATTGAAAGTGATTCTTAACCTTTAGCGGATGGGTAAAGTTGTCAACATTTCAAATAAAATGGGATCTTTTAAAAAATTCTAAAAAATGCATTGCTCATATTCTCAATACTAAAGAGGCAACTATCAGAGTTAATATATCCTACCACATATATTATAATAATACTTTAGGACAAAGCTGCCATTTGGGAACTGTCAGGAAAATGAAGTCAGACAAATCAGTGTCTCTTGGTTGTGTTGTGAATCTTTTAGGTTGTTTTCTATCTCCTCAAAGTCATTATCTGTTCTTTATCTGGTACTGCCATTTTCTAAAGTTCAAAATTAGTATAAATTATCTTTATTTATTGAGTTAAATTATCCATGATCTGAAGTCAGTTATCATTGGATTTAAATGATCAGAAATATTATTTTAACAGAATCAGGCAGGCTAACTATTATAAGAAAAGAAAAAGCAATAACTCTGAGATCTCACGGAATCACCTGCTCACATCATACACAAGTACCAAAGGTCTTTGTTCCCCACAGTGAGGTGGTTCCTTCCCTCTAATGCCTCTATTGTCTTCTACCCAGGGTTGAATCCAGCCTACGTTTTGTTTTTTGTACAGTCACAGAACTAAGATTGTTTTTCATCTATTTAAAGGGTTGTAAAAATAAAGAAAGAATAGTATGTGTTAGAGTCCTTATACATCCTACAAAACCTACAATATTTACTACTGGACCCTTTCCATAAAAAATGTTCTGAACCCTTCCCTAGTGCTTTGGGATCCTTTGCTGGATTGTTTGCATCAGGCCAGGTGACCTGAAGAGAGAGAAAATAGCTGGGAAATTCACCAGGAATTTCCAAGGGCATGGAAATTGCATTTATCCTTTTCACTAATTTCATTGTTCAAAACTCAGTTACTTGGCCAGACCCAACCAAAAAGAAAACTAGGAGACATGATAGAACTAGATACTCAAGAGGAAAAGGAAACAGATGTGACAACTAACTAGCTAGTCTCTGTCATAGTGACAATGTAACCAACACAGTGACTCCCATGAAAGAAATTTTGCAGAATTGTACATTTTGAAAGAATAATTTTGGAAAGAATGTTTCATTGTGATGGACACTTCTAGTCTATGCTGTTCACATCTCTTTCCAGTCATCCAGGTGAATAAACAATTCTGCACCCTCTTACAGCAAGTCAAGAACATGTAACATAAATTAATAGTTTGGGGTACCACTTTTAGCACCTGCCTTTTAATCTACTCCACTAAACCAGGCCTAAAACTACTTCTCAGTTCCTTTTTGTATTCAGACAAAAGGTAGAAGACTGTTTATTGTCTCTTTGACCATACAATTTGGTTAATATTATTAAAAGATAAGATGAGATATATTAAAAATACTTAGTTTATAGGAGAAAAAATGGACTCAAATTGGGTAGAACCAACTGGAAGTGGTTAAGAGTGATCTGACAACAGGAACCAGGGGGACGACTTTTATAGAAGAAAAAATTATTTAATTGGCTGTAGTTTAAATCCCAGTTGTTCATTTATGATTAGTTGTCCTCAGCATTTTGACTTTGTAACGCTGAGACCTTTATAGGCTTGGATTTTGGTTTGCTTACATAGACCATCATGGAATTAGAGTCTCCTGTTTAGCTAATTTAACCACATATTCACTTTTGATACCCACAGGATCCCCATGATTTTCTTAAATTATGTTTTTCAGTCTTTGAGTTTTTTTTTTTTTTTTTTTGGAAAGCTGTGTCTCTGTCAGCATCAGTTTCACCCCTCCACCCCCCACAACCATCATGAACCCTGAAGGGTCTTGCATTTTACCCATCTTGAAAGCTCTCAAGTAAACCTATTATAGTTTAATGGATCCTGGTAGAAGTCAGTGACTCTTGGGTCAATGACAAAGAACTTTGTTACTGACAGCACAGTAAACATCATGAAATTGCGTGTATTTTCACATCATGTAATGTGTATATGTGTATCAACTCCCCCTGAACCTAAATCCTGTGGGAGCGAGACAGGTGGGCCCAGATGAATGATTGCACACACAGTGGGTGGCATTTCAGGAGAACTGTGAGCTTAGGGAAACTGAGTTTTCTATATATAAGTGTGCCTGCTTTTAGTTTTGGAAGGAAAAGGCAGTAGGCAAACACATCTTTTGCACTGAAGAAAAGTACTGTGTATTCCAAGGCTGTTTGCTCTATAAACATCCTCATGAATGGAGTCTAAAGTGAAAGGCAGTTGGTGCCACATTGGCAAGACAGATAAAATGACAAGAGACTCACAGAAAACTTTTCTCCAGTATTATCATCATTGCATTGCTGTATCTTCAAAATTTGTCAGGCAATATACAGGTCTGCCTTGGAGGCCCATTTAATAGAAGGCATAAGTAGATTAATTAAAATCTATACTTGCTGTTTATGGGAGAAATCTGAAACCATGATTTCTAGTATTGACACAGTTGTTTGCTAGGCTAACTTTATGGCAGTGCAGAATGATTAAATTTCCTTAAAATTGATTTACATAGTTTTAACATGTAATTAGGTTGTTTGCCTTGTCAACAGCCATAGGTGTGACTCAGATTTTATTGAATGGTATACAAATGTCTCACAGATAAACACAGAGAAGTCTTTCTCAGTGAATATAATTTGTGATCAATTACCAGAAACTCTTCCCTAGTTTAGAATTCCGACTTGCAGACTTGTTCAAGCTGGAATCTGGCTAAGGCTGCAAATCACTACTTGTGGTATGGTATACTGATTCAACAAGACTTTCACATACCAAGTGATCTATATTAGTGCTCACTGTTCAAGAAGAAGCAAAATGAGAACAACGTACATGTTATGTTGCAAGTATAATTCTTCCATTTTTCTTGGCTTTAAGTGATAAAAATGCTGGATGTGTTCATCTATAGCAGGATATTCTCAGCTGAGTGCAAAGTAGAATTCAACATTTGTCTGATAAATGAGTGATTGGCAGCACACAGATGTCCATGTGCATCAGTTGATTTGCATGTGGAATAGAGAACTTCTAGAATAAAGTTTTGCCTATGAGAACTTGCAGAATATAACCTAAAAATCAAAAGAAAATGAAATGCTTTAGAAAGCTAGGCATCGTGACCCCTGCCTCGTCCCTCCTTAAATTCATTGGAAAACATTGGCATGCTTATTGTAGAGAGCTATTTAAGTGGCAAAGCAAGACACAGGTCAGGAAATCATGGCATCCTGTAATATTGGTGTGGTGAGATCTCAAGGGCTTTGGGAAATGGAATGAAACCTTGAGGAAACTGCTGTGCCAAGCAAGGCAGTAGAGAGTTTGTGGAAATGGATTTTTGTTGTAAACACAATTGAGAAAGCCCTTGAGACCTCTAGAGATATTTGAGGAAGGTGCAATTTTGTACCATTCAATTTAAGAAAATCTGATGTTTCTATTATGACCTCATTGTGCCCAAAGGCTACTTAAATGTGAGAATATTTGGATTTTTACTTCTTGGCATTAATATATACCTTACATCTGTTTTCAGGATTCGGCTTTCCCCATCGTTTTCCAGCTATTTTCTTTCTTTTACATAAGAATGTGTCAGCAAATTCTATTAATTTTAGCTCTATGTGTGAGTAAATTGTTAAGCTTTTTGAAAAGTGATTTACTACTTAAGCTTTTAAGATAATTATCTTGGAAAATAATTATTTGTTAGACTTAACACCATGACTATAAGACAAGAACATTTTATTTTATTTTATTTATTTTTTTTTTATTTTTGCATTATAGCTGGTTTACAGATTTCTGTCAGGTTTTCCAACTGCACCATGTGGTGACCCGATTACATGTACATATATGGATTTGTCACATGTAATTAGATATAGTTCCCCATGCATTACAGTTGGAGCTCCTTGCTATTCCATCATTAAAGCAGTAGGTATCCCCACTCCTTCCCACCCCTCCCCCACCCCTCCCCCGCCCCCTTGGCAACCACAAGTCTGTTCCTCAAGTTCGTGATTTTCTTTTCTGTTGAGATGTTCATTTGTGTAGTGTTTTATTCTCCAGTTATAAGAGATTTCATATGACATCTGTCTTTCTCCTTCTGACTTGCTTCACTCAGTATGAGGGTCTCTAATTCCATCCATGTTGC
>PVHT021183696.1:24911960-25031734 GCA_004024745.2 Catagonus wagneri | reverse complement strand
GGAGTGCTGGTTACGGTCCTAATTGCCTTTCTCTCTCACCTTTTTTTTTTTCTTCACTTGTTCTACCCAGTTATTTCAGGGGTTTCTTGCAGTTTTTGGAGGTTTAAATTGATCAGCATTCAGATGATGATTTGTCCAACTTGTTTTATATTTAGATGCGTTTTTTGATGTATTTGTGGGAGAGGGAGAGCGCGACCTCCTACTCCTCCGCCATCTTGCCGCCTCCGGTTCCAAGACAAGAACATTTTAAAAATTGATAGACTGATATCGTCAATCACTTTTTGTATCCAGGAATGTTCAGAATTCAGGTTTTGATTTACCAGATATTTGCAAAACAAGCACAAATGACACAAACCACATAACAAGTGAAGCTGTGATATAAGTGATATTTAAAAAACAGAGGGGAGTTCCCATCATGACTCAGCAGAAACGAATCTGATGAGCATCCGTGAGGACACAGGTTTAATCCCTGGCCTTGCTCAGTGGGCTAAGGATCCAGCATTGCCATGATCTGTGGTGTAGGTCGCAGACCTGGCTTGGATTCCAAGTTGCTGTGGCGGTGGTGTAGGCCAGTATCTACAGCTCCAATTTGACCCCTAGCCTGGGAACCCTCCATGTGCTCTGGGCACGGCCCCAAAAAGACAAAAAAAAAAAAAATTAAATACTAAAAAATTAAAAATGGAAGAAGTAACTCTATCTTCTTAGAGTATGAAGAAATATTTTATGAAGACCTTATAAAGACATAGGTAAAATTACACTCTGTTCAAAATCAGTGTTCATTGTGGTCATGAGAACTTCTCAACCGAGGTAGTATTACTCTTTGAGTTGTACTTTCAAAGATTAAAAATACTTGCAAAAATCTGAAGTTCAGGGAGGAGGCACTTGAAAAGTGTGGACCTGTTTCAGGAAATGCACTATGACTTGGTCACTATAGTCACTGATCAAATAGTAGGAATGAATGATGGATGAAAGAAACAGAAAAAAATGCTTTCAAGGTTTAAGACTAAAAATAAGGAAGTGAATGTAGTTTTGGAAAGTAAGTATTCAGTCTGGGATGAAGTGCCCATTGGGCAGTTAAAACTGTGTTAGGAAAAATATGAAAGTCAGTGATTCAGAAGACATCAAGGTATGTTAATAAGAGTGACTATTTATGATTTGCTTCTACTGTAGATTCTATACAGGGAGTTTAATATACATACAATTTTTAATCCTTTAATCCTCATGTAGTAGACATTCATACAAATATGTATTCACATGTACATTCATATTCCTATATATATACTTGTATATATGTGAAATTGATTATTTATGATGCTAAGTAATTTAATAATTACTGCTCAGTTTTTCTAGACTTGGATTTCAATCTATATCTATATAACTCACTGTGAAGCCTGCATATTCTTAACTCCTAAGCTCTCCCGTCTCGTCTCTTATGATAATGGTTTAAATTTTGAATGAAGCAGAAATCAGAGACAAGGAGCAAGGGCTTGAGGAAAAAAAAAGAGAAAAGAACTCAGGATTCAAGGACGTGTGTGGAGGTGGGAATATCCATGTGAATGAGGCCAAGACAGAAACTCAAACAGGAATAAAACTCTTCTGTGAATCTCAGGAGATCCTAGGCTTGGGACAAGCCTACCTAAAGCCCAGGAAAGTCAGTTCTTTCTGTAGCAGGCTTTCTTTCTTCACTCTCTATAACCAGGCTTTCCAAAATGTGTGAGTGTGAAGTGAAGTATGTGCATGTGTGTGTGTGAGTGTGTGGCAAGGATGGGCGGAGGATCATTTTTCAGCCCAGAGGAAATACTGCCAATAAAAATTTTAAGTCCTGGTTGAATTACAGCAGAAATTGTTATAGGTGCTAAAATTTGCATTGATTTCCCTAGATGTGATCAGATGAAATGTTTTCCATCTTTTACTGGAAAATACATCTGAAGAAGGACATAAACTTAAGCCTTCTAGTTTTTGAAAGAAAAAGAACTTTCAGAGACTGAAATAGTGTCCTGAGGTTAACACCAAAAATAATCCCTGGAGCCTAAGAGAATGTCACAGAGAATGGATGGTGTTATTATAGCAAAAAAACAAGTTTTTCAGTATATGTCTCTTCTTCCTACTTGAACTAATTTAATTGCTGAAAGTTTTATTTATGAAATTTCCTTTAATTTTTTTCTTTCTGTAACTCTCTGTGCTTCAATTTTATTGGCTTCAATATTTCTTCTTCCAAGCATGGCTAACTGGAAGTTTGTATTGTCAGGTACTTTATCATTTGAAATTGTAGAAGTCCTCCTTTTTAGACAGGCCATCTCTATTCCCAAGTGATCTCAGTGTGTCTTTAATCTACTCACTCTCCTCTATCAGGTAGCTCCGTGGGGGTCCTTAAATGGATCAGGCTTTGTCCTCACAGGCCAATTAGCTCAGGCTTTGATCACACAAAAGAAGTCACTCAAGATCAGCCTTGTCCTTCTGGAAGCTTCTCACTTGGGACCTCTAAAGGAAGCTTTCTTTGTTTTCTTATTTTTCATTGAGAATTGAGCAATCTCTAGTGGAAAGTATATTAGTTTTCCAAGGTTCATAACAGTGACAGTGTTTTAGAATCCAACAAGAACCTTTTTTACAAATATTAAAAAAACAAATAATTATTGTCAGTAATCCTTACCCGGATGCACTGGAGATAAGTCTCAGATATTCCTTGTATTTACTTTTGGAAACTGAGGTCAAGATTTTTTTCAGCTGGGGGTTATTGACTTTCTGTCTTTTTTGCTTCCATGAATGAATACCCTTTTGGCCTTCAAAATCATGTCTGATGCCATGTAGTCAACAGTCACATAATATAGCAGTTAGAAATGTGGGCAGTATCTTAAGTTCCGTCATGGCTCAGTGGGTAACGTACCCGACTGTAATCCACAAGGACGGGGGTTGTATCCCTGGCCTCGCTCAGTGGGTTAAGGATCTGGTGTTGCCGTGAGCTGTGGTGTTGGTCGTAGGTCGGCAGCTGCAGCTCCAACTGGACCCCTAGCCTGGAAGCCTCCACGTGCCACAAGTATGGCCCTAAAAAGGCAAAAAAAAAAAAAATGTGGACAGTATCTATCAAAAAGATGTATTTTATTGTCCAGAGCTACCAGATAATTAGGAACCATTTCGTGTTTCACAGTCTTTCATCATGTTTTCTCCACTGAGGTTTGCAGATAACTCTTCCAAGTCAATCGTATTATGAGACTCTACCTTACATTTTACACCCTCCTAAGGGATCTAAGAAACTTGACCTTTCACAGCCATCTCTTCACCAATAAGAAGGCCAAGAATGTGCCCAATGTACTCACAGAGTGACAACATGAAAGCAGAAGAAATTACTCTGTAAACTCCCTGTGAGGCCTGCTGTTACAACAGGGCCACTTTGCATCAATTGGGAATAAAAGCATAATGGTCTACTCCCTAATGTGTGGATGATGCCGCCTGATCCATACAAGCACAGCATGAAGAAGGCTATGGCTACATTGGAATCAAAGGTTCATAGCGTTTTGTTGCTGAACACCTGTGGAGAAATACCATTTAGACAAAATTTGAAAAAATGGATTATATCCTTTTATGATTAGCAGTCCTTGCTGGGAATTAGATTTGTTTTCAGGAAAATAGCTGGAAGATAGATTATCCAAGTACCAGTTCACATTCTGATGTACATTTTTCACTGAGCCCACCTTCTTATCACCTCCCGTGTTTCTAAACTCTAAGGCATAGATTCTACTTCTTTGACCTCAGTATTTATTATTAAATGCTGCCTCCGGTACTGGAGAACAAACACACAAATAAATACATGGTGACAAAAACATTTTTACTTCATGCCAAAGGATTATCCATTCTATTTTAGATACAAAGTGTTAGGAAAGGTTTTGTTGAAATGTTACATTATGTCATTAGTGGGTATATAGAAGTGGGCGAGTGTTCCCATTTTTTAATTATGGGAGATAGCATTTAAAAATTACAAATTTGAAACTGGTTTGCAAAATGTGATTCTATAATTCAGAACAAAGGAATTGTGAAACTTGCCTGTTAAGGGTCAAAACTGCTGTTCTAAACTGAAGTGTTCAGTGTGACTTTGTTCTCCTTGTTTTACCAGAGATCATTTTATAAATTTCTAAGAGTGATGGATTTAAAATAACAACAGTCATCAACAAGAAGAAAAAGGGGTAGTTATGTGAGGTGGTGGATATGTCAACTATTTTATGGTAATCATTTCACAGTATGTATGTATATCAAATCACCATGTTATGTGCTTTAAGGTTAATAATGTATGTCACTTATGTCTTAATAAAGCTGGAGATAATGAAAAAAAAATCATCTGTAATTAGCATGAAGACTAAATGAGATATGGATTAAAATGTTAATCACAGCTCTTGGGACATAGCAAATGCTTAATAAATGTGCTATTATTGCTATTAAACATAAAAATAAATAACAATAAGGAAACAAGATAGACAAAAGTCTTGGTCATACCCCATCCTGTCCTGAGCATCTGGAAGGGGATCAAGTAAGGAAGGACCACACAGAAATAGATCATTGATTTTAGGAAAGGTCTAGTAATCATTTTTGCAATGTAATATTTGGCGGATTTATATTTTCCTATATGTAGGTCCCAAATTCACACTGCATATTAAATCTAATGTTTAAAATAGCATTTATTATATCTCTGAAAAGGTACAACTATATGAGAATGTTGAGTCGGACTCTTCCAACACTTCAGGAACGACAGATGAATAAAGCCAACACTGAAAAGCAATATACTACACACGTGCTACAAACTGCTGCCCTTGAGACTTCAGACACGTGCAGATTCTGCCCAACCACTATTCACTGTCACTCCATAGTATACCCTACCTAATCAATATCAGCCTACTGGTGTTCCCATCATGGCTCAGCAGAAATGAATCAGACTAGTATCCATGAGAACACAGGTTTGATCCCTGGCCTCACTCAGTGGGTTAAGGATCTGACATTGTTGTAGCTGTGGTGTAGGCTGGCAGCTACAGCTCCGATTTGACCCCTAGCCTAGGAACATCCATATGTTGTGGGTGCAGCCCTAAAAAGTCAAAAAAAAAAAAAAAGAAAAGAAAAAAGAAAGAAAAAAGGAGCCCTGAAAAGATGAGAAGAAAAAAAAAAAGGTCTATTTAAGAAGACTGGGGAAGAAAGAAAATTGATTGCACTTCATTGAGAAGACAGTGATTTGGAGAGAATCTGTCTTCCTACCTGCAAGTTCTCTGGTCAGCTTGGGGTGTGCAGCTGAGGGGAGGGAGCAGTCCTTAAAAAATCACTCTTAGGTTTTTGCCTTACATAGGGAAAACTTAACATCTGAATTCACATCTCAAATATAGGTTAGTTGGAGAAACTGGCAAGACCTCACCGCCATAAAGAAAGAAGAATTAGATTTGTTCTATGAATGGAAAAATTGAAGGGAAATTAGTACACTTCTCTCTAAGAGGGTTCATTGGCATCAGGGAAAGCAAGAGTAAGGCTTAAGTCATTCCCCAAAATACCATTCCCACAACCTATGGGGGAATCTACTGGTACCAGGGTAAACTGGGATAAATTAAAAAGGAGCGTCACATCCCATATCAACATACAACTAGTTATCTATTAATTCATTCCTTTTCCCTGCTTTCACCATTGGAGTCTGCCCACAAAGAAAGCATGGCATGTTTTCAGCTGTTCCTTTCGTATGCAGTTCCATCTAAATACAATTGTAAATTGTTATGAAGCATGGATAGTGAAGACTTTGAATCAGCTATATTATTGGGCAATATTATTTATTTGAAATGTATAAAAACTTAATGGAATCTGATGAAATGCCACAAAGAATGAAAAGGGCAATTTGTTATACTGTAATTAAAAGTAGATTATATCACTGGAGTTCCTGTTATGGCGCAGTGAGTTATGAACCCAACTACTATCCACGAGGGTGGAGGTTCTATCGCTGTCCTCACTCAGTGGATTAAGGATCCTGCATTTCTGTGAGCTGTGATGTAGGTAGCAGATGTGACTCAGATCCCACATTGCTGTGGCTGTGGTGTAGGCTGGCAGTACAGTACTGATTCAACCTCTAGCCTGGAAACTTACGTATGCCACAAGTATGGCCTGAAAAAGAAAAAAAAGTAGAAAAAAGTAGTTTACATCACATTTTGTGTTCCCATTTCAAAGAGTAGAAACTCCTCAATAACCTCAGAACACATGGCATCTTTCTCCAAATTTTTATTCCTTTGGACCATTTTGATGATCTTAATGTCCAAGATCTTTGGGCAGAGAGCCAAGATTTAAACTGTGGATAACTCTTTTCTCTGCAGCCAAAAGTGCCTAAATAAAACCTATGTAATATGTAATATATTTTTAAAAGCTTTTCTTCAAAAGGTGGTTCTAGATATACTAAAATGATGGAAGTAAATATCAAAACAAAAGACAACAGAAGGAGTATCAAAATGAAAACAACCTATACAGGTGGTGGTGAAATTATGAGCAACTTCTTTTTCATATTCTTTCCCCTGCTAAATTAAAAAAAAAAAAAAAACAGTAATAATAACCAGCATTAATTGAACATCTATTAAATGTGAGACAATTCTAAGAACTTTACTTATATCCATTCAACTCATCATAACAATCCTAGAAGGAAGAAAAAACATTATTACCCTTATTTTGCAAACAATTAAACAATCCTAGAGAGATTACGTAGCATTTACAAGACCATATAGCTAATTATTTATAAAGCCTGACTTTAAGCAACATTATTTCAGAACTATGAGCTTCAAATTTATTTAAGATTTAAAGCATCAAATTCTATTTATCTGGAAAATGGGTCAGGAACTGGGAAGGTCCTAAAATTTTATCCTAGTTGAAGGATAACAAGTTAGCCTTACCACAATATCATGGCAGAAGGTATGAGACTCCTGGGTCAGAAACAAAGGACATTTTTTAACCCACAGCAATAGTAGTGGCAAGGGCATCATCATTTTCCTTGTGTCAGTTTTCTTGGACCCCAATTTCCACAGGACAACATGAAGAGATTCAGGGGACAGCTGTACATTTGATGGATTGCTTTACAGAAGAGAAATTCTGTGCTCATAATGGACAATAAGTATGACTTCCTGTTGCTCCAAAGAGAGACTGTCTCTAAGTTCAAAGGCTCTAAATATGTCTCAGAGGGAGACATATTTCTGTCGTCCAAGGCTGTTCACTATACAAACATTCTGAAAAGGTATTCGGAAACAAACACCATCAGTGCTCTCCTCATAGGTGTGTAGAAACATAAGAGAACAAGGAGAATTGTCTCCTGATATAGCCTCGTACACCCCCTTGACAATGAGAATGTCTAAAAATGTTATAATTAGTGACTCAGTTGCGAGTGAATTTAGAATTTTTGCTTTTCTTCTTAGGACTTTTTTTGGCCCAAAAATAATTGCTTTGCTTTGTTATTTGTATTGGATTGTTTATATCTGTTTTCCACAACCAATATGTCCCTTTTTCCTTTTCTTCATCTTTTTAACACAATGAGAATATTGCATCCTCTTTAGTGGAGACCCAGGCTTTCAAACTTTGAAATGTATTTCCAGTTGTAACTGACATTTTTATGTGGTTAAGAAAAACGGTTTCCGTTATAAACCATGTGATATTTTATAATGACTTGTACCAGCATTGCTGAGTTTCAGCTTTATTTATTTATTTACTTACTTGCTTTTTAGGGCTGTACCTGCAGCATATGGAGGTTCCCAGGCCAGGGGTCTAATCAGAGCTGTAGCCGCTGGCCTATACCACAGCCACAGCAATGCAGTGTCCGAGCTGCCTCTGTGACCTACACCACAGCTCACAGCAATGCCAGATCCTTAACCCACTGGGCAAGGCCAGGGATGGAACCCACATCCTCATGGATCCTAATCGGGTTCGTTAACCGCTGAACTATGAAGGGAACTCCAAGTTTCAACTTGATGAATTCAAACTTACTTTCCCTTGCTGTTCAATTGATGTTCAATACAAATACTAATATTAAAGTATGATACTTAGGGAGTTCCCATCGTGGCTCAGCGGAAATGAATCTGACTGGTAACCTTGAGGATCTAGGTTCCATTCCTGGCCTTGCTCAGTGGATTAAGAATCCAGCATTGCTGTGAGCTGTGGTGTAGGTCTCAGATACGGCTCTGATCTGGCGTTTCTATGGCTCTGGTGTAGGCTGCCAGCTGCAGCTCTGATTTGACCCCTGGCCTGGGAACCTCCATATGCTGCAGGTGTGGCCCTAAAAAAAAAAAAAGACAAAAAAGTAATACTTAGTATAATCATTAATGATTTGGAATTTGATAGATACCGTAGAAGGCTTAAAGCATTAATTATTTTAATGGGGGCTAATATTTTATCACGTATTTAAAAATACATTTAAATATTTTAAAAAATATTGAAAATAATGACCTACTGTCCAAAGCCAAAGAGAAATCAGACAAGACTTTAGTGAAGGAAGTAAGAATGCTGATGAGATAGTATTCACCACCTCCTTTTTCTGTTTAGTTTTTATAGAAATTTGTTCATGAAAACAAACTCATCTGGTTATCAAAAGAAGGCTATGTTGTTATCTGACTCTTGTCATAAAAGGAACCTACCAGGAGATGATTGGGACACATAACAACGTGTCTTAGAAATATGAATAAAGTCAGCATACACTTTTAACTTCAGTATTTTATTACGAATCAATAGTCATAACTTCTTATGATTGCATAGACCTTCAATTTTACCAAGCACATTCACAAGAATTTTCTCTTAGTCCTCACAATAAAATAATGATATATGTGGTGTGAGCATCCTTTTATAGGTACAGAAATCGAAGCACAGAAAGTTTATATAATTGTACCAATATTGCATGTGGCTGAATAGCAGCCATGGGATTCATCTCTAAATCATCTGAGAAAAAAGAAAAGGAGAGTAATATTAAAAAGCCCAAGCAGAAACTCTGGATTTTGGCTTTTTATCCTGTAGGTACATAACGATTACCTACGTTTATAACCTTTGAACATAACCTTCTTGAGAGAGAGATTGAAAATAGAATTATTTTCTTTTCCTATTCCTAATTATACCAGAATTGGGGGATTAATATAATAGTCTCATATAATATAAAAGTCAAGACAACTAGTAGTCTTTGTGGCTTCGGGGTAAAGGGGTTCTCAAACTTGATTGAATATCAGAATCCCCTGATGAACTCTAAAAATTATTGGTACTGCTCTCTGGATATTTTGATTGACCGAACTTGGAATGGGGCTGTAGAATTATAATATTTTTTAAGTATTTTTTTAACCTCTGCAGGGATTCTAATAATTAGAAAGCATTTCCTCCAATAAAGTACATTTAGGAATTGTCTGCATTATCTGCTCTGCAATATAATCTTTTGGGTGATTAGAGTGAGAACTGAGAACACCTATATTTCGCAAGGCTTATGTTTCTGTTTTATGTCTTTATCGTTTGATCTTTCTTATAAATATACATATCAACATATACAAGTATATAAATTTACTTTTTTTTAATACTCATATAGTAGGAAGAGCTGATGTGGGTTTAAATTCCACACATACCTACTATTAGCCATGTGATTTTGAATAAATTATGTAACCTATAAGGCTTTCAGTTCTGTGAGTTTTAAAAGGAAGATGCTATTAACAATCCCACAAATTTGTCGTGAAGTTTAAGTCTGAAAATAAAACCAGAGTGCTCGGGACATAGCTGATCTTCAATACATTTTAATGATAATTTTATCATGTCGTGTCTTTATTTCATCAAAAATACCATATTTATAATCAAACACAAAGTGTTCAAAGAAAACTTTATTACATCTCATTGGGAACAGTTATACTGAACTCAAATGGATATACTTTATTTGCCAACCTAGTAAATGGAAACATCTCAATGCCTGTAGGCTAACTCTGCTCCTCAGGTTAAGAAGGAATAGTCTTACAAATATGTACTTATCTCTTAAATTGTATTTATAGCCTGGCCAGTGTCTGCAGAATTAGATATAGCTGAGCTTCCATCTTAAGGGAGAAAACTACCACCATAGATTAAAAAACTGGCCATTACCATCATCAGGTACGCATCTCCTTTTTGGTACTAGTATTCCTCCACCACTCTGTTTCCTTCCCCCCTGCTTGATCTCAGTCTGATGTGTCCTTTTTGTTTATTGAGGGGTAGAATCTTAGCTATGGATTAACTTTTTTTTTTGTCTTTTTGCCTTTTTATGTAGAGCCGCACCTGCGGCATTTGGAGGTTCCCAGGCTAGGGGTCTAACAGGAGCTGTAGCTGACAGCCTTCACCACAGCCACAGCAATGCGGGATCCAAGCCGCATCTGCAACCTACACCACAGCTCACGGCAATGCCGGATCCTTAACCCACTGAGCAAGGCCAGGGATCGAACCCGCAACCTCATGGTTCTTAGATTTGTAAACCACTGAGCCACGAAGGGAACTCCACAGATTAACTTTTTGATAAAGCATTTTGAAAACATTTTTTCTTGAACATGGGATAGTTAGGTAGAGCTGCTCATAAGATCCTCCAGTTTGATATTTAATCCCTTATCCACATTTGGATGAAGATGAGTTGAACTGTTTATTTCAGTATACTACTTATGACTATTGCCTTACTAAAATGACATGAAAAAATTTGTTTTGAAAACTTGAGTCTCTCTCTTGAGTTCATGAATGATTAATGAAGTGGCCTTTATGTGCAATATACTGTGGATTGCAGAAACAGCAACTATGGTCCTTTATGAGACTGAGTTTTGCTACTGAGTTCCCCATAAATATCAAGTTATAAATAAACTGTGCCTCACAAGTGCTTCAACTGATTCCAGGCTGCTCTCTAATTGGCTTGCCACAGATGGCTGTAACCAAATAACTAACAATTAGATTACTCCATTGTTACAAGTTTACTTTGAAAATAACAAGGCATGTGTGGCTTTTGACAAGAGGTTGCAGAAGAAAGGTGTAGAACAACTTGGTAAATATTAAACAATGCTTTAATTCAAAGGCATACTGTTTCCTCTCTTGAAATACAATTCTAATAGTCACTGTCAGCAATGTGGTTATTTGCTGGACCTTGCATGTTGCATGTGGATTTATACAAATACACATAAATACAAGCAAGGTTAAAATGGAAAATGCACAGGAAGTTTATTATAAAATACTGCTTTGGATCCCTGTTTCATGCAGATGTTATAGGCGGGACTGTCCTGATATGATCTTTCTAGTCATCTTAGTAACAGATTCCCTTGAGGATGAGAGGGGAATAATCTTAAGTCATGTTTGATGATTTGGTGTGATTTTGTATAGTTACAAGAACAGTATCGTAGGTGCTAAGCATAAGCTAGTAAATATATTTTTAATAAGGACTGAGAAACATGAAAGAATTAAAGATACAATACTTACATGTTTATAATCCACTTCTTCAGTCTATGGGTTGGAGAGTAGTTCTGGTGAATCTGTAGAACTTCTCCTTGAATCTATATGCAGAATTTAATGAACTAAATTGCATGCTCAGCCATACCTACTCCATTACCTAGTATTTTTAATACTTACTGGACCCATGTTCTTCACCTAAGTAAAAATTAAGGCAGCTATCAATGGGTGTTAACTGAGAATAAAGAAAGCTCTACCTTCTTCATTCAGAAAACATATTTATCAAACGTTAAAACACAAAGAGAATAGTCTTTGAGTCACCATCACTTTTTTAAACCTGTTCTGCAAGAGCACTGCATTGTCTTTATTTGATGATTTCAAGAAGAATGATCTTAGAATTTTTTTTTAAATTAAAACTTAGAGAACTCTTTAAATATGCTCCTAATTAACACCTAAATTCTTTCTTTTAGGCGAGACAGAGACTTCCCTTGCATAACAACGTCTGGGGCATTTGTAAATCTCAGCTTGCTTCACATTTTTTAGGGGCTGCAGTTCTTGTGACCAGAAATGCATGTGAAAGCAAATTTATTACAGTGGGAGAGGAGGAACAGTTAAACTAAAAATGATCTCTGATTGAGAACAGCAGCATTGGATGTCTGACATCTGTTTCTCTAGTTGTTTTAAAACTCAACATAGACGAAGCATTTTAAATCATAATGAATAGCATACTCTCAATTCAAGGCATATGATTATCAAAAATTCAGAAGCTTCTTTTCACAAGATAACTAATTTTTAAGTAGACAACCATTAAAATACTTGACAAAAAAAATGAGTCGTTCATGTATGTTAAGATATGTCTTCAAATGTTTTGAATTCCAGCTGTTTCTTCTTCTATTCTTAGTAAGGAGTCTGTACCAAAACTCTGGATACATTCATAACAAACTTTTTCCTAAATGAAGAACATTTGGAGTGTGCTTTTATGGGGTTTGAAACAGTAACTTCTACTTCTGCTAGAGTTAAGTTCTTACCAAAAAAAAAAAAAATCTCTTTTGATAGTGTACTTTTGATTGATTAGAACTTCATTATGTTTTTATAAATTATTATTGAGGCTAACAGTGAAGACAGTCATTACTATTTATGATTACTTAGAGCCCTCATTTGCTTATTATGCTGGTACAATAATTTATTGCCACTTTGTTTGTGGGAAGTTATATATAAAACCAGTAATACATTAAACCCTAATTTCCATTCTAATATCAAGTGAAAAAAATCTTCTGAAAGTGATGAATTTTTAGTGACACCAATCACTGTCACACATTCTAGTAAAGTGATATTTTTAGAGAGGCTTTGAGAAATGTAATGAAAAATTATGAAGGAAAATCATTTCCTTCATATAGGAAAATCTGCTGGGCACAATTAGAAAGAAGAGCCTTCGGCTGAGATGTCTGTTTACATGTCTGGTATCTGCCATAAAGTTTTCATGGGTTTTTTAGTACATTACTAGACTATGATATTTATTCATTTTAAAAATGTTTTATAAATCCAACCCTCCTATTACACAAGGTTGTTAGGATAAGATGAGCTATTTTGTTAGACATTTGAAAGTGTTACACTCATTTCTGTGTGGGGTGTGTGTGTGTGCGTGTGCAAAAGGGAATTTGTGTTTGCTGGTGATGCTGTGATATTTAACTTTTCCCTGGCTAAGTATATAGCATGGTTTCTAAGTTGTTTAAATAAACCATCATACTTTGGATTATGGAAATTTTAACTAATAAAAATTTCTGAGCTTTAAAAATCTGACAATATATTACATGCATTACATTTATTATCAATAGGTAGTAGTGAAGATTAAATTAATCAACACAGTAGTTATATGTAAGTTTTAGTACTAATAAGGGCTAAGAGTTTGATACTGTTATTACTGATTTAATTGTCAACTCCAGTATTGTGGCATAGGTAGGTACTAAATCACTCATTTTGGCTGGGGAACCTGGGGCTAGAAGATGTTAAGGAAATTAATTGTCTGAGGTCAAGCTGTAATATCATCATGGGAACTAGATGGGCTGACTATAGACCCCTCCTCTTAACTTAACATTCTGCTAACAATCTAAATATTTTCACTTACTCCTTGAAATCACATGTAATAATATTATGTAGGATTGTCATTATTATCTTACTTCACCTAGAATACCTATATAGCCCTCTAAGACAATTGGATAAATAAAAAGTTAAATAAGAAGTCCCAAAACAAGGAGGCTAATTCATCAACCTGAAAAAGTGTCTTCTGTGGAGTACTATCTGCAGTTGTTAGGCAATGTGTAAGTGAATTCAGGAACTGCAATTCTTTTAATGACCTTAAGTATTTTGTGTGAAGAAAACGTTATTCAGAGGCTCATCTGGTTTTTAGTATTAATATGTGGTGGTGAATGGAACCTAACTAAAGCTGCAACAAAGCACAGATGGAGTAGAACTCTAGATTAAATTAATTTGCCCCTAACATTAACAACATTAACCTCACAGGAAAAGGATATGTCCTTTCCTGGAATATGAAGTGCTGTGTGGGAGTTCCTGTGATGTGGTGCAGCGGAAATGAGTCTGACTAGTATATATGAGGATGTGGATTCGATCCCTGGCCCCGCTCAGTGGGTCAGGTATCCAGCATTGCTGTGAGCGCTAGTGTAGTTCACAGAAGTGGTTCAGACCCCACATTGCTATAATTGTGGCGCAGGCTGGTAGCTGTAGCTTCATTACACCCCTAGCTTGGGACTTTGGTATGCTGTGGGTGTGGCCTTAAAAAAAAAAAAAAAGCAAAGTGCTGTGTGGTTTGTAGCATATAGATAAGTAAAAAATAAGACCTTAAGAACACAAAGGGATGGTTGTAGTGTTGTTTATAATGTATTCTAATAATTTAAAGATATATTTTGATAAAGGTATTTTTTGTGTTTTCAGAATAGCATATAAAAATAACATGAGATTATAGAGAAAATGTAAATAAAAGAGATAAAATAGAAAACCACAAAATGCCTGAGTAATCCAAAAGATAACAGGAAAGAGAAAGAAAGAAGCAAAAAATATATGGAAAAATTTGAAAAAATAAAATGATAGACCTAAATAAAATCATATCAATAATCACACTAAATGAAAATAAAATAACCACACCAGTTGGGAGACACATGCCAGACTGGATAAAAAAGCAAGACTCAGCTGTGTGCTGTGTATAAGTAACAAAATTTATCTATAAATAAATAAATTTTAAACAAAAAAGAATAAAAAAGCCATATCATGTAAAACTGAGCATAAGAAAACTGTTAACAGCTATATGAATTTTAAATAAGAAACATTTAAAGCAGAATTTCTACTACCAGAGATAAAAGTGCATTTCATAATGGGAAAAGGGTCAAATCAAATTCTTTAGTTGTACCTTAAAACAGAATTTCAAATTCATTAAGCCAAAGTTGATGAAAATAAAGAAGAAATATATATCCACAATCAGAGTTGAGGGTTTTAATACATTTCTCTCATAACAGATAGAAAAAGTAGACAAAAAAAAAGCTTAACTCTGTTAACATTTATATAACACCCCACTGTACAACTGCAGAGTGCACTTCTGTCCCCAAGATCACCAGAAACATCCACCAAGATAGAGTATATTCTATCCATAAAATAATCTCAATAAATTGCCAGAAATTAATTTATACAGAATATATCTAAACTTGATTATTATATTAGAGATTATATGGCTTCATAGATATATTCTTTTTTTAACTTAATATTCCAGAGAGTTCCCATCATGGCGTAGCGGTAATGACCCCAACAAGTACCCATGAAGACACAAATTTGATCCCTGGCCTTGCTCAGTGGTTTAAGGATCCAGCATTGTCATGAGCTGTGGTATAGGTCACAGATACAGCTTAGGTCCCATGTTGCTGTCACTGTGGCCTAGGCCGGCAGCTGTAGCTCCAATTCAACTCCTCACCTGGGAACTTCCATATGCCACGGGTACAGCCCTAAAAAGCAAAAAGTAATAAGAATACTCAAAATCTAAGATCCCTGAGAAGAAATTTAATAACAAAAGTGACAGAGAAAAATTAAGGAAGTAGAGACTTAAATGGTCATAAATTGGAAGAGTTAAGGGTATTGAATGTACATTTTCCATAAACTTATCTATAAATTCAAAAGAACACCAGTCAAAATTCCAATAAAATTTTTGAAGAAGTTAATAACCTTATTCTAAATTTATGTGAAAAGTAATTTTGAAAAAAAGTAATACTTGAAAGATTTACACTATCTCAATTCACTATAACAGTTAAGAATAAGAAATGGATCCGTGCAGCAGATGGAGAGTTCAGAAGCAGACCTACACATATCTGGTTAATTAATTTTGACCAAGGCAACTGCATCAATTCAGTGAGAGAAAGGAGGGTCTTTTTAACAAACAGTGCTAGATAAAGTAGGTATCCATATAGAGATGCAAACCTTGGCTCTACCTTACCTTTTGCAAAAAATAATGTTCAGTTGCTTAGGGATCTAAATGTAAAGGAGAGTACCATAAAGCTTCTAGAAGAAAATGTGAAAATATATAAATACATAAGCTTGGGAAGGTTAGGATTTCTTGGTAGGATTGAAAAATTTCTAACCATAAAAGAGAAAAAAAAATAGGAGCTTATAAAAAAAGTTTGAATTTATGCTCATCTAAAGAAAATGTTAAGAAAATGAATATGTAAGCCACATATTGAAGGAAAATACTAGCAATATGTCTGTCTGAAAGAGGACTTATATTTTAAAAAGTACTCTTATAAATCAATTTTTTTTAAAAAATTAAAGGACAAATGCATTTTAGAGGGAGGGATGAATAGAAAAGTAGAACAGGTATTTTACGAAATAAGATATAAGAATGGTCCACAGACATATGAAACATTTCTCAGTATCATTAATCATGAAGGCAATGCCAGTTAAAGACACACTGACATACTGTTTTCATCCACTGACAATACACAAAAAAGACACCAGCTGTTCTTTATACTAATTGGTTTCTTAACTGGTTTCCTATTCTCCCAGATACTAAACTACACAGTAACCTGAAATTTCTGACTTTATTTTACCTTTTCATCCAGTGAAAACTGGGAAATTTGCTCTTTCTTCCATCCTAGGTTGTGCCTGTTTTATTCTTCCATTATAATGTACTTAATGTCAATATTAACATTATTCAGACTCACTAGAGTATAAGCTTCTAGAAGGCAGGAACACGTTCTCATTCATCTTTGTCTATAGAAGTTGTGATACATGTATATTAGTATGCCTAATTATGTTAGAAATAGAGCATATTATGAAAATCATCAATTCCAACTTAAAGAGTAAGCTGCATAGCTTTCCTTTAGAGTCGAGTTATCGTTATCTGGAAAGAGACAGCAGAGCAATTTACAATGAGGAATTTCTCAAAAACATGAAACCGTCTAGGTTCAGACAATAGGCCTTAGCATTTGCTGTTCATTTAAGATGAAGGTTGATGCTGTTCAAATAGTGAATGAGCCCGTTTAGCTAGAGAGGATGCTTAAAAATTGAAAGAGACTTTCATCTGAGATATAATAAGAATGAGTTTCATTTGTATAAGTGTATTTCTTACTATGAATTATGGGTATCTATTATGTTGTTTTGTATTAGGTATTTTATATTGTCTTAGTCCTAAAATAGCAGATACAAATAAACGCTGAAAGCATATTATGACTGTTTGGTTTATAGCATAAGATGAAACATTAAAAAAAAAAATCTCAAGTACTGTGGTGAAGCTTTTCTTTGTTCATGTAACCCTCTTCCTCTTGATATGCACAAGGGTAAGATGCACTTAGGTTTCTCAGGCTTGCATCATTGTGGCCTCAGTATATTTCTATTATAAGAAAGATATTTTTCCTATTACTTACTACTTTTTGGTATTCATGTATTTCCTTTGATAAATTGATAGCTATCTTCTTTTTTTTTTATTTCCCAAGACTACATTTAGTTTTTTTCTGAGTGTATATAACCTCTAAGAAAACTTTCCAAGAGGTTAATTTTGCATTGATAGAAGGATCTACTAATAATGCATGTATTTCAGTTACCCACCTGACTTTATTCAGGCTATTTTAAAAAGCATTAAATTTGGGAGTTCCCGTTGTGGCTCAGTGGTTAACAACTCTGACTAGGAACCATGAGGTTGTGGGTTTGATCCCTGGCCTTGCTCAGTGGGTTAAGGATCCGGCGTTGCCGTGAGCTGCGGCTCGGATCCCACGTTGCTGTGGCTGTGGCGAAGGCCGGCGGCTACAGCTCCTGTTAGACCCCTAGCCTGGGAACCTCCATATGCCGCAAGTGCGGCCCTAGAAAAGGCAAAGAAGACAAAAGCAAACAAACAAACAAACAAAAAAACATTAAATTTCATTTTAAGAGAGTGATGTGGAAAATAATATTTAATATCAGTGTGTATTACAAAAACACATAAGTGTATTTCCAAAACTCTGATTCCTTTTAAATGCAGACAAACCCTAGAAGACATAGTCATTTGTCACTCCCTTCTAGTTTAGTTTTTTCCACAGTGGCAACCACTTACTGAGCATACAATCTATGCCAGCATTACTCCAAGTATTTGTATTTATTATGTTTTTCAAGCTTCATGACATGCACGTGACGTGTTATTATATTACTCCAAAACCGGGAAACTGAGATATCAAGCATTTGTACACACTGAAGTAGCTAAGTCTGAAATTATGTTCAGTTCCTAATGACTTCAAAGACTACCTTCAACTATGTTCCTTATATATTATATACGAGAGACTTTCTATTTATTACAAGCTCCTTCTCTATAAAATGTTTTCAACGTGCTGATATTAGTGCTAATAAATCCTGAACATCTCCACCTTTCATAGAGAAATTTACAGAGAGAAGGTTCTCCTACAGAGGTTATATTATAGAGAGAAGGATTTCAGTTTAAGCTATGATTTTATATTCAATCTGAATGTAACCTAGAAACATGTTGCATGTTGTTAAGTTCATCTCCAGTTTCATGCCAGGGCAAATCATGATGCTCATAAATCCACAGCTATCCATGTTTGACCAAATTGGTTGAGACGTTGCTGTGATTAACCCCTCTGTATGAGGTTGCATGTGTGTAATTGGGGTAAGGACCTGTACGTTCTACCACTCATAGAAGTACTGCTTTGCTTCCTCAGGAGAAGCTGATCAATAATACTTCTGCAGTTGACTCAGCCATGTGATTGGTCAGAGTTTGAATCCTTCTCTCTTCCAGGCTTAATATATGGATCCAAATCGAAAAAACATAAAGGGGCCCCTTTCTCCACTCCATATTTCAGGAAAAGTGTTCCTACTTAGCATCGTGAAACCAAGATTATTATGGAGAAGTTTTATTTCAGGAATGAGGTTGCCCTTCCTTAAAGAAATACAAGGAGGGAATGATGTATTGGAGAATCCTGGGGAAAATATTCGACTTTTGATCTGAAAGAGAAAGATTAAGTGCCATATGTGTAGGAATATCACAGTTTTCTATCACAAAGGAAAGTTAGCTACTTTTTTTTTTTTTTTTGTCTTTTTGCCTTATCTAGAGCCGCACCCGCGGCATATGGAGGTTCCCAGGCTAGGGGTCTAACAGGAGCTGTAGCTGCCGGCCTTCACCACAGCCACAGCAACACGGGATCCGAGCCGCATCTGCAACCTACACCACAGCTCACGGCAACGCTGGAACCCACTGAGCAAGTCCAGGGATCGAATCCGCAACCTCATGGTTCTGAGTCGGATTCGTTAACCACTGAGCCACAAAGGGAACTCCTAGCTACTTTTAAATAAGATAAATGTTCCCTTAATAAAGAATGGGAAGCAAGTTCTAGTTGCCTATCAGTATCATATGTCCTCTTTTCCTTATCTAAGAAAAATCTTTTGTATGTTCAATTTGAGATTACAGTCAACTTGAAGGATCAGCTTCTTAAACATTTTGAAAGTAGGCATAGTCACATGATCAAGTTTTGGCCAACAAGATATAGGTAGAGAGCACTAATAGGCTTCTTGCAAAGCTTTTGAAAGAAGAAAGAACTGGCTGGATATGCTTTCTGCCTTTTTTCCTGGGCCTTTCCCATTTCTCCTGTTTGGCTGTAATGCTTGGAGGTCGAACAACCATCTTATGAATATGAGGATAAAAGCAAGCCAAGAATTCTGGAAAGTGAAGCTCAAAGTAAAAAGACATTCTGATGACATTTTGAAGCTCCTATACAAAACTGAACTGCTTCCTCTAAGCCTCTTTTTATAGTGGGAAAGAGATAAATTCTACTTGATTAAGTCACTACAGGCATATCTCAGAGACACTGTATCCAGGCCACCATATTAAAGTGAACATTGGAATAAAGGAGATAACACGAGTTTTTGTTTTCCCAGTGCATGTGAAAACTATGTTTCCTCTATACTGTACACTCTGTTGAGTGTATAATAGTATATGTCTAAAAAATGTAAATAACTTAATTAAAAAGTACTTTATTGCTAAACAATGCTAACCCTCTTCTGAGCCCCAATGAGTTGAGGTAACACTGAAAAATCCCTCATCACAAATATCATAACAAATTTAATAATAATGAAAAAGTTTGAAATACTGTAAGAATTACCAAAATATGAACTATTGTAAGAATTAACAAAAGTGTAAAAATACTTCTAGAGAAGTAGCACAGATAGATTTGCTTAACGCATGGATGCTGCAAATCTTCAATTTATAACAACAACAAAAAAAAGAACCACAATATCTGCAAAGTGCAATATGAGCTATACCTGTATAGTGTAGATGACACAATCTCAAAGATACAACTAAGTTTTAATACCTTTTTCATATACTGTGTTGACATGTCGAAAACACTATTGTTTTCATAAGTGCCAGGGCTAGAATTCCTCTTGACAAGGGATCCTCAGAGACTGCAAATAGAACAAGCTAAAGTGAGACCCGACAAGGCACAAGAGTGTTGTACAGTACCAGCAGGTGGATGCAGCATGATCTAATTACTCAAGCCTCGATCCTGAGCAAGGCTTATAAATTTCTGAAGGCCCCATGGGGTGCCACATGTGCTTTTCCAGCTTTAATGATTTTACAAATATTCAGCACGGTTTCAGTGGGACATTGATGAGAAAATAACAGAATCTACCACTTATCCCAATTCAGCTGTTTCTGTACCTAAGTGTTATTTGTGGAGATTTAAACTGTTCTATTGGTGATGCAATTTTCATTCTATTTGTAACTTGAAGCTGGAAGTAAAGTATGAGTAAAACGAAGATAGACTATGTATTTTCCTAAGAAAGCAAGCATTTTGAAAATTTCCCATGACCACAGTTTTAGAGAAGTGTACCATTAATAATTACTCAAGAACCACATAATTAATTAAACATTCTAGTTCAGTTTCTGATTTCATACCAGAAATAGGGTGTGAAATGCATAATCTCTACTTCCTAACCCAATAGCATCCTGACTCTTAAACTAATGTATTCATGGAAATTCACCATTCTATCTTGAAATAAAATAACACTTCCATAAAAAGGGTATATTTGCTAATATGAGTAACATCAAAACAGAAACCATCTTTGTATGTAAAGGCTGCCATTCATAATGATATTTAAGAAAGAGTAGAATGTACAAATTAAAAGTCTACTACTTTAAAAAACAGTGTTAGAATTATTACTGCTTATCTGTAGTTATTCTAACATAATTTAAATTATTCTTTGTTGCTTCCTAAAAGAATTCTCTTTTAAAACATGGAGTATTGTATCTATTTAAATATATGAAAAGTTTAATGCAATAAGAAATATATATATAAACCTAAGACACTAGATATTATAGACTTTTTTTGATCACAGTGATTATGATGGTAAGTGATCACGAAGGGTGGTGTAAACAGTATTTTATTAAGTTGAAGTCCTGAGGTCCAGAAATAACTAATCAGTTGTGGTAACTTAATTGAGGTGAATCACCTCTCAAGATTTCAATTTAATCATTTGTAAAGGGAAAAAGTTAACACTTAAATTGCTATTAATTGATGAATACATGTCTTAAAAGTATTTCTTTGAGCACATACTAGATCTAAAACTTTCCAGATACCTCCCAGAAAGTATAGGCTGAAGAAATTATGGATGCCATTTTGGGGGTCTTATCCACAATCCTTGAACTACCATAACCCAGTGATTATGATATTTTCTTCCTTTTCAGCTGTTGCCATTGGAAATATTTTTGTAGGTAACCAAACTGGGATAACTCCCATCTAATCATCCCAATCATCCTCATCTTTTGTCTGAGGGCTTCTTCTAAGTCTTTCAACAGATATTTATTGTTTCAATCACTCTAATGTATGCTGATGCTTTCTTGCCCTTCTCAGGGTTAATTATAAGGCAGGACACCTATATTTGGATTTTCATTTAAATCTGACATTTGAATAGCAATTACACTGGATACTATTTTTGGTCTTGGGCTGGCAGGTGTGTTTGGAATCTTGTGTGTACTGTCTTGTTCTGATGATTCATAAAAAGGTGAAGATATAGTATAATGGGTAGCACTCAGTAAAATCTATAATAGCTTCTTCCGCTTTTGTCTCACCTGCCAACTCACAAGTGTGTGTAAACACACAAAGACGCACACACACACACAGTCAGGGCGAGGTCTCCATTAAATTTGTAGTTCTACTCCTTGGCCTTATTTGGAACTCCTAATACAATGGCTCCTTGAAGTTTATCACAAGAGAGACTATAAGAAAATGAAGGATGAATTGGCCTACATCTCTCACTACTAAAAGAAAACAATTTAAAAATTAAGATGCTTAACACTTTAAACCAGTACTTTTATTATCCCATCTAAAGGATAGCATAACAGCAGCATCATCAGTCATCATCATCATCATCATAATCATCATCTTGAGGTATCACTGAAGACTAATTCAAGGACAGGTAGCTCTAATTTTTTATCACGCTGTGAATGTGTTCTGCTCCTAGTTTCCCGGGCTCTGATGATGTCTAGGTAACTGTGATAGATAATGTTCTCTACATAATCTTTCTCCTAAGTTTGATGAATTTGCTTGTAAAATACACTAGCCTGAATGTCTAACAGAAAATCAGTTAGTCTTAATGATACAAATATTTGCTTAATAAGACTCCTTAGGGAGACAGTATTAATCAAAGGCTTAGAATGATCTGTAATTAAGGAGACAGTATTAATCAAAGGCTTAGAATGATCTGTAATTAGCACATCAATTGTACATGTGTTAGTGGATGGTTCTAAAGTGCTTAAGGATTCTTGAAATACTTTATTTCTTATTATAATTTAAAATATTTCTCCTGACACTTTATTTAACTGTTTTAGCTGAAGACATCACGGTCTTTCATTTAGATATTGCCTCTAGCCTTCTAACTTACATTTCAGTCTTGGTCATCTATAGCTCGGAGGAACTTTTTTACAGAATAAATAAATCAGGCCTCTCCTCAGATTAAACTCCTTCAGTATCTTTCCATCACACTAAAACACTGATCCCTGCTTAACTTTTCTTGCTTAATTCCTCCCTCTCCCTCCCTAACATTCTGTGTTCCAGCCACATCTGCCTTCTTCATTCCTCAAGCTTTGTTTCTCCTAAATTGGAAAGTAGGTGTTAGATGAGGTCCTTCTCTCATCTCACATTTTCTGACTGACTGTTAAGGTTGTCATTCATAATTTATTTTAAAGTTTTACCTGGGACTTTTATTGTTTGTTTCCTCACTTTGGTTATAGTTAGAAACTTTATTAGTGGGAAATATTTGATTGTTCATATACAAAGTAGAATTTTCCATTCACTTCACCAAAAACTTTGGCCGAAATGAAGAAACAACAGTGAATACTCTGAGACCTGTAACATCATCTCTTTTCTTTGAGAATTTCTAAATGTTTCAAGATTTCTGGCCTTAATAACACTTTCCCTCTTTTACAGTGTCTTTTTGAAGAAGTGTAATATTTGAATTCTAGTAGGGAGTACAACCCACTGTGTAAACTGCAATTAGTTTGCATCTCATTTGATTCTAAAGGATCTCTACCTTTTTTAGCATAAATTTGCTTGGCTTTATATTTGCCCCCCAACTTGTTTGCTGTTCCATTGTCCACCTGAACGCCTCACTGTAGTTTTCTCTTTGAACAAACTCTAGGAGAGATTAAAGTAAGCCAGCTGAGTGATTTTCCAATAAGAAGCCACAACTCATTCTAATTATTTTGGAACTGAAGTAAGTCACAGAGTCGCAGGTGAACAGAGGAAAGAGCCTGTGGTTTAGCTTCATGTGGACGGTGCTCCCACCTGTATCTGGACTCTAAAGGAAACCTATCTTGGACTCTATAGTGTTCTCCAACAGCTCATAAAAGAGGGCACCTTATCCCTTTATTTATTTATAGGCTCTTTTATATTTTGACGTGATGAAAACCGTGAGTCCTTTACAGGTAGTTGGATTCTTTCACAGCAATACAGAAAGAAAAATGTTTGTCCTCCCTCCTCTGAACCTTTAATATGGGAACAATCATGTTTTGAAATTCTGTAAAAGATATGATGTAAGCTAATTGAGATTCAATTAGTACTTCACATGCTTTTTGCTATGCAGAAGCTAACTGGAGATCTGTCTATTAGAAATTACTCATAGTTACATGAGAGCTAGATGAATAGTAATTTAGACCTTGAAAGACATGCAAGGCTATAAATGGAAGTAAAAGTGAAGCTAATGGAAGATCACCCAAGAACTTTTCAGAATTCCCTAATGAGAAATTCTAATTTTTATATTTGACGTTAGGGCTTATGATAATGACAAGACCTCAAGATTGAGTACAGTTAGATCCATAAAATGCAGTGCAAATATCTTGAAAACTACCTATTCAGCTGAACCTTTTAGCTGGATTTGTCTCACTCTTGCATAATGATTCATAGCATGAGAAACTCTAGATTTACCTTTCTTTGTCATCAACAACGCATAAAACGCCATGTTGTATATCTAATGATATATTACAGCCAAAGTGATCTGTTCAAAAACCAAAGACAAAATGTCACTAATCTGCTCAAAACATTGAAATGGCTTCACATCTTTCTGAGAAATGATTACGGAATCCTTACTGTGGCCTTTTAGATCTTCTTGGGATCTTCACCCACCCCACCCCTACTGTCTACCCTAGTCACATTTCAGTCTCTCACACTGTTCATCTGTTCTAGCAGCTGGCTCTACCTTTCTGTATGTTTCATAACCATGACATGTGGCCTCCTTCCTTCTCAGGCCCTTTTCAAAGTTTATTCCCTTAGCAGGAAATGTCTCTATTACAGATCTCTATGGCTCCTTCCCTCATCTCACCCCGCTTTGCTCAAGGGTCATGTTTTCAGAGAGATCTTCCCTGATTAAACTGCCTAACGTAAAACACTCCTTTCCTCAGACCCATCAACTCTGTATTCTCTATCCTGCCCTGTTATCCTTAGCATTTGCAACATGACATACTTTATTTTGTTTTGTTTTTTAATCTTATTCTATATTTTTCCACTTATAATGTAAGTTTCTCAAGGCCAAACACTTTGGAGTTTTTTTGTGACTGTACCTCTGATACATATTAGGTGCTCAGTGAATTATCTGTTCCCTGATTGAAGGGTTTATGAGCCTTTACCTCTGTGATTTACCTGAATCAGTTAATTGTGTATTCACTGCTGAAAGGGAGCAGAGTAACACTTTTACATGAATTATCGGAGTTAAGTTTTCATCTTAGAGTAATGCTGTTGTTAAAATTACTTGCATAAAATTAAATTTAAAAAAAAGCCCTTATGTCATATAGTCCCTTGAAATTTATTTCTTTTACTGTATGAACATCTGTTTTTGTGGACCTTTCAGCTAATCATACGCCAAAAAATATTCTATTTCTGATACCTTACATAAAACTATACCTTCAAAGAGTATTTAGCATTAAAGTTTTGTTGAGCAAAGAAATGATCATTAACAAACAGAGCCTTAGTTCGAGTTGCTTTATATGGCATTACTTTTTTAGCATTTTATTGCAATCCAAGCAATGGAAATTATAATCAGAAGCTCCTCTGTGGCTCAGTAGGTTAAAGGCCTGGCGTTGTCACTGCTGCAGTTTGAGTTGCTGCTGTGATGTGGCAGGGAACTTTCGCATGTCTTGGGTACAGCAAAAAAGGAAAAAAAAAGAAAGAAAAATTAAAAAAGAAGACATGTTTTATTTTAAAGTATAAGAAAAATTATAAGATCACCCATACTAATGTTAGCTAAATTCATGTGCACCCAACATAGAATTTAAGCAGAAACAGATGCCATAGTATTTTTACATAAATCTCTTTTCTTTAAACTTTTAATTCCTTTAACTGGTTCCTTATAATGTCAAAATAGCTATCTTTGATCTGAGAATATGGTTGCAAATGTATTACTTGGTTTTCATTCGTTATATCTCGTATTAAATAATCAATTTACTTACAACCAATTACAATTCCTAATTCCGTAGTTCATATGACATTCTGAACAGCTCCACAGCTATGTATTTATCTATCAAGGAATATTTATAAAACTCCTGGAGTTCCCTGTTGGCACAGCAGGTTAAGGATCCAGCATTGTCAGTGCTTTGGCTTAGGTCACAGCTGTTGCACAAGTTCAGTCCCTGGTCCCAGAACATCCACATGCCATAGGCACAGCCAGAAAATAAAAAACAGACAACTCTTACCTGCACTTAACATAATGGAATTTCCATCATCCATAGTGGTAGGGACGTGGGAACACCGTGAGGGGGAAGAAATAAATATTTTTTAACTTCCTTCTCAAAAAAAAAAAAATTTATTCAAACTACAGTATAAGTACAACACACTGCAGAATGTTAGAACACGAGCTCAATGGGGAGAATTCCATTTACTTTATCACTAGTCCCTGTGGTTTGTGCCTGAATTTACCACAGTGAAGATGCTCACACTCAACATTATTCAAGTTGTAAAACAATTAGTTATTGTAGTCTGCAGTAAAGCACACAAAATGAAAGAAAATGAACCGCATGAAGCTTTTATATAATTTATATTATTCAAGTGGCTCTAATGTCTATGAGGAAAAAATACCTAAATAACCTACCTTGACCATCAAGGCTCTTACCTGGAATTTTTTTTTTTCAAAATGAGAATTGTGTGAAAAAGAAGCGTTATTTGGAAACCGTAATGAAGTCTCACTATATTTTGAGCAGATTATTAATCCTTTTCTACCGGTCTGCCTGGAATATGCATTATCAACAGTGGATAATATTTACTAACATATAGTGCTATGTTTTCATTATAGTTTATTAAGGAATACTACTTAAAATAGATACTGGGTTTTAAAAATACCATTAATATTGTAATCACGGTTCTTTTGCTTTTAGTGTCACATCTAAATATAGTAAAGTTTAGATTTAAAAAATTATGATATAGATATGTATCTTTACTGACTGAAGCACAATCGAATCTTATAAAATTCTATTGTGTTTTCCCCTAAGCAGCATATAAAGAAGGATTTAAGATAAATAATTGTCAAGAAAATATTTGTGGCATGTATGGGATGAGCTTTTCATAGTGTTTATTTCTTTATTGACATTTAATAATCCAGGTCAAATGTGAATGCGTGAAACAGAACAGTTTTTTTCAAAACATGCATTCCAGGTACTAACTGCTGCATAAAAAATTACTCCCAAACTTATCAGCTTAAAACAGAACTACCTTATCCTATTTCATGATTTTATGGGTTAAGAGTCATCTGAGTTTCTTCTGCATGTGTCATTGACTAAGGTCAGTCAGTTGTTATTCAGAGTTGTTATCCAGCAGCCTAATGGGATAATATCGAAGGTTGAAACAACTTCACTCGTGTCATATGCCTTGGTTGAAATGACTAGAAGGGGAAACTCAGCTGGACCAGTTGACCACCATATCTATACCTGATCACTCAAGCATGGTCATGTTAGGGCAGTTTGGACTTCTCACTCGGCAGCATAATGTTCTTAGTTGAATCCAGATATAGGAAGTAGAAGCTTTCTGTTTCTTAAGTCCCAGATTCAGAAAATAGCAAGGTTTCTCTTTTGCCATATGCTGTTCATTAAAGAAGTCCACTCAGATTCAAGAGATAGGAAAATGTAGTTCCCACTTCTCGATGAGAGGAATATCAAAGGACTTTTAGCCATTTTTTGTTTGTTGCAACTATCATGTTTGTTTTCCCACATATTATAATATGTCTTACTATAAGTCAGAAATTCTAATTAATACTAAAATTTTCTCAAAGGCATTCTTGAAATATGTTTTGTTATGTGAAAATATCCTCTTTCAATGACTCTGAAACCTGCATTCTGATTCCCGTTCCCAAAATATTTTCAAAATTCTTACTGTATCATTGAACAAAAATGAAAACAAACAGACCATAAAGAACCTTCCCTTGATTCTATATCACTCGTTTATTATGTATTTTCTCTGTTCTTTTACCTAGTGACCTATCTCAAGGGTACCACAGGGCACAGTGTTTCCACACCCACTTCTTTACCCACAGCAACTTGGCTTCTCTCTCATGTGCTTTTCCGAAATGTTTCCCACTCTTTTCCATGAATGGCTTTGTGATTCCAAACACAGTGAACACTGATTGCTTAGGCTTGGTAGATTTCTCTGCTGCTTTTGGATCCCGTTGATCTTTCTTTACACTGAAAATCAGCTTTCTGAGTGATTACAAACTCCTGGTTTTCCAAGTTCCGTGCTATCTTCCTTGAAGACTCTTCTTGCTTTGTCTAGCCTGTAGATGTTAGTTCTCTCCAGATCTCTGCCACTGAGGGCTGCTATTTTTAATCCTACAGTCTCTCTCTAGGTGATTTCAGCTTTATGTTCACACTTGGAAATAGTCACTATATATTGATGACCTAACGTAGTTATATTCCGTTTTAAATCTTCTTGCTAAAACTTCAGATTCAGCATCCAAATATCAGCTAGACATCTCTGAACAGATGTTCTAGAGAAGCTTCAAGTTTAACATGTCTAGCCGTGATCATCCTCCAATGCTTATTTTATGTTTTTGTCAACAACAGAATTCATTAGCTCAGTCATGTTGTAAAACAGGATTTATCCCTGGTTTGTCATTCTTCCTTACTCTTGTTCAACCCTATAACTAGTTATAGCCTGTTAGTAATCAGTCCTGTTGATACAACATACTTATTAGTTCCAAAGTTTTAAAATTCTCCTCTCAATCCCTACTAACACCATCCTGACTTGAATAGGAGTAATGCAACTGCCTCCCATTTGCTTCTATGTCTAGTCTTATGTCCACTCAAATATTAGAATAAACCCTATAAACCTAATAACAACACCACCATACTTCAAAAATTGCAGTGTCTCCCATTTTCAAGGGTAGTATTTTTAAAACTGTACAGAATTACCCATTAATAAGTTATGAAATTAATTTACTGGATCACAATAAATCTTTTTACTGAAATAGAATATTATATATATATAATCACAGACAGCTTTTCATTTAGTGAGAATTTGTATATCACTTGATTGTTTCAGATGTGTATATGTACATACTGCATTAATGTGGAAAAGGATAATCTAGAACTTGTATTTATTTTATCTAAAAAGGTAAGAAATAACTCAAGATTGTCTTATATTCAATATACAGATGAGAGCCTGTGCCTTCCCTTGGTTGGTGCATCAGATAGGTGAATTCACATGCTTCTACCAAGTTCAAGGTATTCAGAGGAAAGAATAAATGCTCCACAGTGAGAGGGCTGAAGATGATAACCCCACTTCCTAAGTCTCTTTCATGTTATGACATTTCATCGGTACTTGGCTAAGTAAATTAATGAATTATATTACCAGAGTTTTAAATATATTAACCCTTATGGTACAGATCTGTGGCTTCAAAAATAATTACTAAGAAACCACAGAGAGGAGACATCTCTGAGACAATGGAGAACCCTGCAGTTGTCACTTCTAGTTCTGCCAGGAGATCTTCATTGGTCACAGTACAAAGTAAAGATTATTATAATACTAAATAAAATTGCCCCAAGTAATTGTACCAAGGACAACCTTTCCTAGGGCAGCAGCAGAAACTGGAATGGGGCAACATGATTGTGCATGAGCGTCCATACTTATTTACAACAAGCAACTGCTTCTATACTCCTTTTAAAATCAACTTAGTTGAAAATAATTCTTTAGTATGTATTTAGCTAGACACCACACTGGTTGCTGACTCACATGTTTCCACTTTCCCGATTCCTTTCTAATAGGTTAAGTTTTATACCTTCCCCAGGATTCCCCATGCTAATCTGAGTACTTCCTTATTACACTCACTTAGCAGGAAGGAATCTGTCTCCCTGATGAGTTCCATGGTACTTAATTTCTACCCCCTACATCCTGGCACAGAGATGACACACAGTAAATGGTGAATGAAAGCATTTGAGTATGTACTGTATGTGTTGTGTGTGTGTATGTGTATAAATTCATGAAAGTAGCTAAATTAATGCTTTGGTTTACTATTTAATTTGAGCTCAAGGATTAGATATGCAAGAAGAACTTTGATTTATTAAAATAAGGATGATCTTTTCCTGTCTTAACCTTCTTTGGGTATCATGTGTTTGTTCCAGAATATTCTGTGCACACAAAAATGTGTAAATTACCAAAAAAAATTGAAAGGCTATTTACACTCTGTTATATACATAATTATATCTGAGGCTTTACACATACTGTATTGACTGCACATTTGCTGATATGAGAAAAAGCACAACAAGAAACCCAGAAATTAGTTGCATATCAAATGTTTGCTTCAATCTTTGCGTGCTGAATAAGACATATTTTCAAGTTTTTTTTTTTTTTTGCTGTGACTTCCACAGGTTTATGTACAATATCAGCATCACTCAGAAACATAGATTCACATCAACTTTTCTGTTTCCTGGGTGATTACTTGACCATATTAACTTACATTTACCTCTAGAAATTAGAATAGTTTATATATTGCTAAACTCACTCAAAAATGTACTCTATTTATATCAAGTCATCAGGATTTCTTCAGGTTTCCTAAAGTATGAGTAAATAATCTGGTTATTAAGAAATAATATAAAAATCCATCTAATGGAGTGTTTAAGAAATAAGTTGGAGTTAAACGAGGTCACCCTACTAGATCAAAGAGAGTCTTCTGAATACTATCTGATAACAAGTTAAAGTACCCTGACTTGAATTTCTTTCCGTTACTGTTATTTTTACTTGTATTAAGTTTAATTATACTATTAAAAAATACATGATACTTAGACATCTGCTGTGCAATGAAGATAAAATATGTTCTTTGTTAACTTATGTTTTAAAAAGTAATGTTACCACCTCCAAATAAGTCTATTTCCTATTTGAATTGAAAAATCTGTATATGCTGAATCTAGTAATACTAGTGCCTCATTTTATACAGATCTAAAAACCCAAAAGGTTCTGGAGTTCAGACTTACATCTTCTGACAGACGTTGCTACTAGGGTTGAAGAATATGTGCTTGACAAGTTGGTGTGAATTTCTACAAACAATGCTCAACATAGTTAAAACAGATTGGAGGGATTACCCTTTGCTTTGAAAATTGTTTCCATGTGGTAATATATTAAAGAGTCTCAAATACTCAAACTACAGCTTATCCATAGGAATACAATCTTTTCCCAAATTACAGTGACATGTATAAAAATGTCTTCTCAAGATTATATGATGAAAATAAATTTAAATATTAGGCATAAAATTAAACCTTGGAGTTCCCGTTGTGGTGCAGCAGAAACGAATCCAACCAGGAACCATGAGGATGCAGGTTCCATCCCTGGCCTCGCTCAGTGGATTAAGGATCTGGCTTGCCATGAGCTGTGGTGTAGGTCACAGACGAGGCTCGGATCCCGCGTTGCTGTGGCTATGGTGTAGGCCAGTGGCTACAGATCAGATTAGACCCCTAGCCTAGGAACCTCCACATGCCACATGTGCGGCTCTAAAGTAACAAAAGGCAAAAAAAAAAAAAAAAAACCTTGTCAATTTGTTGTGGTGGAATGAAGTGGTGGGCTGTGATATCTAGTGCCATGTGTGAGCATCAGTATGATTTTGCTTTCCCTACCAGAGAAATTGAAAAAGGAAACAGAGAAAGCTGTTGCATATTTTCTTTCAAAGTCATTCTTAATGGAGACCATCTCACTAAGGGAACAATTTTATTCCTTGGGAACTATAGAGTTGAGGCCCAATTGGAATAAACATTTCCACTGGCAGGGCTCTGATTTTGCTCTTGTTGTGATACAAGATACCTACATTACTGTTTTGAGGAAGATTTGGCTTTCTCTTCTCCCTATTTGAACATGAAGAGTTCTCTTTTTGCTACCCAGAAAAGTTAGAACATGATCTGATTAAATTTCTTTTCATTATTACCCCTTCAATAACTGGGAAACAAAGGGTACCAGTTCAGCACACTACATTTAAACAGAATGACAGTTTGGATATTTTGACTTTTCGGTAGTGCCTAAATAAGAGTACATTCATGTAAGTGCACAGTTATTCAGATGGACATTCCTTAATTTGAGCCCTTGGTCCATAGCACCCTCTGGTTGTTCCTATTGTAGTACTTATTTTATTGCATTAAAATGCTTGTTTATTGGAGTATATTCCCTCAAAGATGGTGAACACTTTGAAGCCAGGGGCTATGACTTTTTCACTTTTGTATCTACAGTTTGTAAAGCAATGGCTGGCACAAAGTGGTGATCAGTAACTAGTTACTGAATATGAGAATAAAAATTGCATCATCAACATTTTAATGTTTAACCACCCCAAACTGTAGTGCTTAAAAGAACAATTATTATTGATCATGAATCTGTGTATCATCTGAGCATTTTTGCTTTTCTGGTCAGACTAGGATGATCTTGGCTAGACTCATCATGCTTCTGGGGTCATTGATGATTTAGGCTATGGGCTGTGGTATCTTAAATGGCTTTATTCTTATGTCTAGGGTCTTTTTTTCTATTAGCATAGCAAATGAGGATGATTACATCACATATCTCTTACAATCCAGCACTCTAGTCAGTTTATTCACATCGTAGGGATTCCAAGAACATAATAAAAGTTGCAAGTCCTTTTGAGCCTTGAGCATTTCTGATTTGTTTATTTGTTATAAGAGTCACATGGAAAACTCATTTTTCACATGGGAAAGATGGGAGGAACTTCAAACTATTGTGGTCATTTTTAATTTTTTTTTCCTTTTTTAAAAAGTTTACTGAAATATGGTTGATTTAAAATGTGATAATGTCTGCTGTAGAACACAGTGATTAACTTATGCATATACACACACATCCATCTTTTTCAGATTCTTTTCCCATATAGACCATATAGACTATCATAGAATATTGGGTATGTAACCCAGTGTTCATTGTAGCACTGTTTACAATAGCCAAGACACGGAAGCAACCTAAATGTCTATCTACAGAGGAATGAATATTGTGCTCAGTTTTGAAATTTACCATGAACATAAAACATCCAGGATGTCACAAGAGAGTAAACTACTATGGAATCTGAAATCTCCTCCCTATAACATCAGCAACATCACTAATATTTTCATCGTTTTTTTTTTTTTTTTTCCCTGCCTGGAATCTGAGTTCCCTTCAGAAACCCATTTATGTGCTAGTAATTAACTTTAATCCCTGTAAAATGCTTTACTTTCTGTTATTAAAATTGTACCACCTCTTGCCCCCGTCTACCTGGGGAGGCTAGATAAAATTGAAAATCTAAGCAAAAACCCTACACTGCTTATAGAAAGCTGTTTTGAGAACAACTGGAAATTTCAGTGGCCTGGTGCAAACCTGAATTTATGATTTATTTTAGTTTTATTTTATGTCTTGATTCTACTCAGCCTTAAGAAGACCATGGCTCAGATAATAATAGCTCATTTCTGAAGTGGGTTCAACAAAAGAAAGCTTTGACCATTCTTTTAGACTTCTTTCAACAGTGGGACTATCATAGCCTTTTTCTCTTCTTCTTCTTTTTAAGCAGGTGGTCTGTAGCAGCAAGTGTTATAAGAACCCCTCAGGGGTTCACCAGCTACATTAGATGGTATCATTGAGTTACATGAGATCTGTAAAGAAGTATTGGGGACGCCATTAAAATAAAAACTAAGCATTGTGAGTGAGAACATGAAATTCTAGGCAAGGTGGTTTTCAGATCTTGGTACAGCTGTGAGTTGGGTAAAATGCCCTTTGGGGAATGTATGATTTGCCTATTAATTTTGCATTCTGCTTTGTCTAGGAAAGTGGTCTATTTTCACTAAAATACTCACTGATGATGTTTGGGCAGTTTTTATAAAAAAATATTCAATGATGGAAATAGCCTCATGACCAGGGAGAATGGATTTCAGCAATGGCAAATGCATAAGGATGGTAATCTTCGTATCACACCATGGAGGTCACAAACTGCTCTTAAATAATCTTAGGTACCTTCATGCATGCAGTCACATATTCATCTAATAAACATTTATTGAGTGCCTTCTATATATCAAGCACTGAGGCAATTACAGAGAAGAATGAGGTACATCCTTAGCCTCAAGAATTATGCTGTGTGGAAAAGAAAGACTTCAAGTAAGCTGATGATCAGTTATGAAGCGGAGATAAATATAAAGTGTTCTGAGCATATAGGGAAAGTAACTAAATATTATCTGGAGACCTGGAGGTGAATTAGTAGGGGAGGTGACATAGAAGGTAGGTCAAAGAAAAGATGACTACTCACTATTCACAAGTAAAGCTGAATCCAGGCAGTGTGAGTGATACAAAGCATGGGACAAAGGTTGAATATAATTTAGTCTCTCTGAGAAGTTAAAATACAATTCAGCTTTCAAAAGCATAAGTTATATTATAATGGGGAGGTGATAACATTTTTAGGTATAATATTATGAATCAAAATTACCAGTGTTCAAACTCGTGTAATCATTGTTATCTAGTATATCACACATTCCTCTCTTCCTGAGTCATATTTGAATGGATCTTCTCCTATGCCCTTCATATGTACCTAGATTTTTGTACTTTTCGTGTTGGATTGCATCATTTCTTAACATCCGTGATTTCACTTGGCTTTAATCTTGAAAGTAAGACTGCTGCTAAACATATTTATATGTTTTCATCAGAAACAGTGCAAAAAGAGTACCTGTAATACTTGATGAATGCTTTTTTCTTAATCTGCCCTACTTACCTTTCTTCTTCCCAAATTTAGTGTTAACCTATTTACTCATTTTTCAGTAAGTCTATTTTATTGTCCTAAACTCTTAATAACCCTAATCAATAATCTTGAACTAGAACAAAGGTTTCTTTTAGGCATAAATTGCTTTCTTAACCCCCAACGAAGTCAACAAAAGCACTGATCCTTGTGAATGTACAGAAGTAGCCAAGGAACCTAGCATGATGTCATCTGTATCAGGGTTTGTACAAATATGAAGGGCCACTTAGATGAAGATACCATGGACTTCACCCAAGATATCTGTTGGAACAAACATGTTCGTGTTCCACTGTTCTTTTCTTAAGTGTATGTGCTTTGAGTCTGGGTGTATGTCCAGGAGTTTTATAGTTTTTGATTCCACCTACCCAGCATTTAGAGAACTGTGAAAATCCAAGAATAAGTGGCATCTCAATATCTGGTAATGATGTATCCAATCTGCTAAAATGTTCAGAACATTCAATTTAACAAAAATCTATGTGCATAGTATTCCTGTGTCTAAATTCAGAAACTTAATGTTTGTGGAATTACATTAAAGCATTGGTGAAAGGAATAGTCTGAACATAACTCATGAGAGATCTTCCCAATATCTGTTTTAATTTCAACAGTGGAATCCATAATGTTGACACAGAACAAGGTTCTGTAGCTGCATTGCACTATTGGAATTGCTGCATGAGTGATTTCAGGCATATTTAAATGTCATGCTTCAGGCATTGTTGCCTTTTATTGACAAAAGAGATTGCATGATGGTTGTTTTTTTAGAAATTATTGCTTTCTGAGCAAGAATGCTGCACACAGGAAAAAGTATTGGGGTTCTGAAACTGAAATTGCTACTGAATATTACCCAAAGATAATTGATATGATCTGAAAGAGTTGTTATATTGTATATGTTCCTGCAGTCATTCTTTTTATCCTTGCTAATCTTCTGGCCTCCTTGCTTACAGCTTCTTTGAAGTTATCTTTTTTTTTCCTTTTTACACTTCAGTGAATGTTCTCCCTATGTGAGAAAACTGAGGAGCAAAGTTCATAGCTGTTTACTATTCTCTTGTCTAACACATGCATGACAGAGTGTTATACTAAAAATATCTAGCAAACTGCTTGTTTTTTTTTCTTTTATGCGGAGAAAGGGTACTGTTTTGTATATGTCTTTTTCCTCTAATGGAAATATACTGCTACTATGATTCCAAAACACTGAACTCAACGTGGTAGCACTAGTTCAGTTCATTGCATTATTACCAGTATCAGTTTGCTAGGATTTAACTCGGTGGCATGTAATTTGGTTCCTGGACACTAATGCATTTCTAGGAGCACATCTGTGACTGAGTGGTTGACTTTAAAGTCACCCTCTGTCGCTCCATTTTTGTCAGTGCCTCTTCATTGGAAATATACCTAGAAAAAAGTCACAGATCGTGGCAGCTTGTAGCATAATGTGAGATGACTTCTAGGCATAAAAGAAAAATACCAGAAACACAGTTAAAGAATTTTCAACTTCTATTTTGTGATTAGGTAAAAGGAATACTAGTCAAATACATCTTACAAAGGAATAAAAATAAAATTATTTTAAAAACTTTTATTGAAGTATAATTGATTTATAATATGTTAATTTCTACTCTACAGTGAAGTGATTCAGTTGTACATATATATATATATATTTATCTTTTTCATATATTTTCTATTGTGGTTTATCACAGGAGATTAAATATAATTTCCTGTGCTATTCATTAGGACCTGGTTTATCCAACCAATATACAATCATTTTTATGTACTAATCCCAGACTCCCAATCCTTCTCTCACCCTTGGCTATGGCAAGTCTGTTCTCTATGTCTGTGAGTCTGTTTCTGTTTTGTAGATATGTTCATTTGTGTCATATTTTAGATTCCACATATAATTGTTATCATATGGTATTTGTCTTTCTCTTCCTTACTTCACTCAGTATGGTAATCTCTAAGTCTATCCATGTTGCTGCAAATGGCATTATTTCATTCTTTTTATGGCTGAGTAATATTCCATTATATGCATATACTACATCTTCTTAATCCATTTATCTGTTGATAGACATTTAGGTTGTTTCCATGTCTTGGCTATTGTAAATAGTGCTGCTATGAACATAGGGGTGCATTTATCTTTTTGAATTATCATTTTGTCTGGGTGTATGTCCAGGAGTGGAATTTCTGAGTCATGTAACAATTTAGGAAAAATAAAATCCCTTATTCCTTATTTTCATGTATGTTTCTAATCCATGCTTCAAAGGAAATAATGAGTTGATCTCAACAATGGTGATGGATAAGGAAATAAATTATTTTGCTATGGTGGCAGTTATTTTGACTGCTGTAAGACTTGTTGATGAGCCAAGGTGTAGGAACTGTATTAGAGAATTTCAGTGTACCAATTTCTTTAAAATGTATTAACTTTTAAAAATTGTGTAATACAATTAAATCTAACATCAAATATCATCCATTTATCCATCCATCCTTCATTAAAAAAAAATTGAATGAGAGGTATATACCAGACCTTAAGGAGCTCAGGCTTTGGTAAAATACACAAGAATACAAATAATTACAGTGCAGAGTAGTATATGCAGTAAGACAGGTTAGTTCATACAAAATATTTTAGAATGACCAGAAACAGAGCTACCAGTTCTGCCTGTTTATATCAAGGTAGTTCTGACAGATAAATTCAATCTTTAGCTGGGTTTCATAAAAGCAGTAGTATTTTGCCAAATCAAAGAAATGTTTGGGAGCATCTCAAAAAAGTCCAAACAAAGCATATAAATACAAAGAGTTATGAGGAGTTCCCATTGTAGTACAGCAGGTTAAGGATCTGGTGTTGTCTCTGCAGCAGCATGAGTTCGATTCCCAGCCTAGCATAGTATGTTAAGGATACAGCACATAGGTCACAACTGCAGCTCAGATTTGATTCCTGGCCGGGGGAACTTCCATATGATGTGAATGTGGCCAAAAATAAAAACAAAACAAAACAAAACAAAAACCCACAAAGAGTCATGAAATTGATCTACATAATTAGAGAATGTCCACCCAAACTTGGAATTGCTGGATCAAAGAAATACAAAAATGTTTGCCGTAAATACTGCTGGGAAAAAAAAAAACTGAATTGTGATATTTTTATATGCAAAAATATTTCATTTTTCGTTATATCCTATTGGTAGTAGTGAGAAGTAATTTTATGATCTTAACAAAGTAATGAGAAACCATAATACAAGCAGTGAAGCAGACTGTGCTTAATGATGGAGCATGATAGGGACAGAGATGGGAGGGGCTAAATACAGAGGCAGACAGTAAAGGAAGATATTAATAGTACATAAAAGAGATGCTGTGGCTGAGACAGAATTTGGAATATAAAAATGATAATTTGATAGGGATTGCATTGAATCTGTAGATTGCATTGAGTAGTGTAGTCATTCAACAATATTGATTCTTCTAATCCAAGAGTATGATGTATCTTCCATCTGTTTGTGTTGTCTTTGATTTCTTTCATCATGGTCTTATTGTTTTCAGAATGTAAACACTTTGTCACTTTAGGTAGATTTATTCCTAGGTATTTTATTCTTTTTGATGTGATGGTGAATGGGACGGTTTCTCCTCTTTCTGATTGTTCATTGTTAGTATATAGAAACATAATGGATTTCTGTGTATTAATTTTGTATCCTGCAACTTTGCCAAATTTATTGATGCGTTCTAACAGTTTTCTGGTAGTGTCTTACACTAATTATTAGAGAAATACAAATCAAAACTAAAGTGAGGTACCACCTCACACCAGTCAGAATGGCCATCATTAACAAGTCAACAAATAGCAAATGCTGGAGATCCAGAATCTCACTCCCTGGGCATATATCTGGACAAACATTCATTCAAAAAGATACATGCACCCCTATGTTCATTACAGACTATTCACAGTAGCCAAGACATGGAAACAACCTAAATGTCCATCAACAGATGAATGGACTAAGAAGATGCGGTACATATATGAAATGAGATACTAATCAGCAGTAACAAAGGACAAACTAGTGCCATTTGCAGCAACATGGATGGAACTACGGATTCTCATACTAAATGAAGTAAGCCAGGAAGAGAAAGACAAATACCATATGATATCACTTATTTGTGGAATCTTAAATATGGCACAAATAATCCTGTCTACAAAACAGAAATAGATCATGGCCAAGGAAAGCAGACTTGTGGTTGCAGGGAACAGGGGAAGGAGTGGGATGGATGGAAAGTTTGGGGGTTTTTGGATGCAAACTGTTACATTTGGAGTGAATGAGCAATGGGCTCCTACTGTACAACACAGGGAACTGTGTATGACTGTGTCACTTTGCTGTCCAACAGAAACTGAAGAAATATTGTAAATCAACTATATTTTAATAAAAAATATAAAAGAAGAATATGGGATACAAAGAAAAGAAGTAATAGGTATTATAGGTTGCATGGCACAAATACTATACAGTTTTGAATTTGTAAGAGAGAAATAATCCAGTGTGGTCTTACTATAAGTTTTCAAAATGAAAACCGTTTCTTTAAATGAGAAGTTACATACTTACAATTTGCATTTTCTCCTATAACCATATGAGAATATATTTTAAATATTTTTCATAAGAAGAGAGAGCCTCGGAGATCCCACTGTGGCATGGCAGAAACGAATCTGACTAGGGACTATGAGATGGGTCTGATCCCTGACCTCGCTCAGTGGTTTAAAGATCTGGCCTTGCCATGATCTGTGGCATAGGTTGCTGAGGCAGCTCAGATCCTGCGTTGCTGTGGCTGTGGTAGGCCAGCAGTTGTAGCCCTGATTAGACCCCTAGCCTGGGAACTTCCATATGCTGTGGGTGCAGTCAGAAAAAGCAGAAAATTAAATAACTAAATAAATAAGTACTGTTTTTCATTTATGTACCTTTTTTGATTCTTATTTCTGTGCTATGTGGATAGCCACACTATCCTTATATTTTTACTGGTACCAATGGAAATTAAAATAGCTGGCAGATTAATGCATATTCTGTGCCTTCGTGGTCAATACATTTTTGGTAGATTTTATTGAATGTGATAGTTTATTTCAAGTGCTTTGAGATCTAGTTCCTGGAAGATACTTGACTGTAACTCCAGGCGCTAATGTCTTTTAATACCAATTAGATATTCACTTGACTATAAAGAGAGAGATTTGGAACACATTTACTCATTCATCTAGTCTACAAATATTTATTTATCACCTAATATGTGAAAAAATACTTCCCAAGTGCTAGAAATGATGTATGGAGATGAATAATGCTAGATTCCTAATTTCAAGGAGTTTAAGATTTCTAATGAGGAAGGTGACATATATTTACAAAGTACCTCAATAGAAGATAGAAAGTGAGAAATAAACGTGAAATCTAAGATGAAGTATCATGACTGGAATAAGGAGAGATTATTTCTAGGAGATCATGAAATGATTTATTTATATACCCAGGCAATATTTTTGATTTTTTGCCATACGTCAGACAGCATTCTAAGCATGACAAAGTACTATGATGAAAAAGTAGAGTTCCAGCTCTGGAGGAATTTACAGTCTATATGGGGGGACTAAAGATAAATAGGCAAATAAATAACATGATTTAAAAATGTTTGAAGTGATATTAAGAAAAATGAGCATTGGTAGATTATGACTGAATGAGTATTAGAGGGGGTTGCTCTGGCTTAGATGGACAACAGAGGCCTCTCAAAGGAGGTGCCATTTGAGTTGAGAAGTGGAGGATGAAGAGGAGGCTTCCATTGCAGACTGAAGCCAAAGTGTTTTCTGCAGAAGCCATCTAGTGAAAATGAGCTTAGCCATTTCCATTGTCCTACAAATGGTTAGTGAACACAGAGAATAGTGATCGGACATAAGTTTGGAAAGAAGTAGGAAGCCAACATTTTACCTCAGATTTAGGTATTGAGTTTTACTCTCCTTGAAACAAGCACCCATTGGCATTTTTCAATCAAGAGGGTAAATTAATGTTCATGAAAAAGCTGGTCACTGAGCTGAGCCAGAAAAAGCAGTCTAAATTAGTCCATAGGAAATTAAAAGTTAGGGGAAAGACAAACTTTGGAAAGATGGGTAAACATAACAGAAATGTAGATATTCATTGTTTATGATATATTTAGTATTACCCCAACCATTTTGTCTGTACTGACTTCATTCTCACACCAGTAAGGTAAATGGGGTATTATTACTTTGCATGTGAGTAAACTAAGCCATAGAGAGGTTGTATTGCTCTCTGTCTCACTACCAATAAGTGCTAAAGTTGGAATTTAAATCTAGTTTAAAATCAAGCTGGAGAACTTACCCCCCAGCACAATGCTGTGTTATGTAGTAGTCCAGACATATCCAGAATATATCCAGAGCTTTAACAACTCAATGGTCTTCTGTGATTGTTGAACCTCTTAACGGTGATTGAAGAGAACACTAATGAATGAAGAGTTTTAAGATGGTTCAACAATACTAATTAATGATAATACTAATGAATGAAAAATATACTGATGTAATGGGGATATCCACATTGGACAAAAGAGGAAAAGCCAAGGAAGAGGCAGAAAGGTAGGAAGAGAAAAAGGAGGGAAATTTTTAAGGCAGGCAGTGCTATGAACTAATGCTACATGACTGGAAGGGCCAATGAATCTAATACATATCTTCCTTGAGGCCTTCAAGGGTGGTTCTAGCTTGTCCTTTGGGTTTAGAAGGTGTAGGAAAGGTGAGGAAATATGGATGATTCTTTCAATACAATTCAGGTTAAAGGAAAGGAGAGAGAAAAGATGTTACCATGAGAGAATGTAAAGAATTTTGTTTTGAGGATAAGCAAACTTTAGTTTCAAACTGAGGATCAGATAAAGAAACAGAGTTTGAGTTTGTGAGCAAATAAAAAAAAAATTAAAAAATGAAAAGTGGGGAGAGGGAGGAAAGGAGGAGAGCACACACGTGCATATCCAAGAATTACAAATGCCACGTTAACATGTGTTGTTCTTATTCCTCCTGGGAATTAGATGCTCTGTCCTAGAAGTGGGACACCGCACTTTGCCTACTCAGCTCTTTCCCCCTCTAGACAGCTATGCATTGGATAAATAGATAATCCATTCATTAATGACTACTTAGCAAATATGCCCAGCCTCCAAATGGCACTCATAAATCAAAACCGATTAATGTTCACTTTAATGAATGTATTGCTGCTTTTGATACTGGTCAAAAACTTGATTTTATCATGTTATTTTCATTTTCAGCAATTTATTTTGGAATTTAAGAGCTTTCTGTGTGTTTTCACCAGTGAATGGGTCTTGTTGATATTCCTTCAAAGAGTGTATAAAAATTGATTTTTTTCCTTTAATATGTGGTGAGCAAAGTATATACACAAATTACCTGACATATCTGGCTTGCAGCAACTGCCAACAGTTCAGATGGCTTTATGGTGGTAACAGGTCATTCATAATTTTAAAAAGCACCCCCGATTCTATTGGAATAAACTGGATAAATTTCTGCCAATTTGCAGTAAATGAGAATAAGTGACCTGAGAAACAGGCTACTCTATTTTGTGAACTCTATATAAGGTTTCGCTTGGACACTTTGAATTTTCTAAGTGTCAGAGAAATTTCTGTTCAGGATATTCCCAGAGGATGGAGTAGTTTAAACTTAGACTTCACAGTGGCAGTGTCTGCCGCAGAACTGGCAGATGTCAGAGCATGTGACGAGACAGGCCAGGCAGCAGCGCAGAAAAGTGTCCCTGATAAAGCTCAGGGAGAGAGTCGCTGTTTTGTTTACAATGGGCAGATTATAAATACATCTGCCATGTTAATCAAGGGCACAGGAATGCTTTCTCTGCCAACCACACAGTGATTTCAACTGGGGTGAATGAGTTACACTGCAAAAAAATTGTTTTTCAAGTAGTTTTCTTGTAGTTGTTACAGAAACTGTCCTTGTGTGTACATTACACATAGGCATCTGTTCACATATTTCTCATTTGGCTTTGTAGTATGTTATACTCAGCAATTACTTTAGTGCATCCTTTAGAGACAAGAAAAAGATAATTAGCTTACTGGGTATATGTTCATAGTCAGCCGTCTAGACCTCTGAGCCAACCCTTTAATACTCTGCTGTTGTTATGAGACACTTTCAGAGGAGAAAGTCATAGAAATAAACAAATTTAAACCGTAAGGATGTTCTGTCAGAGCAGAAGCCTGTTAAGCCTTAAAAATTAAACCAAAATTTGTTCATGTGTCACGTGTCTGCACGTCCCATCCCCTTTATAGTCCAGACTAGAAGCCATACTCCAGCTTTTCCTTATTTTGTGTGCAAAGTCTGTTTCTCTTTATTTAAAAATTTAATTAATTTCAATTTTTATTAAAAAATAGAAGATGTCGTGTATAAAAGAAGTTCTCCCTATTCTCTCAAAACATCCAGTGCATAGCAAAATGGACCCATACTTGGGATGGTGACATTTGGTTGAAGCTGTCTAGCCCTGACACAATCAAACTGTGTATAGTTGCTGAATAGTAAATTACCTTACTTTCCCCATCCCTATAAGCATTTGAGGTGGAGAGCCCTGGCTCATCTTTTTGACATTTAAGAATTGTCTGACTGGTAAGTAATTTGCCTAAATACATAATTTTTAAAGCCAGGTACACGTCTGTGGCTCTTAAAGTCACTCATAGTACACTCAGTACAATATTTTACCTTTTCTCTCTCCTTCGAAAAGTTGTTTTCATTCAGCTTATTCTTCCTTATATAGATTTTGATCTAAATATTTGGGTCAATCTCTCTGTGTAGAGAGAGGAAGAGATTAATTCAGGGGAAGAGATTTAGTTTATTAACATATGTTAATCAGCATATGGCTTCTGCAGTGACTGCTTATTTTTCTGTGTCTATAGGTTTGTAGCTATTCAACATAAAGATATGTCAGTTTTCATAGACAGCAGACTAAAGCCACTGTGCATTAAGGATGTGTGAGAGTTTGGAGACTGAACAGTCTGATTCCCCTTACTCTGATATTTTAATGAAATAAACTTTATTTCACCCTTGGTTTTCAATCCAAAATGAATACATCTTTATTTTTTTTAGTAATGATTTTTATTTTTTCCATTATAGCTGGTTTACAGTGTTCTGTCAGTTTTCTACTGCTCAGCCAGGTGACCCAGGCACACATACATGTATACATTCTTTTTTCTCACATTATCATGCTCCATCACAAGTGACCAGATATAGTTCCCAGTGCTGTATAGCAGGATCCCATTGCTTATCCATTCCAAAGGCAATAGTTTGCATCTATTACCCCCAAATTCCCCATTCATCTCACTCCCTCCCCATCCCCCTTGGCAGCCACAAGTCTGTTCTTATGTCCATGATTTTCTTTTCTGTGGAAAGTTTCATTTGTGCCATATATTAGATTACAGATACAAGTGATATCATATGGTATTTGTCTTTCTCTTTCTGACTTCACTTAGTATGAGAGACTCGCAAAATGAGTACATCTTTAAATTTAAGAAGAAATACTAATATTCTAAATAAAAGCCAAAACAGGACAAGTAATTTTTAAGTATAAAAAATATGTATTATTCATAATAAAATCCATACTATATCTGTTTTAGCACTTGCATTATATTTATAATATATTTAATATATAATAATACATTTATAAACATATATTTATTTAGATTAGATTTAGCTATACTCAGAAGAACACAGGAATCTCTCTCTTTTTTTTTTGCTTTTTAGGGCTGCCCTTGCAGAATATGGAGGCTCCCAGTCTAGAGGTCTAATTTGAGCTGTAGCCACCAGCCCACCCCACAGCCACAGCAACATCCAGATCCGAGCCATGTCTGTGACCTATACCACAGCTCACGGCAATGCTGGATCATTAAGCCACTGAGCAAGGCCAGGGATCAAACCTGCAACCTCATGGTTCCTAGTTGGATTTCTTAACCACTGCACCACGACGGGAACTCCGAACTCAGGTATCCTTTTTTTTTTTTTTTTTGTCTTTTCTAGGGCCGCACCTGCGGCATATGGAGGTTCCCAGGCTAGAGGTATCTTAATAAGCAAACTAGACATTTGTATTGCTCCTCGTATCCTTTCTTCTTTTCTTCTACAAATAGTTATTGAATACCTACTGTATGTCTGGGGATACGGCAGTGAATATGACAAGCAAAAGACATGTACGTATGTATATATGCCTGATGTATTTAAAACTGAAATTTTTTATTTAGGGTTGCGTGCCATTTGCTGCATCTTCAACATGCAGCAAGTGTCCTCAGTGTTGAGCCTGTGGCAGATGTTAAGGTAATTTTTCAAGTGTCATTAAGTCTAAAGAATCATTCAGGACAAAAAGCTGGACTGCAGTATTAAAACAGGAAGTTTGAAGTACAGATGGTTTGGAATAGGTTTTTGTGATTCTCTTGAGATGATTCTGAAATGTCATGTACCATTGTTCTGCAAATACTTTTTAAGCTCCAACTGTGGACTACATATTCTGCTAGAAGCTGTCAAGGAAAGGATAAATAAGCCAGGGTATTTGTCCCAAAGGATCAGAGGAGGTTATAATGACTTGCAATGAAAAGCCTTGGGTTTTAAAACAGTGCATGTGAAGACAGAAGGTGAGAGTATCACCTTAATGAACGAGACCGGAGTGTGGTCAGGTTTCCTGGAAGAAAGGATGTTTAAGCTAAATAATCATGATTAATAATAGCAACCAATATTTCTTTAACAATTATAATCACTAGAGTCTATGAAATCAGAGATTTTCCCTGTTTAATTTTATATTTCTAGCGTTGAAAATTGTGTCTAGAACATAATAGGCAATCAATACATATTTGTGGAGTGAATGTATCAGACACTGTAATAATGAAATCCTAAGACAGTCTTATGAGGAAATTATTTTAACTGTTATTCTAATTTCAGACATGACAAAACTGAGGATTTTTTTTTAATTCTTTTAAAATTAAGCAATTTGTTTTAAGTAATGGAGGGTATAGTTGATAAAACCAGGAGAGTGTATAAACAGGGCAGTTCTAGAATCTGTGCTGTAGACAAGTGCAGGTTTGGAAGATGATCACCAAATGCAATGTCAAATGTGTGCAGAAGGTCAAAGACTTAAAAATAAGGCCATATCTTAAAGGTTCTTGCATTTCTCCCAAGGAAATGTGGATTTTATATCTAAGGCAGTTGGAAGTCATATTGAAAATTATAAGCAAGAGGAGTGCCCATCGTGGCTCAGTGGAAACAAATCTGACTAGCATCCATGAGGACGCAGGTTTGATCCCTGGACTCACTCAGTGGGTTAAGGATCCAGCGTTGCCATGAGCTGTGGTGTAGGTTGCAGACGCGGCTTGGATCCTGCATTGCTTTTGCTGTGGCTGTGGCGTACGTAAGGTGGCTGCAGCTCCAATTCGACCCCTAGCCTGGGAACTTATGTGTGCCGTAGGTGCAGCCTTAAAAAAAAGAAAAAAATTAAGCAAGAGGATGAAATGGTGATATCTTAAAAGAAAAGATCAGTTTCAAAACATTATCAGCATTCCCTGGAGGGGCAAAAATTTCAGTCAACCACCACAGTTAAGAGTTTCTTACAGTAAATATACCAAAGATCATGAAAATGCATCTGTTGTGTTCTTTTTTTGTACTTTCTGGGTCATCAATCTGTGACTTAAACTCTCTGTATCTTAACACTCCTGCCTTATACTTTTAACTTTTAGAAATGAAGTGATTGAAATGTGTAAGGGAAAATAATTGCTATAAAGGATTATTGTTGGGAGTTCCCATTATGGTTCAGTGGTAACAAACCTGACTAATATCCGTGAGGATGTGAGTTTGATTCCTGGCCTTGCTCAGTGGATTAAGGGTTTGGCGTTGCCATGAGCTGTGGTGTAGGATGCAGACAGGGCTTGGATCCTGTGTTGCTGTGGCTGTGGCCTATCCCTGTAGCTACAGCTCTGATTCCACCCCTAGCCTGTCAACTTCTATATGCCGCAGGTGCAGCCCTAAAAAAAAGAAAAAAAAAGAGATTATAAAATTGTATAAATTCATTGACTATACAACTTTTTACCAAACTTTATCTGCATTTTTTTCCTGCCCCTCTTTCCAGACTTCCTTTGCTCCACTACAACCTGTTTTCTAGGTAAACTGAACTACTTGGGACTTTCAAATAGGCCTTGTTTTTTTTGTTTCCAGCTCATTTGTTTTCTTCTGTTTGTTTGTTTTTATCAGGAAAGTTCATGTTCATCAGTAATCTTATTTTTGACCATTCTGCCCATTATTTTTATGCATATTTTCATCCATCCATTCAATAAATGATTTGTATTTTGTCTATAGTTATAATAAATAATAAAAGTAACATGTTATTTAACATTTTTGTTAATAAAACCATTTGCCTAAATGGACTTCTTAATGTAAAACTATAAGTATTTTGGAGCTACTTTAATTTGGGAAACTCAGGAAAGCAAATATAATTAGCAAAGCAGCCTATGTAAAAATGTTTTTAAAACCTGTGCATGAAAATGTTATTGTCCCAAGGTTAGAAAATACATTTTGAAAATGGAAGTGGCAAAAAAAAAATAGGAGTTCCTATCATGGCTCAGCAGAAATGAATTTGACTAGCAACCATGTGGCTTGGATCTGGCATTGTTATAGCTGTGGTGTATGCCAGAGGCTATAGCTCTGATTCCACCCCTAGCATGGGAATCTCCATATGCCATGGGTGTGGCCCTAAAAAGACAAAAAAATAAAAAAATAAATAAAAATGGAAGAGCTTTTACTACAAACTGCTCAAGTTTCATTCAGGATTTGTATCCCATAAGTTGATTTTGGGTGTTCAGATCAGTATGTAATATGTGCAGTAAACTGGTATTGAAATATGAGTAATAAAAACTTATTGACTGTGGTATTAGCTGATATTTCAAATCAAGGCTCTCCAAAAGTAATAATTTTAGGAGCACTTTTTAAATGTAGCAGGGGAGTTATCTACTAACATGCAATAACATATTTTAAAGAAAGAAACTTCTACATAACAGTTAGAAGATAGAATATTGGGAAAAAGGGACTAAGCCCTAGCTTAGTGTCAAGATGGAACTCTGAGTTAGAATCACCACTGCAAGTTTCAAATGAAAATCATTTCTTGGCTGCGAACAGGATATTTGAAAACAATAGGAAGATATCATCTTGGACTACGATTTCTTGTTGAGATTCATTTTCCATAAATGTATTATGGCATGTCCACTGTTCAGCCTGTATGTTCTGCATTAGCTATAATGCAGATATGTTCAGCATTAGATATAAAACGGAATCCATAAAGTTCTTCGCCCTTAATGAAAGGCATATATTATCCCCGTATAAGACAAGGCTGTCTTCAGATTCGGTGGTTTGTGTGACATACAAATACAAGCTATGATAGAGCTTCTTATGAAGTAACTTGATAATTCATCTTTCCATTTTCCTTTATTATGTAATCTATTTTAAAATTAGATTTCATCGATTACATCTCGGCAGTGAGTTTTAACCTCTCAGTTTATTTCACTTGAACATAAGATTCTAGAGTTAAGAAAATGATTTCTATGTTTCAGTTGGCATTTACCTTGGGGAATGATAGTTATGTTTATTTGTAGTATGCTGTTTTCAGTGTTCGACTCTGAAAGCAAATTACAGTCATTCTTCACTTAGGCTCCAATATTCTCTGTGAAGTTAGCAAAGTTCTACCAAATTTGTGACTTATTGTAATAATTTTCTTGAAATAAGAGCTACTTTATTTCAAAAATGATACTCATTACATTTATTTAGTTCCTACCCTAATAACCTAACAATTATAAGTCATTTCTATTGAAAATATTTAAATGTGCACACAAAAAAAGTTGATTTAAGAACATTTCATTCAAACCCAGAGACACCATCATCACGTTTTTTGTAATGTTAAGAGTCTTTGATACTTTATTTTAAATATTGAGATTACAGTGAAAATTTGGTTAATATATAAACTACTTCTGTATATATTTGTGCATGTATTTTGAAACTGACTTATTACAGATATTGTCTTATGATTTTAACTTAATGGAAAATAAGAATATATATGCTAAAGAAGTAATTTCCATTTCTTAATGTAAGGTAATTACAGCTATAATTTTTACTACTATGCTAGACAATGCATCTAAGATGAAACTCATTAAAATTCCATTAATGGAATCTTGGCTATGTTAGCCCATTTAAGTTAAGTAATTAAGCCTGTAAACTTAAAGTTATGTTCCTAGCCTACCTTGTTCCTTTTCTATTGATTTCTTTCTCCTTGGCTTTCTACTCCTCTATAAGTCTTCTAGGGACCCAGGTCTATCTCTTCTCTCTAAATGATTACAATCTACTTTTGAAGGAATTTTTGCCTCAACTCTCCTTTTCTTCCAACCTCTTTATATGCTACTACTAAATTAATGAGTTAAATGTATCACACAAGAATAAAAATTTCTAAGACCAGTATGTGTTCTTGCCTATACTTTAAAGTCTGACAAATGACACGGGCAGTGAAATCTGTCTCAGAAATAAAGCAAAATAATTTTAGCTGTTATCAGGTTAATGTCGACCATAGAAAAAAATACAAAGATAATAAAAATTATTTAAATTTAGTTAACTAGGCCATATAAAGTCTTGAGCATGCTAGCTAATAAATAACAAGCAATTAATTAGTAATAATTATAGTAGGAGTTCCCATTGTGGCTCAATGGGTTAAAAACCCAACATAGTGTCCGTGAGGATGTGAGTTCAATCCTTGGCCTTACTTAGTGGGTTAAGGATCTGTCACTGCTGCAAGCTATGGTATAGATGTGACTCAGGTCCTGCATGGCAGTGGCTGTGGTAAAGACCTCAGCTGTAGCTCTGATTTGACACCTAGCCCTAGAACTTCCATATGCTGCAGATGTGGCCGCAAAAAGAAAAAAAATCATTTTGGGGGGAAATTCACAAACTAGGTGACATGTAAAATACTAAGTATACTACCTAGTAAATAGCAAAAAAAAAAAAAAATTAGCAGTAGCTATAATAAATATTTTAAATATTGTAGTTCCTTTCTTGGCTCAGCAGTAGGATCCATGACTAGGATCCATGAGGATGCAGGTTTGATCCTTGGTCTCGCTGAGTGGGTAAGGATCCAGCATTGCCGTGAGCTGTGGTGTAGGTTGCAGACGCGACTCGGATCCTGCATTGCTGTGGCTGTGGTATAGGCCAGCAGCTGTAACTCCGATTAGACCCCTAACCTGGGAACTTCTATATGCTACAAGTGTGCCCTAAAAAAGAAAAAAAAAATAGTGTATATAAATATATATATATATACTATAAATATTAAATGCTTTTATCGCTTTTTTGCCTATTGACCCAGTTGTAGTTTCTCACTGTTATTGATGGAATAACAATTTCACAGTGATTAAACAGGATGCCTATATATGGCCCTTGATTTCAGTTCATAACAGTTTCTAGTACCAGTTGATGACTGATGGTTGCCTATTCTATTTTGTTGAAAATGATTTTGAGATTAAATCTGGATATGAATATGTTAGGAGTAGTTTAGTAGTGTCTGCAACACACAAAGTCAGTATGCATTCCATATATATTATATAACTGTAGACAACATATATTTAAAATGGAAAAATAAACCCTTAAACTCTTACATTTCTCTGGTCTGAAACACATTTTTGGTATATCCATTATCCTTTCAATTGAAAATTTCATAACCATTTGCTTCTTAGCTTTGTTACTTCTGATTTTAACAGATAGAGGCATTTTTTTATGAGGAAGAATAATAAAAATAGTGAAGATAAATGCTTCCTTGAAAAAATAAACAAAAATTATAATGGTACAACTCTGGTTTAAAACAAGATCTCTTAGGAAAACAGTAGACTCCAAGTTTATTTAAGCTTTATAACGAAATAAGTAAATATATATACCTAAGTACTCATATTCAGGGCTAATTTTACAACAATATTAATTTTTCCTAGATGGCAATTGACATATTTAACAAGATTGTCCTTTTCTGTATATATTTATGCTTAATTATCAAGAATATCCTTGGCATTAATAATGCAAAGCTTAATTACAAGTTAGAAAATTGATGTACCCTTTTGGCTACATTATCACAATTGCTTCCTATGAAGTAGAATTATTTGGATAATAATCTCTTGGGTGTACTGAGTTTTGCATTAATTGTTTTCAGTTATTTCTCCAGCTCTACACTGTGGCTTAGAACTTAGTTTTTGTTCATGAATAGTGAATAATGAACTTGAAAAAATAATGAATTATATGGTACAGATACCTGTATAAATTTTTAAAGGGATAGAAAAGATATGAATACCTTGACTAAAAATCCTGTTAAATTGATGTGCATATTGCTTCTTTATGTCTTTATTTTTAAAAATTGAAATCATGACTAAGTGTATATTGTACTGATTTTAAGACATCTGATAAAATGTAAGCTTTCTTTGTACATTTTACTACAAAAGGATTGCTTCCCACTTCAAATATTGAGTAGCTTCTAGAAAACCATTAAGTGAGGCAACAATTGCTAGTTTTCTCTCATCATGAAATGATAAAGAGCAATAGTCATTTTATGTTTTATAGAAGATAGATATGCTTGAAGTACTAGAGCACTGGATTAAAATGTATGACAATCAGGTACAAGTTCAGCCTATGAAGTTCTGTTTTGATATGAGCTAGGATGAAAATCACCTCACATGAACTAAATTTTGATGACTTCCCTATAAATCTGTCTTGTTTGAAGAAGGGAGAGACTTAGGGTAATCACAGCACTGCTACCCAAGTCTTACTAAATTATGCTAAATTCAGTTTAGTATAGAAACAGGGATTTGCTTAAATGTACATTTTTTAGGTACATAAATTTGGACATGAAGAGGTAGGTGCTATTAGGAAGCTCCCCTGAGCTGACACTTAAATGGGGGCCTGTCAGATATCAAACAGGTGACAGCTATTGTTCTATACTAACAGCAAAATGCCACGTTTCCCAGATCTCATGTCTTGCTGTGTATCAAAATCATCAGGGGAGCTTGTTAAAACTGTAGATGTCTAGGCTTCATCCCAGACCTATTGAATAAGAATCTCCAGTACGAAACCAAGGTACATTTTATGTTTTAAGTAGCCCAAGTGGCTTTGAAGTTGTATCAAACTCCTGAAACAATAAGTTCTTCATTGAAGTAAGGAAGTATCTCTACATTAGAAACAGAGTCATACATAGGAAGAGTTTGAAAAGACGTATAAATGTTTACAAATGAAGTTCCAGTATAGAAAATTTGAAAAGTATGGTTATATGATACTAAAATAATAGGGCAATTTGGGAGGGGATTAAATTATCATTGTGATGAATTTTATGAGATTTTTGAAACCTTTGTAACATTTTAGTTACTATGAGCTTTGACCTACTCCTGTTTGATTCCTATGTTTATTAGAAATACAATTCTTTAAAGATATATATGTGTGTGTGCATGTGTGTATATGTATATTTGCATACACACACACACTTATCTTTAAACTGTGGAAGAAGGTTGGAGAGGAAATTGGCTTGGTAAGAAAATATCACAAGGGAGAATTGTCTCTGAAATAATATTGTCTGCAGAAAGAAATAGAGTGAAGCTGGATGAGCCAGTTCTGGATGGAGGAGTAATATGGTGTCAACTTGTGTTTTTATTGTACAGTGGGAAGGTGTGAAGTTCTGAGGATATGCCTGGATTTGCTAATGAGGATACAGGTAGACAAAGGCTGTAGAGAGGATAAAAAATAGGAAATTAAAGATTTATTTCAGTTTAGAAGTTTAACCTAAATTAGTAATCTATTCAATGTTGTTACATGCAAAAGAACCTCCAGATATGTCTCAAACATCTGAAAATATATAATCTAGTTATAAAGGCAACATTTTAACATAGAACAATAGTACATTTTACAAAACCATATTTAATTGCATGGTTAGATTTGTAATGCAGATAAAATGGAGAAATTCAAAGGTGAGATAATTCAAAGAATATGGGAGTAGTTGCCAGGAGTCCCATTATATTTAAATAAGTAAAATGTGAACAGGCAGAAGACAGAGAGAAGGTATTAAATGAGAGGAACCACATACAAAAAGTAATGGAGGTGAGACTAGTCCAGGTGTTTCCAACTCAAAGCTCATAATGCTTGCCATGCAACAGGCCAATAAATTTACAGACAGGTAGTTGGGGCAAAGAATAGCACCTTTGTTTGGAAAACCAGAAGACCAAGATGCTGGCAGACCAATATCCTAAAGAACTGTCTTGCCTGGGTTTGTATACTAGTTTCATTTATAGAACAAAGAGGGGGAGAGATGAGGAGGTAAGTTTAAATAGGTGATAAATTTTTGCAAATATTTTCTGGTTCTGAGCAGACTCCAGAGGGGATGTATTAATTTCTTCTTCCCTGCAGCCATGCACAGGTGGGCCTGGTCAGGATGTTTCCTGTGAGCTAAACAAAGGTATTTTAGTTTAACATCCAGGCACGGGAGGCAGAGTTCCTTTCCAGAGATGGGCGATTATGTATACTTTAAGCTATAGGCAACATCCCTGTAGTGATTAACTTTTAACAAAAGCAATAGAATACAAACGTTAAAATTAAAAAGAATGAATTAATTAAAAAAAAAAAACCAAAACAGCTCCAATATGGGTCAGAGTTGTTCTTTCCTTTTATAGAAGTATGTTGTGGGCTGACATAGAGGTAAGGTTTTGTTTATTTTTTTTTGTTTGTTTTTTGTTTTTGTTTTTGCTTTTTAGGGCCACACCTACAGCATATAGAGATTCCCATGATAGAGGTTGAATCAGAGTTGCAGCTGCCGGCCTTCACCACAGCTACAGCAACATCATATCTGAGCCACATCTGTGACCAACATCACAGCTCACGGCAACGCCGGATCCTTAACCCACTGAGCGAGGCCAGGGATCGAACCTACATACTCATGATACTAGTCATGTTCATTACCTCTGAGCCACAATGGAAGCTCTCAGAGGTGAGACTTAGTATAAGTGTAAGTGGGAACATGTTAGATGGTAAACTCAAGTCATGAGATTAAGGGCTAAAGTGACGTAAGGCAAAAACTTTTTATCATCAAAAATTGGCCTTAAAATCAATTAAATGACCCACAAAGAACATTATTATGTAGTTTTTTACATGTAACTAGAGTGTTTATTTAATATAAGTATATAGTGTATGCAATAATATCGTCTACATTCGTTACATTGCCAAAACATAATTGTATAACATCTACAGTGTATCACAGATAAAAAGAGAAATGAAAAAATTAGAGTCAAAAGTTTTAACAAATGAATTTGCATTTGTTGAAAATACAAATCTGCAATCTGTTTTAAATAGTAAATAAAATAACTAGAGAAAGAATTAACATGACAAGTGTCTATTATCTGCCTGATTCTCTAGAAATAGGTCGTCCAATCTTCATAATAGCACGTTGGGAAGAACCCTTTGAGGCAGAAAATCGTTATTACTATTTTATGCGTAAGACTGCAAAGATAAGTGGTTTGCCTAATGGTTGAATCTGGGGTTGAAACTAAATTCTCCAGGAATGCAAAAAACTGCTGTGGTATGATACCACATTCCTTTCCTAGAACCTAGGACAGTTTTCAACTTATTTTTAACAGAAAGAAACTGGAGTTTTCTGAAAAAAAAAGTAATGATGTAATGACAACAATTTTTAAATGAGATCAGTAAAATAGGTCAAAGTGAAAGGGAAATGCAAAAAGACATGTATGAAGTAATAAAATCTCAGCCTGTGATAATACCATTAAGTATTGGGAAGTATGTGGCTTTTCTCAAGGAATTACTGCTAGACTGTCAAGCAAATCAGCTCATAACTCTCAGCTCTAAATCTCTCCACTCATAAAAATTTTGTTGCATAACAATTGCCTAAAGAGCACACATTGGTGAATCAAATATTTTAGAAAAACTAGATTCACACATTATGACATCATATAATAAATATGGTTTGACCTTGATGGAAAAAACAAATCCAGTTTTCTGACCTTCCTCTATTTATCCACTGACATATTTATTTCAGTATTTTTATTTTCTGTTAAGTAATACTAGAAGAGACTCAAGTTGTCTATAATAAAATTTTAAGTTATTATTGTGCAGAGACTGGTACACATAGCCTCAGATTGCATCTATTGGTAGCAAAACTTGAACAAGAATGAATCCACTTGGAAACCAGTTTCATTCCATAACTTCAAAGATGTGGGAAAAGGACAAATGAATATTAGGACTAGTGTAGCCACTTTTTCTATAAAAAGGATTATCAACCTTTAAAATAAAAAGATGAAAAGATAAGTGATTTAGTCAGCAAAATCCAGCTTATTCAAGAATAGCAGAAGAATTGCAGTTTGAGACATGCAAACTGTGGTGAACCATAAACAACTCCGGAAAACAAAGGAGAGGAGTGTTCTTTTACACAGGAAAAGAAGAAACTGGGAGGAACTGTTTTAAAAGCAAGTTCATGGGAGGAGAGCGAGAGTTCTGAATTTTGTTTTCTTCTTTTTAGCTGTATCGCAGTGGTTTCTCATTGGCTGGGTTGTTTCTGGGCAAAGAGAAAATCTTTTTTCCTGCTGGGGTATGTAAAGTGAGCAGCTGGGGTATGTGAAGTGAGCAGCCAGTAATGGTACCTGCCTGAGAGCTCCGCTTTTAGGTCTTCCAGACTCCATTGTGAATGCGGTTTTCCTTTATTCATATTCACAGGATTCACTTAATTTCTGAAGTATGGAACCAGTTATAAAAGCCTAAGAACTTGAAAACAAACTTTCATTAACATACTGATGTTTACTTGGCTCCCATGGTATGTACCTTAATACTTAACAAGAAACACAATGAAATACTTAAAACTGAAAATAAAATTGTATTGAAGCACTGTCCCAGGATCTTTAGAGGCTTATTGAAGTGGAGAAATCAGGCTAAGTCTCAGTAACTGTTTTCATTTCTGCCGCTGAAACGGTGAAATTTATATTTGTAGATTCTCTCCTTCCTTGGTGGTGAGACATATGAAAGTGCCCCAGCCAAAAGGGGAAAACCATCTAGAATGTGAAATGATCTTTGAATGAGACAAAACATAAGTTCTAAATACAGTTATCACCTCAACTCACTGCTAATCATTAAAATGTATGAGTTTGGTGGAAAGTGTGCAATTAATGTAGCCACTGAAATATAATTACTTCAAGGAAACCTACACTATAGAGAATTCATTTAAAAGAGTTTTTTCTTTTTTGCTTAAATATATGATTATTTTCAAAAATGTAAGGTAAATTGTTAAGTATTATAGCAAGATATTGAAATGGTTCGTCTTTACAGATGTGATGATCTCTTTTTAAAGACACTGTAAATCTTGGTGTGCAGTATAACTATAACTTAGTTACAAAACATTCATTAAAAATTTGTATTTTTTGAAATCCAGTTTATTAGACTTGTATTTACCATAATTGGAACTGAAGTCTTATCAATTTCTAAAATAAGACAATGTAGTTTCTATAATTCCCAAATGTAAATCATACAGAACAAGCCTACTAGAAGCTTCCAACCTTTGACTACCAGTTTTCTCCTCTGTTCAAGGATTTATTCACTGTGAAGGTAGAGGTATTCTTAGGGGAACATTAGTCATACTAGTATCTCTGGTTTTCCTATTGGACATAATACTTTCTCACCTTCTTGAGTTTTGGGTTGACCATAAGATTTGCATTGGTCAATGAAATGTGAGCAGAGGTATTTTTATGCTGTTCTCTCCTCCTTCACTACTGCCATTGTCCTAGGATACCTGTTCCTATAAACTACAAAGCTTAGTTACCACCAACAAGTAGTGTAGTTTTGAGGACCCATAGCCAACTTTGCAGAAGTAAGAAATAAACCCTGATATTTGAAATCTTTCAGGACACCGAGTTTGGAAAATTTATTACTACAGTTAATTTATATTAGCTTGAACGGGATACTGCATGACCTCTAGTGACTATTTTATTTTATTTTTACTTTATTTATTTATTTATGCATGCTTTTTAGGGCTGCATCCGTGGTATGCGGAGGTTCCCAGGCTAGGGGTCTAACTGGAGCTATAGCTGCAGGCTTGCGCCACAGCCACAGCCACACCAGATCCAAACTATGTTTGCTTGGTGCTGTTGCTAGGTGCATTTGCTAGGTGCTGTTCGCAGCCTACACCACAGCTCACGGCAACACCAGATCCTTAACCCATTGAGTGAGGCCAGGGATCGAACCCTCAGCCTCATGGTTCCTAGTCGGATTCATTTCAGTTAGGCTACGACAGGAACTCTTCTAGTGACTATTTTATTTGCAGATGCTAGACTTTGACCACTTTGAAAGCTAGTAAAGTCGGATCATCTTCCCAGTCTCAATATCCAGCATATGCCTTCAGTATATAAAGTTTATCAGTGAATGAAAATCTTAAATGACAATGGTGATGTATAAGATAGATGGACAGCCTCTTGAAGGAAGCATTTGAAAATGATAGTGTGGAGTTCCCTGGTAGCTCAATGGGTTAGGGATCCAAGAGTGTCACTGCTATGGCTCGGGTTACTGCTGTGGCCCTGGTTTGATTCCTGGCCCAGAAGTTTCCTCCTGCTGTGGTCATGGCCAGTAACTAAATAAAAAGGGAATGAAGAGAGTTCCCGTTGTGGCTCAGTGGTAATGAATCTGACTAGTATCCATGAGGTTACGGGTTTGATCCCTGGACTTGTTCAGTGGGTTAAGTATCAGGTTTTACTGTGAGCTGTGGTATATGTCGCAGACATGGCTCGGATCCTAAGTTGCTGTGGCTGTGGTCTAGGCAGGAAGCTATAGCTCTGATTTTACTCCTAGCCTGGGAACTTCCATATACTGAGAACTTCCATATACTAAAAGGACAAAGGATAGAAAAAAAAAAAAAAAAAGGCAAGAGATGTTATACAGGGTACAAAGTTAAGTAAGGATAAGCAGTTAACAACAATAAGAGTTGAAATGCATGGCAGTCTTGCAAATATCAGGTATAGTTCTGTACCCCTCCCATATGTTACTATATTTAATCCTCACAATAAAGTTATGATATGGGAATCAACATTATCCATATTTGGCATATGAGGAAATAAAATCGAACTTTTACCCTGTAAATATAAGAATAAAAAATACTATAAAACTGTTCAATATCATTTAAGAATCTAAACAGAATGAAAAAAGAAACATTTACCAGATCCTAGTATACTACAGCAAGCTGGTGGAATCTCATAAATATTCTAGGGTATACAACTTTAATAAAATAAGTGAAATAATTATATCCTAGAATATAAGACAAAATTTTCAGAAATATTTGTATAAACTACAGTTGAAGATAGTATAATAATTTGATCACTATTTGGGGTGGGGAGCTTCTGAGTTTTGAAGTTAACAATGAGAAGATATATGTTTGAGCAAGAAAACCTTGGTACCCTTGTAAGATAGAGTACTGAGCTAAATGGACCTAGCCGTTGGCTTCAAATAACTCTTCTTACGTGATCAGAACAATTTATATATTTTTACTTCTGATCCTAAATTTGGCAAGTGAACATTTATTTAAATCCTGACCTGGTCTTGATTTTAATTACTTCTCCAGTTAAAGGTGTTCAATGCAGTTAACAGTCTCATGTCCCCAGTGGTAAATGCTGGGCTTCCATATGTTAATCTATACTCTTAACTTGACCACTGAATGGAAGATGATGCTTGAAGCCATTTCTGTAATTGTGCATTCAGGCATGGAAACTCTCTGTTCTTCCTGTTAAAATCACATAGCCTCTTTTACTTACATCTTTATTAGGTCAGTGAATTAGTTTTCTATCACTAATGTAACAAATTACCATACATTTAGAGCTTTAAATAACACAAATTTATTTATCTTACAGTTCTGTAAGTCACAGGTCTGCTGCTGCAAGGCCCACTCAACTAAAATCAAGTTGTCAGCAGGCTACATTCCTTTTTAAAGCCTTTAGAGAAAAATCCATTTCCTGCTTATGGATTTTGGGCACAATTCAGTTCCTTAAGGTTGTAGGGCCAAGGTCCCTTTATTAGTCACAATTCTCCAAATGGAAACAATAGGCCATAGATAGGTAGATAGATAGAGAGATAGATAGATAGATAGATTGATTGGCTTTTCTGATTAAGGAACTGAAAAGTCCCATGGATCTGCTACCTGCAAGCTGGAGGTCCAAGAAAGCTGGTGAGGTAGATATAGTCCAAACCCAAAGACTTGAGAAGCAGGGAATCCAATAGTATAAGTCCTGATCTGAATCAGAGTGGCCAAGAATCCGGAACTCCAATGTCTGATAGCAGATATCTGAGAGCAAGAATAGGTGGTTGTCCCAGCTCAAGCATAGAAAGCAAATTTGTCCTTCTTCTGCCTTTTTTGTTATATTCAGGCTCTCAAGGGATTGGATTATGCCTGTGTACATTGGTGAGATATCTTCTTTACTCAGACTACAAATTCAAATACTAATCCCAGAGTTCCTGTCGTGGCTCAGCAGTTAATGAATCTGACTGGAATCCATGAGGACGCAGGTTCAATTCCTGGTCTCGTTCAGTGGGTTAAGCCTCCAGCATTGCCGTGAGCTGTCGTATAGGTAGCAGACACTGCTGAGATCCTGTGTTGCTGTGGCTCTGGGATAGACCGGTGGCTGCAGCTCTGATTGGACCGCTAGCCTAGGAACCTCCATATGCCAAGGGTGTGACCCTAAAAATCAAAAAACAAAACAGAACAGCAAAAAAAGTAAATACCAATCTCTTCCAGAAACAGCTTCACAGACACACCCAGGGAAACGTTTTACCAGTGATTTGAGCATCTCTTAGCCCAGTCACATGGATACATAAAATTAATCATCACAGTGTCCATTTTCAAGCTGGTTATATACTGAGAGTCATTAGCTACTTTTAAGAAGCCCACATATTCGTGGACACCTTCCTCCACTTCCAAAATCAGACATCAAGTCCTCCTCAGTTTGTTATTCTCTGACTCGTATTTTTCCATCCTCTTCCACTTTTAAATCTAGTGTGATTAGACTGAGCCCATCCATGATAATCCACCTTTGACTACATCTGTAGTCTCCCTTGCCATATCCAGTAACATATTTATATGTTGTGGGATTTGGTTGTGGATGCCTTTGTTTGGCCAATATTCTACCTATAAGAGCTAACGAGAATGTTTCTGAGGAGTATTTAGACTTTGTAGTTTACATCAGACAGAAGAGTATCTCAAGAGGAGATTATTCAGCTCTGTTTTCAGACAGTGCTTTTTTTTTTTTTTTTGCTATTTATCATGTTGCCAGTGAAAATTTCTTTCCATTCTTTTCTCTTCATGAGGAGGTTAGATTAACAAGATGTCTCTTTAATTTTTATTTTCAGCAAAATCAGTATATCTGTGGTACTTGAAATTTAAAAACCATTCTCTACATTATTATTAAAAAATCTATTTTTAAATACTGTTGACAAGGAGAAGCATTCATGTTTCTTTTCTCACAGATCACAAACAGAAGACAGATTTCTCAGAGCACGTGCTGCTTTCAGGAGAACTTCAGAACTTATGTGCTGACCCAGACAGAGTTCTCCCAAAAGCTATACCCACATGAGATGCCCCGTGACCTCTGCATTTCCTTGACTACAGTTTTCACTCCATTGCATAGGGATTTAGCTGCAGGCTACTATTTCAATTCAAGAACCTAGATGCGATTCAAAGACCATGATCACAAGAACTGCCTTCAGAGTCCGCTAAACAATACACCTCTGGACCAGAGTCTTTGTTGCATGGATGCTGTATGAAGGAAGAGACTCTAGGTTTCTGGTGATTGCAATGTATACTAATGTCTGAGAGCTGTAACTTTCTGCCTTTTATCTAAATACTTATTTTGAATATTAAATAATACCAATATTTTGCACTGTGGGAAATGCATATGCTATGTCATATTATTGAACATTTCCTTGGAACCCTAGGGTTACTCTTGTTAAATAATGTGTAACTCCAAATGAACAATTTCTAAGAGATGCTCTCAATACATTAAAAATTTTTAGATGACAAAATCTTTGACTAGGAGTTAAGACATCTGGCTTTAAATCCTAACTCTGCTACTCCTTAGATTAAATCCTAGACAGTTTATTTTTACCTCTGTTGGCCTCAAGCAAATGAGTTTTAAACAACATAGACTTCATCTCTTGTTTTTACACCTATTTCTTGAATGCCTAATCTGTACTACGCAAGAGGCAGAGAACACAGCACCTTCCATATCAATTAGTTGAGAAAATCATACATATAAAAAATGGTTATACAAGTGATAGCATGGGATCAAATTTATATTTAGTGTGTATTATACAGCTTAAGTATTATTGGAGTGTAAAGAAGGGACAGATGATTGAGAATTTAGTGAACTGTGTTAGATAAAGAGAAATAAACTTTGAGCTAAGCCCTGAAAGATGTGTAGAGTTTGGAGAATTGAGAGGAAGCAGTTAATATGGAAGAATCACATAAAGCATAAGAAAATCCTAAGAAAAAACATAGGAAGAGGAAAGTATCGTTATGTGCTCTTAATAGAGTAATGTCGCTGACCTAGGTGAAATGGTTGGTAGGTAGGAAGGTTGAAAGCTTAGATGAACTATATACCACACAGCCTTGCAAAATTAAGATGCTTAGGCTGAATCAGGTTAATGATAGAAAACAATTTGAAGTATAATTGCAGAAGCAGCATAAAACTAAGAGTCTTAGGCACGCTCCCTTTTTGCCATTCAGAACAGACAAAAAGTTAGAGATGATGGAAGTTGTTTTGAGACTCATAGACATAAAAAACAAACTTATCGTTACCAAAAGGGGGGGAGTGGGGAAAAGGGATAAATTAGGAGTTTGGGATTAACAGATATACACTACCATATATAAAATAGATAAACAACAAGGACCTACTATATAGTATAGGGATATATATAAATATTTATATATAATATAAAATATATATGTATATGTGTGTATATATATGCGTGTCTGTGTGTGTGTGTGTGTGTGTGTGTATATATATATATATATATATATATATATATATATAAAACTGAATCACTTTGCTGTACACCTGAAAGTCATACAGCATTGTAAATCAACTATAATTTCAAAAAAGAGATTGCTGTAGAAACATAGGCATAGTGAGTTGGGAGAGTGACTTTCCTAGGATTCAGTGTTAGAATACATTGAAAATATGAAGTGAGGGAAAGAATTAAACATGGCTCTAAGGCTCAGAAAACTGAGAAAATTGAAAAAATTAAAAGACAGTCCAGAATTTGAATGTTTGGTTTTGAGCATGTTAAATATAATATGATAATGTGATGTAAAGCATAAATATTCTGTCTTTATTGAAGTCTAATGGAATACTCACATATGTGATAAGGAACAATATTAACTGGCGTATAATTAAAAATGACAACACTTGGCACCCTTCCTGGAGCTTTCAGTTTGACAGGAATGGAGGAGGATAGTAATCAACTGCTGATAACGACAAATGTTATTTGAGAAATATAAGTGGCAAAAACAATGAAAGAGAAAAGATACTTCAGGTAGAGTGATTAAGGAAGACCTCTTTAAGGAGGTGACAATTGGGCATAGATTTGAATAATGATGAGTGAGCCTTGAAAATAGTCCAGGTAGATGTTACTTAACACTTAAAGTTTCTGATGTGAGAACAAGATTGCTCGTTCCAGGAAGAGCAAAGTCAATGTGGCTGAAGGGTAGACAGTAAGTGATTAGAGATGAAGTCAGAGAGAAAGGCTGGGGCCAGTAAATGTTTATTGTATGACTTAGTGCATGATTCATCCTAGATACATACAATTTTGGAATGTACAAAGAATTGGAATGTAAATTAGTTAAAGTTTCCTCTATTTAGCAAGTGAAGATGCTGAAGCTCAGATATCTAAGCAGTATGCAAAATTTACACTAAAATGTTGACTAAATTTGAAAGTGCTAATAATCATTCCTTTGTTGTTTCTTCCACTTAGCAATGTGTTCCAACTGTGTTACTTTCTTGCCCCAAAACAGCACTTATTGCTGCATCGAGGTATCTGAAATGGTCATTAAGAACTGCAGTTGTGAAAGTTTGGAAAACATGGATTTCTTGGCTCTAATTCTTATGTTCATTTTCTTTTTCTATTTGCTTTTCTCCTCCCTACACTCTTAATGACAAAAGCAACCTTGAAAAGAAAAGAACTCACAAGGGTAACCTGTGGGAAAGGAGATTGGTTAGGGGGATAGGAAAATCAATTTCCATTTCTTTGCCAGGTAGTGCATATGGGCAAATTTTATCTGGAAACTAATCATACCTTTTGAAAATGATTTGTTGGTGTATTTCTGTAATGCATTGTAGCTGCTTGTCATTCTTTGTGTAATTATTGTGTCTTGTGTTTTTCTCTTAGTTATTTGTGTTTTCTTCATACTGTATGCCTTTAAAAATGAGTATGACTAGGAGTTCCCGTCATGGCAAAGTGGAAACTAATCCAGCTAGGAACCATGAGGTTGCAGGTTTGATCCCTGGCCCCGCGCAGTGGGTTAAGGATCCAGCGTTGCCGTGAGCTGTGGTGTAGGTCACGGACGTGGCTGGGATCTGATGTTGCTGTCGCTGTGGTGTAGACCAGCAGCTATAGCTCTGATTAGACCCCTAGTCTGGGAATCTCCATATGCTGCAGGTACATCCCTAGAAACCAAATTAAAAAAAAACAATGAGTATGACTAAATAGATCCCAGTATCTGGTAATAAATATTTCTGACACCAAAAAAGTTATTGAAGCCCATAGCTATATTTCTTTATTATATATTTTCATAGTTTTATTTTTGATTTTATTCATATTTCCCTGAGTATTTAAACTCAAAATGCTTGTTAAGAACATTCCTAGATCACAGCATTATTTTTTTTTCCACTTGGTACAACATAAAATAATGATTTAGTTTAGAATCAACCATTTTAGAAGTTCCCATTGTGGCTCAGCAGGTTAAGAATCCAACTAGTATCCATGAGGATGCAGGTTCGGTCCCTGACCTCGCTCAGCAAGTTAAGAATCCAGCATTGCTGTGAGCTGTGGCATAGGTGGCAGATGCAGCTCAAATCTGGCATTGCTATGGCTGTGGTGTAGGCTTCAGCTGCAGCTCCAATTCAATCCTTAGCCTGGGAACTTCCATATTAAGAAGCAAGTAAGTTTTGTTAGACATTTATAATAATGAAGTATGTTCTGGAAAATTTTGATGCTACAGGAGCCCTCTCTTTGAGGATTATAACTACTTTTTGGATAAGATATTTTCTTTTCCAAACTCAGTCTGTGCCAGTAATTGCAAACATAGATGAGAATGGGAACTTTCTGTCTTATTTGTAGGAAAAAGTATGGATAACCCTTATTCTCATTGTTATATATATATATATATATATTTTTTTTTTTTACTTAAAATGACAAGTGTCTGATTCATGATAAGAGATAAGAGTGAGAAAAGAAGTGACTTGAGGGGTAGGAAAAGAGGAAAGAAATGTTTTTATAGAATTCTTGAAGGTGAGCCAGTATGACACCCAACTTTTCCAAACAAGGCACTCACTAAGTCTTCCAGAAAAGTGATTCACTCAAGACACAAAATTAAGTAGGAAATCTCACTATCCATATTCTGATTCCTAGTTCAAAGCTAGTTTTTAAAATATTACTACTAGTAATAATAATTGTTTGCATGAATTCATTATATCCAAACGCGATCTGTGTGAATAAACAGAGATTGAACAGTTTCTTTTTCTTCTATGTCCAGTCCAGTTTTGACATTTTTGCAAAGATTCTGTTCTGTGGTTAAGTTGCATATTTATATTCAAGAATGATTTCCTTAAAGACCATTCATCTTGTATCCAACCTGCTTAATATCTCCCAATGTCTTTTCATTGCATTTATAATAAATTCCACATTTGACCCCAGCCTTTAGAACCCTAGATAGCTTGTCAGCCCATACTCAGGTCTTTCCATTTATTTTGGCCCACTTTTCCCCTTGTTCGTCATGTCCTAACAGTGCTGTGTTCCTGCTCCTCAGACCCACAATTGCATCGTTTGCAGTAAGGATTTTGCACTAGCTCTTCCTTTTTCTTGGATCTCTTTTCCTTCTCTGAGCTGTAATAACAGGATCAACTCATTTTTGTTTCCATTTGTATTTCATCTAGAGAGAACTTCCATTTTACCTGATCTAAAGTTGCCTTCCTGTCACTCTTTGACAACATCCTGCCTTCCTTCTTTGAAGAGCACAACCACTCTCTAAACCTTTTCTGTTAATTTACATATATTTTGGATATCTCTTCCTTTTAAAAATACATTGTTTTGCACAGCAAGAATGGGAATGGGGGCTGGTCCTGTTATGTTTATCATTATGAATCCGCCAATGCCCAGACAAGTGTCTGATTCATGATAAGAGATGAGTCAAAATAGTGTTTAATCAAATAGAACAGTGTAAATAGCATGAAGATAGAAAAATGCAATGTAAATATAGCCAAGAGACCTATCTTTCCATTATTGTAAGTCCTTCTAGTGAAAGACAAGGAGGACAGTAGGAAAAGTGTTAAAGTGTCTGAATGAAGAGAATAAACTCATTATGAGATCATTCAGAGCGTAGGTAGGGAATTAATGTATCAATGCAAAATAGTTACTATCGTTATCCTTGGGAATGACATTTTATTATTATTTAATTATATATGTATGTGTATATATATATATATATATATATACGCATACACATATATACACACACACATATACACACACACACACACACACAAATATATGTGTTTATTTTCCAAGTGTCCTAAAATGGAAGGTGTTAAATTTTATAATTAGCAGATACCCTTTAAAACAGAAACCATGATGTAGAATGAATGAAGTGATGGGGCAGGCATTTAATCCGAGAGTTAAAAAGGTATAAAAATAAGCATGCCATTGAAACTCTATCTTAGTGTTTGATTGAGAACACCAGACTCATTGGAATCAACACTTTACTTAATTCAAACATTGACATCAATCTCTCTTTAAAGTTTCCTACTGGTTATAGTTGGAAAGAATTGGGAAATGTGGGCTCAGCTGGCATGAATAACAACACAGAGGCCGTTTATTTCTTTGCCATTAAATTCATGGACAGAATTCTTTTTTATCTGTCCTCACCAGTTGCCTGTGCTTGCTCCAAATACAGCTAGCTTCCAAAAGATTCAACTTATTTCAGGCCTATGAAGCATCCTGTGGTTTTTGTTCAAGGATAGTGAATAGATTCTTTATCACATCACTTTAATTAAGCTTAGTATTAACCTTGCAAAATATTTGCTTTAATAAAGCTTCAATCGGTAGATATGTAAGCAAATCTATTTATTTCAGCAAGAGAAAAAATCAGAACACAACTGGAAAACATGTTCCTTCATAGATCAATATGCAAATATAGTTGGCAAATATATTTCAGATATAAATTTATCATTGATTAATTAGAAAAAAGGCACAATGATAAAAATAGCATAAAAGTGAAGAATAGTCAAGAAACTTAGGGAAATTGAGATCAAGGAGATAATTGGATATTAATAATCCATTCCCTCCTTCTTCATCTTTATGTAAATTATGTGGTTATAAAATATTTTCAGGCTTGTAAGCATTTGAAAATATATAAACATTGATTAATTTGGTAAAATTTTGTTAATTTGCTAAGAATTTTTTCCTCTCAAGTCACTAGCTATTCATGCAATTTTTCAGTTTTAGGTAACATTTGGGAGATTGGAAGGATTCAACATGAATTCTAAGATACTAGCCTGTAGCAAATTCTAGACTGAATATAGAGGCACTCATATATTTTGAATGAGAAGAGAGTTCTGTAAGTCTACAGACTTTAGGAAACTAAGTTTGAAACATATAAAAGTTTTAATTTTGTTTTAACTTTTTATTGTCAAACTTTTCAGAATCTTTTGCTATACATAAAACTTAGCATACCCTGAAAAATGGGAGAACTTCTGAAGATGTACAGAACTTTATATCCACATAGAGTCTGAAATTATACATACCAAAATGAATTAGTGACCAGATCCACCTGAAAGATTGTGTCAGATGCTGGCAATCGGTAATTTCTGAAGCATGTTTTCCCCTTAACTTTCACATCTTCTAGCAGAACGTCTTCAGGTTTGAAATGGCACCTTGCACGGAAGCCCCATAGAGATAATGTTTTTCCTAAAAATGATTTTCTCATAACCAGCCTTTTCTTTATGAGGTGGCTTATTCATCACACTAATAGTAGTTTGAAGAGAGATTTATTGAACAATTGTCTACCTGTCTATGAAAACAAAACACTCTCACATTGTATCTTCTCCTCTGATATAAGGCTTACCTAAAAGTAGTATATTTTATTGAGGAGGAACAGGTGCAGTTGTTTAGAGCCTGGTCTCTGGACAAACAATCTTGAATTTCAAACCAAACCATGATGTTGAACACATTACAAAATCCTTTGAACTTCAGTGATCTCATTAGTGAAGGGGGATAATAATAGGTCTTTATCAAAACAAAGCAATAAACAAGAAGAAAAGCAACAACAGACTTAGCATGATGGTGGGATAAGAATATGCCTGAAATAATTGAAATAAATAGTTGTTATTTTTTCAGTTCTTTGATTTCAGTGAGGACATATGATAGAGAACAGATCTATTTCTAGCAAAAGTACTACTCCCCCAAACATGTGCTCACTGCCATCCATTTTTAAAATGCTAATTTTATATCAATTTCTGAGAAAGTCTGCTGCTTTGTTTACTCAAAGTAAAAAAGAGTGGACAAAAGACAAAATTTGTGTTTTCACGTACATGTTTTGTCACTATTTAGACAAAATCGTTATCTTGGTGTATTTTTTTTTCCTAGACTGCTCTGTTTCTACTAGAAATTTATTGGCAGAAACAAAATGCTTCAGAATTCTGCATTTTCTTCCTCCTCCTAAAAGTCAACAACGCCCTGTGGGTTTAGAATTCTATTGAACCATTATTGCTCTCTGTGATTAAATAATTTATCGTGCCACCATGAGATCTTTGCGATAATCTATGCTGTACATGAGACATAGCACACAGCAAGGTACTGTATATGGTGTCTATCTTAAAGGGTCAAGACTAAACACTGAGGATTATGACTCTTAAATTATTATAGTGAAGACTATGACTGTTGAAAACTATCTAGGTCTTATATAGGAAAGTAACATCCATATAACACCTGCCCTGCTAAGGACCTCACTGCTTAGATGGTCTGCATAGCCATTAGCTTCCACCATAAATTGTGGATTCTTTTCAGTTCTAGATAGTCAGTTGACTTTCAGAGGATATTGTTATGAAAGTTTCTAGCCTATGTAGTTCCCGTAATAGCTCAGCAGTTAACGAATCCAAGAACCATGGGGTTGCCGGTTCGATCCCTGGCCTTGCTCAGTGGGTTAATGATCCGGTGTTGCCGTAAGCTGTGGTGTAGGTTGCAGACGCACCTTGAATCTGGCATTACTGTGGCTCTGGCATAGGCCGGCGGCTACTGCTCCAATTATACCCCTAGCCTGGGAACCTCCATATGCCGGGAGTACAGCCCTACAAAGGGCAAAAAGGCAAAAAAAAAAAAAAAAAAGAAGGAAAGTTTCTAACCTAATATGTTTGAGTATCCAATTATATAAAGGAAGAGAAAGTGGTTTTGATTTTTGGAGAGAAGCTTTTATTTACCTCAAAGTTTAAGCCACCAAAGAAGCTATAGCAAACCCAGTCTTTCTCTTAGGTCTTGTAAAAAGTAAGTCTTTTAGTTTCCTATTAATAGTTGAAGATAGAGTAAAAGAATCGGGGATAAACTTAATTATCCTAATTTCATTGATTTTACCGATCATCTACTTCTCATGTTATATTTGATTTAACCAATAATATGATTCTTAGGCGTCATATTTCCTTTTAATCCTACATAGTATTTTCTTTTTTGTTAAACTGTCTGGTGTTATCGTTTTTTTGGGAGAGACACAGTTGTGTTGAATGACATCAATTCACAGTTTTAACTGTTGAGCTATGGAAATACCGTATGTAGTGAATAAAATGACTTAGACCCACATAGAGAAATCTATTTTTAAATGGAAATCAAGACAAATGATAAAACCAAATAGAACTCAATGCTGTTTACATTCTGATCACGAATAAAATCTATTAGCTGTACATTTTGAACCAACTGAATTTTTTTAATTGTAAAACTTCTAACATTTGCTGCACTGATAAGACTCGTATTAAGTCCATAGGCATCTTGGCAAATTTCCCAAGTGTTTGGGCATTTTCTTCTTCATGTCTTGTTTTAATCTTCGTTTTATTTCAAATAAAATTTTCATCACCTCATCTGCTAAAGTAGCTCAAAACAAATTATCCTTATGCCACTGAGAAGATTGACTTCCCCTGAAGCCCTTTTCTTTGATTTATGTCTTCCATTTAATTTTTGAATTTAAACTTTGCTCCTGTTTTTTAGCTACATTATTTTATAGTCCAATTCTATTCTCTTTCATTTTTTAAATTGAAGTATAGTCAATTTAAAATGTTTTCGCTTTCATTTTTGAAGCATATTTAACACTACTCTTGCCACTTTGTTCAGTTCCTTCATATTTAAAACCACATTAATGTAGGAATTGCTGATACTTCCCTGGGCTAAATCATTATTACATCATCAAAACAAAAATTATACTTATCCATAACAAAGCTGCATGTCAGGGGAAGATTTCCTCTTTTTACCTTAACAAATATAAGAACTGTAGAACCAAGCTGTTATTTCTTTTCTTTTTTTTCTTAATGGATTTTATTTCAATTATAGGTGTACATAAATCATCACAAGTCAATTTTACGGATTTTGTATCCCAAACCCACAGTGCATTCCCCCACCCCCCAGATTGTCTTATTTGAAAAACCAAGGTTTTCCAAAGTCTGTGAGTCATTGTCTGTTCTGCAAAGAGGTTCATTGTGTCCTTTTAGTTTCCACATGTAAGCGGTAGCATTGAGTGTTGCTGTCTAATTGTCTGGCTGGTTTCACTTCGCATGGTAATTTCTAGGTCCATCCATGTTGCTATAAATGTTGGTAATTTGTTCCTTTTAATGGCTGAGTAATGTTCCATTGTGTGTATGTACCATATCTTCCCTATCCACTCCTCTGTCGATGCACATTTAGGTTGTTTCCATGACCTGGCTATTGCATAGAGTGCTGCAATGAACACTGGAGTACATGTGTCTTTTCAAGTCATGGTTTCTGCTGGATAGATGCCCAGGAGTGGGATTGCTGGATCAAATGGTAATTCTATTTTGAGTTTTCTGAGGAATCTCCATACTGTTTTCCACAGTGGCTGCACACAGCCAGCCTCTAATCTCATCCAGAGACAAAGTCCCATCCATCAGAGGGAGAGGAATCAACCACACCTACCAGTGAGCAGGCATCACTCCCTCCCATCAGGAAGCCTAAGCAAGCCCCCTCCATACCAACTTTAGCCACAGGGGAGGCAAACACCTGAACTAAGAGAGGCTACAACTCTATTGTCGACACAAAGGTCACCACAAACCTGGAACCAAGCTGTTATTTCTGTTTAAGGTTGATCTGAATTTCCTTTCACAGAGTTCCCGTTGTGGCGCAGCGGAAACGAATCCCACTAGTATCCGTGAGGATGCAGGTTCAATCCATGGCCTTGTTCAGTGGGTCAGGGATCAGGCATTGCCATAAGCCGTGGTGTAGGTTGCAGATGCAGCTTGGATCCCATGTTGCTCTGGCTGTGGCCGAGCTGTAGCTCCGATTCAACCCCTAGTCTGGGAACTTCCATATGCCGCAGGTGCGGCCCTAAAAAAAGTAAATAAATAAATAAGTAAATAAGTAGATTAATTTCTTGTCAGGAGTAACATTGCAGATTTATTCCCTAAAAAAATGTTAATGATGGGGTTTATGAGAATATACCTGTTTCTATGATACAATGATGTTATTGTCAGAGATTCATAATCACTTTTACTCTATAACTGTTTATAGTTTTTATTAGTTGAAATGTGTGAAATGTGGTATCACAGAGCAAAAAAAAAAAGAAACCTGAATTAATGCGGTATAGAATTTTAACTTTATTGAGGAAAAATTTATGCTCACTGCTCAATAAGTCAGAATGATTATGGTAAATCCTCAGTTTAAATAAAACACAGTTCAAAATTATCCTTTCAGTCCAAGGAATTGGATGTTTTAACAAATGATAAGATTATCATGAATGAACAGTACTTAGGTGCACAACATTTCATTGCATTGAGTTATTCTTTTGGACAGAAAAGTCCACTGGCCATGAGCAAAATCTGGCAGACTTTAAACCCAAGAAAAGCCAAACTTATAAATAGCTAATATGCTGAATTATAGACATTTAAGCAACCAGATGGAACTTTGAAGTTCGGTTTAATTCAACAAACATATGTCAAGGCTTCTACCATGGCCTGGCAATGTACCAAGAGGGGTAAAATGTGGTTCTTGCTCTCTAGAAGCAATCCACCTAGCAATAGGCACACATATACAAGTAGAAAATAAACATAATATGGGCAGTAATAGCATATAAAATAAATAGGAGTCACCTAAGGAATAAAATTCTAGTAAAAAATATTTTTCCATTATGAGAAAAAGATCCCAGCTTTTCCTTTCCATATTATCCTTTTTTGAGTAAATGTTTCATCTTTTCTAAAGTCATCTCAATTAAACCTTATTGATGCCAACTTTTAAATTTTTTTTCTGTTGTTTACTAGAGCAAAAGAACTGTTATAGGGAAGACACTGCATTGGTTGTACATTTTTAACTCCCCCTTCGACATTTAAAAATCTCTTAAATTATTACCGCTATAAGGGATATTCCTGATCCAAGTGCAAACTTAAATGCTTGCTGGAAAGTGTCTTACAGGAAAGAGGAAGGTAGCATAAGTCAGAAGTGTTTCATTGAGTGACTACTCTGCAGTGGCAATACTGGAAAATACTGTTGCATGGAATGTTTATTTGTCCTGGGAGTAGGACAGAAGATGATGAGCTTATCGGGGCACAACACTTGTGCCTTTCATACCAGTAACAATAGATCATCTTCTTTCTTTTCCCTTCCCCAAAGGTACATATATCCCAAGGGAGTATATGCCTGAAATTGCTTATCTTAGTCTTTCTTGTCTCTATGCTAATAAGTGGATATTTTGTTAGTAGCTTAAAAGCTACTCATGGTCCCCATTTCCAAGTTGTATACAGCAGACTTTTGTTTTACTGCTAGGATTATTACTGAACAAATTTCCTGTGCCCAAAGAATAATGAAGCCAAATAAACTGAAACAGAGTTTGGAGCAGAGAATGGTTTACTACAGGGCCAAACAAGGAGAATAAGTGGCTTGTGCTAAAAAACTGCGAACTCCCAGATGGTTTTGGGAAAAAGTTTTTATAGGCAAAATTTAAAGAGCTGCAGTGTATGTGACTTTCTTCTGACTGCTTGGTGATGAGATAGCAGGGCGGTGCTCTAGAAATTTTGGGCTCTGCCTTAATTTGCGATCCTCCCCCCTGGTTGAGGGGGCCTTAGTTCTGAAGAAGAGTTTAGAGATATTTTTATGTATATTCTTTGAGGAGGAACCAGGATCCTGGCCCAAGGGTTTCTTGACATCTCCTTCTTTGTTTTTGCATCCACCTACCCCGATTAGATTAGTGATTAGCAGCTGTTTGAATCTTCCCTTTGGAACTCTGGGAAGGTCAAGCCTGAATGAAGCCTATTTCCTACAAACAGTAAGTTGGGGGACACAAAAAGCACGTTTACCTGGGAGGCCCACAGGTTCTACAGGTTCAAGATTGATCATTGGAGATATGCTCACTGAGCTGAATTTCCAGGAGTTTCAAGACATAAAAATATTAAGACTATCATGGAAAAACTTAAGGGCAGAGGTGACGCATAAAAACTTGGCAAAAATGACTGTCTTACTGTTAGAGAATATGGATGATCTTGCTTGCCTGTTACTTGGTGTATTTTGGGGCGCCAGCTTCATGGCGTCATGGCTGTTATGAGATTGAGGGGATGATGAAATTAGAGGGAGGATTTTGTAAGACCTGAAATATTTCTGTATTCTCTCTGTCTCTCTGTCTCGCTCCTCTGTAAGTCATTAAGGGACAAAATGGCATTTGCCTTTGGTCTTCAAAAGAAAAAAAAAAGACCAGAATCTCCCACTTTCCTTGTGTGTAGAATTCATCATGGTCAGAGGAGCACATTGAGGGCCCCAGTGCAATGTTGGGACTTCAAGTCCCCCATGTTGGTAGCTCTGAGGCAATGAATAGGTGAATAGGGTCTCAAACAAAAATGACATCCAAAGTCTTGAGGGTGAATGAAGGGTGAGAGATATTATGTGGAAGACATGTATAACTTTCAGAAATGCCTGAAAGGCTTTAAAAAAAGACTGGAGATCACAGTGACTTGCTTGAATGTTTATGTATTAATGGGAACCAACTTTTAATCAAAGGTGAGTATTGCTTAATGAGGCAGAAACTAAGATATCATTGGTCTTGTAATTTTATCTCAAAAGCACTGAATATTTTTAATAATTACCTTATATTCTCTATCAAATTGGGGGGACAAAACATGAGCCAAAATTTTCTACTGAGGAAAGAGGAAAGACTTGTGTATAAGTAGTTTTCTAATTATACGCTTTTGGGTGTGTGTGTACATCAGTGTAGAATTTAAAAGTGGAGGATAATATTGCTAATTCATAAAGAGTTGAGTAAGTGTTGTTTTAGTTTTTCATTTTACCTATGTGAATGAACTTGTAGATTGCAATGGTTAGCCTACCATTTCTGTGCCATTTTAATTAGAGTTTGGCCCACTTTTGAAAAAAAATAAAAATCAGGCAATAAAGAGTTACACAATTTTAATAAGTACCAACCACTGCCTGAATTTAACTTCAAGCTTCACAACTGAAATTGGAACTTTTCAGATCACTTTAAATTAAATTGATTAATAATACATCATGTTAAAATGAATTTTTCATGGTTTGAGAGCTAATGTTCTCAATTATTTAGCAATGCAAAGTGTAGGAAACTCACACACAAACAGTATACAGGAGCCAATCCGTAAACTTTCTCTTAAAGCAAGATGATAAATGGCCTATTTTTCTATCATACTAAAGCAATATGTTAATTTTTTTCTACTCTGAAAACATTTGCTCTCCAGGAAGCCAAATCAGGACACTTACTGTGGTTATAAAATACAATAAAAGATTGGTATAAAATTTTAAAAATCTTAACCCTGAATGTATGTGGCAGGAGAATATGTAATTTAAAGACACAAAATAGGCATATTACCTTATGCCTTTTGAATTATACTTCCACAATCATTTCAGTCTCATCTTCTACTTTAATGGATATTTAAGTTTTTTTGTTTTAAGTATCTTATAAATTATTATGTGGTTCTATGCTTTTACTTAACATTGGTCTATGTTCCATGTGGTTTTGTGGCAGAAGAATGTTTACATTAGAAGGCATTAAAAAGTAAAGAGTATATTTCAAATATTATGTTCTTTGTAATTAAAATTTACTTTAAAAAGCATAAATAGTTAGGATAACTTTAGGTTTGCTAAGGGAGGAAACTGCAAGGCCAAGTTGGTGAGGCAAGTGAGTTTTATTAAGGAATCAGAGGGGGACCAGCTGAGCTCAAGATGGCACCAGTTCTAACTGTGAGGAGGTGCTAGGCTTATAAAGGATCTGTGGTGGGACTCTGTGGCTGGAGTTCATGGCGGGGATTTGTGGCAGGAACTACGAGGGAGGAAGGGAAGGTCAAGGGAGGGGTAGGGGGCTAAGATCCCATGACAGAGGGCAGTTAATCCCTGTAGGTGGTTAATCTAGGGAGCCAGTGGTTTTCCACAGGCCATTGTTTCTTGCTGCCCAATTTGACCAGCCACATTCCAGGGAAAAGGTATAGATCTTGTGCCAGGCCTTACCCATGTCCTCAGCAGGTCTCCAAGGTGAACAGCCACATTGGGGGTGGGGGGTGGAGTCTGTCTCCATCCTTCTGGGAACCTATTGATAGGTGACAACTTTGCAATGCTCATTTTCACCAGTGTTTCCAGAATCAGGGAATCACTAGGATATTGATCTTTCCTCATCAAGCATTTTGCTATGCTGATTTAAAGGCAAGATGATGACCACAAGGTCTTTTATGCCTTTAGACAAAGAAACTTGACAGGCTCTCTAAACTGAGGCATCTGAAGATACTGCTAATATCTCATTCTCTGTCTCATTATTATCTACTCCAGCAACCTTTGCTCTTGCTCCCTTTAGTTGGCTTTGATGAGAATCACTACTTTGTGATGATGTAAAGTTTGAGTTGTCGATTCCTACAAAATGTTATTAGCAATAATATAAATCCTTGCAATATATAGAGTATTTTTTCCAGCTTTCTTACATAATTGGCAAAATTGTTTATATTTAAAGTGTACAACATAATAATTTAACATGTGTATATACTGTACAGTGATTACTGCAATCAAGGTAATTAATACATCACTTCACTTAGTTTCCTTTTCTGTGAGTGTGTGTGTGTGTGTGTGTGTGTGTGTGTGTGGTGAAAACACTATACCTACTCTCAGCAAATTTCAAATATACAGTAACGTATTGTTAATTATAGTCATCATGCTATATGTTACATTCTGAAAACATGTCCATCTTATAAGGCAAAAAAGTTGGTACCCTTTGATGAACATCTCCCTATTTCCCAACCCTCAGCATCTGGCAACCACCCTCAGTGCCTGTGAGTTCAACGTTGTCTCTCTTCTTTTGTGATTGGAAATATAAATGATGTCTTACAGTTTTTGTCTTTCTCTGTCTGACTTGTTTCACTTATTATAATGCTTCCCAGGTTCATTCATGTTGTCACAAATGTCAGGCTTTCTTTCCTTTTTTAGGCTGAATAATATTGCAATTTCTGTGTATCACGTTTTCTTTATCCATTCATCTTTGGACAGACACTTAGGTCGTTTCACATCTTGGCTATTGGAAAAATGTATCAGTGAGTGTGAGAGTGCAGATTTTCTTTCAGAAACTGATTTCAGACCTTTCAGATATATACCCAGATGTAGGATTAATAAGAGTAGTTATTTTTTAACTACTAAAGGTAGTTATTATTTTAACCACTATGATTTTATTTATTACTATTATTTTAACTAATAAAGGTATTTTTTAAATAGTGTGTGAGGAACCTCCATACTGTTCTCCATAGTAGCTGTACTAAATTATATTTCCATCAACAATGTACAAGGAACATTTTCTTCATACCCTCACCAACATTTGTTACCTCGTCATTTTGTTAATGGTGCTCCTAATAGGTGTGAGGTGACATATCATTATGGTTTTGATTTGCATTTCCCTGATGATTCCTGATGTTGAACACCTTTTCATGTATCTGTTAGCCTTTTGTCTGTCTTCTTGGAAAAAAAAATATCGGGTATTTTTGTCCATTTTTATATAAGATTATTTCAAGTTTTTAGCATTTGAGATTGATGAGGTTCTCATATATTTTAGTAATTAACCCCTTCTTAGATATATGATTTGTAAATATTTTTGCCCATTCTCTAAGATGTCATTTATTTTGTTGATTATTTCCTTTGCTGTGCAGAAACTTTTAGTTTGATTTAGTTCCACTTGTTTATTTTTGCTCTCATCTAAGCATTGGAAATGATATCCAAAAAATCATTGTCATGACCTATGTCAAGGAATATGTTCCCTATGTTTTCTTCTGTGAGTTTTATGATTTCAGGTATTACATTTAAGTCATAAATCCATTTCCAGTTAATGTTGCTGGTGGTATAATATAGTAGTCCTGTTTCATTCTTTTGTATGTGGATATCCAGTTTTCCCAACACCATTTATTAAAGAGACTGTCCTTTTCCCTAATGTATGTTCTTGGCACATTTGTCAAAGATTGTTTGACACTATGGACAAAGTAGTTGACTATACATAGGTTTATTTCTGGGATGCCTGTTCTGTTCCATTGATTGATATGCCTGTTTTTATGCTAATAACACAGTGTTTTTGATTACTATAGCTTTATAATATAGTTTGAAATCTGGAAATGTTATTCTTCCAGCTTAATTCTTCTTTGTCAAGATTACTTTGGCTATTTGGGATCTTTTGTGGTTCCATGCCAATTTTTGGATTATTTTTCCTATTTCTGTGAAAAATTCCATTAGAATTTGCATAGGAATTGCATGGAATCTGTTGTTCACTTTGGGTAGTATGGGCATTTTAATAATAATTGCTATTTTAATACAAGAACAGAGGATGCTTTTCCATTTATTTGCATTTTCTAAAGTTTCCTTAATCAATGCCTTACTGTTTTCAGTGTATAGGTCTTTTACTGCCTCAGTTAAATTTCTTCCTAAGTATTTTATTGTTTTTGATGCTGTTGTAAATGGGATTTATTTCTTAATTTCTCTTTCAAATAGTTTATTGCTAAGTTTACTGTTAGTGTGTAGAAACATAACTAATTTTACATATTAATTTTATATCTTATAACTTTACTAAATAGTTCTAACAGTTTTGTGTGTGTGTGTGCAACCTTTAGAGTTTTCTGTATATAATATCATATAGTCTATAAACATCAACAATTTTAATCTCCCTTTCTGATTTAGATGCACTTTATTTCTTTTTCTTGCCTAACTGCTCTGCTAGGACTTCTACTACTATGTTGAATAGAAGTAGTGACAGTGGCATTTTTTTTTGTTCCTGACCACAAGAAAAGCTTTTAGCTTTTAACTATTGGCTGTGATGTTAGTTGTGGGCTTATCATATATGGCCTTATTATGTTGAGGTACATTCCTTATATACTTAATTGATAAGAGTTTTTATCATGAAAGAATGTTGAATTTTGTTAAATATTTTCTCTGGCTCTATTGACATGATCATATGATCTTTATCCTTCATTTTGTTAATGTAGTATATCACATTTATTGATTTGCATATGTTGAACCATACTTGTATCTTAGGGATGAATCCAACTTGATCATTCTGTATAATCTTTTTAAACTGTGGAATATGATTTGTTGATATTTTGATGAGTTTTGCACCTGTGTTCATCAGGGATATTGGTCTGTAATATTATCTTGCAGTATTCTTGTCTGTCTTTGGTATCAGGATAAATCTGGGATCGTAAAATGAGTTTGATAGTGCTGCCTCCTTTTTAATTTTTTGAAGGGGTTTGGGAATGATTGGTATTATTTCTTTTTTAAATGTTTGATAGAATTTACCCGTGAAGCCATCTGGATTGGGACTTTTCTTTATTGGGAAAATTTTGATCTCTGATTCAATTTCCATAGCAGTTATAAACCTAGTCCTATTTTATATTTATTCATGACTCACTTTTGGTAGGTTATATTTCTAGGATTTTGTGCATTTCTTTCAGGTGATCCAATTTGTTGGCTTGTGATTGTTTATAATAGTCCCTTACGGACTTCCCTAGTGGCTCACAACATAATAGTCCCTTGTAATCTCTTGTATACTTGTGGTATCAATTGTAATGTCTCATTTCATTTCTGATTATATTTATACAGCACTGTCTTGGCAACTGTGATCATAACAAACCATGATTAGATCGTCTTGAACACTAAATACCATTTAGAGATGCAGTATTCTTTTTACATAAGCACTACAAATGGTAGATCCAAACATGACTAGAAGGGAAAAAAGCCCTTTCTACCTAGAATGGATGTAGGTTTATCACTGAATGCTATAAAATAGCATCTTTAGAAAACTTCCTTAGAAATCAACTATCTCAGTCTACTCATTGAATAAATAAGATAACTCTGACTTAAAAGAGTTTGGGTACTTTGCCTCAGGCTTATTATTAGTTGAAAGTCAATTAGCCTAGAAGAGAGATTTAGTGACTCTTTTACAGTGTTCATTTCCAGGTCATAATCATTCCTCTACGCCCTCAATGTATGAAGAAATTAAGAATGAGAAAGGGAAAATTAAATAAAATAAACACTCAAAATCAAATCTGACCAGGGCTTACTCTGCTAGTTATAGAGTTAAAAGTGAAACGTACACCTTCTATTCCATTTTATTGTGTTTTCCTCTTCTAAAAGAGTTTAGTTCAGAAATTAAGAAAAGCGTTTTGCTTAAAGGGGCTGATATGAAGAAAAGGAATGCACTCAAACCCCCGTAGAGAGGACAGTTATAGTATGTGCAAATCTAAGTGATCAAGGTAGAGTACAAGTCATTACACTGAAATGACAGGCCATAGACAATAGCAGTTCCAAACGTAATGTCAGATTCACTTGGGCTGTCTCTACAAGCCCATACTTTTAAGTTCAAAAAGATAGCTATGTGAGAAAAAAAAACTCAAGTGATTTTTAGATTTGATAGTTTGTTCTTGTCGAGACCATAAAAGTAAGATTTTTCCTATAACTCCCATTAATCAATTTTTATAAAACCCACAAATTTCTCACAAGAATGTGTTTTCAACCACATATCATACCAAAATGATCTTCAAACTGGCATATAAAAATGATGACAATTCTCAAATAAAAAATAATCACATCTACTATGTATAATCTGTTTTGGTTAGAAATGTATTCAAAGACCTTTCAGATTATTTTGTCAGTTGTTTATTGAGTTAGTTGGTAAGTAATATTAGTTGCCTCATCTACTGATGGAGGAAAAATTCATGAGCTTGAATTAATTCAGTTACTTCTTGTGGGCAATACAGTTATGTCCTTGTTTATGAGAATTAACAATGTCTGATCAAAATGTAACTAGACGTAACTATGTAACTAGTAGTTCCCTGCTGGTTCAGTGGGTTCAGTGATCCAGTATTGTCCCTGCTCTGGCCAGGTTTGATACCTGGCTCCAGAACTTCCACGTTCTTCAGATGCAGCCAAAAACAAAACAAAACAAAACAGAGAAGCATGTAACTACATTTAAGTCATGCTTTCATAAACTCATATATATATAATAGGAAACTAGTGTACAATTTTTTTCTTTTTTCATTCCCCCACCTCATGTATTTTGCTTTCTAGACTTTACTGAGATCGGGTTTGATGGGAGCAGTAAACAGAGGGATAAGGAGTAAATAGAAAAATCACCATAAAATGGCAATATCTGTGCTAAGAAATATATCATGCCATCAAATACCACACTGCAGGTTATTTGTGTTTCTTCTGAGTCTGGGACAATACTCCCACCAAACCTATATTTTGGAGGAAAATGAAAGTCAAGAAAGCCTGAAAGGTAAGCAGAAACCACAGGAACATTTTGCCTTGACTTACGATCTTGGCATGGGTGTAAACAGCAATATGATGATAATGGGTGGTTATATCTATCAGTATGTATTTAAATTAAATAAAACTTTTGTTCAAATTAAATACCAGTGGAACTGGGTTGCCAACAGTTATTATTATTTTTTATTTTTAAACTTGGCCTGCAAAGAAAGCAGGTGAAGGTGATTTGTTTTATTAGCTGAACTACTTTTCTATTCAGGGCAATCAGGATCTTCTAAATGAACTACCCGTGTATCACTCTTTTGTGCTGCAAAGGAAACTAGGAAACTGTAAAACTAGATCAGACAGTGTTACAATGATGAGGATTTATTTTCCTTATCTATGGAGGAAAAATTTGTACAATGTTGTATTTTTTCTCTGAAAGGAGAAAACATGACGTTCTTAGGGTCAAACGCTCAAGGTGATTTTGCCTCATATTTTATTAATGGTAATGGGAATCATGTAGCTAAATCCTGGAAAATTGTACTGAATAGCTACTTCCAGTGTTACATGACTATATTCATTATGGGTTGTTCATTTGATATTCAGTGTGGAACAACTAATTCTAATGGGTCTTTGTTTTAGCGATAAGGACATATCAGTAGGTGGAAAAGCCTCTGCATTTGGAACCAAGAAAATACTATAATCAGTGGTTAAGTTAACCATTCCTTTATGGTCTTACCTGTAATACTCTAGATAATAAATGGCCCCTGTTTTAGTGTATTATTAAGAGTCATCTCTTGACAGGTAAGATAAATATTTAAAATTACTACCTCTCTGAAGAATTCTTTATTTTATTTGAGGGAAGTTACCCTGGATGACTTTATATGATGTCACTAAGTTATTACTTGGCCTTTTTGAGAAATCCTCTGAATAATATCACTTATGTAATTAAGAATGAAATTTTTATCCATTTAATTTAGGCTAGTTAGAAAAGGCCTAACTACATATAGTAGTAAAGTTTTAACATGATGTGTTAAATAATGCCAACATTAATATATTTCTGTGTATGATGTTAGTCTAAAAAGTTGAAAACAATAGCTAATTTGCTTTTAATTAAATGCATTGCTCTAACACACATTCAAGGCAATAATTAGCACTAAAGATGACTGTAGTCACTAAGAGATTAAAAATAGACATATATACCATACATAAGTTATATAGAACAATTTTTATTGCTCTCTGATATTTTATATCCATTTAAAAATATTAATTTTTATATTTCCAATTAAATATTTCTAATTAATATGATATAAAGAGTATACTTTAACCAATTATAATTTTTTCTAAGAAATTCCAGTTACTTTGCAATTTAATAAATTTTCTATAGAAGAATTTCACATATTTCTCCAATAGAATATTGTCAAGTCTGACTGATAGAAGTTATTTTCTTTTTAAAAGACTGAATCAGAATTATTTTACATCTCTACAGAACACTATAATTACACTCCATATACTTAAACACATGAAAGCTATCACAAATGAGTAAAGGATATTTCCTATATATCAGGAGTAGGGAACTAGCAAGAAATAGTTTATACTCAAACCCAGGAGTTGGTCAAGAAATTCATGCTGATATTTAATGGCTTTTATCAGCAAGAAAGAAATGAGATTATTTGGGGCATAACTAGCTTTCACATCAAAGCTAGGTGAAAAATATCTATTAAATTGTTGAGTCTCTTCCAACTGAGGGGATAATATCAAATGTAAGAGAATAGTGTAACAAACAAATTCAACCTTTATTTTCTTTAACCCTACCATATTTGCGTTTTTATTTATACCTTGGTTTTAATGATAAGTGAAAATTTCCTACTGGTGATCCAACAGCCAGCAGTGTTTGAATGAACAGCAGCCCCTTTTCTTTGGTGAATTTTGTACTCATATAACTGGAGTTGCTGAGAACAGCCAAAAAAAAAAAAAAGGTTCACCATATCTATTGAAGCCTAGGTTAGTTTTTTTCTCCCTAGAGAAATTTTTTCTCCTTAGATTTCAAACAGATCATTTATTTACAGTGATATCAGTTTCTGACTATTCTTCTACTAAATGCATGGGTGATGTAAAACAGGAAAAGTATGGAGTGAGGGAACTATTTAAAATGCTGATGAAGTAGTTCTATATGTCATCATCAGATGTGAATTGAGATTATCATATAAGTCTGATATTGATATAGCCTATATTATTTTTTTCTTAAAGAAGCAGTGTTTTTCAATGACAGGTACATCTTGGAATCACCTAAAAATCTTCTTTCTAAAAGTTCGGATACCAATGTTCCATTGCCAAACTATTGACTCAGATCTTAATTTTGTGGAATGTGGGTGATATGAACATCTTCATCATTTACAAACTTCACCAGTGATTTTGATATTTACTATTGGGAAGAGAATATGAGATGACAAGGCCTGAAGGGGTTTAGGGTTCACCAGTAGTTAATAGAAAATGAGACTTAGCATGGTTTTCAAAACAATACATTTTAATACTGATAATCTGTCTATAGAGTGTTATTCTCAAATAAAAATTGGCATAGGATTGGGACAGTTAGTAATATCCCTGAATGGCAATGTGTATGTGATTTTGCCGTGAGAATCCTATTTAGCTCCCAGTTTGTACATTGTCTCTGTATATAATTACTGTGAGCCTTCTGAAGTTTCTTTTTGTCTTCTCTTTCTGTCACCTCTTCATATCCCTACACCTCATTCTTGCTTCCGGACATTCACATGTTGACCACCTAAAAGTTCATTTATTAAAGTACCTGTTGACATGACACTTCTGTGTCATTATGGAATAGGAATGTATATTGCAGAAAAAAATTTTATAGGCTTAGTGCTCATTTTCTTCAGTGTCCCCCACTATCCACTCTTGCCTGTCCTAAATGTACAATTTTGTGATAACTTCACATCAAGTGGTGGTATACTTGGCTCCAGCCCTTTGTTTTAATGAGGTTTAGACCTGAATTTACAGTCAAATGTAGCTTGAGAAGATGGCTGAAAGAGAATATGGATAAACTTCACTATTTCTGCATGAGCAGGTAGACCTGGGCCTGATGCAGGTCACTAGAGTTACATATTACACAGTGAATCAACTTCTCAACAAAGATTAAAAACTACTTGCGTGTTGTATCTGAATTAACCTTTCAGGTCACAGGGGTACCATTTAGTAAATTGCATTGTCTCTTTGCAAATGGGATCAGGCTATAAAATATTTGTTTCATCTAACTTTGGAAATAAATTTACTTACATGCATTAGTCTAGGAATCAGAAACACGTGTTACATCTGTAATAGAAAAGTGATGATCTAGTTTACGTAGAAATTATTTTTTTCAAATGCTTTGATACTGCAAAAATCTTTTTAAAAATAAAATAGGAGTGAATGGGAGATGAGGAAGTAGAATGGACAAGTTCAGTAAACCCATTCATGAAATCTGGTCTTGAAGGGGAGGAGAAATGGGTGGTAAAGATCAGAGGTCAAGGTAAGAAAAAAGTGTGGTTTCTTTGTAAACTAAAGACAAAAAGAAAATTACTACTATTTTTTAACTGAAGGTCAAGAATAGAAAGAATAAAATAAGCATAGTTGGATACCTAAGGATGTCAGAGGAGATAAAATCTTGCCTCTCTTTGAAGGAATTGGTTGCTATGTAGTTGACCGTGTCTCCCATTGTAGCAGAAAGGAAAGTAAAACCAATAGTGACAGATGCTAGTAGACCTCATCAATGAATTTGTAAACTTGCAGGATACAAAATTAATACACAGAAATCAGGAGTTCCCATCGTGGCTCAGTGGTTAACGAATCTGACTAGGAACGATGAGGTTGTGGGTTCGATCCCTGGCCTTGCTCAGTGGGTTAAGGATCTGGCATTGCCATGAGCTGTGGTGTAGGTTGCAGACGCAGCTTGGATCCCACATTGCTGTGGCTGTGATGTAGGCCAGCGGCTACAGCTCTGATCAGACCCCTAGCCTGGGAACCTCTACATGCTACGGTACGGCCCTAAAATGAAAAAGACCAAAAAAACAATTACCCTAATATTTAGCATCTTCTTCTTTATAAATACATACAAACAACAGTAGTTAGCCATAGCTATATATTTATCAACAGTAGAAATCATGAAACTTTATGTTACTGTAATAATGTATATGAATATCATTCAATGTATATCATATATATAAATCATATAATATGAAATATTTTCATTTATGTTCATCAAGATTTTAAAATTGCAGTAGTTATCAAACCTGCTAATAGATCTCAATACTTAATGTGTCATTAACAAAGTACGTATATTATTATACCAATTTATAAATATGATAATTGTACTTTAGTAAATATGTTGTATGAAGGGGCCCAAAGGTGTGCAATATGTAGGCACCTGCATTAAAACTTGGAACACTCAACATTCCAGCCACCTAGAATCCTTTCTGAAAATTTTCTGGTCTCCCATCACAATCAGGCATATCACTAACATTGACCTTTTTATAGTTCTAAGTTAATAACATCTAATCAACCTAGATCCTTCTTAATCTTGGCCTCTCCTATCTTCACAAATTTATTCTCATCCTTCCTGCACTCTGTAGCTCAACCACAAGGGATCCTTTTTAATACTTGAATGAGCCATGTTTTTTTTTTTTTTTTTGCTTTTTGCTTTTTTCCCCCTACATTTGGGCCTTTCTACTTGCCATTTAATTTACCTGAAAGAGAATTGATCCTTTTATCTTGTCACCACCCTTTACCTACTCACTGTGTCTTTGGCCTTCTGACTCTCTCAAACCAAGTTAGACACTCCACTTACAAAATACAGGACTGCATGGGACATATGTACACTAAAAAGACTACGTGAATTCAGAGTTCATTGGAAGCTTTGTGTTTACACTTGCCAAATCTAACTAGACCCATAATACCTATTATGTCATTTCAAGACATTTTCTCACTTGAAATTGTCTTTTTTCTAATCTGAAGCTCCACAAGCTAGAGAATGAATATATACAGAGAGAGAGAAAGAGAGAGAGAGAGAGAGAGAGGGAGAGATTGATTTACCATGGTATCCCCAAGGCCTAGAATCAAGGTTCAGGGCATATAATAGTCACTCATAAATTTAAGGTGACTGAATTAATGAGCTATATCTGTGTTTAAAGTAGCTGTTTATGGTTCTGGTTTTACTAATAGACTATGGATTCCTCAAGGACAGAGACCTTCTTTATACCCAAAGTCAAAGCCTAGTGTCTGTAGCAGAGTGCACATTCAAAAATGTGTTAAATGGAACCAAATTTCATCTTGTTCTTCCCTCGGAAACCACCAGTACGTGTGAAGGTGTCTTTGTCAGGGCTTAAATCTACCTTATTTGAGAATAAAAGGGTGGAAATGAGGAGTGAGAAGTTAAGCAAGCATACATCTTCCCAATTAGCCAATTTTCCTAATTAGAATCAACAATTTGGGTGAAATTAAGACTAATTAAACCTCTCCTTTCTTTAATTCTTTTATACAAAAAAAGAATGAAGGTGAAAAGCCTAAAATTCTCCAGGTATTTATGCATGCAAATGAATGTTTATACGGTTATAATATAGGTGGGAAGGGTCTGAATGTTTGTAGATGAAAAGAAGTGAGAGGGGATCAGACTTTTGAAAAAGTTCAAAAACTGTTAAATGCAAGTTTCCAAAGACTTGTAGTGGTTGCAGATATTCTGTCAGTATGTGAATGACAGCATCCATCCTGGAGTAGAAGAGCTCTCTAACTTTAAAAATCAAATGTACTTTGGGTTCCAAGAATACCCAAAGGGGAAATTACAGTCAGTTCAGCAAACTTTACTGGGAAAATTGGATATCTACAGACAGAGGAATAAAATTGGACCCTTACCTCACACTATACACAAAAATAAACTCAAGATGTATTAAATGCTTCTTATATAAGCATTTAATAAGACCTGAAACTATAAAACTCTTAGAGGAAAACCTAGGGAAGTTTCATACACTGATCTTGACATTGAAGTCATTTATATGACGCCAAAAGCATAGGTAGCAAAAACAAAAGTAAACAAATGGGACTAAAACGAAAGAGCTTCTGCATAGCAAAAGAATAAACAGAGTGGAAGGGCAACCTAAAGAAGGGAGAAACGTGTGCAATTCATATATTTGAGAGGAAAATCTCCAAAATATATCAGAAACTCCAACTCTGCCAAAAAACAAAAACAACAAAACCTAATTTTTTAAGAAGGACCTAGGACCTAAGTCAACATTTCTCCAAAGTCATACAAATTGCCAACGGGTATATGAAAAGATATTCAATATCATGAGTCATCAGGGAAATGTAAACCAAAATGACAGTGAAATATCACCTCATACCTGTTGGGGTAGATATTATCAAAAAACAACCAGAAAAAGTTTTTTTTAGAACCCTTCCACACTGTTGGTAGCCACTTTGGAAAACAGTGAGAAGTTTCCTCAAAAAATTAAAAATAAAACCGCCATGTGGTCTAGGAATCTCACTTCTGGGAATGTATCCAGAGGGAACAAAATCATTATCTTAAAGAAATATCTGTGCTCCCTTTAGGCATTATTCACAGTAGCCAAAGTATGAAAACAACTCAATATCTATCAATAAATACATGGTTAAAGAAAATGTGATGTATATCACATAGATGTCTTATACCCCAGCAAATTACTGTTATAGAAAATGTCTTAATTCTCAGGAGCTTCCCAGAAGTAGTAGAGACTGTGTTGCACCTGAAAGGGCCAGCAGACAGGGATGAAACTTTCATTTGTAACCCGAATGGGTGATTAGAAGGAGCAATGGACACACCAGTAAACACCACCAAGCTCACATGACATACAAGATTAAATGATCATCTAGTTTTTATGCTGAGATACTACAGAGCCCAGACAGAATATCCACAGAATTTAAACACAACCTCAGGAAAAGGGGATAGGGGACCCCAAATTAACTGAGAGTAAGAAAAGGAAAATGGCATATAGATTCCTCAAAAAACTAAAATAGAACTACTACATAATACAGCAATCCCACTTTTGCATACATATCCAAAATAATTGAAATCAAGATCTCAAAGAGATATTAGCCTTCCCATTAATTAGAATTCGTAATAGCTTAGATGTGGCAAACAACCTAATTGTTCACCAACAGATATGTAAAGAAAATTTATGTATACACACAGTGAAGTACTATTCAAACTTAGAAATTCTGCAGTGTGCAAGAATATGGATGAAGCTTGAGGACATTATGCTAGGTGAAATAAGCCAGTCACAAAAATATTGCATGTTTCCATTTATATGCAGTATCTAACATAGTCCAATTCATGGTATCAAAGGATGGGATGGTGGTTGCCAGGGGCTGGGATGGGGGGGTTGAGGGGTGGGGAAATGGTGGTTACTAATCAATAGGCATAAAGTTTCAATTAAGATAAATAGGATGGCCTGAGAGTCTGGGGTTACTAGATGCAAACTATTGCATTTGTAGTGGATAAACAATGAGATCCTGCTGTATAGCACGGGGAACTGTATCTAGTCACTTATGATGGAATATGATGGAGGATAATGAGAGAAAAAGAGTGTGTATATATGTGTGACTCGGTTACTTTGCTGTTCAGTAGACATTGACAGAATACCACAAACCAACTGTAATGGAAGAAATAAAAATCATTTAAAAAGAACAGAATAAATAGCCTCTAGGTATTGGTATAACATTGTACCTATAGTAAGCAATAATGTGGTATAAACTTAAAAAATTATTCAGATATATCTCTGGTTGTGTCCTTATAATAATGAAATGAAATATTTTTTAAAAAACAATAAGATTGTCTCAGATATAATATATATCCACAGTTGAGATATCTGAATAGGAGCCAGCAAAGGAAATAATGAGGGAAAATTCAGACACTTGGAAAAGCTACTGGGGAGTTGGATTTTATGGATATATGAAAAGAATATAAAAGTGATCAACAGGAGTTCCCATCATGGCTTAGTGGTTAATGAACCCAAATAGTATCCATGAGGACGTGGGTTCAATCCCTGGCCTTGCTCAGTAGGTTAAGGATCTGACATTGCTGTGGCTGTGGTGTAGGCTGGCGGCTTCAGCTCTGTTTCAAGCCCTAACCTGGGAAACTCCATATGCCGCTAGTGTGGCCCTGAAAAGACAAAAAAAAAAGGTGATCAACAGAAAGCTACTTCCTGCAGAGTTCACAGAGAAGAAGGAAAAAGGGGCACTGGATATAAAAAATTGGAACAAAGCCTTTTTTATGGAGAGTTTCACTAGAGTGCTGTGTCATAAAAACAGACAATAACAAGAGCAAAGATTCAGGGTAATCCAGAGAATTTTGGAATCTACAAGAAGAAAATATGAGGAAGTAGGAAGAATATTAGCAGGGGATGGTTATTGTTTCTTTTGCTTTCCCCTTAAAGATAAAATTGAATTTGCTTGTAGTTAGAAAAATAGTCTAGGAGATTTCAAAGTATAAGAAACAAGATTGTAGAACAGAAGAGACAAGTGTGAAAGAAAACTCAAGGAAATGTGAAAATAACAGGTTATAGGATCTTGATTTTGTAGAGTAGAGAGAAAGAGCTTTGAAAATTCACTGAACAATAAAAGGGTTCCTTCTCAGTGATGTATACATCACCTTAATGGTGTTAATACCAAAAGCAGTAGGTAAGAATATAAAAGGGGAAGAATTCCACCCCATAAGGAGTGACATATCTAATTGACTACTTAACGACACATATTTATGCCCATGTATGCACACTAATATGTCACGGTACCCTGCTATGTATTTTTTGATTTCTCAACTCTTATTCTACACTCCCAGCCTGACTGTACTATTTAAAGTTGATCAGTAACGTTTGCACACCGTAATGCAAATGCCCTTAGCAATGAGTGTTCTATGTGCCTACCCTCTTTTACGTGTTTTTTTTTTTTTTTGCCATTTCCATCACTGTGTTTTTATTTTCTGACATTTATTATGCATTCTGGTGAACAGTTTTGACCTTTAATGCCTAACAAATATGTGTAGCTGATAGTGCTGGAAACTGCAGAAGTAGGGGAAAGGAAAGACTATCATTCTGGTTGTAAAAATGATGGGCCTAAGACGGAAGTGCGCTCAGTGAAATGATGAAGAAAAACATGATGGTGAGCCGTCAATGGAAGGCTGGTGATGTATTTTAAATTGTGAAGCTTACTGCGAATATAAAGTCAGCAGAGCAGAGTTGTCAGAAATAGACCTGTGGCAAAAAACAAACAAACGCCTGAGTCAAATTATGATTTCAAGAGGTCTGAAGAAAATGGAAGAACAATTCCCAATCCTGATGTCAGGAGAGCATTCCTATGGATTGCTGGTCCACTAACAGGAGTGAAAATCTCTTATCAAATGCCATCCAAATAATTAGTACTCATTATTAAATAATGTATTTTGCTGCCCTCCATGAAATAGGATCAATACTTATTGTAGTTGTTTAATTGTTACAATTATGTCATTTTTTTTTTTTGCAGAGTAATCTGATGTTAATGATATCCTTTAAAATAAACAGAGTTCCTTTTCAGATTCCTTCTCAGAATCTGTCTTTCAGGTGAATATCTTAGCATGAACATCTTAATCAGTCACACTGATTAGTATGCACTTCTCCAATTTTAGACACTACAAGTGCAACCTTGACTTTGAATATTTTACTTATATCTTAGAATTGTCGGGTTTTAAAAAAATATGTATTCTATCAGGGAAGTGAGTCTAATATTTACCTTAAATCTAGAATTTATAACTAATTAAAACTGTTTTAAGTAGTTTTCACTAGCTGTGAAATGGGTGATTTTTTTTCAGTTTATGTATGAGGATGGAACCAGGTGGTGTCTCTGCTTCAGTAATCTGTGTCTATTCATTCAGCAGAAAATATTAAAATATAGAAGACCCTATAAGTTGCATCTGCCCAAGTACTTGATATCCTCCTTTCCATGCATTCGCATTAAACATCTTTGTAATAAGTCCCTCAGATAAAATTCATTAAAAAGCATGATTGTTGATTCCTCCAAAAGAAAAAAAAAAAAAGGAGATGGAATCATTATATTGCATAGCTTCATATTGTAGAGAAAGGGGAAGTTTTGGAGTAGTCTCTGAGTAATTTACCTCTTTAGGATGGTAATGATAGCGTAGATTTTAATAATAGTGTAGATTTTAATTAAGAAGAGAAAATAAATGCTTTTTAGATTCACCATACTGTGAAAATGCCCAATACTCAAAGGGTTGAATTTTTGCGTATGAAAGACTCATAACTTTATTCTAACAGAGACCCAAAAGCACAACAATACAATTTTTTTTTTCCTATAGGGACAAAACACACTTTGGTTCCTAACAGCAAAAAAAAAAAAAAAAAAAATTCATTAATTTGCCAATAAATTAAAAGTTTAGACATTAGAAATTCCCTCGTGGCATAGCCAGTTAAGGACCTGGCGTCATCACTGCCGTGGCAAGATTTTTATCCCTGGGCTGGGAACTTCCACATGCTGAGGGCATGGCCAAAAAATCTAAAAATTTAAAAAAAAAAAAAGCTTAAAAAATGTTTATACATTAGACAAATTTTACATTCGACTACTATAATTATTGGACAAAAAAGATAGTGATAGAACTTTGAGGTTACTATTCTATTGAACAGAGCCAAGAGACCATGATAATGTGGGGATTTTCATTTACTGAAGCTGGTTTATTGGCCTCACCCCTTCTGAGCGGCCTGTGGTGGTTACGATGGGGGTATTGATCTTAAGGCACCAGCCACTCTAGCACTTCAGACCCTCAGGTGCTTTAGAGTGGTGTCTAAGATACATTTCTCTTCTAACTTCTTACACAAAGCCTCAAGACTGAAAGAACCAACTTCAATTCCAGGACCTGCTAGGATCAAGAAAATAAATCAATGTTAAGTCGCTTCTTTAACAAAAATTCACTGACTTCCTAATAAATGACTAGCATAAATTAGTTCTTTTGAATTTAAAAATAGATAAGATAAAATTTACTCTCCTAGATCTCACAATTAAGTGAATATATATATATATATATATATATATATAGTCTTAATAATAATACAATGCAATAGGAGTTCCCTCATGGCTCAGAGGGTTAAAAATCTGGCATTGTCACTGCTGTGGCTCTGGGTTATGGCTGTGGTGCAGGTTTGATCCTTGGCCCAGGAACTTCACATGCTGTGGTCATGTCCAAAAAAAAAAAAAAAAAAATGCAATGTGATATGTATGCTTTGTCTAATCTGTATATGTTTGCTTATGGGATAGATTTATAGCGGTAAAGAGAAGGGAGTGGCTATCCTTGCCTGGGTAGAAAAAAAAAAAGAGATACAGAGAACTAACATTTATGGAAAACCCATTATTAGGGTTGTTATGAGGACAGAAATTATATTTTAAAGCACTTGGAACAATTCCTACTACTATATAACAAATAGTTCAGTAAGTATAACTTTTAATGGCTTTCAAAATGCATTCTAAATTTCTTCTTCTTGATTTTCCATTTTATATGATGAAAATAATAGGTAATAATTTGCCAAACATCAGAAAAACCTTCCAGAAGAATAATTAGTTTTTCCACAAAAGCAATAATATTAAAATCAGACTAAGTAGAACACATCAAAGCCTTTCTTGGTCCAATTTAAATTTAATGAACTCTTAGCTGAACTAAATGTCTCATCTCCATAAACTTAGAGGCACAAGGTTTACAGAAACTGCAACTTCAACATTCTTCGACAGTAAATATGACTATAAATCAGGGGGTACATTTATTTTCTTCCAGGATTCTGGTTTTATGCCATCTGCTAACGTGGCATCTTGCCCATTTGGAACATTGTCAGATAATGTAAGAACAGAGATGTTGCTTCCCTGCTCTGCTCCTGACTTAAGACTGTCGCTGTTACTGTGAGACGGTTAAGGCAAAGAGACAGATTACAATGGCAGTCAGCCTAGACTGTTCAGATTCCTGGCAGATCTGCCCAGGGCACTGGGACAGTGAACCTTTCTTCAGGACAGCAGAAGCACCTGATCAGTGGTAAAAGTGAGGCAAATTGGATATACATCTTTGTGTCTAACCACAAAAGACATACAAGTATCCTTTTGTCTAAAATACCTTCTGTGTTCCTTGACTGGGATCCACCCAGATTTGCACCTGTTACTTCTGACTGGTAGGTAGTACCACTTCCCTGAAATATTGTACAGATCAATGGGAAATAAAGAATGGTCTTCAGACAACAGCTAGTGTGAAAAACCTAAGTCCTACAGTGATCAAAACTCTGTAAGAGCTGAATATTCTCCTTTCAGAGTATCTTACAGATTGCATCTGATTTTTAAACTGATTTAACCCTTTCCACAATGTCTGTGTGTTTTGTCAGAACCCTATTTTTCTTTTCCTCTGTTTATTTCTAATGCATGGTTAGATGTATTATAATACTGTATTTTACACCATATCAGTTAAGTGCTAACTCACCTAACTTTTAGGGACCTTGAGGAAAAAGTGTATATTCTTACATGTCAGGCTTGCTGGAAAATGTTTGCTGACTTTATCCCCATATATAAGTCGTGTATTTATTTTACTACTCTAGACACATTATGTATCTGCTTTTCAATATACTATTCATCCCCAACTAAACTAAAACTAGGAATCACTATAGTATTAACAAAATACTATGATTTTAGTGATTCTTCTTCTTCAGTAGTTTCATCCACATTGTCATTGTGATTTTTTAATTGTCCTCACTTATTTTCTATTATTCTTTAAAATAACACACACACACGTATATATGTGTCTGTGTGTGTGTATATATGTGTGTGTGTGTGTGCATATATATATATATATGTTTATATGTATTATATATATATATTTAAGGAATACATTATGATGTTTTGCTGTGCATATACGTGGTGAAATAATGGTTGAACCTGAAGGACATTATGCTAAGTGAAATAAGCCAGACACAGAAAGAAAAATACTACATGATCTCACTTACATGTGGAGTCTAAAGAAACAGAAAACATAGAAGCAGAAAGTAGAACAGTGGCTACAAGAAGAAAGTAGCGAGGGAAATGGGAGATGTTGGTCAAGGGGTACACAGTTGCCGTTATACAGGACGAATAAGTTTCTGAGAGCTAAGGTGTAGCATGATGACTGTAGTTATTAATGCCGTATTATATATTGTAACAGCATGATTTTCTTTCTAATCATCACAATTATATTTGAGTATTTTTTACTTATTCCTTATATTTGAGTGTTTTTACTGATCACAAAAATATTTACATTCATATCTACACAGCAAACTTTGTGTAGGGCCATTCTGAAGGGTTACTAATGATAAGACCTGGTATAATGAATCATTTCAGTGGGCAAAAGAACTCTGATATTATCCAATTCAAATTTCTCTTATAAACTGCCTCTGGGTATTTATTCATTGTACTCTTTCAATATTTATTGTAAGCCTTCAGAGAAGTAGGCACCTTACACCCAGATAAGTAATGAGATGACTTGAGTATCACCTCCATGTTGGTTGATGTCTCACAGAATTTTGGAAAAATGGTTAACCAGTATTGATTGAACATAAAGCAGAGTGGGCATGATACAGTTATTCAGGCATGAATAAAAAATAATAGATAGTAGAAACTTCTGACACTATTTGCTCATGCATGCAGGATGTAGATTTTCTTAGAATTTAGAAGTAGTTGCCACTCACCTCTTCCTAGGATTAACCATGTGTCCTCAACTTTTCACTTATTATAATAAAATAAAATAAAATAATGAAATTTAAAAGCTACAAGATACATCATACAACACAGAGAATATAGGCAATATTTTATAACAGCTATAAATGGAGCATAAGCTCCAAAAACTATGAATTACTATGTTGTACACATGAAACTTATCTAATATTGTACATGAACTATACCCCAATAAAACACTGTCATTTATTTTTTTTTCACTTACAATCAGGATGTACCTGAAAGTCTACAACTCTGGCACATGAAATTTTACAGATTCAGTATTTTCAGATTCACCATATAGGAAATTCCACTAGCCTGCTATTTTGCTTTTTCTAATATTAAATTGATAATGTGATTTCTAAATGGTTCATTTTATCACTGGCAGTTCAATTATCAAAATCTATCTAAAAATAGGGGTTATAATTATTAGCCTTTTCCAATCCTAGCACCTAGCATAGTGCCTAAAACATCCAAAGTAAGTATTCAGTGGTTCTTCGGCAAATAAATAATAACCCAGCTGGAATATGTGTGTTTTGTTTGAAAAATAGTGCTTAGAAAGTGTAAAAACTTATGTATGTGTATTTAAAATATATTTTTTATTTTATACAATACTTTGTTTTTTTCACTAGTAGAATGACAAAACTCTAACCTTTGAAGTAACTTTCTCAAACTAATATAATGATAGTCATTTATTTATATTTCATTAAATAATTCCACTTATAATTATGATATAAAGGGTTTATGCTCCTTGACTAGATTAGCAGATAGGAGAAGCAATTTGCCTTTTTTATGAGAGATGTAAAGTGTCAGAATCCTTTGAACATTACTGACTGTGTAGAAAAAGTTAAAGAAAAGGTAAACCATTCTTTCAAGAAGTATGTTATTTAAATATACCTGCTTCTTTGGCTTTATAAAAGCCTACCACCATGCCCTTTTATTTTTCGGTCAAACCAAAAATACATTCAAAAAGAATTTAACATAGATACCCAAACTTGAGTAATTAGATATTTCCGCAATATTTTTAGAAATTAATATACATAGCAATTTTTAAGGAATTTATAGTGACTAAAAGGTGGCCTTATAACATGAAGGAAGACATTTATGTGTTTTAAATTAGATGAATCGCAAATGCAGTGAGATTTTAAATTTATAAGAAAAACATTACGCTGTGTAGTATGGTTGTATAAAACATTGGTGAAATAGTAAATCTAAGAATCCTGTATTTACAACTACACTCTGTAAGCATTAATGCCAGTGGATTAAGCTTAGTAGGGCAAAATAATGTGATTAAATATTCCCAAGACAATCTTAAGTATAAACAAGTAGAAACCTTAACCTGACAGAGCGATTCTTTGCAAAAGAAAAATACCGGCAAATGGAAAAGAATACTTTTGATGCCAAATGAGTCTTGTCTGATACTAAGATGACCAATCAGGAGTTAGGGGCTAGTCTGGATTCAAATAAAGGAAGCTATGCTTTGTTTGTTGTTTTTCCTTTAATGTCAAGACCATGCGAGTGGGTTCATAAGTTCATTGGTACATTGATTTAAAAAAAAGGCATTTAAATGCATTTCATGTTATATGAAAAAGATATTAGGTTTTTATATTTGGGGACATTGAAATGTGAAGGAGCAGAGACCAGTCAGCATAAGAAATATGGCAATGACTTTCAAGCACAGGTGTTAGAAGCTGTTCCTTACAATCATTAGAATCCCACCTATAAGCAAAGGGAATATGTTGTGGGACAAAATGGTAATTATCAGAGTTGAGTGTCTCATTCACACTATACAGAGTTTAGACTTCAGGGCTAGATATTAACATCTCTAGAGCCACAAGGAGTTTTGTTCAGACAAGACTAGAGGAATAGTCTAGACTTGGTATAAATGGTGCAAAACCTGCATAATATTCAAAGAGGAAAAATCTGTTAGGAAAATACGTGACTGGAATAACAAAATTGATATCAGTAGTATAACTACAATCTTTTAAAAGTATATGGAACTATATTTAAGGATATTCTCATTGCTCTAGAGATTCATGGTCTCAAAGATAGATGAACTGGTATGGAGTTAGTATGGGATAGTTTATTTTTTTTTAATTTATTTTCCAGGCAAATTTCCTGAAAGTATTAGTTATATTTAGCTCCATAGAAAATTACTCTACAACAATGAACTTTTATTATCCCATGCAACTTCTGAGAGTGAGGCATCTCAGAATGCCTTAGGTGTGCAACCAAGATCTTTCATGAAATTGCAGCCAAGATGCCAGTTGGGATCCAAGCCACATCTGAGACCTACACCATACTTACCCACTGAGTGAGGCCAGAGATCAAACCTTTGTCATCATGGATGCTAGTCAGATTTGTTTCTGCTGAGCCACAACGGGAACTCCTCAGAGCCATTTCTTAAAAACGTGATTTAAGACCATGCATTGAATGGAAGTGGAATTAGAGTTCCATGTAAAAAAACATTTTACATGTGGCATTGCACTGAATGATGATAAGGAGGATAAAGAAAAAAGACATTGATACACTGCCTTCTAATGAGTTAGTCGCCACTGGCTGGGTTTCATACAACTGGCAAAAGACAATGATAGTCTTACAAGTGGTACTAAGCAGGCAGTTAATATTTGAAGGAAAAGAAATCAACAGATGACATTTAGAAATTTTTTTAAAATAATTGCAAACACTATCCCTAATCCTGCCAATGGTTTGGGAAGTGGTTTTGGTTCCTTTCCCAAAAATGCCACATATGAATTTTAAAGCACATTAAAAATGTTATTATTACTTTGAATTCTGAACAAATAAATCATTGAATAAAATAAAAAACTGGGATGGCTTTAAAAGTTTTAGACATACTTGTACCTTAAAAATTAAGAAATGTCCTCCTATAATCAAAGAGGAAATTTACAATGATGTTTCACTTTTATTTATAATCTACACCCTATAATGTACACAAATGAATAGTGGGAAAAAAAAGAAAAAAAGATGATACGGCTTCTAAAACATTACCTGCTACTGCTGGGTGTTTATCCTTCTTTACATCTTTATCAGTTGTTTAATAATACCATCAACATTCCTGCCTGATGACCAGTTAAATGGCTAGATTAGGATATCATCTAGCTTTCTCTGCACCTTCAAACTTATAAATCCTGGGGAGGACAAAATCAGGATCCAGACATACTCTAAAAGATGTGTGCTCCCAAGGGAGCTGACATCTCTCAAGGACATAAGACCCACTGCAAAAGGTTAAGCATATACGGTCCTGGGATTGGAATGACAAATTTTATGTCTACTAAGAACCTAAAACTTTGTTGGATTTGCAAGATTTTGTGCAAGCCACAGCATTTATAAGACAGGCAATATTCTTTCTCGAGAAGGAATTTATATTCTCTGGCAAACAGTGAGCAGAGGTTTGTTCGAAGAGCCTATCCACTGAAAATTGTGTAAATATTGGCTACTTATCTTTCATTTAAAATCCCCCATCCTGAATTGGGGTTACAGCAATAAAGTACAGGAAGGGCACTCTATGTGGAGTGAGTAAACTCTGGTTTGTACCGTATTTAGAAAATTGTATGTAGAATATACATATGATGTATATCAACTGATATGCAGCCTGCATTGGAACCACTTTTAGTTTACAATTTTTAAGTGTAACCAGTTGAATATTTATAAAAGTTACATATGTCAAGATACAGATTTATAAAACTGTACAAAATTCCGTCCATCTCTTTCACTAACATGCCTAATTTTGCAGTCATAGACTAGGCAAGTTAAGTCAAATATAATTATAATCAGAGAACAGCTTAGAACTAGGAATTGGTTTGAAAGTTAAATGCCAGACTGAGTCATTTTATAGGATATAAACATTAGCAATAATTGGATATTAAATTATTAGCTATCAAGTATAAAACAGAAATATCTTGAACCATTTCTATTGTAATTTTTAGTTAAATGATCAATTATGATATTTAAATGTATACATTCAGGGATTCAACAAATTTTTAGAATCTGTCTGAAAATTTATGAGATATGGAGATAAACGACCTAAGTCCTAAAATCAAAGCATTGGGCTCACAGCGAAAAAAAGGAAAAAGAAACAGATTTCCTCAGAGTCATTAAAATTTGTGGCTTATATGAATGTCTTTAGATTGACAACTTGAAGATTTTGTTTGTTTCTATCATTCCTTGACTATGGGGATGTGGTTTTATGCTGCAAAAAAAAAAAAAAAAGAAGAAGAAAAGATGAGTTTTTTAAAGGTCTATTTCTAGAGAATAACCTTAAAGAAATAGAGCATGTAACAAGTGGGACACGCCATTAAGGTTTATTGATTCATTCATTCATTAGTCCATCCAGTAAATAATTAGAGTGCTGACTATGTCTCATGTGCTATGTCATGTACTGGAAAATGGTGACTCAGAAGACACAAGTTTCCTATTCTGATGGAATTTAGAGCTAGAGGAGAGACTGAAACAAATGTAAATAAATAAATAAATAAATGTGATTCTGCCAACTGTTGCGAAGAAGACACACAAAGAGTTCTGAATTGGGTAGATCGGGGAAGATATCCTTGAAGAAATGACACTGATCTGGACTAGACGGATGAATAGAAAGTAACAATGAATCAAAGAGCGAAGTGACAATCAGGTGGGCAGAATGGCATAGACAAAGGTGTTCTAGCCATAGGGATCATGCCACACAGAAGGAGCTAACCAGAATCATGGAATTGCTTGTGCTCATGGAAAACAATACTCCCACAGTGCCTAGAAAAATTAGGGTATATATGAGATGCCCCACAGTTTCTTATAAAGAAACTGAAGAAAATTAGAAAGCTATAGGTAGCTATCCTTCATCTGTTTTTAACATCTGCCTGCCAGTAAATGATGGAAGGGTTAGGTAAATTATGTGCTAAGTATTAGGATTTCCCCGTCCTTATTTTTATGCTGTTGATTTGTGGGGGGGTGTGTTCCCACAAGCCCATGGTGGGTAGTCGATTGCACTGGTGTCCTCAAAGAATCTTGTCTTCCAGTTTCCATGTCTTTATTGTTGTCTGTTCTCCTTATATATAGGCAGGTTACTTTAACTAATAGGATGTGAAAGGAGTGACGTTATTCTAGTTTCAGGCTTTAGCCTTAACAAGTGGCGATTTCTACATTTGCATCGAGAGCCCTGAAATGTCAGATAAGACACCTGATTCTCCTGCTAGAGAGACCACATGGAAAAGGAAAGGATGTGAGATTACACGGGGGGAAAAGAGAACCACAGCAAGAGATGAGATCCAGATATATTATGTTCATCAAGTTGAAAACTGGCATGTGAGTATAGCATATAGTATAGATAATACTTCATTTGGAAAGGGATCTCAGGATGTAGTTAGGGACATGAAGAAGCAGAGCAGGGGAGACCAGAAATGTCTCCCCTGAAAGGATGCTTTACTGAGCAGACTACTACTGAGGACACCTGAGGTACAATTCTCTGCAGAGTCTGGGAAGCAGGGTAGAAAACACCTCGGAGTTATCCTCTCTGAGCGCAAAAATGGGTTCTATATCCACCAAATCCCCATCCATCATTGGTGGAAGTACTAAGTCTCTGGTGCTACCAGCTTATCTAGGATATGGTCCAAGCTTGACCCTGTGCCGGAATAACACCTGCAGGCAAAGAGCCACTGGGGTTCAAAGTGAGCAACCTGTGCCATCTAGAGGTGACTGAATATGACAGAGCTCCAAGCAGTCTGCCTCTACCACAAAGTATAAACTTGTCAGGGTTGTAACTCAGCTCATTACCCCATCTCCAGCCTAATACCTAGCATATGCAACAGAGCACATACTGCAAATATGGATATTACATTTTGAATGCAATGTTTGTGAGAGGATTTGTGTTGTATTCAATGGACTTGATGAAGAGTAAGTAGGCACTGGTACACACAGTATCACACTGTGTGATAGAAATGAAAATGTTTCTTCTATCCCAAGAAAATCGGTGGAGCTGCCTTATCCTGACAGAACTAAAAATTATATCAAGCCACTCATTTTCGCACAACCAGGGCTTGGCTATTTTGTAACATATTCAGATACATTTTGAATTACTTGGGCAGAGAAAGGGTAGAGAAAAGTTTCTAAGAAATCTAGGCCTATTGGGTGTTCTCCCTTTGCAGACGTCCTCTGAAGAAGCCTCTATGAATGATACATGTCATTACCTGGGCAACTTGCATGGAGATGGCAGACAATTAAGAGAAAAAATGTTCTTAGTCTAATTCAGAGCTTTAACAAAAGAACTGTTAGTCCAGAAATCTGAAATATTTGAAAGAAGAGAAAGACTGTTCCTTCTTGAAAGGTGGTGTATTAAAACTGGAGGGCAGAAATGTAGTTTTCAGAAGAAGCAGATTGACAATCCCGGAATTAAACCCCTGCAGAACAAGGCTCAGTTCAGGAGAGAGTTATTAAGGTCCTTTGTCACTGTATTTGGTATGTCCATGTTCATCTTATCAGATATTTTTTTTTAAAGCATGTGTACCCTGAATGAGAAAGCAAGGGAGCCAGTTTGTATTTGGATACAATTCTCCCTTTGCCTCTTGCAGCTAGAAGGAAGAATGCAGCACATTAAATGTCGAGCCTATTTTCAGGTTAATTGGAAGAACAGCTTGAATCTTCTTGCTCTAGCTGGATTACCTAACATCTACTCACAGCTGCTGGGCTGTTTGTTTCCACAAAGCCTAACTTTCACTCCTCAGTGAAAAACTTGAATTGTGTTGGGATCTGGCTTCCATATAGTCGATGTGCTACATTTGAGGGGCCAGAGGAAGAGAGAGAAAAAAGACAAGCGAGAAGAGGAAAAAAAAGAAATCAGGGAAAATGGAAGTTGCTTTGGCTGTGTCCACGCCAAAGTTGCCTTTCAGGAGAAATGCAGTGAGTGAAATGACCAAAGATCATTTAGTCACAGGACAGAGGAATATCAAGGGGGCAGCTGCATAATTCACAAACTAAGGAAATGAACTACCGGTACATTTAGAAAGCATGGAGAATATTTTAGACTCAGTTCACTTATTAGAGATGAGCAGTAAATTTTCAAGAATTACATGGCAAAATGACCGAGGAATATATTGTTTTCATCTCTGTGTCAAAAACTAGCCGAGGAACTTAGCCTGGCATCTAATAATTTAGTCAGAATACTCTCTTGGACATATCCTATAAATCTCTCCTGAGACTTCTTTAGCCTTTACCGATTTTTCCTTTCCCTAATGGAAATAGAGCAGAGCTGATAACTGTACACCAGACATTATTTTCTTTTATTTTTCTTGGTCCGGCCTGTTTATTTCGTGTCATCAGTGGTACTTTTTATTGAGTAAATACTATGAAAGTATTAGCTGCTATTACTACTGCTGCTGCTGTGGAAACTGATACTATTAAAAATCATCTCTTAGCATGTAAAATATAATCAGTTAAAAAAGGAAAAACATAGTTTAAAGGTTAGCTTTACTGATGTGGCTTACTGGGCACCATATCAGACTAACCTCAAAGAATCTCTGAAGAACGGGGGCTTAGAAGTTTTTATTTCAGTTAAATTCTCCAGGTATTTCTTATTCACTGGAAAGTTTAAGAACTTCTGCTGGTCTTTCCATCATGAAGAGCTAGCCACAGGGCTTTGAACTTTCTAGGTGAGAATTTTGATAGCATATTCGTACACAAAATATGTTTTATTCTATTTATTATCATTATTTAAGTTCATTACCTGTGTATTTTTCTTGGCCACGCCCAAGGCATGTAGAAGTTCCCAGGCCAAGGATCAAATCTGGGTCTCAGGATTGACAACGGTGGACCATAACCTCTAGGCCACTAGGGAACTCCCCCCATGTGTATTTTTAAATCGATAAATAACAGAAAAATTAAATATGTAAACTCAAGACACAAAGGTAACTTGACATTCTAAATATTTTCCTAAAGGTTTATCTGTACTTTTCCCCCAGATATGCAATCATAGCTATCCTACATATTTTTTAACCACCTTTTTTACTCAAAATAAATAGTGAATATTTTCAATATCATTAAGGATATTCCACAATTACGTAATTTCTAAAAGTTTTATGCCTTTTTATTAAAATTATATGCAGGCATTAATCAATTCTATTGTTAGACAGTTTAGTTATTTCCAGAGTTTTTAGAACTATAATAATGCTGAATTAACATCCTGATTGTATCCATTTACTTTAAAACCATGAAAATATCATGATACACACTTTAAAATTCCAATGATATACTCTTTACAACTTATAATTATTATAGCAGACTTTAGGTTACCAGCAAAGGAAGGTGAAGATTTTTTCTAAGTAGTTAATGAATAAAATGAAAAAAAATTATTACATAGTCCAAGTGCATTACATAAATCATGTTTTAAAATTAACTTTCTTAAAGTATAATTGTTCAGTGCAGTGAACATGAAAAATGACCTAAAAACTCCAGGTTGTCAAAACTTAATGGAAATAGGATATTTTCAACTTCAGACTGTAGCCATTTGAAACTGAGAAGGAAAACCAGCATACAGAAATCTAAACTAGGAAAGGAAAGGAAGTTGGAAGCATTCAGTAACACTCTGTTTAATAGATATTATGGGGGTTTTTTTTGTTTTGTTTTTTTTTTTTTGCTTGAAGGCAAAGCAACAAAGTATTTCCTTCCTTTATTACAAATGATTTTCCAAGCTGAAAGGATTTTGAAAGAGGGTTTCAAAGTGAGCCATCTTTGAGAAAATTCCCTTGTGCATGAATATGCATTATAGCAAATTAAAACTAACAAGAAGGTTTAATGTGGTTATGTTTACTGAGTTTGTGTTGAGGGATCAGATCTCTGTCGTTCGTATGTAGAATGCTAAGATCTTACAACTGATTGTAGGTTTTAATATAAGGAAATGACCAGGACATTCCCAGGGTGTCCTCGGTTTCCTATGAAAAGAATGTATGCCTGAAATAATGAGCACCAGATACAGTCCATCAAGGGCAAAATCACTGTTCAAGTTAAGACTTAAGGATTTCAGCAATGCTCCAATAAAAAAAAAAAAAAACCCTGCTTGTCTTACCAAAATGTTATCATGTGCTTCAACTATTTATGATTTATATAACTATTATAAATTGTTCTATAACTAATCCCTTCATAGCTCTCATAAAATTTGGTTTTAAAGAATCCTTCCAAACATTTTAAAGGAGATATTACTTAGAATTCTTGGGGCCAACTGAAATTTTCTTTGTCTGAGGTTTATTTAGCACTGACTCTGAACCAGACTTTATGTATGTTGTATGTTTATCCAGGTATTTCTCCCAATAACTTAAAAAGGTAAACGTACTTATCCCCATTTTGCAGATGAGAAACTTAACTTTTGAGTAATTAAAATACTCAGGGTTTGCAGGTAATAAGTGATTGGATCATTAATTAATATACTATGTTCCTATTTATTATCACCAGCTGGTTCCCAGCGTAAACGCAGCGTTGATAAAATAGGTACCATAAAAGGGATCTATTCTTTAAATAGCATTTTGTGAATGGTAAAGAACAACTGATATAAATTTTAATTAAAGTATATCATGGAATGATTTTTCATTCATAAATATTAGAGGAATATCTTGACCTTTCCATTCACATAATAGAACATGATCTATTATGTAAAATTTACGTTATCAGTAAAAATGTCTTCACCTTGCCAATACATGTATTTTAAATTATGTATAAATGATATTCATGCTATACTGAGTTATGCTTTTAATAAACTATGTTCAAAAATGCAGATTTCAAGGGATCAAAGATATGAATCGTTTTGAAGTGTTTGTTTGCCTCTCTCCTTCCAAAAGATTTCGCATGCCCCACTTTGTACACCTCTAGGACATAGTCACAATAAGCCTTCCAGAAGGAAAGGCATACTTATTATGGGTGAATATAAAGAAATAGTTAACTCCTGAATTTTGCTACACTGTGTATATAAATCTGGAGACTAATTTCTGGGGGAGGGAGACAGTTATACATGTGTGTATCTTTAAAAATTATCTTATCCAGACTTAGTTTAACTGATTTGCTATATTTCTAGAGCTGTTGAATGTTCTTGGCTGGTTGGAAACTCTGCATATGATTTCTACATGCCAAACTGTTTACATGTGAAAAGTCAGTTGTGTTTTTCCCCAAAAACAGAATTTAACTGTTATATGTTATCCTGTGATCGAATCTTCAGGTTTTACTTCTGGATCAGTGAAACTAAACTAGGGAGCACCAGACAGAGTACTTACTCAGAAGAGAATATTTAAATATTTGTTCAGCATCATTAGGTTGTTCATGAAGTAACCACTAATAAACATTTTAGAAAGGTTGGGTTTATTGAATATGTTGGATATTCACAACATGGTAAATGTCTACCTTCTCGTACTTATTACAAGTGTAGAGATGGGAAAACGTTTCTGATCCTGGAATAAAGAAGCTATAAACAGCTTTACACTATATTAAGTACCAAAGTGAAGTTGAAGAGTTCAACGATGATTTCGTTTGTTGAAATAATCCTCAACATCATGAATATTACTTCTATTACATTAATTCTAATGCCAGATAACAGAAGCAGACAACATATCAGAGTGTTTAGGAAAAGAGTAACTCCCTTTTCACATATTCTTATTCTGTGGGTTTTTTGTTTGTTTTTTTATGCTGATAAGGATAGAAGACTGGATAACCAAGCAGAGGTAGTTTTTAGAGTTTTAAAAATGTCCAAGAAAGTAAGTATTCAACATGAAATTCAAATAACTAATTCAAAGATTGAAAAACCTGGAGTTCCCATTGTGACTCAATGGTAATGAGCCCTGACTAGTATCCATGAGGATGCAGGTTCAATCTCTAGCCTCACTCAGTGGGTTAAGGATCCGGTGTTGGCCATGAGCTTTGGTATAGGTCACAGATGCGGTTGGGGTCCACATTGCTGTGGCTGTAGCGTAGGCCGGCAGCTACAGCTCTGATTCGACCCCTAGCCTGGTAATTTCTATATGCCATAGGTGTGGCCCTAAAAAGACAAAAAAAAGGAAAGAAAAAATTGAGAAACTTTAGGAAACTGACATTTCAGACAATTCACACTTTTAATATAATTTTACATCATTTTCAAAAGAGTGATTATTTGAATTTTAGGTTTTGTAATTAATATCCAGTGATAAAATACCCAGTCTTTTACTTGAAATATATTTTTATTCCTATATATTCCTGAATTCAGATATCCATCTTACTTGAAATTTTCAGAGTGAAAGATTTTAAATCTGGCAGAAAAAATATTGAAAATCCTAACAAAAGGCTTTGTAATGATGCAGTTTAAACTACTGAAATTTGATGCTTGTATTTCTTGCATGCTGTGTGAGTTATTCCATTAATTGATTACAGTATAAAAACAAGATGAAATGCTAAAAAGTTAAATCATTCTGAAATAATTTCATTTGAAATGTATTTTCATTTTCAGTGTTATAAACATATGTAGCAAAAGACATTTTTCAAAAATATGTCAAGGCATTTTTATTATAGGTAATGTTTTTACAAATTCGTAAAATATCTGTTATATCATTCATAATGGACCAGGTTGTGCACTGTCTTAACGAACCGCAAAATTTGAGGGGCTTAAGACCACAAAGGATAATATACCTGGCATGCAAAGTTCACACTGGCCGCGGATGCCTTTCTAGGGAGACTCTTCTCCACATTGCCACTTGGGTTTCCAGGCTTCTTCAGTACACCTTGTAACAGAGTGGCACGATGGAGGAATAATGCAAAGCTTTCCAGTGTCTGAACCTGAAGGTGACATGTGTCATCTCCCCATACAGCCCATTGGATCAGTCAGGTAGACTAGTCATGTGGCCTCTTCCATTTGCAGAGGGGATGAGAAATGGGGTCTCTTTGTGGCTACAAGGGGAGGAAGACCATACCGATAAGCACTAACGATGTCTACTCGCGTGCATACAAACATAGCATTATTTGTTCTTCCTTCTGCAGCAAATTAAACAGGAATATACACTTATTTTAAGTTCTTTTTAAAAATCTTACATTGAGTATCTCTGCCACTACGAGTCCAAAAACTGGATAATGTACTCTTCGTAAAGTATATGAACCTAGCAATATTTATTTATTAGAAAATCATGAAAAAAATCAACTGTGACCCAAAGAAGACATCAGTTGCCCCTTTCCTAGAAAAATCTTACATAACTGTTCATTAAATTTCTAAGCACATTCCACTTTCCCTTCTGTAACAGTGGAAAATTTCATCAAACCATGACCTAAGGTGTTATTCTTAGAATTATTTGAAAATTTCTGGGCATAACCAGCAGCTACTTTTTCTGCCAGCAGTGGCTCCACGTAAATGGGGGACACTGGTGGCAATTGTAACTCAGTAGGGTTCTGTAGAGGTCCTGGACACACAAGCCTTTCTGTGGACTCCATTTCTTGTTTTTAGGAAATAAGCTTCAGCCTCCATGACCTTTCCAGAGTTCCAAAGGGCAATTGCTAATCAAGGAAGGGAGGAGATGCAGAGACCAGGGAGCAACAGTCAAGAGACAATAGTGCAGCCTCAGGGGCAGGGTCCTGGTTCCTCTTCAAGGAATATACATAGCAATATCTTTGTGAGTTTCTGCAGAACTAAAACCCCCAACAAATGGAAGAACTGCTTGATGAAGCATTCTTTCTTCTAGGAAGAATAAGAACCACTAGAACCAGCCCTGGGGCCACAAAACACCAGCTTTGAAAGACAATAAAAGCTTGCCTCTACCCCAATCATTATCTAAGACCCTATTTTCCACTCCCCAAATGATAAAACCACCTTCTAACCTCTCCGGGGGAGGGGCAGTCTTTAAGGCATTAGCCACTTATGGCCGCCTTTGTCTGGTAGAGCGATATAGCTCTCTTTTCCTCCTTTACCCAAAACTCTGTCTCCGCACTTCTGTTCGGTATCAGAGGACAGAGGCCAAGTTTTGGCAACACAGTCTCCCACTCTGTAAAGAGTTTAAAAATTTTAAAGCACTCTGAGGCCAGGAAAAGTCACTTTATAAATCAATAGGTTACTGTAATACCATAAGCATTTGTCCTGTCTGAACTTTAGATTCAATCTTCATCGCTTAAAAGTCAAAATAATGAGTAGAGAGGAAAAAACATTTATGACCAAGCAAATTCTTTCTTGAAAGAGTAAGGAGATTGTAAGAAATTGGTTTAGCACGGAAAGAGGGGAGAAAGAAATGAGCAGGGGATACATGCAAAAGGCGTGATTTATGGAGAATTTGGCTCCGGGGCGAGGTTCCGTGACTCTCGGGCATGGAGTCAGGGAAGTCGCGCCTGGGTTGGGAGCGCGGGGGTTTTTAAGCCTAGTTGGTTCCCGGTCTGGATCTGGGTAGTGCCTTTGACAAATTAGGCAAGGGACCACCGTGTCCCTAGGTGATTGGTCGGGGGTAGGCGTTTGGGGGCTTTCTGGGTAGCTGTGGCTTCGATCCTCCGTTGGCGCGGGTGGGGCTGGTGGCCTATCTTCCCGCGCAGGCTTGTCCGTTCCTCATGGGGTCTGTTTGATATGAGGGGTCTCTTTGCCATTTGGGGACCACTTCCTGTCTCCGCCGGCCTAACAGAGATAAAATGTGAGAGGAAGTGGTGAAGAGGAGAAGGTGGTGAACAAAGCAGAAGGAGCTCCTTTCAGCTGCAAGAAGGTTGTAAGGAGCTCACCAAGAAAGATCTCCTGTTTAAAAGTTTTCTTGGAAAAAAGTTCATATCTTCAAATTATTCCTTCTTCTTTCTGATGGGTTTTGTTGATGCAGTTCAAGACCAGAGTTATTTAGAAGGAAGCTGTTTTGTTTTTTTTCATTTTCTGACTTCATTCTGATGCAGCTGAGAGTAAAATCAAAACTTGGCAAAAGTGGATCTGGCTGAATATCCCACTCAATTTCCCAGTCTGTTTTGGAAATACTTTATTGTTATACTATTAAACCGAAGGAAACTTAATTTTTTATTGTTTTTGTCTTGCCGCTTCTTTATAAACTATCAAATTTAAATAAACATTTTTAGTTCGTAAGGTGATATGCCAAACAAGTTGTGGGTATTCAGCTAAGCACCTTTTAATTTTCTAGTATAATTGCCCCCTAACAGAACAAACTTATATTTTCTTTTTTTTTAACGTTTTATTTTATTATTTATTTATTTATTTATTTATTTTTGTCTTTTTGTCCTTTTTATGGCCGCACCCGCGCATATGGAAGTTCCCAGGCTAGGGCTCTAATTGGAGCTGTAGCCGCTGGTCTACAACACAGCCACAGCAACAGCAACGTGGGATCCAAGCCGTGTCTGCAAACTACACCACAGCTCATGGTAATATCAGATCCTTAACCCACTGAGCGAGGCCAGGGATCGAATCTCCAACCTCATGGTTCCTAGTCGGATTCGTTAACCGCTGCACCATTGACGGGAACTCCCTAAACTTGTATTTTCTAATACCTGCTTTAGTCAACATTCAATATGGTACCTAGCTGGCTATAGCTTGTGAATTCAAAGGTAATAACTGAACAGAATTGATATATTAATGTATCAGTATATGAAATGACTCTATTAATATGCAGGTAAAGAAAAGGAGTTCCAAAGAAATAAAGACTTTCATGTGGCGCCCCCAGAACTCGTCAGTGTGTGTACCCATCTACTTATAAAATGCAAGCCCGTTTCCCTGCATTTTATAGGTGGAAATGTTCTTCTCCAAAGTCACTAAAATGTAATGCAGAATAGAGGTCTTTCAGAAAACTTGATTATTCTTTTTCAGTTATTAATTTATTTTCTCATCCATCCACCCATTCATTCATTCAAGAAACATTTATTGAGTATTTATCTTGGAACACATTCTAGGGATTCAGATCTGTACAGTTCATTGTCATTGTTTTTAAGAGCTCACGTACTAACAAAGATAAAAGCAACAACCCATATGCTGTGCTAACTGTGAAGTGGAAAAGAATATGGATAACTTGTTAGTTTTGCGTAAGTTGGCCAAGGGTTTGCTTTTTGTCAGATTGGGAAGAAGTGAAAGTTGTCTCGCACAGGAAAAATATTTTGAGGGCAGGGGGAGGGCATTTTGATCAGAACATGTAGGAGACTGAGGCATCCATGGGAGCTGAACAGAAAGTAAACTTTGGGGGATTGAAAGGTGGTTAGAGCTTTTGGTTGAAATCAGTTCGGAATAATAGTACCATCCTTTATTAACTGCTGAATTTGAGCAACTACTTAACTTCTCCAACTTTCTATTTCCTCATTGTAAAGTGGGATCATCCCTCTCATCAAATATCATTCATTATGAGGATTTAATTAAACAAAATCACAAAGCATTTAGCACGGGGCAGATAAAAAAACAACAAATATGGTTTTTAAAGATTGAAAAAGCCCTTTTATCACTGTAATGAGATGACCAGCAGTTTGCACAGAATTTCTATATATACCGTAGCTATACATTATATGAATATAAATACATATGGCAATAGTATGTATTTATTTATTCAAATAAGGTATGTAACAGGGAAAAATCATTTAACATTCTGTAAGTCATCTTAATTTGACCTTACTTTCAAACATCAGCTTGAAAAATAGCCTGAGAATCTGTCTACCCATATTAACTTGGACAAAATACAACCAAAGAATATAAATATGGTAGGATGTTAATGATCAGTGTAGAAAAAAAAAGATTTTATGGTCAAATTAATATGGTCAGATTTCGACCTGAGTAAATTAAAGTTAAATGTTTTCTTGACTGAAAGTGATAAGATATGCAATATTTCACTAATTTTTTTTACCATGGAATGCTTTTATCTCGGATAATTTATTTCTTAGTACTTTAGAAAATTATGCTTTAGATATTTATTTCTATATAGGCTTGTCACTTTTCCAAAATTGGAACTAGAATTTGTTTGGCACCGAGATAGGTACTTTACATATCTTATTTTATCCAACACATACATGACTGTAGGCAGAACAAAAATTCAATCACTGTAAGCAGGAGATTGGTTCTTTTTTTTTGTGTTATATTTGTTTTTCATTTGTTGTCAGTGTCATCCATTCAGTTAAATTCTTAATGTTCATGCTATTCTTTATCTCGAATCTAAATTAAATAAACAGAAGAATATATGTTTTTATGTAGTCCTCATTCTAATTCTAGACCTGGTATATAGTTAGTAAAACAAAAAATAATTATCTCCATATATCTGTCTATTGATCAAACTAGACAAAGTTTGTTATCTTTCTCTTATGGTGATCCTGGTAAATATTATGCATTACTCTAATCCTAAAAGGAGATTTAAAATGCCTGTACTTTTATTGACTTTCCATTCCTTTCAGAGGAAGAAAAAAAAATCCAAACACACATTCATAGCAAGCACATAGATAGGAGTGATCTGATTCTGATACACTATTGTCCATGTCATCTCTTAAATTCATTAGAGAAATGAATATTGGTTTTTATTTGTCTGCATGTCATGTCTGGCTGTGGTGTACATTATGCCAGTGCTATTTTGGATTGATTGCTGACAGCAGCATCATTCATTATGCATGTGAGAAATGAAGTCCCAGAGACATAATTTTTTTTCAGCTTGACTCTATGAATATACAAAAAGATTGGAATTTCTTTGTGCTGGTAATCAGACAATAAATACTCATTACCGTGTTTAAACCACATACAAGTTATAAGCATTTGTAATATAACAATAGTTAGTAATGCCTTCTTTTGAGGTTTAGTTACCAGAAAAGGTATGAGTCAGGAAACGGACTAGTACCTAGTAATAGGCATTCCAACTTTGCCAACTGCAATGGCAGAATTATTTCAGTAATAAGCTGTTGAATTGATCAATGTCACATCTGCAAAGATAAAAATCCAGTTAAATTAGCAAGAGTTTTATATTTTCTCAGGTTACTTCTGAAAAACTCACATAGATATTTAAATATAGCCTATTACTCAGTTCATTTTTTTTCTGTTCTAATTACATCATCAATCATGGTTCCTTCCAGTTGTATATACTATCGAATTATAACCACTACTTCAAAATCAGATACTGCAAACTGACTAAATCAACTAATTAGCAAATGGAGAGAACAATGCATCAAAGATGAGATACAGATATCAGAAGATACTTGACTTCGGTGACTCAGAACCATGGACCAGGTGTCTTGAAACTATGTCTTTAAAGACCATGGTCAGTTTTCAATTCCCGATTGGTATATGAATCACTTTATAAAAGCATATTAAGTGTATTTAAAGTTGACTGCATTTTTATACAGGTTTAAAAGAAAGTCATAATTTTTCTGAGTTTTACACAAATTGAATACCCTTCTTAAAATGGAGCTGGGGCTCTATGCATCTTTTTTCTGAGAGAAATAAATTTATCTTGTTTTAACGCTCAACATTTCTAAATATTTCTAAATCTATATCTAACTTTGATTATTATCTATGTATCAAAACATTTCTCTTTTTCCTTACTCTTGTGTATTTTCATTGTTGTATATTTGTTTGTGTGGTTTGGGACACTTTTTTTCCCAGATATATTATTTTAGGATACAGCATGGAGAAAATATTATAAATAAATATACTGCTCAATACAAAGTAGAACAAAATTTGATCTACTTTGCTTATCCCTTTGTTACTGATGATATATATTCTTATATTTCAGAAGTTTCTGGATATATGCCCAGGAGTGAGATTGCTGGATCATATGGCAGTTCTATATTTAGTTTTCTGAGGAAGCTCCATACTGTTTTCCATAGCAGTTATACCAATTTACATTCCCACAAACGGTGTAGGAGGGTTCTGTTTTCTCCACACCTTCCCCGGCATTTGTTGTTTGTAGACTTATTAATGATGGCCATTCTGAATGATGTGAGGTGGTACCTCATTGTACCTTTTTTTCTTTTCAGTGCCACACCCATGGCCTATGGAAATTCCCAGGCTAAGAGTCAAATTGGAGCTACAGGTACTAGCCTACACCACAGCCACAGCAACGCCAGATCTGAGCTGTGTCTGCAACCTGCACCGCAGCTTAAGGCGATGTTGAATCCTTAACCTACTGAGGGAGGCCAGGGAACGAACCCGCACCCTCATGTATACCAGTCAGGTTCATTTCTACTGCACCCCGATGGGAACGCCCATCATTATAGTTTTGATTTGTATTTCTCTAATAATTAGTGATGTTGAACATTTTCTCATGCGTCTGCTGCCCATCCATATGTCTTCTTTGAAGAAATGTCTATTTAGGTCTTCTTCCCATTTTTCGATTGGGTGGGGTTAATAGATGCAAACTATTACATTTAGAATGGATAATTAATGAGGTCCTGCTGTATAGCACAGGGTGCTCTATCCAGTCTGGTGGGATAGAACATGACGGAAGATAATATGAGAAAAATAATGTATGAACGACTGGGTCACTTTGCCGTATAGCAGAAATTGACACATTGTAAATTAACTATACTTTAATGAAAAACTGCTCTTCAAAAAATTTTCAGAAGTGTAATCATCATTAGAAAGCAGAAAGATACAAGACAAAAAAATGTATATATGTGCATCTACGTAAGTATCTTTCTATTCATCTATCACAGAATTGTTTAAAAGTACCTAATTTGTATGCCAGCCTTTTGAAAGTTGTGGTGTAGTGACTTGCACCGTTTTTTCTATATAGGTTGTAGTAACTTATACATAATTTATTCAGCACTAACAGTCATATTATATCGCAAATTGGCACTGACTACATTGGTACTAAATGTCCTTGATACCAAGCAGCAAATTAGTACTAAATTAAACAAAAGATCACTTGTAATATGACTTTCATACATTCTGTTAATCACATTTGAGCAGCTACAAAGAGCCAACATTACTGGAGTTCAGCCTATGGTTAATAAATGAATGATGCTTAATGAAGAGTAAGGGAAAACATCACCATATGTCCACTCATTCGTTTTATTTTGAAGCCTTTTTAGTCAATAACTGCTACCAAAGGATTTATTAAATTCAATTTTCTCATAACTTAGCAATAACAACTCCTTCAAATATATGGTTTGTTTAACAAATAAGAAAACAAAAAACTGGATGTTAAATTAAACCATTTTATCACCTAGAGAGAAATATATCAGTGCAAGAATAATACTATTAGAAACTAAGAGAAAGTTTAGAAAGGATATATTTTTGGCCAATGTTTGTTTATTTGTGTGTGTGTGACCATACTCTATAAACAGTAAAACATCTACATTTAAGGAAAATGCTGAGCGCTTTATATCAATGATGTACTGGATCATTTTCCCTAAGATTTAACTTACCAAAACTTACTGGAAAAAAGTAAGAAACCTGAAAAAAATCCCTAAATAATAAAACATCAGGAAACCTATCAAGTCAATTATTAACACAGTCAAAAGAAAAAATATAAACGTATTTTCATGTCAAAATATTTAGAAATCTATTAGTATATAATTTGGTAAAAATTCTTGTGTGTAAGCTAGACTTAACAATTTCTTCTGAGGGATAGAATATGGAGAAATGATGCTTTGTGACTCCCAAGGATAAGTCATAAAAAAGAACAGCTTCCTCCTGGCTCTCTTTCTTGAATTGCTCATAGTAGAACAACCCAGTGGACATGTTACAAGGATACTCAAGCAATCATGAGAAGTGACCCATGTGGATAGGAATTGAGCCCTTCCACCAACAGTGAAAAGCCACCTGCCAGCCATCTGAGTGAGACACCTTAGAAGCAAATCCCCTAGTTGGTGATTGACTATAGCTCTGGCCAACATCTTGACCTCAATGGGAGACCCTAAGACCATAAAGATAAGTCACTCCCAAAGTCCTGACCTGCACAAAATGTGAGTGATAATAAATGTTTATTGTTATTTTAAACCACTAAATTCTAGAATAATCTGTTATGCAGCTATAGATGACTAACAACAACAACAACAAAAACAAGACATACTAAGCCCTAGTGATTAAGACTATAACAGCTATAGATGGATAACTAAATAGGACTGTGGAATAGACTAGACAGTCCGGAAACAAATTCATGCATCAATAACATCTCGATATGTAGCTGAATCACCACCATGGTAGAACAATAAGAAAATAATTCAAAAAAAATGATGGAAAAAAAGATTCCTGCATTACACCTTGTGTAAAACTATCTGGTGGCTTGAAGATTTAATGGTTAAAAGATGATTCTTTAAAATTTTAGGAAAAAGTAAAAAAGTGTCTTTATGGATTTGGAATAGGGAAGAAATTCTTAAACAAGGTATTTCTAAAAGTGTTATTTAATTGATCTTTAAGGTTATCTGAAAATATTTTAGAATAATTTCTTTTCAAATTATTTAAAACTTACCATGAAGAGGTATTATAACCTGATAATGAAATTTACCAGCTATTCTTTGAGGAATGAAGTGATCCTAGGTAAAGGGGAATTTGTAAATTAAATAACTTTATAATAGTTCTCCTAAATCCTAAGTCTTTCTTTTTTAAATGATTCTCCTTGTGCTCTATGATGTGTTTTTGCCACTGCTAGTGCTCCTGAGCCTTTCTGTTTAAATATAACAGAGAATATGTTCTTAAGTAAGCATTTAAAAGAGCCAGACTCAATCCCTTCAGATTTTTCACTTCTTTATCTAATCCTCTTCCACTTCCCCTGCCACCACCAACTTCAATCACATCTAGACTCCTGAGTACAGACATCATATCTGTCCTTCTTTATTAATCTAGATGTGACCCAAATAGCTCTTTCTTTGTTTTCTTAGTTTAGCAGAAGCTACTTGCAATTTCCTTAAGTGATTTATCAATATTTAGACAATATTGGAGGAAATCAAGAATAGGTAAATAATGACAATGCCAAAGCATAATAATAAATATTTGCAAAGTATAGATTTTACTTTCTAATGTGATTAAATGTTAGGCTCCTGTGTGCAGTCCCAGCTTCACACTTACCGGCTTAGGTTCTTTCCTTTCAGTTTCTAATTTGTGTGCAGCAGTGTAGAGTCGGGACATTCAATCTTTTTTTATATATAATTTTACCTCAGAACTCAGTACACACACTTACACATACACACACACACATAAATATACATGTATGTGTGTATGACTAAAAAAAAATTCACAAAATAAAATTGGGCCATTTTGCAGTCAAATGCTGTACCCCTGAGCTATATCTCCCAAACCGGGCCATTTTGAATGATGCATTTAGATGTTTTAATTGCTTATCAAAGCCTACTAAATTTTTTTCATGACATACAATTATAGATCACAAAGCAATTTTATTATTATTATTATTGGGGTTTTATTTTGCATTTTAGGTCCACACCCTGTGGCATATGGAGGTTCCCAGGCTAGGGCTCTAATTGGACCTACAGCTGCCAGCTTACACCACAGCCACAGCAAAGCATGATCTGAGCCGTGTCGGCAACATATACCGCAGCTCACAGCGACTGATGCCAGATCCTTGACCCACTGAGCGAGGCCAGGGATCAGACCCACAACCTCATGGTTCCTAGTCAGATTTATTTCTGCTGTGCCATGAAGGGAATTCCAAGCAATTTTATTTTAAATGAAATAAATTAAGATATAATAAAAAGGAAAATACCACAGTGCATCATAGGTAGTTAGAATAAATACTCTTTCTTTCAGCTATATTTTATAAGTATGTCTGAAAGTGTTATTTATTTACTCTACAGTGTGATACAAATTGTATTGACTGCTGTCAGTCATAATCAGAGAAGTTTAAAAGCTACTAATAAAATTTCTTTCCAAAGAAAAGATCAGTTCTTCCCCTTTTTTCTGTAACGTTTGTCTATTCTTTTTAGCCCTATTCTTTCCCTCTCTTTTCTCTTTGGACAATGTTTACATTATACAGCACCAACAAATTGGCTAATTTAGGGTTGTTATTCAGGTATTTCCTGTACATAGGTAGACTAAGCTGCCAGTCAGTGCTACATATGGGTCACCTCCACCTATGACAGCAGGAAAGTTGAGGCAGTGGCCAGGAATTTATTACTGTGGCAATGGTATGTCCCATTGTCAAGGCTAGTCCAGCTGGGAAATTAATGAACGTAGGTGAGCCCCAAGGGAATAGGTAGGGCCAAGTGGTATGGAACAATGCGTGTTCTGAGTAGGGGATTGTCCACCACTGTCCACCCAGGACTGCGTGCATCCTTTTATGGTACTGGAATCTTGTCTGAGGTCAAGTTATCCTTACTCCTTCCCTGAAAGGAGAGGGAAATTTCAGTCTTTAAAGGTAATGGTCATTTGTAATCTCTTAAAAAGACTTGAAGAGGGTTTGCAAAACAAGCTACGGTTTTCAAACTGAAGCTAGTCCTAGGCTCATAATTGACAGTCATACTATCTCACTGACAAGACTCCACTCCAGATTCCCCGGAGCTTTCTCTAGAAGTTTAGGTGATCCGGGGCCATGCCTGGGGGAATAGAGGCATCCATGATCTAGACCTTATTGCTGAGCAGTCCGAGCCTTTGGGACCCTCTTGTGATTGGGTTGTGGTTGCTGCCATTGCTCATTTACAATTACCACTGGGCACAAGAGCAACAGGAGTTGCCTGAGTGCATGGCCAGGGTTCTTGACATACTCATCCGTAACCCCATTGTGAAACTGCAGCCAGAGAGACTCATTCAGTATAGCGGCTGTTTTCTTTTTTTCCTGTGCGTTTTTTTTGTGTTTTTTTTTTTTCTTGTCTGTGTGTGTGTTTTGTTTGTTTTTTTTTTTGGCCATCCCATGGCATGTGAAAGTTTCCAGGCCAGGGACTGTACCCATGCACTGGGATGACAGCTGGGACCGCTCACATGTCTCCATATGGTTACAAAGTATGGATTCAGATTTGTGATTGCTCCAAGTTTTAATAGGCATACTTTCTTAAAGGGAGGTTAAAGATTTTTGACACATAAAATTTCTTTCACACCTAGAGGTGATCCATGTCTTTCAGGAGGATATTAGATGAGTAGTACGTGGAGTCTGAGAAACATCAGAATAGAATTCTTCTGCTCCCAAAGATATTCAGTTGACCTGAAATCATTTCTCAGGTCTTCTGTCTTCAGAATTTCTGAGAACAAAAGCAAAAAACACTGCAAGAGTTAGCCCCACACCGCCAAATACATCAAGGTTTGGGGGGTTTTTTGGTTGTTGTGGTGGTGTGTTTTGTTCTTTTGTTTGTTTTGCCTTTTCTTCCTCTTGATTTTACTCTAGAAGATCACAACCACTCTAAGAACTTCCTCTAACATACACTCAAAAATACTCCCCATTCAGTTCCTTCTCCACCTCAGTAGGGGTCAGTGGTTAATTAGAATAAACTTAAAATAAAGCTTTGGGCTTAAGGGCTTTAAAAAACAGTAACATAAACTCCTTTACCCTTTCCCTTGTGGAAATGAATTAACCATTAGAAATAAATTGGTTTATTACTTCCTGAAAATAAGGGAACATTTGTTTTCTAAGCAGAGCTCAAATGGATATCCTACTTCAAGCAGGGAATTTAAGACACAACCACATAGACACAAATGTGTATAGTATATACTACCTATTTTTCTCCTATAATCAGCTTCAGAGAATTGGCATTTGCTGTTTCTCTGTTTGGAATATTCTCAACAGGACTTTTTCATGACTGTGTTCTTTAAATTTTTCAGACATTTTCCAATCATTACTCTTCAGGAGATTATTCTTTGCTTTCCCTAGATGAATTATCTCTTTCATCAGTCTCTATACATCCAAGTATTATCTTCTTCATAATTCTTAAGATTATCTAAACATTCATTCATTCATTCATTCATTCATATGTTTGTAGTTGCCCTCAAAAAGCAAATAAACTCATCTAGGGATTAGTACACAAGTACATGAATCCCTAGAGCCTAGATTAGTGTTTGGCACACAGAAGAACTCAATAAATATTTAATATATGGAACATAATTTTTATAGTTGTATTGAAGCATAAGAACGGAGAATATTAATAATATGGGGCATCTAAAGGGAGCAGTTCCTCTTTTATCAGTTGCTATCCAGGTATCTTAAAATATGTTCCTACTGGCAGAGTTTATGTTAGTCAAAAGTATACATCAGTGCATAAGCAAATATCGAGTTATATTAAAAAGTGCAATTCACATTTGATTGTTGACCAGTTATAGAAGAAATCTTGTGAATATTATAAATATGAGAAAATAAAAATAATTGAAATCAGTGATAGGATCTGGGGGGGAGACATTTATACTTATTCTCCCCACACTCCATTGTATTTTACTTTATTGAGCTTTTAATTTATTACTGAGATGTTGGATGATTATTTCCGAAAAGTGCTAGGTGACAGGAAGAAATTATTTTAAATTGCAGCAGAAAATTTTAAATTGCAGCAGATCATTCACAGTGGGGATAATCTACATGTAGATAATTGAGAGTTGGCTGAAGATAAATGTTTCTAATTTTGATGATGTCTTTGAGAAAGTAGCACTCATAATATTAATCAGGTTGAAGGACCTTCATTTTAATACAATTCCTGTATGCTGTCATAGTTTTCCAATCCATTTCACAGGAAAGGTGTCCATTGTTATAAAGATATATTGTTTGCATGACTTGGTACATCACTGTCACACGATTAACCTTCAGGTTTTACGAATGCCATTGCTAGACTAAGGGAAATTGAAATCAAAACATTTTATTTATCCTTGTTGTTTTGGGTGTATAAATTAGGTAAGGTGCTTTTAGTGTGATAAGCAAAGAAAATAAAAAGACCACTTGCCCATTTTATCTCTTAACACATTTTCTCCTTTTGCTCCATATTCTTCTCCTCACCCCTACCACATTTCCTAGAATTTAAAAATTACAGAAAATAGTCTCTGAAAAATTCTTGGAGCAAAGTACATAGATGAGCACAATAGTGATACTAAACCATTAAATAGTTCTTTGAGTACAAAACTGTGTTACTATTTGAGACATCAAACATCTTTATCTTAGTATAAAATTATATTCTGACCTAGCATTTATAATATTAATTTACATATGTTGTCAGGAGGAAGTACTAGTGACTAGGATTGGCATTATTTTATAAACTCCATCACATAATTTTATAAACTAAATTAATTATTAATTTAAGCCCTGGCAATACCTATGCTAATTTTATTGCAAATGGTACCTGCCACATTCAGAATAAAGTGTGTTAAAAAAAACAAAAGGGAGCAGGCTTTCAAGATCAAGCACACTACTCATTTGTTTCATTCAGGAGAAGAATTATATACAATGCTGTAATTTTTAATATTATATGGAAATTAAGTGTTTTCTAAAGGAAAAATAATGTGAATGAGTAAAGTTGCATAAAACATCTATTCTTTAATATACTATTCTGATAATATTTTATTTATATCGCCTTATGGCAGATTTCTCATATAAGCGCCTGCAGACTACTTTTTAGTGTCCCCTCATTTACTATTGGAAAGTGCAGGTTGGCTTTCAACATACTCTATTTTTGGAATGTGTGTTTTAGATGTGCAGGTCCTTTACCAACACTGAAGTTTATACATAGAGCATTGGGGATCCTCTGTCATAACTGCTATTTAGATACATGAGCACCTTTTTTAATGCTCCATCAGTCATTTAATTCACAACATTGGACTCCTATCATCATTCACTATCATGAACTAAAATTTGCTTTAACGCTTAGCTTTATATACTACAGATATGAACTTGTTTCTGTTGATAAAATAACTATTATGGGAGACTGGATTAAGATGGCAGAATAGAAGGACTGGAGCTCAACTTCTCTCCCAAAAAAACAGCAAAACTACAATCAAATGCCGAGCGACCTTCAACCAAATGGACTGTAAACTTCCAAAAAAGATATTCTGCTCCAGAAGACAAAGCGGAGACCACATCAAGAGGTAGGAGGGGCGATTACGTGATAGAAGCAACCCCATACCTCCTGGGTGGGAAGCCCCACAGACTGGAAAGTAACTGCATCACAGACACTCAGCTACAGGACTGAGAGTTCTGAGCCCCACGTCAAAACCCCATGCCTGGGGATCGGATACAGGGAGAAAGAGCCCCCAAAGTATCTGACATTGAAGGCCAGTGGGGCTTGTGTGCAGGAGCTCCACAGGACTGGGGGAAACAGAGACCCCATT
>PVHT021183696.1:24570366-24910960 GCA_004024745.2 Catagonus wagneri | reverse complement strand
CTGCATCACAGACACTCAGCTACAGGACTGAGAGTTCTGAGCCCCACGTCAAAACCCCATGCCTGGGGATCGGATACAGGGAGAAAGAGCCCCCAAAGTATCTGACATTGAAGGCCAGTGGGGCTTGTGTGCAGGAGCTCCACAGGACTGGGGGAAACAGAGACCCCATTCTTGAAAGGCACACACAGACTTTCACGGGCACTGGGTCCCAGGGCAAAGCAGTCTCCAGAGGAATCTGGGTGGAACCTGACTACAATTCTTGGAGGATCTCCTGGGAAAACAGGGGTGGCTGTGCCTTGTTGTGGGGGAAAGGCATTGGAGGTGAAGCTCTCCAGGACATTCATCAGCCTGCACTTCTCTGGAGGTGGCCATTTCTGGGAAAATCTGGTCCCTCCTATCAGTGCTGAGAAGCCTCAGGCCAAACAACAATTCAGGTGGGATCTCAGCCCCACCCACAGTAAACAGGCTGCCTAAAGACCCCTCAGGCACACAGCCAGCCTCTAATCTCATCCAGAGACAAAGCCCCACCCATCAGAGGGAGAGGAATCAGCCCCACCTACCAGTGAGCAGGCATCAGTACCTCCCATCAGGAAACCTACAGCAAGCCCCCTCCATACCAACTTTAGCCACAGGGGAGGCAAACATCTGAACTAAGAGAGGCTACAACTCTATTGCCAGCACAAAGGTCACCACACCAAAAACCTACAAAAATGAAAAGACAGAAAACTCTAACTCAGATAAGGGAGAAAGAGAAAAGCCCAGAAAAACAGCTCAGTGATGAGGAGATTACCAGCCTCCCAGAAAGAGACTTTAGACTGTTGATGCTGATGATGATACAAGGCATTGGAAATAGACTGGAGGCAAAGATTGCTCATTTACAGGAAACACTGAGCATAGAAATACAAGCTGTAAAAATTAAACAAGAAGAGATGCAAAATACAATAACTGAAATAAAAAATTCCTTAGAAGCAGCCAACAATAGAATACAGGAGGCAGAAGAACGAATCAGTGAGGTGGAGGACAGATTAGTGGAAATCACTGATGCAGAAGAGAAAAGTGATAAAAGATTGAAAGGAAATGAGCAGAGTCTCAGAGAACTCTGGGACAATGTTAAACGCACCAATATCCGTATTATAGGGGTGCCAGAGGGAGAAGAGAGAGAGAAGGGGACAGAAAAAATATTCGAGGAGATTATAGCCAAAAACTTTCCTAATATGGGAAAGGAACCACTCACTCAATCCAGGAAGCACAATGAGTACCATATAAAATAAACCCAAGGAGGAACACCCCGAGACACATATTAATCAAAATGACAAAAATTAAAGATAAAATATTGAAAGCAGCTAGGGAAAAGAAACAAATGACATACAAGGGAACCCCAATAAGGTTATCAGCAGATTTTTCATCTGAAACTCTGCAGGCCAGAAGGGAGTGGCATGATATACTAAATGTGATGAAAGGGAAAAACTTGCAACCAAGATTACTTTATCCAGCAAGGCTCACATTCAGATTTGAAGGAGAGATCAAAACCTTTACAGATAAGCAAAAGCTAAGAGATTTCTGCAACACTAAACCAGCTTTACAACAAATCCTAAAGGAATTTCTCTAGGCAGAAAAGAAAAGGCCGCAACCAGAAACAAATGACAAGGCCCACCAATAAAGGCATATATACAGTAAAGATACTAAATCATACATGCACAATTATGCTACCAAAATCAGAAATCACGAGAAGAGAGCACAAATGCAGAAGCACGTGCAATTAAGAAACCAACAACTTAATACAATCTCAGTTATATATAGACTTCTATATCAAAAAATTAGACAGCAACACCCAATGCTACTGCTTACATGTGGAAACTAAAAAGACACAGTGAACTTGCAGAACAGAGAATGACTCAGACTTTGGAAATCCTTGGTTTTTCAAATAAGACAATCTGGGGGGTGGGGGGATGCACTGTGGGTTTGGGATACAAAATCTATAAAACTGACTTGTGATGATTTATGAACACCTACAATTGAAATAAAATCCATTAAGAAAAAATAATAATATATTGCACAAATGAACCTTTCTACAGAAAAGAAAATCACTTGGAGAACAAACTTGTGGTTGCCAACAGGGTGGGGGAGGGAGTGGGATGGTATGAGAGTCTGGGGTTTCCATAGCTTTTAACTCTGAAAGCTCTCCCTAGTAAACTTCTTGTGGACAAATAAAAAAAATAAAAAATAAAATAACTATTATGCTTTATGTTATAGCATTTCAAAAGATAAAAGGAAAAAATGGTTATAAGCAAATTTGAGGTTAGAAGAAAGTTAATTTTAAAACCCTTTACAGCTACGTGCAAAAAAAGACCACAGTGGGAAAATATGTACTTTTAATGATTTTTATTTTTTCCGTGATAGCTGGTTTACAGTGTTCTGTCAATTTTCTGCTATACGGCAAAGTGACCCAGTCACGCATACATATATACATTTTTTTTCTCACATATCCTCCATCATAAGTGACTAGATGTAGTTCCCAGTGCTGTACAGGAGGATCTCATTGCTTAACCATTCCAAAGGCAATAGTTTGCATATATTAACCCCAGATTCCCAGTCCATCCCACTCCCCCCTCCTCCCACTTGTGAAGCAAAAGTCTGTTCTCCAAGTCCATGAGTTTCTTTTATGTGAAAAGGTTTATCTGTGCTGTATATTAGACTCCAGATATAAGTGATATCATGTGGTATTTGTCTTTCTCTTTCTGCCTTACTTCACTTAGTATGAGATTCTCTAGTTCTATCCATGTTGCTGCAAATGGCATTATTTTGTTCTTTTTATGGCTGAGTAGTATTCCTTTCTGTATATATACCACATCTTATTAATCCATTCATTTGTCAATGGACATTTAAGTTGTTTCCATGTCTTGGCTATTGTGAATAGTGCTGCAGTGAACATACAGGTACATGTGTCTTTTTCAAGGAAAATTTTGTCTGGATATATGCCCAAGAGTGGATTGCTGGGTCATATCATATGATAGTTCTATATTTAGTTTTCTGAGGTACTTCTGTACTCTTTTCCATAGTGGTTGTACCAATTTACATTCCCAGCTACAGTATAGGAGGGTTCCCTCTTCTCCATACCCTCACCAGCATTTGTTATTTGTTGACTTGTTAATGATTGCCATTCTTACTGGTGTGAGGTGGCATCTCATAGTAGTTTTGATTTGCATTTCTCTAATAATCAGTGATGTTGAGCATTTTTTTTCATGTGCTTTTTGGCCATCTGTGTATCTTCTTTGGAGAAATGTCTATTCAGGTCTTTTGCCCATTTTTCAATTGGGTTGTTGGCTTTGTTCCTGTTGAGTGGTATAAGTTGTATATTTTAGACATAAAGCCCTTTTCAGTTGTATTGTTTGAAACTATTTTATCCCATTCCATAGGTTGTCTTTTTGTTTTTTCTACGGTTTCCTTTGCTGTGCAAAGTTTTTCAGTTTGATTAGGTCCCATTGGTTTATTTTTGCTTTAATTTATGTTGCAGAAAATGTTCTTTTTTTTTTGCTTTTTATGGCCACACCCACAGCATATGGAGGTTCCCAGGCTAGGGGCAGAATTGGAGCTACATTGCCGGCCTACACCACAGCCACAGGAACGCCAGATCCGAGCCACGTCTGCAGCCTACACCACAGCTCACAGCAATGCCAGATTGTTAACCCACTGAATAAGGCCATGGATTGAACCCACAACCTCATGGTTCCTAGTCGGATTTGTTAACCTCTGCACCACGACGGGAACTCTAGAAAATATATTATCATCTTTAGCAACATATAAATATCAAAAGAGAACTTGTGTTAGAGATCCAAAACCTGTATAACTATTTGCTTAACTAGGCCATTGGGTGGTGGATTGAAATGAAGAGATACTTCTTTCCTTTCTGAAAGTAACTTAATCATGCTGCCATTATTGATTGGTTTCCAATTATGTTATATGGCAACCATATGTTTTTATGACTTAAGAAAAAACAATCTCATGATCATTGTATAAAATACGTTATACACAGAAATGTTAAAAAATAAAATACACTACCATTGAGCTATCTAAAAATGAAGTCAGTATTTTTCCTCTGTTTCTTCTCTAGCATTTAAAAATGTGCCAAACAATAAAATACACATTTAGAAATGTGATAGAGACAGTTGTTACTCAGCAAATAGTCTAGATGCTTCCCTACATTTCCAGTCCCCCTTTGAGGTGAGGTCAGAACTCTGTGACTCTTTCTCTCTGAAAGACCATGAGAAGAAGTAAGTGTCACTTCTGGCCCAGATAAGTGAAGAGCCAGTGTGATTTATTCATTCCTGAATTCCCCTGGCACAGTGACCGTAAGAGTCACACCTTCTATCTAGTTGATGGTATTACAAGGTGCAGGAAGGATATCTGACATGGATTGGGCTTTATGTGAGCTATTAGGAAAGAAAAAAATTTGTTTAAAAAAGGAACTTTTTGTGTTAAAATATTAAAATTATACTGTCTACATCATAAGTGAATAAAGACTTTGTGACATAGGTTAAAGTTAATATCTGATGGAGTCTCATCTAAGGTGTTGGGTTTAAGTATTGGTATAGATTCTATTTCCTATATGTTTGAGCCTTCTGTAGTCATTTATTTATAGTGTCATAAGTAGGCTCTTAAAAATAGTCTTTCACATATGAGCTTAACCCATAGAGGAAGAAGCCTGTCCCTAACAGTTTTTAGGCAGAAAGAAATAATGATAGTAATGGTCATTTACAAAAGTCTATAACCATGCCAAGCTCTATGTGAAAATCACTATTTAAATTATCACATTTAATCATCCAAACAGCCTCTTTTGATAGAGAAATTATTATTACATCCATTTCAGATATGACTCAGTGACGTCTCAAAGAGGCTAAGTAACTTGTTCAAGGCTATACCGAAGAGCAGCTGGCAAGATGAGGATTCAAATACCTGGGTTGAATCTATTGTTATCACTTTAATAACAAAGCTAGTAACACTGTATTTAACACTGGAAACAGTAAAGCCATACTTAACTAGGCCCTCTCAATAAATTAGCCTGGCATTCTCCTATTTATTCAACTATTTCTTTTCACCTGGAACCTTTCTAGCAACCCTTACTCATGTACTCCACCATTGAAAACAACGGACACAAAAGGATATAACAGCAGCAACGGAAGTCTTCCTCACCCTTACTTTTCTCTGTTCATCTGTGTCTCCTTCACAGTCACACGTCAAGAAAGGCTTCCTGTCTCCATTTTTCTTCATTCTACTCAGTCCTCATCCTTCTCCGAATTGGTTTTTGTGCTCATCATTTAACCAACTCTCCCTCGCTATATTCAACAATGATCACATCTCTGTTTCTCATCAACAGTTGTAGTATAAATCACTTCCCCCCTGAAAATCTCTTTCCTTCACTGACAGCCCATGTGCCTGGTTTTGCTGTTCCTTGTTATCTCTTTTCAGACCGTATAGATTAAACCATTCCATTTAGACACTCAGTTTTGGATTTCCTCAAGACTTTTCCTAAACTTTTTTTTTCTCACTGTCCACCCTCTACCTGTGCAATCTTATTATACCTACAGCTTCAGTTGCCATCATACATCTCTGCCTTAAGCCACATTCTCTCCAATATATTCAGTTTTGTTATATTCAGTTTTCTGTTCAATATCTCCTCCTCACAACTAAAGGAAATCTCATACTCATCATGTCCCAAAGAGAAGCCATCATTATCTTCCCCCACACATGGCTCTCACCTTTCATCTTGTTGTATATACCCAAAACCCAGGAGTACTTTTTAACCTTCTTCTCATTTATTCTCATACCCTACAGTCAAACCATCATTTTTTAATATTTTTAATATTACTGAAAAATTTGTATGAATACGTCTACCCACAGGCTCCATCAACCTATTTGAAAATAACATCCTGAAAATGAAGCTGATAGTAATAACAATGACTGCTAACTTTATTGACTTACTAAGTACTTAATACTGTGCAGTTTGTACTGTCAGGTACTATGCAGTTTGTACTGGGATAACCAACTAGCCTGTAGCCTCTCATGCTTATAGCCATCCTTCAGTTCATTTCCATACTAAAGTCAGAATATTATTGAGAGAAATTATTGGTGCCAACCTGCTTTTCAGACCTTCTTTATGAGTTCCAGGTGCTATTAGAATAAATACAAAGTCTATTATTATATGGCTGGTAAGTCTTGTAAGATTTTACCCCTACTTACCTTTCCTGAGCCTTAACTCATATGTCACTCCATCTAATCTCTTTCCATTATGCTGCATCTCTCATCTTCTTTTAATCCCCTGATTGTGTAATTTATCCTTGTGCTAACTGTTCTATTCTTTGTGAAGGTACAATGGCTATTCCCACTGACTCAACTTAATTACCTATGAATCATCTTTGAAATCTCTCTTAATTAGTCCTCTGTCAGTCTCCTACTATGAGTAGATCTGGTTCCATATGTGTCTACCGGTTTCCTTTCCTCTACACTAGATACCTCAGTGGTTTATTGAGAATATATGATTAATTTTATCTTCCTCCACTAGATTGTAAGTTTCATAAGACCATGAAGCTTCATTCTTTCTGCTCACCTTTTTCACACTTATCAGGGTTCAATGCACATCTGCTAGATGAAAGAATAAAGAAAGGCAGAAAACTGGTACTTCTGCAAGTAAACCTAGGTGCCTCATTTTTTCTTACCACTCCCTCCACACCCAAATCTGGTGAGATGTTAAGGCAACAAGTCCTATAGATTTGATCTCTTAGATCTTCTCTGTTCTGTTGTTTAAATTCAAGCCCTCATCATAGTCATCTGAATTTCTACAATAACTAGAATTGCTGCTTCCTAGGTCTTGTTCTTGTTTTATCATTGGTATCACAACTGGGGTGATTTCCCCAAAACATGGTCCAGATTTAAAGTCTTTAAGTGGATTCTATTTTATCTCATGGTATGTAACATACCTCCCCAAAAATTAATGATTTAATATTTATTATTCTCTCTCATGATCCTGTGGATTATTGACAAGGCTCAGCAGCACAGTCCTTCCTTGGGGTCTCTTACAGGGGTGCATTTAGACATGGGCCAGGATTTGTCATCTAAAGTCAGCAGTGGCCTAGACAAGGGAAGATGGAGCATTTTCTGACTTGCTATTGTGGCTGGGAGCTAGCTTGGCTGTTGACTAGATCACCTACCGTGGCTTCCCATATCAGGACTGTTGGGTTCTAAGAAGATGCATACCAAGAGGTAGCTCTCCAAGAGACTTATGCAGTGGCCATAACAGTTCTTTAAAACACAGTCTTAGAAGGAAGATGGCATGACTTTGACTGTATTCTCCCCCGCCCCCACTTTTTTTGCTTTTTAGGGTCACAGCCGTGACATATGGAAGTTCTCAGGCTAGGATTCAAATAAGAGCTGCAGCTGCTGGCCTATGCCACAGCCACAGCAATGCCAGATCTGAGCCACATCTGCAACCTGCACCACAGCTCACTGCAACACCAACTCCCTGACCCGCTGAGCAAGGCCAAGGATCCAGCCTACATTTGTTTCTGCTGCATCATAACGGGAGCTCCTTGACTATATTCTTTTAGTTAAAAATGAGTCACCACATCAGTTCATATTAAAGAGAAAGGCTGATGACAGATTGTGAATACTTGAAGGGATGGTTCTTTTGAGGACCATCTTTGGAGACTGCTGCAGTATCCACAGCTTCACATGACAAACATCAATGGCACTTTATAATTTTGCCCCTGCCTACAGCTCTAGCCTTATCCTTTATTCCTATCCCACTCCCATTTGCTCATACATACTCTTCACAGTATGTGAATTCAGTTCCCTGAATATAATAAACATGCAACTTTATGCCACCATGCCTTCTTATATGCTCTTTTCCAAGTTGTTTTATGTTCGTTTTTTTATTTGATAATTTTATCTAACTTGTTCTTTAGAATGCAAATAAAGTTCTTATCCTTCCTGAGAAGTCTCTCTGACACTCCTCCAGATGTTTTATATTCCCAGTGCAACTTGTGCATACTTGTATGCTCAGATACTGTAATTATTTAAAGTTACTTAAGGGCATCAATCATCGATTAGCCAATTTTCTATGAAGAGGTCATGACAGGTAGTAGTGCAACCAATAAATTCTTACAGAATGAATAAATAGAAGTGCTCATTTTGCTCCTAGGTTATGCACATTTCTGAAGCTGCTTATGTTAGATTTAATTCTTTCCCAGTGTATGTGTCACTTCACTATATAAGTATATATTTTTTTCAAATGGCTCAACAGTAAGCCTGAGAGTTCCCATCATGGCTCAGCGGTAACAAACCTGACTAGTATCTGTGAGGATGTGGGTTCGGTCCCTGGCCTAACTCAGTGGTTGAGGATCCAGCATTGCCATGAGCTGTGGTGTAGATTGCAGATGTGGCGTAGACCACCACCTGCAGCTCAGATTTGACCCCTAGCCTGGGAACTCTCATATGCCACAGGTGTGGCAAAAAAAAAAAACAAAAAAACTGTAAGCTTGGAATTGTACGTAAAATGCAAGGAAAACCTTATAACTATCAGTAATATACTGCACTAGTTGCCTGACCTGAAGGTTGTTCTGTATAATTCCAATAGAGATGGTCATAACTAAAGGCTATGGTTCTTCTCACGGTTTTATGAAACTTCATGCTATTACTTACAAAATGGAAGTTTTGCATAATTTTCAAAAATTCTTAAAGCAAGTCTGTTTTTAAGTTACATAATGAAAGCTCTCATCAAGCATCTGAAAGTATAATTTTTCTCTTTGATTTAATACAATATATATGGCTGTGTTTCCATGATTATGTATCTGCATTGCTTCTTCCATAAAGCTTCCACATTTCCCATCATCAATGAAATTGATGGGAAAATAAATATGTGTCACATATTTGGCAGAATTGGTAATTATTTTTTTATTTAACTTTTATTATAATATGACAATTGGTAAAAATGCCTTCTAGTGATATAAATATTTTCAAAAATTTCTTTTTTTTTCTAAGTTCAGGTGTAATTTCACTTGTAGAATTGATAGTGGATTTAAATATAATAATATTTTGAGAAACAAATGTGCATGCTTATAAAATAAATTTATTATAAAACAGAATAACTAATATAGACCTCATTCTATTGCCTACACATATCATGTTAATAGGAATTGTACTTGTACATTTCTGCAGCTACTACATTGGTTTTTAAAATAGCAAAGTTGCTTTAATAACTGTTATTGAAGTGATTTTTTATTATTCTTGAAAAATCATTTTTAAAAATATTTGCCCAATTGAGAGAAAAATTAACTTCAAGTGCTCAAATATGACTTTTTTTCTCATATAATCTCTTTAAAGTGCTTTAATTTAATTGGTCTTATATGGAAAAACAAAGAACTTTGAAAGGCATCAGATTAAGGTCACAAGTCAGTGTTCAAGCAAAATAGAGCTCGGCTACCAAATGATTTTCAGTTATTAAGCCGATAAATCAAAGCAATGTTGATAGATGTGAGCCCTGGGACAGTATGTCAGTCTCATGAAAAAAAATGCTGAACAGACACAGGTGATCAATGAAAATACAAATTTTAAAAAGGTCAGAGAAAGCACTGAAAAGACCATCAGTGGTGTTTACATATCCAAAAACACAGTTTTCACATAATTTAACTTCAAAGAAAGCTTCCTATGGCTTTACAATGAGCAAAGATGAAGAATTTTCAAAACGAAAGCAACTAGTTACAAAGGAGGAGACTTCGACACTTCACATCCATTTGGAGTAACTCCCACAGGCATTCAAAGAACATTCTAGACCCCAAGTCTTTTTAAGTTGTCATTTTCTTCTCTGTAATTTAGCTTCTTGTCAGCTCCTCATATCCTATTTCTGCCCACCCTCCAGGCCATGTCCAAGGTCTGCCTCTTTTGAGGTTTTACCTGAGTGTCGTACTCAAAATAAATGAGTGCCTCTTTTTGGGCCAGATAAAATAGTGCTTATTTAATGTGATCCATTTGACATGTAATGAATTCACTCTTAAATGCTGACCTAACCAATCCTTTTAACTTTCAATAAACATGTTCTGAATGCCTATCTTTTAAACTCTAGTAATAAACAAATAGGATAGGATTTCTGCCTTCAGAAGATTTACATCGAGCAAGTGATTTATAAGCTTGAGGAGTCAGCATTCCTTTTGAGCATGTAACTGGAACAATGGCAAGATTCCCCCAAAAAATGTGTTCGCTTAAAATTGAGCGTAGAAATTTAGAGGATGCAATCATTATGATCATGAAAGGGGACTGAGAAGTTGCTCCCCAGGTAACATTTTAAGTTCTGTTTTGTAAAAATAATAAACTCTTTTCCAACTAAAGAAGCATTGAGTGGCTATTTAGGGGGACCTAACAAATAGCACAGGCAAAAGGAAGAAGTGTGAAAAAGAATAGGACATAAAGGAAACATTAAGGGAGTTTCCTTTGTGGCTCAGCAGTTAATGAACCTGACCAAGGATCCATGAGGATGTGGGTTTGATCCCTGGCCTCACTCAGTGGGTCAGTGATCTGGCATTGCTGTGAGCTGTGGTGTAGGTTGCAGACATGGCTTGGATTCCATGTTGCTATGTGGCATAGGCCGGCAGCTGTAGCTCCGATTAAACTCCTAGCCAGGGAACTTCCATATGCCGCAGGTGCAGCCCTAAAAAAGCAATAAGTAAATAAAGGAAGCATTAAGATTTTCATGAGGCAGGAGGGTGGTATGAATTTAAGTTGCAGACATGTGTTGGAACAAGATGGTTTATTTACTTGCTAACATGTCAAGGCTGCTTTAGGGAATAGGTAGCTCATCTTCTTAAGAGAATTACTGCTTTTCTACACCCCAAAGAGTTTTAGCATGTTCTTCTTTCATATGTTTTACTAACTTCAGGCACTTCACTATATGTAGTGCTTTGCATATAGTAAAGATTTAATTGAGAGTTGACTAGAAAGAATGGGAGAGAAGGAAAGGAGAAGGTTAGAGAATTGGTTGATCCGCAGAGTACTGGAAAGGATAAACAAAGAGATAATTGAATTATAAATGATATTATACAAGGCCAATTATGTGTAAGTATAGGTTATTTTAATAGGATGATGGAATCGGGAAAATTAGTTTCATGTTATTTTGTAAGAAATGCTGTAAGTGAAACTATTTTTCTTATAATAGCAGTTTAGTTTTGTTGGAAATAAAATTATCAAGTATAATATGGTGCTCTGAATTAGTCCTAGTTCAATGATGTAATGTTTTATACCACTGAACCATAAAATATTCATAAAAATGTGTATATTATAATCTCCATGAGGACATAGTGTGTTTGTTTTGTCCAGGTAGCTCTTAAATTCCTACAAACATTAAATAGTAGAGCAGACATTTATTTCACAGATATTTATTTAGAGACCACTGAGATTCAAGCCTTATTCTAGGTGGCAAGAGAGTAGCAGTAATAGAATAAAATCCCTCTTCTCGAGGAGCATATTTTAGAGAGGAGAAACATGAAAATAAGCAAGTAAATAAGTATGTAATATGTGTGATGATGAATGTGCTATAAATAATTAGAATGTATCCATCAAGCATTGTCTCTCTCTCTTTCTCTCCCATACACACACACACACACAAATGGTATATGTCAATCACTAAAATCTCATCAATATCCTGTAACTGTAAGCATTTATTTGGCCCAAGATTCTGCAGTCAGCTGGGGATCAACTGAAGTTTGAACTGGGTGCCTCTAAGATTTCAGCTGACTTCCCTCATGAGTCTCCTGACTGGAGGATGATCAAACTGGACGGGGCTCCTCTAAGACACTTGAGTTGGAGTGCCTCTGCCCCACATCACTCTTGTCCTCCTCTTACAGTCAACAGGCTCTGAGCGTGTCCTTCACGGGCAACTTCAGACGTGCAAGAGCACACATCTAGCTGTGAAGGACATTGAAAGTTCTACTTGTGTCAGGTTAGCCTAGACGAATGCAAAGGCCAAAAAATGGGGAGTTCACATTGCCCATGAAGAGTGAATATTATTGAAAAATAGCTAATCTACTCTATAGCATAAAGAAAAATCAAGTTATGGGAGCTATTAGTTTAAATAGGATACTCTGACTATATTCACTGGTAAGCTGGTATATGTTCAGAGAAACAAAGTGAGAGAGTAAGTTTGGAAATATCTGAGAGGAAAAGGTTGAAAGCAGAGAGGGCAATCATGTTAACATCTCTAAAGCGGGAGCATGTGTGTTGGTTCAGGTACAGCAAAAAAGTACAGCCAGATTTGAATGAGTATGAAGTAGAGGGAGAGGCAGTTAATGAGGCCGAGGAGAAATACTAACCAGATTGTGTGCAGTCACGTGAGGATGTTGGATTTTATTCCAAGTGAGATGGGCACCGTAAGGCATTTTGGAAAAAAAAACAAAAAAAGAACTGCTGTTACCTGACTTGCACTTACAATCGCTCTGAGAATGAGTTTTGGAGTCTTTTGTATTGAATACATTCTCCTATTTTACTTGTAAAAAAATCTCACCTAGGAAGTAAACTTGTGGACAGGGGGAGCATGAACTACATATTCTATGTATTTGGACCCTTGCTATTCTTAAAATGTAACCTTAATAAATATTTATTAGTATAATTACTCAAAATAACTTTTACCTATATTCTACAAACATATGAAGTGACCTAAATAAGACAATGATTCAAGGGCAGTTTCATTACAAATTAGGGAAGCCACACTCACTAAGAGCGCCCCCTTAGGTTAATTATTAGAATAGAGTCAATCTACTCAGAAGAGCAAGTGGGAAACATTCCCATTTTATTCCTTAGTCAACTTTGCCTTACCTAAGGCTCTTCCTTTTTAAATCAGTTATTCAATTCAAGTCTTTTAGAGATCTTTCTTTCTTTCTGGCCACACCCACAGCATATGGAAGTTCCCTGGGGAAGGGATCAAACACACACTACAGCAGCAACCCAAGTCACTGCAGTGACAATGCCAGATCCTTAACCCACTGTGCACAAGAGAACTCCTCAAAGCAATTTCTTGATTTTGTGCTAAATCTAGCACAAAATCAAGAAATCTAGTCTGGAGATTTCAGCATAGAAACTTGTGACATACTTGTGCATGATCCAGCTGAACTAGAGCTATTTCTTTCTTCCCTCCTTGGATTTTGATGGCTTTGAAAGCTGAAGGGTAAAACACTTGCCTCATAGATCCACCTATCTTTCTCTCTCACGATGTAAGAAACAACACCTGTTTACTGAAGTGCAGGTTCTCTTTTTTTGGGAGGATTATAGCATCTGTGCTTACTTGCTGGACAGATTATTGATTTGGACTGTTGCTTATTTGAAGAAGTCTCTTATAGATAAAATTTAGCCATTGCTTTGTTCCAACACTGTCCCATTATTTAACACAGGGTGTCTGAGAGATGCTGTGATATTTTCTGTCACTGTAAGTTTGCAAACACAGGCTTTATGGTCCACTGCTAGATGAATAGAGGACTAACAGTAAGGATGAGCTGCCCTAAGGAAACTTTGGAAATGTCTGGTATATCTAAGAGCTGGGTTCTTCATGCCGTATTTACCAACGTAGATTTTTATTACACTTACTACACTGGATGTTTCTTTAAAAAATGAAAAAATGGTTTTATATAAATGTTTCAAGAGGTACCAAAATTTTAAAAGATATGCATCACATCTAGTACAGAAGAATGGTGCTCACTGGCACTGTATAATACAGCTGCCTAAACTATACCATCAGTAAGTAGAACATGGGATTTGTAGTCTGACAGCATGGGATTCAAATTCTGACCTTGCAACTTACTAGCCATATTACCTTAGTTCAGCTACTCAACCTTAGCTATAAAATGTAAGTAATCATGTCTCCTTCCTGGGAGTGTCTGTGAAAGTAAATCACAGTAATTATGCACAGTGAGTATTCTTTTATCTGTTGGGAAAAAGAAGTTCACAAAGATAATTTTTTTTTACTGCTGATTCTATATCACAAATGTTAACCAATGCCTCTGTGTTTTGTTTTTTTAATGATATGGATGACATTTAGAATTTTTTATTGTATAGTTAGGCCAATAGATAAAAGATTAAAAAAACATTTTTCTCATGAAACCCTTACTTTATGAGGAAAATAAGCACCACTCATTACAATTTATTAAATTGTTATATTGATGGGGTTTTTTTTGTGATTATGAGCACCCTGCTCTCTGTGTAGATCATTAATCAGCATATTAGAAAAAAAAGAATAAACCTAAAGTTTTACAACAAATATATAGCTATTGTATATGAAAACAAATTCTGTAGGAAATGCCCAAGTTGATATTTCTATCTTTGAAAAAAAAAAGTTTTTATACTCCTAGTATCCCAGGTTAGTTCATTTAAAAATTACCTTAATAACATACCTATTTTTCCTTAATTTTTGATACCATTAATTTTTATTTTATAATTGGTTGTGCCTTTTACCACTCAAATTTATATACAGCCTTCAAAGCTCCTAGGTCTCAATTCACTTCCTTCCTGGTGACTCGATCATATTCATATTAATCAAATATCCCTATTGTTGCATTTTCTTATGTCTACCTATTGAAGAAATCCCCAAAGATTTTAAGAAACTTTCCCAGCATTTTTCATATTATTTGGCAGAATCTTGAAGAGAGAATTTATAAATATGTAGTACCTCCCCAACAGCAATTTTACTCTGACAATAAACATAATTTCTCCATTCAAAAGATTTATCAACCTCTCCCTAACTTTATTCCCTCAATTGGATAAATAGATGTTTGTTCTAGCAATTTATAGTACAAGATCGCTTGGTAATGATCACATAGGATTAGATATTAATTGTGCTATAAGCATACATTAAAAGGTTATGTTCTAACATAAACTGAGATTTGTCTAACCCCACACACTTTAACAAGAAAGTTTCTTTAAAACAAAGATATAGTAACTTTAATATCTCAGTGTCTTCACAGCCTGGAAAAATGGCCTTGACTTGTATCATGATGACCTTGTTCTCACCTGCTATTTTGTGCATCCAGCAATCCTTTCACATCTTAGGGAATTAATTTTTTAGGTTCACAATATAGTATTTCCTTTAAAAATACCATGTGCGAAAACAGCATAGCTTCTTTAATAGTATTCATGAAGCTAAATTTTAGTAGATGCTGGGAATTCTGTAATGTTACAAAATGGTTCATAAAATATTGCCATCTGCCATACTGAGTAACAGTTCATTTTTACTAGTTTTAAAATGGCTGTGCTTTTATGAGTTTGGATTTTTGCCTAAACTTCAAGTTCCCTCTGAAAGCTACTTCTGACCTCTGCCTGAGGAAATGTGAAAATCTGCCTTTTCTATCTTGCCTTATGAGCTTAGATGAGAGAATGTAAATGGACTAAATACACTGTGTGAAATCTAACCAGAAAAATCTCTTTCACATACTGCCTGCATGGCCCGTTCTGTTTACAATATTTCCAGTTTGCACTGGAGTAACTGCTTATAAAAGAAATTGCCCAAAGTGCGAGCGCTAAAAACAAACATGTATAGAGTAGTATGTTGTCATCAGAAGAGAAAAGCTTTTGTTATGAGTGAGAAAAAATTTTTGCAAAACTATGAAATGAACATTCCACATTGAAAATACAGGATAAAATAAAAACTTCAGGGCTGGAAGTTATTTAACCCAACTATTTGTTAAGAGATGAGAGTGACACCCAGAAGGATCTTTAGTGACCTGCTCGGGGTCTTACTTTAGGAACAAACAGCATCCAATTTTAGATAAAATATCTTTTTTTGTGTGAAAATCAGGTTTTAATGGCATTTGCCATAACATGAAATTGTGACTCTATGTGCACAGTTATTTTCAGTTGTTAGGTTGTTGGCTGAAACCATCAGATGAGGAATTACAGTTAATGATTGGTGAATACATAGATTCTTATTGGGCAGAGTCAAAGAATAAGATAAAAAAAAATTTTAAAAAGAAGAAAATGAAGAAAGGGGGAAGAGAACAAGAGAAGGGAAAGCAAAAGAAGGAGGTGAGGGAGGCATGGGCGATGTGGCACTGTTAATTCCTTCAGACTGTAGCTACCACATTTCCAGCTTCTTTTCCCTTCTATCCCTGAATATCTGTTTAATTTTTTCCATAGAATATATTTTTCATTTTATAATTAAAGTATGGTTGATTTACAGTGTTGTCCCAATCTGCTGTACATCAAGGTGACTCAGATATATAGATATATGTTCTTTTTTTATATTATTTTCCATCATATTCTATCCCAGGAGATTGTATAGAGTTCCCTGTGCTACAAAGGAGGACCTCACTGCTTATCCATTCTAAATGTATTACTTTGCATCTACTAACCCCAGACTTGCAGTCCATTCCACTCCTTCCCCCCATAATTCTGTTCTCTATGTCTGTTGAGTGTTTCTGTTTTGTAGATAGGCTCACTTGTGCCATATTTTCAATCCCATATACATGTGATATATGGTATTTGTCTTTCTCTTTCTGACTGACTTCACTTAGTATGAGATTTCTAGTTCCATTCATGCTACTGCAAATGGCATCATCTGTCCTTTTTTATGGCTGAAATAGTGTTCCACTGTATATATGCACCACATCTTCTTAATTTGTTCATGTGTCGTTGGACATTTAGGTTGTTTCCATGTCTTGGCTATTGTGACTAGTGCCTCTATGAACATAGGGGTGCATATATCTTTTTGAATTATAGTTTTCTCCAGATATATGTCCAGGAGTGATATTGTGAGATCATAGGGCAGTTATGAGGAAGAGTATCTATTTAATTGATTACATATTCACCTTCTTTTTCTCCTTGCTCTCCTAGGTCTTCTCATACAAAAATTCTCAGAATGTCCCCTTAAAGAAAGTTGCTTTGCATTTACAATGTATTTTGAAGCTCAGTCCTGCTGAACTTCCTCTAGATGAATGAACCTTCTTTGTCCTCAGGTTCCTTTGTTTTTCTCTTAGTTTCCTCATATAGACTTCTGAGAGAAAGTCTATAATATAATTACCTAAAATATGTGCTTTCCTTGTCATGTAAAGAATAATACTTTCAGCTTATAAAAAAATGAATATCCTATGGAACATTTCCAATAAGAACAGATGTTCTGGTAGATTTATTGGTTATCACAAGGGTCTTATAACTTTTCAATTTTTGATTGAGGGGTATGCAAAACCATTATTTAAAATATAAATTTGATATGCTTTCTATGAAGCTATTAAGTCTCTCAAGTAGCTCCAAACCAATTTATTTTGTCCAGTCTTTCTATCTAGATGAAGCATCTGCAGTGTTGACTTGATGTTTCCAAAGACAGGAGATATCAGGGAGGAAACACATCTCAAAACCACCTGACAGTTTTCACTTCACGTTGTCATGATTTTTGAAATTGATGTTGGCTAAGAGGCATCTTTTTCTAAAATGTGAACGTTCAAACCAAGTCTCAAGCATTAGTGTATATTGGTTTAAGTAGATTGCTTTCTTCATTCCACTTAAATGAGATCACCTGCATTGAGTAAATGGAAATTGTAATTGCATGAGACGAAAGGAAAGCAATGAAGAACTGGGTGAAGGAACAATTTTGAAATTGAATTTCCTCCAGGGAGTAGAAGGTCTGGACGGAAGCATCACTGTGTTGGGAGTTTAAAGCAGCAAGAAGGCACTGAGCAACTGAAACAGATGAGAAGATAGTAAGTTCTATTTTTATTTAACATGCCTAACAGAGTACATGGTTACAGACATGCATTGCATATATGTCTATATCATTATGGAATTTAATGGATAATATATGAATAAATCAATAAATGAGTGAGGATGATATGAATGAATCAAAGATTCCACTGTACCTGTGGAAGAACAGTGACGCTCAAAGTTTGCAATAGCATCACCTGGGACCTTGTTAGAAACGCAAATTCTTGGACCAGACCCCAACTATACTGAACCAGAAACTCTGTGGGTGGGGTCAAGCAATCTGTTTCAATAGGCCCTGCAGAGGATTCTAATATGGGATCAAGTTTGAGAATATCTGAGAAAGAGCAAAAGTCAAGAGCAGTGGAGTTCCCATTGTGGCTCAGCAGTATTGAACCCGACTAGAACCCAGAGGTTGCAGGTTCAATCCCTGGCCTTGCTCAGTGGCTCAGTGGATTAAGTACCTAGCATTGCTTTGAGCTGTGGTATAGGTTGCAGACTCAGCTCCCTGCATTGCTGTAGCAGTGGTGTAGGCCAGCAGCTGTGGCTCCCATTCAACCCCTAGTCTGGGAACCAAAATAAAATCAAGATCATCACTCCAGGCAGGGGAGTGACCAGCCTGAGGATGCAGACAGATGGCCGAGGGTGGAGAGAGGGGAAGTGAGGGAGGGGGTCGAGGATGGCCTTATTCAAACAGCCTGAAGATCTCCAAGAAAGTGAGTTTTTCTTTATCCAGGCAGAATGCAGTTTCTGTTCTTAGCAAATATACTTTCAGTGCGGGGGGGGAACTCTCTGGTTGCCTCAGGACGTCCAAGCATGACAGCATCCTATGATGCTGCAGATGAAGCCAAGTCTGGTTGGGCATCTTACTCTCATTGAATTTTCCAAGGTCTTCAGGAGTTGGGCCCCTTAGTCATTAAAACATATGTAAAACAGGGCAAATTAGATGAGCACATTTCTAACATGGCAGTTGCCCACACTTAAACTGATTGCATCAATCAGATTTATGTATAAGCCCACAGATTTCAGTTAAATTTGGTGACCAAAGAAAATCTTGTTTATTATATAGTGATACTTGCATGGGAAGTGCCAAATTTCAGAAGCTGCCCAAGAAACCCCTACTAAAACCGCTACTTTTAAGTTTCCGTGTTTGTGACCCTAATGAGTGATCAACATAGAATCACTCAGTACAGATAAGCTTTTATTTCCTGCCATTTTCCTCAAAGCAAAATAATTGTTGCACCTCATAGAAAAATTAAATATTTCCATTTCAGAAAAGCTGACGGAAATAAGATGGATATCACCAATTATTAGAATCTTAGAATGGCCCTCTGAGGACCTGTGTTTCTGTGAATGTTAGAGTTTATCAGGGCCATCCAGAAGAGCCAGCACGAGAATGTGAATTAGTTACATTATTTTATGCAAATAACCATTAGTGCCTTTTCCTGAGTCCTCACTTATTCAATAAGACAGAGTTTCAATTTACTATTAGAAAATTTGTCTCCTCCACTTATACTGTACATCATAATTGCCCATTCTTAATGCAGTTTTCTTTTACTAATCACAGCTGTAGATTTTTCAAAAGGTTAGGTAACTTCCTAATTTAATGCCAAGTATCTTATCTCTAGAGACTTAGGTTAAGAAATGTCACTTTGATTGGCTCCATGGCAAGTCATGTCATATATGAACAACTTTATCTCACTGTCTAATTTGACCCAATTTTCCATATTGCTTAATAAGCACATTATAGTGAATCACTGATCTATTATCCAAGGAATTATGAAGCTTATGGGTTATCTTCCATTGCACCTGCTTTAATCAGCGTATTGCCTTGGGTATTATGGTCACTTTATCCTTTAATAAAAGAATTGTTAATATCTTCATCTGCAGTTTCAAGCCATTTGCAAAATTAGGTTAGCTGGATTTTATGTAAAATTTATCACAAACCCAGTTACTTAATGTGATGTTTTCAGGAATAATTCCAATATTTCTAATATCCTCAAATTACTATTTTCATTAAACGAATTTTCAGTATTCAAAACGGTAAATTTTGTTTAAGGAATATGTGCTTGTTCTTAAGTTACTTTCATGCTATATCTGACACTATTTTATTGGCTTTTTGGTTAATTTTCAAAATTTAACACTCAGGAACTATAGTGTTTATGGCACTGTATAGTCAAAGGTATTTTAAAATGGTTTTTAGAAGTAATTTGCTGAAAGATGTGATAACATAATTTTATTAAGCTGTAGAGAATAATTCCTTTATGTATATGCTGCTTTCTCCCCATAACACATGAATTTTCATTGTAGAACTACCATATGCAGAATCATATCACCTTTACCAGAAAGTCAAAGCCTACATCATGCATTTGAACTTATTCTCAATCAAAAAACACCTATTGAAATCTTTGCTGTGTGTCAGTGACCATGTTACATGGTAGAAACCTACAGTCCTTATTCTCAATGAGCTCACAGTCAAGTGGGGCATTTACATTGCAGCATGGGAAACTCGAGAGGCAGTAAGCAGCAATTAAAATCCAAGCACTCCTTTTCCCCAAGAAGTTGAAATTGATTATTTTTAGCTTTCCAATAAGTATAGGTTAAATTTCCTGAAACCTTGAACAAAATTACATCCTAAAATACCTACAGTGCTGAGGAACTGAATAATTTGTATTAAGTTATCCAGTTTAGACTTATGCTGACATTATACCCAATACATTTGTGTCTCTAGCTTATCATTTCAAGGGTTAGATAGTTAGGATTTTTTTTTTTTTAATTATGTCCCTACAAGAGTTCCCATTGTTGTTCAGTGAGTTAAGAACCTGATTAGTATCCATGAGGATGCAGGTTGAATCCCTGGCCTCACTCAGTGGGTTAAGGATCCAGCATTGCAGCAAGCTGGAGTATGGTGTAGGTCACAAATGCAACTTGGATCCCACATTGCTGTGGCTGTGGCGCAGGCCAGCAGCTACAGCTCAGATTTCACTCCTAGTTTGGTTACTTCCATATGCTACAGGTGCAGCCCTAAAAAGGAAAAAAATAAAAAAAAAGTATATCCCTACAAGGCTAACAAGGAAACATTTTATCTAAAGAACATTTTATCTAACTTAGTGACAATCAAAGTTAGAGAAAAAAAAAATTTCTATCTTAAAGATAATTTTACTAATACTGATTGTAAAACTCTGTGTCCTATTTGCAAGGGACATTTTCTTCTATTTATGACTCTTTAAAGGCCCCTAATTCCTAATTATTTAATCAAGCTAACTTAAATAAGGAAATGATACACCAGTAGGCCTCTCCACAAAACGTGAAAATATCTTAGCCTCATCTGTTGCTTTAACTTCTTTCAGGAGTCTTTTAAATCTGCTTAAAAAAAATAGGTATCTTCTATTTTTCTGATCCAAAGTTATACATCTCTGCTTTTTTTCAAAAATGCCTTTCAGATGTAGTGATTGACATCTGAACTGAAGTAAAAACCGTCTAGAATTCAAGTTCCATACAAAATTACACTTTTGTAGTGATTACCATTCTAAATTCTAAAACCTCTCACCTCACCACACCAAGCCAAACATGGGAAAGGAGGAAGAGTATCAGCTGTAACTTAGAAGACCTGGTTTGAACCTTAGGTCTGACAGTCCAGCCACTTAATTTTGGGCAAATCATTGTCTCACTCCATTTCCTGTCTGTTAATTATAAAATAAGCCCTGCCTGTATTACCACCAGAGGCTGCCACGGAGAATCAAGTGGCAAAATACATGTGGATCTGCTTTATGAACTTCAAAGTGTTATGTAAATAGTCATCATTTTTTGCTAGGAAGGACTTTGCAACCACTAGGGAGTAATCAGATGAACAGTTAATGTTGGAACTGTTCTCCGAAGAAATAAAGGCCCAGATCTTGTACAGATAGTCCTTGAAGTAATTCTGGCAGATTAATTTGAGTTGGTGATATGCCCCTTTCTAGGCTAATGATTTGTGCTTATGCAAAGAGATGTCTATCCTTCATATATAAAACTGAGGTACATTGAGTTGCAATAATTTTGAATTGCACTGGTGACTTAGATGGATTATATATCCTTTATGTAGGGGAGTTAGGCCTTTGAGGTTTTTTGGCACAGATTTTCTAACTAATATTTTTTCAAGAAATGTTTACTCAGAAAATCTCTGGTTATGTGATAATGAAAACTCATATATCTTTGAAATGTCTTATGATGACATTTGGCAAGGATCAGTGAAAGTATTCTCAAATATTAGACAAATCAAAATAAATGTATGAGGGCAAATTCTAAAGGATATTTTATTTTCCTATTTTAGCAGTTTTCTGAGTCTCAAAATGATAATTATTTATTATTCTTAGAAAAATAATATATGATAATTCTTTCAGGCTATTGTAGTTTACATTTGACAACAATATATTTATCTTATGAAGAGAAAATATGGGCTCTATGGGTGTATGATCCATTCCTTAAAGTTTTTTTATGTTCAAATTATAATGGTTGCAAAATATTAATTAAGCTAATTCATTTCACTTGAAAATAAGGGCAGACTTAGGAAACATCATTATGTTTAATGTATTAGAAAGTCTCCAGATTTTAATCATTAACTCAAAGAAATAAGTACAAGTAAAATTATTGGCAGAGAATTGTGCCGTAATGCAAAACCTCAGACACAAGGAATAATATGAACTGTATCCCAAGAAATTTTGAAGAATTTCAAGCAAGAAATTAAAATGATGACAATGATAATTTCAAGAGATTATCATATACACATTGAAAATAGCAAGAGGAGAGAATAGAAGCAGAAGGAAATTAGAAGGGTGGCATGCAATACTTGGAGACAGAGAAGATAACAGATGAAAGAGAGTTTAATGAAGTAATGTTCACAGAGTGATTAGGTATTAGGATCAGGAGAGAGAAGAGTCAAGAATTGCTTTCAGTAATGCTAACTTTCCCCGAAAATAATTATAACCTGTATAAGTCTGTGGCTTTCAAGAAAATATGTGACTGGAGATTCAGATTTTTAAGGCATAAAAATATATTGGAAATGAAAAGCTGGGCCTGGATCAGCCTACAAAATAAAAGTATAAAGGCTCAGAAGAGATAAGTACTGAGCAGAAAATTCTAATCAGAGTAAAGGAACTCACAAAAAAATGTTGGACAAGTTCAACTGTAAAGGCAGGGGTGTTTTAAGTGTCACATGTTGCTACTGCACCCAAAAAAATAAAGATAAGAAATTCCCACTAAATGAAATTCCCACTAAATGAAATTCCCACTAAATGAAATTCCCACTAAAAGTAGCCTTGGAAAGGTGTTTCCATGGGTCGATGTGGATGGAAAGAAAATGGTGGTTTGAGAAGTGAGAGATGGAAAAATAGAAGGGTGTAGAGTAGAACAGATAGGGGAATGAGAGGAGAGACTGAAAGGAAATGAGATTTGGGGTTCAGGGAGTTTGTTTGACTCATTATTGATATTTGGATTTGCCTTTTTTTTTTTTTCTCTTTGAGATCATAAGAGAGAGGGTTAGGATAAGGCCTGAGGTAACTGATAGAGCAAATTGCCAGAGAGGCAGAAAGTGATTAGTTAAAGGTAGTACTTCAGTCTCAGGAAGATAGACATCACTTCCATAAAAATAGGAAATGAGAGAAGAAAAAAGATAGAAAGAAAAGAAAGCAAGGGGAGTGAGATAAATGGAGAAAAACAGGGGAGGAATAGAGAGATTGGTTAAATAAGATCTTATGTTGGATATAAAAACCTGAGGGAGTGTGTGTGTGTGTGTGTGATGGCAAGAGGTAGGTATATTTCCTGAAAATGAAAATTGTGCTGGAATGTCTATAATTTTGTAGAGTAGAAAGCAAAATCATAAGGAAATTATTCCCAGGAAGAGTCTGGAATATAGAAGTAACTGACTATTGGATGAATGAAAGAGAAGGAGGAGGAAAAAATGGAAAGGAAAGGGGAAGAAGACAATAAATACATTTTCATACTTTATGATTCTATAATTATTAGTAAAATTTCCACCTTTTATTAATATATTTATCAGATGTTAACTGAGCACCAACTATATATCAGGTATGTTTAGGGACAGAAAAGGAAGAAAATAAAAAGTCCTTACTTGAGGAAACCTAACAGAAACTTTTAAAAAAAATGATAAATAAAAGATAGGGATTACAATATGATAAATCCAGAAAGGTTTACCTGGACTACTTTGGATCAGGTGCTTGAGGTTAACTTAGATCTAAATGACAAGAAGGAATCGGTACAATAAAGGTAAGGGGACTCCAGGCAATGACCTAGGCAAGAAAGAACTTAGTGTATTACAGAAAGAAAAAGAAGGCCAATGAAGAGAAGAGAGGACTGAAATGAGGTCAGAGATGTGATCATCAACCCAAGCCCATGATGATTTGTAAGCCAGGATAAAGGAATGCAGCTCCTATTCTAAGGGTGAAGGAAAGCCATCAAAGGCTTTTAGTAGGTGTGAAATGATCTGATTTTTAATGATCACTGGGGCTGCCCTGGATTGGGGGGGGGGGATAGAATTTAGAAATCCAAGAGAGAAACAATAGACAGTTGGGAGGAATGAGGTGTTGATGGCCAAGCTAGTAAGGTAGAGATGGCAAGAAGTGGCCAGATTTGGGGTAGGTGTAACAGTAGATTCAATGAGACTTGCTGATAGATTGACAATGAGAAATCAGGGATTTGGGGTTAATGATATGGCCTTTTAGTGAGAAAGGAAATCCCAGGATAAGGAGGGAATCTCAAATGATGTTCAGCTATGGCTGAAATGTCTATTAGACATTTCATGGAGACATATTAAATAGGAGTGATAAGTTGTACTGAGGAGTCAGATTCCTGAGAAAGTTCATCTCCTATCTCTTTACTCTGCTTTTTATTTCTCAGTAGTGTTTACCATAATCTTAGGTACTATGTCTTTACATTTTATTTATTTAGTAACAGTTTTTATGCACATTATCATGGGAACTTTAAAAAGAGAGAAGGATTTCTTTTTTTCTCTTTTTAGGGCCACACCAGCAACATATGGCAGTTCCCAGGCTAGAGGTCGAATTGGAGCTGCAGCTGCCAGCCTACACCACAGCCACAGCCACAGCCACAGCAATGCCAGGTCTGAGCTGCATCTTCGACCTACACTACAGCCCATGGCAACACTGGATCTTTGACCCACTGAGCAAGGCCAGTATCGAACTCTCATCCTCATGGATACTAGTCAGGGTCTTAACCCACTGAGCCACAACGGGAAGTCCAGGAATTATTTTTAATTGCTACATTCTCAGCAACTAGTTCAGTACCTGACACTGCTAGATATCCATTAAGTATTTATTGAAAAAAATGATTTTGAAGTATCGTACCTTTCTCTTGGTTGGTTTATGTATTCTGAGGTCCTTTTAGAATGACAAAGTGGAGAAAGGGGGTGGGTGTCTATATAATACGTGATGAAAACATTCTGTCATTTCTTTCCCCTGATTCTTTCAAGACCGAAGCCTGCTGAGGTACTTCTGTGCAGTATCAAGAACCATAATTTTTTGATCAAAAGCATACCGGGGCACGTGAATATCTTCAAAGCTTCCTGGAGACCATTAGCCAATACACATCATACACTCACACAAACTCTGGGGCCCTCACTCCTGCCTTATATCCTAGGAAAGAGGACCAAGGCCATTGTCTCCCTTCCCTTCCATCTCTTCTTCCATACCATCTCTTTCCTAGGCTTATGGGTATTTTTTTCTAGTTATGTTGTGAATGGGCCAAGGACCAGGGTGTAATTGAGACATATGCAGTTCTCTTGCTCCAAAATTTTCCTGTGTTTCCATGATATCTTTCCTAAATAATTCTTATGCCCTAAATCCTCTGAATTTTTCAAGGGAGTAAAGCCGCTGGGACATCTAAGCCAGGGACTCATTTTTTTTTTTTTTTTTTTTTTGCTTTTTAGGGTTGCACCTGCGACATATGGAAGTTCCCAGGTTAAGGGTCGATTCAGAGCTCTAGCTGCCAGCCTACGCCACCAGATCCAGATCCAAGCCGCAACTGAAATCTAAACCACTGCTCACAGCAATGCCAGATCCTTAAACTACCTAGCAGAGCCAGGGATTGAACCTGCATCCTCACGGATACTAGTTGGGTTCGTTTCTGCTGAGCCACAATGGAAGCTCTCATCAGATCCTTTCTTTTGGCACTGAATTTCGGTGAAATAATCTATGTGCTTGAAAGGGACATAAAAAATATGAAAGTAATAAGAAAAACAGCAATAACTTAGGTTAATGATTTTAAAAATGTTATTCTGATATATATATATAATATATATATATAGGTATAGATAGATTTTTTTTCTATTTCAACAAGAAATGAGTTTTACTACACTTTAGTAAGACTTTTAAAACAGGACTATTATTTGAGCTTCTAAAATAAGCCTAGTAGTCCCGGAAATAATTCATACCGAACACTAGCAGTTGTGGTCTCTCCCAGCTCATATCATCAGGGAGAAGTCCAGGCACAGTGCACCTATGTCCTCTGCTTAGGATCTCAGAAAACTGTAGTCCAGGTGTCAGCTGAGGCTACAGCCTCATCAGATTCTCAAATGGTGCACCATCTTTCAGGCTACCTCAGAATGCTGGCAGAATTTATCTCCTTGCTGTAGGATCAAAGTCCCCATTTCCCTGCAGCTCCTAGAAGTTGCCCCCAAGTCCTCAGACCCTCTCACACTATGGCAGCTTACTTCTTCAAAGCCAGTGAGGGAGAGGTTCTCTTAAGTTTGTTTTACTAGGACAGTCTTATGTAATATATAATCATCACAAGAGTGACTTTTTTTTTTTTAGGGTCACACCCACAACATATGGAAGTTTCCAGACTAGGGGTCAGATCAGAGCTACAGCTGCCAGCCTATACCACAGCCACAGCCACGAGGGTACCAAGCCATGTCAGCAACCTAGGACACAGGTCAGCGCAACGCCAGATCCCCAACCCAAAGAGTGAGGCTAGGGATCAGACGAGCATCCTCATGGATACTAGTCAGATTCATTTCCACTGTGCCACAGTGGAAACTCCACAAGAGTGACATTTTTCACCTTTGCCATATTCTATTATTGGAGCCAAGTCACAGATCACAGTCATACTCGTGGGGAGTTTGTTACACAAAGGCGTTAACATTAGGCATCATGGAGTTCCCGTCGTGGCTCAGTGGTTAACGAATCCGACTAAGAACCATGAAGTTGCGGGTTCGATCCCTGGCCTTGCTCAGTGGGTTAAGGATCTGGCATTGCCGTGAGCTGTGGTGTAGGTTGCAGACGCAGCTCGGATCTCGCATTGCTGTGGCTGTGGCATAGGCCCGCAGCTACAGCTCCTGTTAGAACCTTATCCTGGGAACCTCCATATACTGCGAGTGCGGCTCTAGATAAAGGCAAAAAGACAAAAAAAAAAAAATATTAGGCATCAGGCATCATGCAGGGATCCATTTAGCATCTATCCATTGTAGTGATGAAAAGTCTGTATTGCTTTTCAATTGCTGTCTAAGAAATGACCTCAAATTGCCTTAAGGCACACATTTATTACTTCTCAGTTTCCATGGGTCAGGAATTTGGCATGGCATTGCTGGGCTCTCTGCTCAGAAGTTTACACTTCAGAAATCAAGTTATGTGGGGAGGCTGTTGTCTCATCTGAAGCTGATGGTTCTCCTTCAAGCTCCTTCGGGTCTTTGGCAGGGTTTAGTTCCATGTAGTTGTAGGGAGGATTTGAGGTTCCTGTTTTCTTTCTTTTCTTTTTTAAGTCAAAATTTTATTTATTTATTTATTTATTTATTTATTTAAGTTTATGTGATTTTTGTTTCTCCATTGTAGTTGATTTACAGTATTCTGTCAATTTCTGCTATACAGCAAAGTGACCCAGTCATATGTACACATATACATATATATATACTTTTTCTTATATTATCCTCCATCATGTTCCATTACAAGTGACTAGATAGCATTCCCTCTGCTATACACCAAGACCTCATTGCTTATCCATTCCAAAAGCAATAGTTTGCATCTATTAACCTCAGATTCCCAGTCCATCCCACTGCCTCCCCTTCCCCCTTGGCAGCCACAAGTCTGTTCTCCAAGTCAAGGCCTTTCTCTTCTGTGGAAAGGTTCATTTGTGCCTCATATCAGATTCCAGTTATAAGTAATATCATACGGTATTTGTCTTTCTCTTTCTGACTTCACTTAGTATGAAAGTCTCTGGTTCATCCTTGTTGCTGCAAGTGGCATTGTTTTGTTCTTTTTATGGCTTAGTAGTATACCATTGTGTATATATATACATCTTCCTAATCCATTCATCTGTCAATGGATATTTAGATTGATTCCATGTCTTGCCTATTGTGAATAGTGCTCAGGGAATATATGGATGCATGTATCTTTTTCAAGGAAAGTTTTGTCTGGATATATGACTAAAAGTGGGATTGCTGGGTTATATGGTAGTTCCATATTTAGTTTTCTGAGGTACTTCCACACTGTTTCCCACAGTGGTTGTACCAGTTAACATTCCTACCAACAGTGTAGGAGGGTACCCTTTTCTCCACACCCCTCTAGGATTTGTTATTTGTTGACTTGTTAATGATGGCTTTTCTGACTGGTGTAATGTGGTACCTCATAGTAGTTTTGATTTGCATTTCTCTAATAATTAGTGATGTTGAGCATATTTTCATGTGCTTGTTGACCATCTGTATATCTTCTTTGGAGGAGTTCCTGTTTTCTTGATGATCATTCTCTGCTCCTAAAGGACACCCACCATTGCCTGCCAATGGCCTAAGAATATATCTGTCACTCCTTCAAGGCCAGGAAAAGTATGTCTTGGCTCTATGAATCTCTGATTCTGTGCCTGACTTCTAGACACAGATTTCAAGGGTTCATGTGATCAGATCTCATCTACCCAAGTAATTTCCCTTTAATTACATCCCCCAAATCCCCTGTGTCAAATAATATAGCACAATACCTGGGGCAATATTCATTCTATACATAGTTTTCACCCCTCCAGAGGAGAGAATGAAAGTATGTACACCATGGGGGCAGATATTTTGGAGGCTGTCTTAAGAGTTCACCATACCTCAGGGTTAATGCATGGTAATATTTAGGATAGAGGATAAAAACCAGATATGTCTGGAAATTTCTCAAAAAAATCTTAAATTGATTTTATTGAAATAAACCACTTTTATAGTTAGGAAATCATGGTCACTATAGAATTGTAGCATTTGTTCTGTTATCTAGAAAGACAATTTTGCCTACAGGGACAAGGGTGCAGTCCTCACTTTTCTTCTGTTGTTGATAAGACTGACAAATTTGACAATTAGAACGCTAGTACTGAATTTTGTCTAATACAGAGATTTGCCTCCTTGAGGTTTAGTGGACTAAAAAAGAAAGAATGGTAACTGGTGGGTTTTATAAGGAATTAAAGCCTAGACCCTGTCTGTTACTAAAATGAAAAATTACCTGCCCTTATTTTAAGAATGTCAAAATAAATAGAAGTCAGAATGAGAGAGAACACTGGACTAAAGGCAAGATTCTAGAGTTCTTATCCTAGTGACCCAATTGAGCTGGACATTTTAATGGAAACTTAACCTCTCTGAGTTTGAATTTTCTCATGTATGAAACTATAATGTTAAACAACCTCATTTTGTATTATCATTCAGTTCTGAAACTTTATGATTTTGTGATTCTGAGTGAAGTAACTAGGCACTCAGGGAAAAATTTTCACCAAATATTGTCATTAACTAACACACAGCCTCATGATTAATAAAACAGTTGTTTTATTTATAACTTTTTACGTTTACTTTTGAGTTCAAATTTTTGAGGTAGGATTACTTTTAGCAAAAACAATGTAAGCACTAATTTCAGTAAACATATTTTAGTAAAAAAGTTTCTCAAAATACACACATTAGGACATGCCTCAACTGAAAGGAGTATTCAGAAGTAAAACAATAACATATTATTTGCCCTGGTTATTTGTTATCATCCCAGGTTCTTTAAAGATTTTCTACTGTCCAAACAGTCTCCTAAAATACAAGTTTTTGCTTGAATTAAATCTACCTTTTCTAGCATCAGAGATTTGTTTTCCTTAAAATGTCACATTCTTGTCTACCTCTTCCTTCTTCTTATGAAGGAAGAAATTGTTTGTCTCTTTTTTTTTCAAGGCTGAAGGATGCTTCTCCATCACTAGGGTTAAAGAAAATCAGGATTAAACCTTTTCTCAGTGGGATTTCACAACAATATTGATTCAATTGCAGATCAATGTCAAACACTTTTGGCAGAGTTAGTTACGGAATCAATAGTCCTCTCTCCTTGGCCCAGTGGGACCCCGGTAGTTCTGATTTTTATCAGTCTATGTTTGGTTTTCTGATCCTTCTAGGATCTATTGCTGCTAAGGTTTAAAAGCAAAAGAAAATATGTGTTATTTTATACAAAGAAAAAATGTTTACATCTTGCCAGAAGAAAGCACTAAATTGAGCTCAAGAAATTTTCTGCAGTTCTTAAAATTTGTTCAGAATTGTGAGAAATTACAAAAATACACTCCTTTCAGTCCATCATATCCCTGTGTGAAAGTTATTCATGGAGAAAGGATACATATTTTAGATAATTTTTAATTTAAAAAATGCAGCTCCAAACTTGAGGGAATTCTAGAATGAGAGCCAGAGTGGAAACTGTCAGACCAAAGTTAAGAAAGAGTTGGAAATGCAATTGTATTAGTGTGTGTGTCTCTTGGGTATTATATGGCTCTGTAGTCTAGGTTTTTGCTTAGGGATTACGAAACTTTAAGAATCAATATGTAAAAAGCAACAGAAAAGTAAAAGAAGATTGATTTAGAACAACTATCCTGATTCAATTACAAATATTGTAGAATTAATGCACTTGATCATTAGTGGAGATGAATCAAAATCATTATACGCACCATCAATAAATATTAATGTATGATATGTATCAGCCATATCAAAATATAATCTCCCTTACCGATTCGCTGCCCTCATTTTGTAAGCCTGAACTTGCACACACACATACATTCCACCTACAAACCCAAGGTTAATATTAAGTTGGATGAGAAAGACTGAGTTACCCAGAGGAACTTGGAAATTACTGAAGTCAGCTGCCTTGGGTTAGAAATATAGAATGAATCAGATGGAAAATAATTCAGAAATGCACAGCTTTGTATGAACTCTTTTAAAGAACTGTTGGTATATATAACATTGATAAGAAAGATATTCTAATTTTATCCTTATTTAAGTATTATGTAGATACTTATAGTGAAAAATTACTCAAGAGAATGTATTTATTGCAGTAACAATACTTTCTTCTGAAACGAGAACTTTAACTTTCAAATTATGAAAATCTCCGCTCTTCACTCTTTCAGCAGTATTTTGTCAGATGTGGTACTGGAGACCAAGAATAAAGCAAGACTAAAAACACCAAAAAATGTAATCCTGTGTTGTTAGGTGTTAGTAGTACTTTTAAATATAGTCTTAATAATACATGTGGTTTCAATGTTTTGCCATATTAGGCTTTTTAATCTGTACATTTTATCAATCTGGTTCAAACATTTATTATTGTGAATATATGAGAATTGACTATACTAATCAAAATAATCCCATCTGGTGTATTAAAGATATAAATTGTTTAGTGTTCACTTCTTCAGACCATGCATGTTCTTTCATAGACTTTAGCCTTGGTCCATTGGTTTCTTAGGGTAACATTTAAAAGAAAGTCTTTTTAAGGTCATTCCTCACTTCAGGTCCCCAGGAAATTCACTGCACATGGTCTGTCTTAGATGGCAAGACTGTCCCACACAAGAACTCTGACATTTAGTTTACAAAAGTGCACTGAGAAAGAAGGGAAAAATAATCATTCCAATGTTTTTTTGTTTCTACGTTTTGCTGTCATACAGTTCAATCTTTTCCGTGTTCACTCTTCTGTCATGTTTCTGTTTCTGTACAATTTAGCCAGATATTTATATTGGCTTTTTTATCCTTAGAATAACTAGAAGATCTCCATTCAACCAACTTAAATTTTCTGACCAGTTGCCAACTTTTACCACTAAAGTCAATAAGCACAGGAAATAGGAAATAACTGAATGACTTATATGTTATAGTTGTACATTTTAATATATCAATAGCTTATGTTTATAACTTTGTTTATAAACATGTAACTGCATGTTTATAGTTGTCTGCCTTTCAAAAATTATTTTTAACTATTTAAATATTTGTTTTGTAATTGTAATTATATTTTATAAATTAATTGTAAATTTTCTATATTTTTAATAATTAAAAATTTTAGTAACTTAATAGTAAAATATAATGCTTTAGATGTTTGCATTCTTGGAATAGATATCTACATTCAAGATGGAAAAGGCAATAAAAAAGAATGGCATGTTTTGGGTATGTTTTTGCACGTATGCATAGCATTATCGCTGTCTCAGTGTTTACACGTGGGTAAAAATCTATTTGACTGTTCTGTCAACCATAGCACTTAGCTCACCTCTTGCATCAACACCAGCCTTCTTAACACTTGGCACTTTCTATTTTGTCACTGTCTCCCTGAAACAAATCTGTGATGTTAGTATACCCTAGCACCTAAATCTGAAGCATGGAGACCAAAAAACTTAAGAAATTTGTAGTAAGGAAACTTCATCCAATGAAACTTTTTAAAGCCAAGATATCAAAATATCAACAGATAGCTTTAGATCATTGTTCTGATCTTATTCCTCCATATCCTATTCTTTTGAGAAACTCCATCCTCTATATTTTATATCACATAAAATTCTATATTTTACAACATATGGATGCCTTTAGGTTTTCTCTTTATGACACTCTCTTCCTCTATCTGCAACCATTTAATGACTCATATTCTATAAGCCAAAATAATGAAGTTGTTAGAGCAGATTTCCTTTGTTGGCCCTAAAACTCCTTCCACAGTAAATTTTCTTCTCTACCTCTGCAAGATACTGAATGGGTCTTCTCTTTCTTCTCAACTTTGAAGCTCTCATGAGGAGTTTCCATAGTGGAAAATAATTTTTAATTCGTTTTTTAATTTTTATTAAGACATTGATTTCCTGTGTTTGTTCTACAAATTAAAAGATTTTAAATATCAAGATCTAACACAAAATTATAGAAGGAAATCACTTTTAACAGTACAGCTAAAAGACCCATAAATCCCACTCCCGGGTATATACTCCAAACAAATAAAAACAGATAAAGTATTTGTATACGAAATTTTTAGAAGCACTATTCACAATAGCCAAACAGTGGAAACAGCCCCCAGGTGTCCATGGATGAATGGTCAAGATGTGGTATAAACACACCATGAAATGTTATCCAGATGTCGAAAGGAACAAAGTACTGATACATACCACAACATAGAAAAGCCTTGAAAATATTACGCTAAGTAAAATAGCCAGACACGAAAGGACAAAAAATTGTATGATTCTGTTTATATGAAATATTGGGAAGAGTTGATTCCATAGAGAGGGAAAATAGATTGGTGATTGCCAGGAGCTGGAAGGAAAAAGGAATGAGTCACTGCTTGATGGGTACAGGGTTTCTTTTGGAGTGATAAAAATTGTCATGGAATTTAATGTAGGTGGTAGCTTCCCAACATTGTGAATGTACTGACTGCCACTTTGTGTACTAAAGTATACAGTTTAAATATACTTTTAATTCTGTGCTACGTAAATTTTACTTCAATTTTTGAAAAAGAAAAAAAATACCGCCACACATGTTTGGGGTCACCATCTGTATATAAAGACAAATATAATAATAGCATATGGAATCTTCTCTTTGGAAGTTCCGTGGGCTTGTCTTTATTCACCAGCACTTTGTATTTGTCTTGATCCTTTTCTTTTTCCATCTTATTCCAGAGTTTAAACACAAAAAATACAATAGCCTTCAGTTTCCTTGGGTTATGTTTTATGGATTAATTAGTACCTGCTTTAAGTGGTTTAAGATATTTGAGTGTGCCTGAGTTGTATATTAATGGAGTACAAAACCCACCCTGTCATGTCTCAAGGCTGCCAAACAGCCTCACATCCAATAAGTGAAAAGTGATTAAAACTTAAATGTCTTAGCAGTGAAGCACTTACTAACTTATATATGATTAAATGATTAATCATTTGCTCACTGACAGTCATAAATCTTTCTGGAGTCTGGTGTTAGGTATTATATTTCATGTAATATTTAAATAATATTAGATAGTACATTGAGACTGTAGACTATTTTCTAGTTCCTTTTTATTGTATGTGCTACTTTTTTTCTTTTAAAGCATCATCAAACATATGGGAGAAACAGATGGTTAACCAGCTATGTTATAAATGTCCTTGAATATTGGGTGAACATGATCACATAATGGGGCTTCAGAGAAGGTCTCCTACACAGCCTGTAAAGGAGAATACTAATCCTATCCAAATACCAAATATGAAATCCATGTGTGAAATCCAGTGCCTGTCTGGCCTTTACTTTTATATCAAGAATTTAGAAAAACTATGGACATTTCTGGCTCATTTATCTGTGGTTTTATGTTCCTATTAAATGATAGTGTTTCATGAAATATATGCCTATTAACATTTCATAATGAATTTGGTTAATAGTCATACTGTTATGTCCTTGAGGTCAGCAAAGTATCATTGTGTCTTTAGAGCCTACATTGACATTTCTGGTAAAATGCTGCGTGGCAGACAAACTGTTTTATCTCAGCAAGTTCCTAATGTTTCTTATCTAAAAAAAGGGAAGTTTTGAAAATCTAAAATCATTTTAACAGTTATATAAATTAATATATAAAATGTGTCTACCATACTGCTCAATTCCACACCCACTTCTCCATCCTCACCTGACAAATCCCACTCTTCATTCTTTAAGTTCAGATTTGAATATAATTATATGTTAGGGGGAAAACAGACTTGAAAAATGTAGTGCTCCTAATTAATCTATAATGCAGTATCAGTAAAGACCCTATACCATTTTTGGATTTTGATGATGTTTATAAATCTTATATAGAAAAATAAATGATGCGGGAGTATCTCAGAGTCTAGCCTCAGACCTATTATCTTCTCCATCCAACTGAAGTTTCTGCATAATTTCTTCCAGTACTGAAGTTTTTAAATACCTCCGTATTTCAAAGACTGCCTGATTTACCTCTGCTGTTCCCAAGACTCGTATCCAGCTACCTACTTGATTTTTCAATATGGATCTCATAGGCAAATCAGTTGTAGAATTAACATGTTTTGAGCTGTATCTTGACTCCCTAGATTCCATCTCCATGGTCTCACATCTCAGTAAATGGCAATACCATTCATCCATCCCATTGCTGAGTCTCAAAACCTTAGAATCACTGTCACCATGGCATTTCAATCAATTGTCACAATTTTGTGAGAGACTCCTGGCTTGTCTCCCAGCTTCCACTCTTGCTTTTTTGTGGTTTATCATCACATAATAGCCAGAAGGAATGTTTTAATAGTTGTATCAGGTCATGCAAGTTATCACTCAAAACTCTACATAGCTTGCCATTGCTCATAAAATAAACATAAATTATATATATATGTATATATAAGTATAGTCTTTTTTATATTCTCTTCCATTGTAGGTTATTACAAGACATTGGGTATAGCTTTCTGTGCCATACAGTAGATCCTTGTTGGTTATCTATTTTATATATCATAGTATATATATATTTTAATACCAGACTTCTAAGTTACACCCACTTTGGTAATCATAAGTTTGTTTTCTAGATCTGTGAATCTATTTCTCTTTGTAAATAAGTTCATTTGTATCATTTTTTTAGATTCCACATATAGGTGATATCATATGATAACTGTCTTTGAAGGACTTACTTCGTTTAGTATGATGATCTCTAGGTCCATCCATGCTGCTGCAAATGGCATTGTTTCATTCGCTTTTATGGATAAGCAATATTCTAGTGTATATATGTACCATTTATTCTTTATCCATTCATCTGTCAGTGGGCATTTAGCTTGCTTCCATGTCTTGGCTATTGTAAATTGTGCCGTTATGAACATAGGGTGCATATATTTTTTTGAATTATGTTTTTCTCCAGGTACCTGTCCAGGAGTGGGATTGCAAGATCATACGATAGCTCTATTTTCAGTTTTTAAGAAACCTGATTACTGTTCTCCATAGTGGTTGTACCAATTTACATTCTCGCCAACAGTGTAAGAAGATTCCTTTTTTTCCCACACCATCTCCAGTATTTATTATTTTTAGGCTTTTTGATATTGGCCATTATTTTTTCTTTGCTTTGCTTTGCTTCTTTTCTTTTCTTTTCTTTTCTTTTTTAAGGTTGCACCTACGGCATATGGAAGTTCCTGGGTCAAGGACTGAATCCTAGCCACAACTGCAACCTCTGCCACAGCTGCAGCAATGCTGTATTCCTTAGCCCACTCTCACCTCCACAGCAGCTTGAGCCATTGCAGTCGGATTCTTAACCCTCTGCTCCACAATGAGAACTCCATTGTTGGTCATTCTAACAGATGTGAGGGATACTTCATTTTAGTTACTTCTTAATCTTATCTTTTGCTCCCTGGCTCACTATACCTGAGCCATAGTGGACATTATATGGTTGTTCTTCAAACACTACCTGATATCCCCACCTCAGGGCCTTTGTACAGTTTTTCCTATGCTTGGAAAGACTTTCCTTAAGATATTCTCAAGGCTAACTTCCTCATGTCTTTCACATCTCTGCTAAGATATTTCATCCTATAAGAGGAATTCCCAAACTGCCTTTTCTAATCATATCCCTTGTCTCTCTTTGATGTGGTTACTTTTGTGTGTCAACTTGGCTAACTATGTTGCTTGTTCAAATACTAGTCTAGATGTTGCTGTAAAGGTATGTTTTAGATGTAATTAAGGTTTAAATCAGTAGACTTTAAATAAAGAAGATTACCCTCCATAATGTGGGTGGGATTTATCTAATCAGTCAAAGGCCTTAAGTGAAAAGACTAGGGTCTCCCTAAGAGGAAGAAATTCTTCATCAACTGCCTTCAGACTTCAAACTGCAATATCAACTCTTTTCATAACTTCCAGCCTCTTGGCCTTCCTTGCAAATTTTGCACTTACAGGTCTTAAAATTAGATGAGGGAGTTCCCGTCATGGTTCAGTGGTTAACGAACCTGACTAGCATCCATGAGGACAGAAATCTGATCCTTGGCCCTATTCAGTAGGTTAAGGATCCGGTATTGCCATGAGCTGTGCTGTAGGTCACAGATGCAGCTCAGATCCTGCATTGCTGTAGCCGTGGTATAGGCGAGTAGCTGTGGTGTAGGCTAGCAGCTGCAGCTCCAATTCGACCCCTAGCCTGGGAATGTCCATATGCAATGGGTGCAGCCCTAAAAAGACAAAAAACAAACAAACAAACAATCAGATGAACCAATTTCTTGAAATCTCTCTTTCAATGTATAAATATATTTATATCATTATCAATGCCTATCTGTCTGGTTTGCCTCCTGAATTTGAAGATAAGTTCAAGAAGGAAGAAATATTAAATGTGTTGTTTGCTGTTATAATTCCAGAACCTTAAACTTTGGCACACATTTTCAAATTAATTAATTAATTAAGTATGTGTGTATGTATACATACATATATATGTATTATGTAGGTGTGTGTGTATTGCATTTTCTTTAGCCTGAGACTTACAACAAAACAGACAAAACTGGAGGACATTATGCTAAGTGAGAAAACCAGACAGAGAAAGAGAAATACTGTATGGTCTTGCTTGTATGTGGAACACCAAAAAAATAACATTGCACTCATAGAAACAGAGTAGAATAGTGGTTGCCAGGAGCTGGGAAGTGGAGGAAATTGTGAGGTACTGGTTACAGGGTACAAACTTTCAATTACAAAATGAATATCTCTGGGGATCTAATGTACATTGTGTTGATTACAGTTAATATTAATGTAGGTTGAAATTTTCTAAGAAACTATATCTAAAGGGTTCTCACTATATACACAAAGAAAATAATGACTGTGGGTGAGAAATGTGTTAACTTGATTGTTGTAATCATTTCATAATGTATACATGTGTCAAATTACATTGTCCCCTTAGCGTAAAACTTTGTCAATTACACCTCCAGAAAGCTTGAAAAAAATAAATAATAAAATTGTTTTTAATAGTAATAAAATGCATTTATAACCAAGGATACATCTGCTCTCCCTTGCATGTTCTAGTACATTTAGGAAGTAAAGGGAGTTTGTCTCATTTCTGTGAATGGGTCTGTATAAACTCCATTGATTTCTGCTTATCCAGTTCTCCTTCCTGCCACCCACAGGGCTACTACGTAGGCTTTACTTCTCCGCATCAGCTAGAACTCCAAAATTAATCACCTCCTTGACCTTATTGGAACATGGATATTTTGAAGGTCACCCAAGTCTTTACTGATCCTTCCCTCAATTTGTCGCCAGCATAAGACTTTGTGTGGGTAATGCTCTTTACTAAAAGTAGGAGAAAATTGGTATAGGAAGAAAAATACTTAAATCTGCTAAAAGTGATTGTTCCTAGACTCCAAAACAAATGGGAGGGGAAAAAATAAAAGCTGTCCTTCATAGATATGCCATCATTGACACCTTCAGTCCTACACTCATCTTTTCTATCCCAATGTCCAACTTTCTACCCCTTCATCATCTGAAGAATACACTCCACTTCTTACTCCCAAGGGTTTTTCCCTTGACTCTCAGCAGTCCGTTTTCAAGACCTAAGTTATTTATCCTAGACAATCACTATGGAAAAGCAGCTGCAGGCTTTGACCATCCCAATATGTCTTCTTTGAGACCTTTGCACCAGTTTTAAATAAAAACAGACCTTGTTTAACTGCAGCTGTCTTCTTATGAATTACTATTAGACCAAACACTGAATGAAGAAGGCTAGAGTTAGTAAATATATCTGTGTGCACACACACACACACACGGAATTCAACACCCATTTCAAAGAGTTTATTTCATACTATGTTGATGAAGAAACACAATTTCCTAAAATCAACATCATCTCCAAAAAAATCCCGCTCAGATTCAGTTAAGACATAAAAAATTTCACATTGTTTTGCAAACTGAGAATTCTTTTTTTTTTTTTTTTTTTAACTAAGGCTGGCTTCTGGTTTAGTCCAGGTGTCTACTGCTATATCTGTAACTAAGAGCTATTACTGACTTCATAAAAATTCTGATTTTTTTTCAATGTTCTCATGAAAGAACAGAGATAAAACTTATCTGCTCAAAGACCTGGCTAAAGGTTTGCCAACTCAGGGTTATGTTTTGTTTTGTTTTCCTTTAATCCAGAAAAGACAGTCAAACACTCATACATTTGGGGGGGGGGTATTTTTAAACCAAGAGGTAAGGAAACAGTAAAAATATTTAATTTTGCTGGAAAATATGGAAGGCATTATATAGCTATCTAAGGAGAGCTGTGGAGTGACTTCAGAAGGGTGTAATTACCCTGGAGCCAGTGGAGAGGGACAACAAAGTCAGCACTGAGGTCCCTGCTTTCCTATAAGTGTAAATTCCTGGGCAGCAGAGAGAGATGGCGGGACCACGTTAGTTATGTTCTTCACAAAGATAATCACATTGGTTTTGTGTGAGAGAGTGACAGCACTGTGGAGTTCTGTGCATGATTCAAAAATCTATGAGATAAAAAGGTAATTTTTATTTTATTAAAGTCAGTTCTGGAAGATAAAGTTGGGAGTTGGACATCTTTATATGGTGATTGCATGGTTCAAAATTTTCTGAAATCTTTTTCCTTAATTTTGAACAAGGAAAGAATAAAAATAGTATGATATTTTTAATAAAATGGTAGCTGTCTGGGATAGCTTTCCTTTAAAAAAAAAAGAAAAATACTGTTTTTAAGGAGCTATGAATCACGCTCTGACTTGTCCTATAAACACCAGTCTGTGTCATAACTCTAGCAGGCTTGGCTGGACACCGTAGGGAGGGTTGGGAAGCATATTTGTCATGAGACCCATAACTTGTCCTGTAAAGTATCAGAAAGGCTGGAAATGAGTGCAAAAATAAAAGCTATTATTGCACCTTTTTGTAAATTGATCACTCTACTTCTGTGTGTCAGAATTATTCAGTTTTTTATTTTACTCTGGATCTTATCAGTTTGAAAGGTACATTAATTTTGGAAAGGTACATGTGACTTATTTCTCTTAAAGTCCTTTAAAAATTTGTGGGTGATTGTTTATTTTGCATTACATCTTAGAGAATTATGGTTACTGTTAGTAAAGAAAGAAGGACTCTGCTACATGTAATAACTAAATGCAAATATCCCAATACTGATCAATTTCAGTAGGTTATATTATCCCAGTCTGCTATTGTGGAAAGTGAAGGAGATGTGAAGAGTCAAGTCAGAGAGGATATAATACCAGGGAGTTTTCAAACACCGTGCTAAATTTTTTCCAAGAGCTTTCATTCATTCATTCTGCTATTCAACAGGTAGTGTTATGTCCAGTGTGTTCCAGGCACTGTCCATGTCATATGGGACAGTAGTGAAAAAATAGCCCAAAGGCCAACACTGGCAATCTTTTCTTTTTTTTTCATTTTAATTCAAGTCACTCAGCTAATAAGTAGCAGATAGAATTTGAACCCATGTCTGTCCAGATTACAGGGCCTGTATATATACATTTTTTTCTTTATCCCCAAAATATTCCTCTTAATGAATGGAAAATGTTTAATTATAAAGCATCAAATCTCTGAATTAAAGATAGGGCTATAATTTTTCTAAACAAGGCACAAAAGAGAAATGTAGAGACATGGATGCTCAGGAGGGTGAAAGTGGCTTATATCTATGCATTTATCTCCAGTTTTTTACGTTATAATTTTTATAAAGATAGAAATGGCTTTTGAACAATGTACACTTGTTTGACTTACTGTGGCTTTTACCTTTTGTCACTCTAAAGGAGAAGCTGTTGTTTTTTTATAATTTCTGGAAAAGATTTTTTTTAAAAAACTTCAATTATTGTAGAATAAATTAGAAAAGTAGTCTTCAAAATGACTCATTTGCCACTAAGAACTCTTTTAAAATATACTGTCATGATCTTCAATGTAATTCAAAGTAAGTATTTGAACATTTATAGTAATAAATACAATGTTTCTCAAAAGTGCATATTATACAGTGATAATTTTAAAATGTTATATGGCATCAGTTATGTTTTGTCATGATGGAATATATAATACATCAGGCTTTATTAGGACAATGCAGAGAGACAGCCCAGAATCATGAAAAGTGGAAGTGAAGATGATTTTCTTCTGCCTTAATAGTTTTAATTGCAGGATACAATATAATACAGCTGCTCCTCTCTTCAAAGTTCTATTTCATTGTCTGTCTATAAGCTGTCACTCCATGCTTGCTGCTTGACTGTTATGTCACCCCATCTCCTGTTCCACCTGAACAAATTTATGGCAATATGTGCTGAAGGTGCCTTTCTTTTTCTTTTTTTTTCTGTTTTGCACTAAAGTTTAAATTTCCTATGCACTAGTGAATTAGGAATATTTGAAGCTTATTGGTGTAAATGTATTTACTATGACAAATGTCATAAGTACCCTACCTGCATAAATAAAATAAAAGCTAATGTCCAGAATCGACATTTTACTTGGGAAAAAAAAGGGGATATACTGTATATATTTCAAAAATAGAAGTGCTATTTTTGTGAAGAAGAAGGTAGCAGATCCTATGTGCAGATAATTACAAAGATAACAAAACCATTACTTGAAAAGTATGTAGGATAAATAATGACAATAAAATACATTAAAGTAATCACTGAAAAATGGCAGATTTCACCGGTACAATTAGATGATTGATTTCAATATATTCTCTAACAATATCCTTAAAAATTCTAGCTTTTAAACAATTCACTTAACACATTGAGTTTCTGTTACTTTCTTCTTTTGTATTCAAAAAAATCATGAAAATCATTAACATCTATAACTGGAGTTAAACTCAAATTTAATGTTTCTTGCACAAAATGAGTATGATTTGCCATGATGCACAAACCAGTAGTTTTTTTTAAATATCATTTTATCTTTATCTGCTTGTCTGAAAAATGACAATAATTTAAATTATGGATAGCACAGTAAGTAGTGAAAATATGCAGAGTTCCCCATCGTGGTTCAGTGTTTAAAGAACCTGACTAGTATCCATGAGGATTCAGGTTCACTCCCTGGCCTTGCTCAGTTGGTTAAGGATCTGGTGTTGCCATGAGCTGTGGTGTAGGTCACACATGTGGCTCAGATCCCACATTGCCTGTCTGTGGTGTAGGCCTGAGGCTACAGTTCCGATTCGACCCCTAGCCTGGGAACCTCCATATGCCATAGGTACAACTCTAAAAAAAGACCAAAAAAGAAAAAAAAAAAGAAAATATGCAAAGCATAAACATTTGTTTTGTAATATTTTGGGTTTTTTTTAATTTTTTTTTTTTTTTTTGGTCTTTTGCCTTATCTAGGGCCACACCCGCAGCATATGGAGGTTCCCAGGCTAGGGGTCTAACAGGAGCTGTAGCCACCGGCCTCCGCCTCCGCCTCCGCCACAGCCACAGCAACGCGGGATCCGAGCCGCGTCTGCAACCTACACCACAGCTCAGGGCAACACCAGATCCTTAACCCACTGAAGGAGGCCAGGGATCAAACCCACAACCTCATGGCTCCTAGTCTGATTCGTTAACCACTGAGCAACGACGGGAACTCCTGCTTTGTAATATTTTTCCAGTAAGAACACTTTTAAACTACAGGCAAAACAACATTTGATAGTATTTACAGCATTTGCTATGCAGTTGTACACTTGTACAAGTGCACTACTTCTGTGGCAGAAAAATAAACTCTGACTTGATAAGAGACATAAATAAGAATTAGTTTAAAATGTGATAACAGGATATGAGGCAGAAACCAATGGCCAGGACTTAATGCCTCTAAAGAACTATGAGACCCGGCAGCACAATCTACTCTCATTTGAAAGTGACAGTTTTGGTAGATTGAAATTTGGAAAGTATACTTTATCATCACCTCTGATTATTTCCTTCACTAAGTGCCCATCAATAAGTTTAGAAAACACTGTTTAAATTGTAGAAATTGTTCAGTTAGTGCAGGCCTAGCTACTCCCGTGGCTATTGATGATGGCCCTTATTTTAGGGCTGCAGGGATAGTATTGCTTCACATTTCATCGTTAACTTGGAAGATGGGGAACCACACTTATGTTTTATGTTTGCAGTTGACACTGAGCTTTATCTTTGTATTCGGTAAATGTGCAGAAATAGGGAAATGGTAAGTAATGATTCAGAAGTAGGGAAAGAGAAATTGGAGACAGGAATCACTTGAAAAATAAGATGATGAAAAAATTGAGAACTAGTTGTGATGAATGTAGTGATGCTTTCCTAGATTGTAACTAACTGCCTTAAACAATCTGCTACTTAAATAAATCAATTAATAAAACACAACTGGTGATTTGAACTTTTTAGCAAAATATAGCACACATGAGTTAGAGTTTCTGGAAGAACCAGACAAAATCATCTGTTCTTTCCTCAGTGAGATCCTGGGGTTTCATGGACACACCGCCTACCTACTACTTCTCAGTAATATATGACTTAGACAAGACTCTAGAATATAGTTCAGGATTTTTCACTACAGAAGTTTCTGAATATCGCATTTTAAAGTTTTATCAGTAAACACCTCCTGAAACTCAGTACCAAATAACCCCATCAAAAAATGGGCAAAAGATGTAAACAGACACTTCTCCAAAGACGACATACAGATGGCCAAAAAACACATGAAAAGATGTTCAACATCATTAATTATTAGAGAAATGCAAATCAAAACCACTATGAGGCACTACCTTACACCATCCAGAACGGCCATCACCAATAAGTCTACAAACAATAAATGCTGGAGAGGGTATGGAGAAAAGGGATACCTCTTACACTGCTGGTAGGAATGTAAATTGGTGCAACCACTATGGAAAACAGTATGGAGATTCCTCAAAAAACTGAAAGTACAATTACCATTAGATCCAGCAATCCCACTCCTGGGCATCTATCCAGAGAAAACCATGACTCAAAAATATACATATACCCCAGTGTTTGTTGCAGCACCATATAAAATAGCCAAGACACAGAAGCAACCTAAATGTCCATCAGCAGAGGAGTGGATAAAGATGTGTACATTACACAGTGGGATATTACTCAGCCATAAAAAATGAGTGAAATAATGGCATTTGAAGCAACATGGATTGGACCTAGAAATTATGCAAAGTGAAGTTACTCAGTGAGACACAAACATCATATGCTATCAGTTATATGTGGAATCTAAAAAACAAGGATGCAGTGAACTTATTTGTAGATCAGAAACTGACTTACAGACTTTGAAAAACTTACGGTTACCAAAAGTAACAGGTTGTGGGGGAGGGATGGGCTGAGGGTTTGGGATGGAAATGTTATAAAATTAAGCTGTGATGATGGTGGTACAACTATAAATGTAATAAAATTCATGGAGTTAAAAATGTAAAAATAATTCTCAAAGCAAAAACAGTGTCAAAATTTAGCGTATATTTGATAAAACTGCTTGACTGAAAAAATAAATATGTCGTATAGATTGAAACATGACCCCAAAAAGGATGTGTTCTAGGTTTAGAACTGGAATATATGTCTGTTTATGTGACCTTATTTAGAAATAGGGACTTTAAGGATGTAGTCAAGTTAAGATGAGGTCATACTAGAGTAGGAGGCACCCTAAATCCTATATAACTGGTGTCCTAATGAAACTGAGCAGGGCTCTATGGGGCTGCTGGGCACAAAAGCTTAGAACTGTGTCCCATATTTCCTGTTTTTAGGAAATGAGCCTCATTCAGCCTCCATGGCCTTCCCTGGGTTCCAAGGGGTAGGTTCAGACAGTTGTTGATCAGGGAAGGGGGGGATGCAAAGACAAGGGAGGACTAGTGCAGCCACAATAGTACAGCCCTGAGCCAGTATCCTGGTTCCACCGCAAGGGATACACATAATGATGTAGGCATCTTATACACCTAAGAGAAAAGTCATATTCCTTATGCTTCTTTTAGAAATAAATATGTTAATATTGAACACTGTGGAGCCCTGCCTTGTGCCCTTCCCTCATTTGATTTCACCCTAAACACAGTCACCTGTAAGCTAAAGATTAGGCACCCTGAGCTGTGGGTTAAGGATTTATCAGCACATGATGTTTTTCAGGAACTTTCCTAGTTTGTCCTAATCTCTGATCAATACACCCCTTTTCACAAGTACTGTTATTCTAGGTGATAACCCAGAAGACCACCACTAGGACCATGTGGAGATGTCCTGATGACAGATCTGATGACTAAAATTCCCTCAAAGAAAGAAGAATGAGTGTCTGCCCCATTCTGATTCTTATCTGAAACCCTGTTTTTCCCCTTTTAGACAATGAAACTCCCTGCAATTTTTCCCCAAAAGAGGGTACGGTCTTTAAAGCATTAGCCTCTGTGGCCTCCATTGCCTGGCAAAGCAATAAAACTGTTTTTTTTTTTTTTTTTTCTCCTTCACCCAAAACCCTGTCTCCACATTTCTATTCCACACCAGTGGACAAGGTTGAGTTTTGGCAACACTTATAAGAAGAGGAGAGGAATGGACACAGAAATGAGAATACCATGTGATGACAGAGATAGAAATTGGAGCTGTGGCCATGTATAGGTTTCAATCCTTCAGTAGCATACAACATTCCAGAAGAAACAATTTACAAAGGATTGTATAGTGAACACTCTCTGGGATATCTTTTTCTTCATGCTTGTGTGTGAATTTCACTTACCTAGAGTGAAGGATGATATCAAAAATAGAAGCTGTGTTGTTACATAGTCACAGTAGAGAGCCAGAGTTCCTACACATTTTAAAGTACTGTGTGGATTTCAATTCATCAAAGAAAGACACACTAATGCAAAAATTTGTCATTGTTAATTTTAGTTACTTCTGAGTCTCTTAAAGCCAGTAACATATTATACTGAGAATGCTCATCTTTAATATCCCCCTAAATACACTGACTTCAGTGGTGAAGAGCTCTCCTCTCTGGGAAATGAGATTCTGTCATTCCCCTTCTGTTTCAAGGGTTTGCAAACAGTTCTACCCACCCCTGATACAGTGGAGCCAGAGTAAGAAAGAGAGGCATAGATTAAGTGCACACCAGACTAGGTTCTGGCAGCATTCCAGAATGGGAGCTCAACTTGGGATGATAACTGCTTACGGGACCCAAATAAACTCTAGTGCTGGTGCTGCAAGCAAGCAAGAGGAGAGCCTTGGCCAAACATTCACTGATGAAAGGAGCTTATCCTTATTCAACAGCAGATGGTAGCATGTTCATATAGCACCTGAAGGGAGAATTAAGAGCAGTGAATGAAAGGCAGAAGAACCATTCAGCCTAATATTGGAGGTAACACTTTCCAAAATTGACTGCTATCCAACAATGGAATACACATTTGATGAAGCTGTGAGCCTCCATCACAAAAATAATTCTAGCAAAGCCCACGTAACTATGTGTCACAAATACTCGTGTTTGAATTTCAGAATTCATTTTCAGCAAGTATCTATTCAGTGCCTAATATGGGCTAACCCTTGTTCTAAATGCCAGGGTTACATCCATGAACAAAGCAAAATACTGCCATCATGAATATTACATTCTGGAGGGAGAATAAGAAGACCAATGAACAGAAATGCACAAACATAATTTAATTTAGGGATAAGGGCCATGGGGAAAAATAAAGCCTGACAAAGGAATTAGAAAGGATTATCAAGGAAGATCAATTTTTCTGACAATTTATGCAGTAATAACTAGCAGTAGATGATAACTCCTTGTAAGCCATGATAAGAAATATTAATAGAAATTAAAAGCTCATGGTGGGAAGGCAGACTCCATGATTTTAACTTCTCTTTGACCTCTGATTACACAACTCCCCTGGTTAATGTTTCATCCTCGAATTTTGCCTTCCTTAAAATGGAGTAACAAATGGTCGAGCTACTCTCCATAACTTAAAATGGGAAAACTAGAAAAATTAAAAATGGATAAAATATTTTAATGTAAGCTTCTATGTCATGGAGTGACTTACTTTTCTTATGCATTTTTATAGTTCCCTGACTTTTTGTTTTTTTTAATTTGAAAAAATGTGAACAAAAAACATGTTAGTGTAATAAACGCCATGTTCCCATTACACGGCTTAAACAACTATCAAATTGTGCCAATCTTATTTCATTTGCAACCCTACCCTGTTTAACTCCACTTTGGGTAATGTTGAAACAATTCCTAGAAATCATATCATTCCATCCTTAAAAATTTAAGAATTTGGAAACTTTTTGAAATATAACATAATATCATTAACATTCCAATATTAATAATCACGTCTTAATGTAATCAGATACTTAGTGTTCACATTTCACCAGATGTCTCATAACTGTTTTATTAGAATTGATTTATTTGAATTAATATCAAGTTTTTCTCATTGCATATTTTTGGTATATAACAAAGTCTTTTTCTTAGTTTATTGGTCACTCTTTTCTCTTTTTTTTCTTTAATTTCAGTTTCTTTGTTGACAGAATTGAGTCATTTGTCCTGGTATTCCCCATACTCTAGAGTTTGATAATTAAATGTTCATGAAATGATCAAACATCTTTCTCTGTTTCCTGTATTTTTCTATAAACTAGGAGTTACACCTAGAAGTTTGATCAGATTGGGTTCAAGATTCTCTTCCAGTTTCCTCCCCTGTAGCATTGTGCTCACCTGAACTTCTCATCTCCCTAACCTTACGTTTTACATAAGATACAATCCTGGGCTTAAAATAAACTGGTAAAATTGAGCTGCTGAGAATTGTTTTTAGCTCAGCTAAGTCAGCAGAAAAGCCCAGTAATTCATTAGCGTGTCAAGATATTCTTCATGATGTCAACCAATATTCATTTGGAAAATGTTATTTGTACCATGGTAGAAATTAAGATGTAAAGTAAATACACTGTTGAAGAAATGCTGTCTTTGGCATTTTAATCTCTATTATTGAAAAATTATAGATGATTATGGTTGAGAGTCATTTTGTGCAAGTCATTATCTTTTTCTGTAACTCTACATAAAATTCTCCTGAGTGTCAATTATCCTTGAAATCTTACTGCCAACTCAGTCTCTCTAACCATCAGATGGATATACCGACTCCCTTTTCCTTGATGAAGGGAATATTTTAAAATTTATTTTTGCCTCTTACTGAGAAGACTTGGGGTTAAATTGAATGAATATTGGGATGCACTATTAACCTTCCTTTTTTTCTCTTTCCTCATTGATGTCCAGTAGCAACTCCTAACTAATGACAGCACAGATCAGCCCATTGTGGAACACACACAAATCAGAGGTGGTGTTGTTATTTCACATTTTTGGCTAATAAAGTGATAGAGATAAATTGGACCTAACTAAATTGGACCTTCTCTTTCTCTTCTTGTGGTTGTTCATTTCTACCTTACTTCAAAATTGCCCTTCCATTGTACTATTTCTCTCTCCCTGATCTTCTGTTCTAAAATAATAATAAACACTTTTAATAGTTAATCTGTGTTCTGTGATGTCAGCTATTTCTAATCTGGCTGTTCAAATAAGTAGTTTTCCTTAATTTGTGGCTAATTATAGTTCTTCTTTGAACTCAGTTTGGAATTTGGTTTCTTCATACCTTCTCAGTTTGCCCCTCTGTGACTTTCAGCAGGTGTTGCAATTCAACAAAGTGTTCAGAGGAAAGGAGAAAAAAAGATGCTTTAATAAATTTCTTTGATTTGTTTCCACATTCTTGGGGCTATTTTGACTTTAAGAAATTAATGTGTTTATTGTTTCATTCCTAAATAAATTTATTTCTAATCACCAAACAAAAACCAAAAAACTGGACTATTTCCTTTTAAAAAATTAAACTGGATACTGGATACTTTAAACTTATCCAACCAAATACGTGCACACAGTTTTTGCTTTCTCTTGTATGTATTTTCGCATAGGCCAAGCTTTTCTTTGCTTGTTTGTTTATTTATTTATTTATTTATTTGTTTGTTTATTTATTTATTTATTTAGCTTTTTAGGGCCATACCTGCAGCATATGGAGCTTCCCAGGCTAGGGGTCAAATCAGAGCTACAGCTGCTGGCTATGCCACAGCCATAGGCAATGCAGGATCCAAGCCAGGTCTGTGACTTACGTACACCACAGTTCACAGTAACGCTGGATCCTTAACCCACTGAGTGAGGCCAGGGATCGAACTCGCAACCTCATGGTTACTAATTGGATTCATTTCTGCTGCGCCATAATGGGAACTCCTGCTCCTTTATTTAGCAACCACTAAAAAAATTTATTACATCCCTGTTCTGTGTCAGAGACTATGTAATGTTTGGAATACAATAAGTAAGAAATGCGTTTTTTCTTTAATATGGTTGAACTCTATAACAAGTTAAAAATGAAATGACGACTCCTTTCTGTCAAACATTCATTCCCTTCTCTTTTGCGGTGAGCGCAACTGTCACTTGAGAAAAACTAAAATGACTTCAAAGGAATATTTGTAGGTTCCTGACTATTTTTTATGTCCGATTTCCTTTCAGATTCACTTACAGGTTTTATACTGACCAATGGCACATGGTACTGAGAGATGCAAGGCAGTGAAGAAAGTGAGAAGTCAAAAATACACAAATCTGCTCATGATGAAAATCTAGAGGTAGACACCTATTAGCTTGGGTTTCTTGGCAGTTTTCCCTGCAGTGTGTTCAGAACTTTCCAAGATTACATACCTAAGAATCAGAGTTGTATTTTGTGCAACTTATATAAAGTGAGAAGTGGGTATTTGACAATCTTGATTTGGGCCATCCTAGCCCACACCCATCGTTGCTCATACCAAGAATGAGTCTACAAAGGTGTAGGGAGTGTCGTCCCTTTAATGGCCTTCCCAGGGCTTTTAGAAATGTCCACAAAAATCGCATTAGTAAGTTTGAAGTTCAAAATGTGATCCAAAACACATTCTCATAGTCAGTTGCAGATTTCCTTTCATTAAGGAAAAGCCAGTAACAGGAAAGTAATATGATATATTATAAGACTTTTCTGAGTGTGTCAGTGGACTGGGAACTTGGCTCTCACTCCACTTTAAATGTACCAGCATTCTCTTCTGCTCTATTCTTTCTTCTTTCATCCTCTCTCCCAACAGTTTCTCATGAACCAATTTCCAGAGAATCATAAAATCATGGACGATTATAACAAGAAAAGACCTGAGAGATCAGATTTTCCATTCCCTTTATTTCAGAGATGGAACTGAGACTCAATTTTCTGTAATTTAAAAGATATCATGATCTAAACACAGTATTCAAAAGAAATATAAATGTTACGAGGAGAGCTTCCCAAAAAGAATGATAGTCTGGAATGGTCTGCAAATGCCTGCAGGTAATTAGGCAGCTGGCATATTGCTTAATCTCCAAGTCAAGTTCAGGTTTTTTTGTCTTCCTTTAAAAGGAAATAATGCTCTAAAGAAACAGTGTGTTTTTTACACAAAGAAACAGAGATAAGAAATATAGGATTCCTTATTCGTGTGATTATGTATTTAACTCTTAAAATCCTTTATCTGCTTCCCAAAATGGGTACACTTTTCCCCTCATCATGGTCATCCTTTTGAAAATGACTTTGATGCATAAAAGCACCAACACTTGTATATCTTGCCAAATGTGGAACCAGGAGTCAAACAGGCTTATGCCTAATTGGCTTCATACAGTCTACATATATTTTATCCCCCTGCCATGGCAAGTATCTTAAATTTTTGCCTGATACCTTTGCTTTAAATCTTATGTTCCGTATCAGTCATGAATGAGAGAGGTCGTCTTTTGTTTTTATATTTGGCAAAGAAATTCTGGCATGAAGTTTGGAATATCTTGAAATCACTTATTGTTAAATGGAATATTTAGCACTGTATTAGTTAGATATAATCAAATAGGCTTCTGTAATCAAGACCAGGAATAACAGGGGTACATAAAAAAATTTTAGAGGAAGGCAGTCTGCAAGAGGTACAGAAGCACCAGCAGTTATCAAAGAACCAAGACCCAGATACTTTCTGTATTTCTGCTCCAAAATACCTATTTGGGACTCATGATTTTTCTATTCCAAAAAGAAAAAAAGAGGAAGAGGAAGATAGGAAATTAAGAGAGATTCTCCTCATAGTTGGGTCAGGCCTCTTTTTTTGTGGGGAGCGGGGAGGGTACACCTGTGGCATGTGAGAATTTCCAGGTTAGGGGTTAAACTGGAGCTGCAGCTGAGGCCACAGCCACAGCAAAGCTGGATGCAAGCTGCGTCTGTGGTCTACGCCATAACTTGCTGCAACACTGGATCCTTTAACCCACTGAGTGAGGGATCAAAGCCTGTCCTCACAGAGACAATAACAGGTCCTTAACCCACTGAACCACAACAAGAACTCCTTGGTCAGGCCTCTTTAAGGTCCACACAACATTTTTCATTCATATATTATTGACCGGAAGTTAACCACATGGCCACACCTAGCCATAAGGTGACTTTCATCTGTGATCATATGATGGACTTATATCTTCAAACTTCCTACTTGTTAAAAAAGAAAATATGTTCTGTGGCTATGGTATCAGTTTACATCTTATTCAAATGTTATTTTTTTCTGGAGTTCCCACTGTGGCGCAGTGGAAACAATTCTGACTAGGAACTGTGAGGTTGCAAGTTTGATCCCTGGCCTTGATGAATGGGTTAAGGATCTGGCATTGCCGTGAGCTATGGTGTAGGTTGCAGACATGGCTTAGATCTGGCATGGTTGTGGCTGTGGCCTAGGCTGGCAGCTGTAGCTCCTAATTGACCCCTAGCCTGGGAACCTCCATATGCCATGGGTGCGACCCTAAAAGACCAAAAATAAACAAATGTTATCTTTTTAATAAATAGGCAAGTACTATTTATGTGATTATATCTCTTTGAATTAAAGAATATCAGATTCTCCTATAAACTGAAAGACAAAAATAAACTTTAACTCCGTAAAGCGCATTTCTATACAAGTACTTACTGAATACTTAATTACAAGCTAAAGCCAGTCCTTGGCCATAGGGATCAAAGATGAATTAATTGTTTATCCTTCTCTCAAAAATCTATAATTTAGTGAAGGAGAAAGAGATATAATTTCATTACGTTACACAATGTGAACTATTTTTAAGAAGCAGTAGCCAGTGTGAACTCTTTTTAAGAAGCAGCTATAAAAGAAGGAATAAATACCATCCATGTAAATACAGGTTGGACAGGGGATGGTATTGAAAAAAAAATTTCCCAGGAGAGGTGAAATTCGGTCTGGATTCAGAAAGCTGAGTAAGATTTCACTGTACATCAAGAAAACCACAAGGTGGACAGAAAGTAATAGGTTTCCCAAACCTTATTGCATATCCGTTGATGTTCAACATGTAACAATGATGGAAGATGCTTGAAGGTACGATGTGAATAGATGACTAGAAAGCCAGGATCTCGATCAGTGTTGTTAAACACCAACCCTTTGCCAAATCTGACCTGTGGTCTGCTTTTGGTAAATAAAATGTTCTTAGACACAGCCGTGTCCATCATTTATATATGGTTTATAACTGCTTTCACACTACAACTGCAGGCTTAAGTAGTTGCCACAGAGACAGAATAGCTGCAAAGAGGAAAACAGTTCTCCTTTAACCTTTCATGGAAAAACTTTGCTGACTCTTGATCTACGTTAAAGACATTTGCACAGCCATAAAGAATGATCTTATTATCTTTAAAATAACATTAAGCTCATTGAGCAACAAAGTTTTTTTAATGTAGTTAAATTAATACAGCGTATTTTTATATTTAGATTATAAGTTTTAGTTGAACATTTTAAAAATCTTCAAAATAAAAAAAAAAAAAGAGAGAGAATTAAAATGTAGAATACCAAACCTTCCCAAACGTCCTGGACACAGCTATGAGGCAAAATCTAGGTGGAGGTTTAAAAGTGAGTAGATACCCTATAGTCAAGAGAAAAGTTTAATAGACTATCTTGACATCTAGAAAGAAACAGGTACCATGGTAGCCCATCTAAAAAGGTCAAATGTCCTAGATTTTACCTTTCTCACTTTTATGTACCAGGGAATTTGCCTGTTTTGGTATTAGAAACTGCCAAAATGACAAACATGGCAGTTATACCCTTGTTAGAAGTGCTGTAAGACAAATAGACAGGGAAAAGAAAGGTGTAAAGTATGCATTTCCAGTTAAGACTTGTTCTCTCCCTTAACGCTTCTGGCTTGAGTTTAGTATCTTTGATCCAAGTAAGTCCTCTTTTCCCAGTGTACTGATGCACTTGACAAGGCCAGTGCAATTTGAATGGAGGAGAGAGACTCAAGAAACCTATATCCTCCAAATAAACAGGTCAGTCCAAAAGCTTAATGACAGACTCCGAGGACCAACTCAAATAGGGATCCTTTATCTTTTGTAACCGCAATTTAAAGACATCTTAATCTCTGTCCATGTCAAGTGACAACAGAGGAACTAGAAATGGTTGTTTCTCTTTCTCTATTTCATATTTGTTCTGATCAGCTCTCAATGAACTGGATCACTGATTGCCAGCACAGTAAAAGGACTGAGGTTAATATAATGATAAGTAGGTTGAAATTGTATAAAGAATACTGGATGAGATTCAAGATACTTAAATTTACTGAGTTTTATAGCTGGAAAGAATCTTAAAAGTCATCAAAGCCAACTTCTCAGTTTACTCGGGAGGAAATTCAGGTCCAGCCTGATAACATGACCTAGATATTAGTCCAGGCCTGTTCTACCAGAGGACCTTGGAGACTCTTAACTCTCTTCAACCCCTGCTTTTTGCAATTAAAACTCACATAAATCAAACAATTCCAAGAAAATTCTGAATTACAGGATGCTAGCAGTCCACATCTTTGAGAATAAATAAATAAACCCTCTTACATTTTAAGAGAGTCATTCTGATTTTTAGCTTCAGGGTTCAGAATGTGACATTTCAGATCTGGATTACTGTCTTTGATAAGGGGACACCCCACTGTACTAGCAAATAAATTACATTCTGTCCTTTTCTTTCTTTTTATTCTTTTTTAAAGACAGGAACCAGGGAAGCAATTCTTCAAAGTAGACATGTCTGAGTCCAAATTAGACAGCTTTTACTTACCGATTCTGTATCTTGCTTAAGAAACCTTCTCAAATTCTTCAGGTCTCAACTTTCTCAGCGGGAAGATAGCAGTAATCATACCTATATTTTTTACATTATTTCAAGACTTAAAATTTCTATAGATAAGCCCTATACGCAGCACATAATAAATACTGGAGAGATGGTAGCTTAATATATATATGTCCTTTTTTCTTTGCCTTCTTTGTGTTTGTCTCTTGACATTGACCTTTCAAAATATCCCATCTTTCTATATTTACATCACTTTATATGGAGCTATTACAAATATGGTGAAACTCATTCTTTATTTTTTTATTTATAAAGTAGGGAAAATGATCAATGTTTATAAGTCACTTGGCAGTATACTTTGCTTTTCCTTTGATTATATCTGCATTGCTTGTGACCTTGAAATTAGCTATTTTGGCTGAAGTGATCAACATAAAAAAAGGCGCGATATTTTCTCTTTTTTGTTGAAATTTTTGTTTAATTCCTCATCTGAATTGCAGAAATTAGCCAGTTTTATTATAATGCAAACACAGTGCTAAGAATGGCATTTTACATTGTGGATTATGTGTAAAAAAAAAAAAAAAGATTTTTCTCTCTGTATCCAGTACAGTTATAGGTCCCTTCTCACATCCAACAATTGGTATTTGCCCAAGGTATGTAAAGTCATTTCAGCACTGGCCCAAGTACAACATAGAGCAATTATAGAAGTAAATCTAATTTCTTCAGCTCATTTTGTGTATTCAAGAGCCAAATGGAATTTTCTTTGTAATGACCCCATGTGGGGCATTATTCACACCACTGCTTAGTTCTAATCCAAATGGTGACCCATGTATCTATCACTCTCTGTTTCTGCTCTACGTAATAAGTGTATCTGACCAGAAAGGAGAATCAATTTTTAAAAATTAAATTAATTTGAGAAGTGAAATTTCAAGTTTAAAAATCTAACCAGAGATGGTCTTTTTCATCTGCCTGTTTATAAAAGAGTTTTAAAAGAGTTTTAAGCAGCATTTTCAAGTTCAGGAGTAACAAGCAGAAAGTCACTCTGATGCCAGGACCCAAACGAAACTGTATGTTTAGACAAATAACTTACCTTCATAGCATATTGAACTAAGATTTCAGTAAATGTCTTGTCTCCGTTTAGCTGAGACAATTCATCTCCTTATACTATAGTACTATATTACTTAAGAACACAAGTAGAACTAGTGAATTGCAAGAAGTGATTCTCAAGTGATATCCTGCTCTTGCTATGAATCTCTGTCTCTTATTTTTATCCTGATACAAACTAAATTGAATAATTTCCAGAAAAGACTAGAGGCCAGGTCCCTATTACTTTCCTCTCTCAGAAGACAGAAGTAAATCTAAGGAGCCAAGTCCTCAGTTGGTTCCAACTTGCTTTCTTGAATTTAATCATCTATCTATCTATCTATCTATCTATCTATCTATCTATCTATCTATCATCTATCTATTATCTTTATTTGTTCTGGATCTAGACTACAACTAGTATTACCAGTGGATTAATTTAGTACCAAATCCATACACCCTACATTTTCTAGCCTCTACAGAATTTTGGGAGATAATAATTCACTAATTCTGCCATAATTGCATCCTGGTGTGTGTGTGTGTGTGTGTGCGTGCGTGTGTGTGTGTGTGTATGTGATATGCCTAACTTAAAGAGAAGACTAAATGATTGGTTTTATTTCTGTAAGTGATCTTTGATGACTGCTAGTTACTTAGAGAATAAAGTCTAGGCTCTAAAGTCACTTTTCCCATTTTACCTCCAACTTTATCTCTTTTTCCCGATCTTCTGATAATTAAACACTCCTTAAATTTTCTGCTTTTTTCCTTTGTTTCTTCTCAGAATATCTTCCAAGAGTACTGAACGCTTTGTTTTAGAGATGAAGAGATGTGCTAGAAAAACCCAGTGGTTGGCCCGGGGTAGGTGGTATTAGCCACCTACCATCTCCAGGGCCACCTCCCAAGCTGCTGTGATGTAGCATTGCCCTCATCATAGGGACCTCCATCACCATGATTTGCCAACACACTGTCTATTCCTGTGTGGTTTCCACATTCTCTTATCATCTCAACCTTTTTTCTATCCTTGATGTTTTCGCTAAATTGTTTATTTAATTTTTTTTTTTCTTTATGGTAAAGGAAAGAATTCTCCCATAGAGTAGTCATCTAATAGCAGGATAAATGACCTTAGTGAGAAATACTAACAACGCTAAATAGAAAAATGCTATAGTTATCAAAAAAGGCTTAAAATACAAGATAGACGATTGCAATGATGACATTTAGTATGAGGAAAAAAAACAGGCAAATAGCAAAAGAAATATAATCAGAAAGACAGTTGTCTACCAGGAGGGAAAAATGTGGAAAGCACTGACACTGTGCCTGTGAGTAAAATGGAGAGAAAATGATTAGTGAATTTTCTGTGTTTGTGCGTGTATGTGTGTCTTCATGTGGCAGAGAAAAATCTAAGAATAATCTGAAGATAATGAAAAGTGATTTCAAGTCTTCCTGATAGATTTTAATATTTAAAAGATAAAAAGAATTTTCAGAAAATAATCATAAGGAATGACAACAGAATCTCTGGATTTCTGTGTAAGCTCTTTGTGTTTAGTGTAACTGGGCTGCAGGAGAGAGTGAGGATCAACATATGTTAGAAAAGTAGAGTGTGTAAAGTATTCAGTATTTGAAAACATAGACTTAGGAGTAGCTATACAATTATTTTTCAAAGGAAACACAGATTAAATGTCATGGAAGTTATCTTAATGCTGTAGAAGTGGTGTTGCTGAAATGACAAATAAGTTTCCGAGACAGATATTAAACATATGCCCTATGGGTCACTTGAAACCAGATATATGAGCAAATTAGAAAGTCTTTTATAGATAATAAATGATTTTAGGTGAGGATGACAATCTTTAAGTACCTTGTTACTTGTCATAAGTATTTGGGTTAGCCTACAAATACCTATAATTTCGAGATTATGGAACACTTTTCCACAGAATTAAATGATTTCAGTCAGTTAGGACTGTCATTTATTTAAAAATGAGTGGATTTTTCTTATCCTCATACTAGTTTACTTGGTTATGATACGTTAAAATAGTATGTGTATTGAAAATTCTAAACTGTCACCCAATTGTTTTCATTATTTATATGGTGTCATTTGCCTCAGTTTTAAAGATGGTAGCACTCCAAAATGAGCAAGGCTTTCCAGCAGAGGTTTTCTTGAAAACTTATGAGCTTATTATTCCTAATAACTTAGTAAATCGGATAAATCAATAAATTGATTTTTCTCCTACTCCAGTTCAATTCAGTTAGAGGTTTGTGTAAGTCAATTTAAAATGATGAAATAAAGGGGATTTGGGGAATAAACAAGGCTGGAAGACAAAGAGAGAAAAATATTTATCCAATAACAGATACCAACGTATAAACGTGAACTGTTTGGTTTTTACAAATCTGTCTTTCTCTGCTAGATTATAAAACCACTTAAGAGCAACAAGATTATCTTACCTATTTTTGTATGCCCAGTACTAACACATAGAAGGCATTCAATAAATGGGTAAAAGAAAAAGAAGAGAGTGTTAGAAATAGATATTTATTTGGGGAAAAAACAAAAAAGATTAAAGTGGTCATTGTTAAAAATGTTTAGTTTTCCATAGATGACAAGGCAGTGGGGACTCTTCATGGTTTTATTTTCAAATGTATTTGTTCTAAATAGTTCATAAATACATTTTAAAAATCTCCATAATATACATTTGTGTCTAACATTTTAATGAATGAGCTCTTTAAAAATGGTTTACCTTAGGCTTAAATACAAGAAAGTAAGCATTGTTTCAAGTAAAAGTGCATTTTCTCTATGTAAGTAATTCGTCTCTTTTCTATTCTTATTTAAACTGAAAAAAATGATTTATTTCAGAATCCCATTTTTCTGAGTTACTTGCAATGTTTTTTCAACCTTTGTGGACAAATAGTGCTGTTATATTAGCAAAGCACTTTAAAAAAAAATGAGGGTGCTTAATTTCTCTTATCTCTTTCAGACAGATTGTAATTAGAATTAGCTAGGGCTTTACTTAATTTTGCAGGAGTTCTTGTGTACAGCCTTCATATCCCTAGTATAATTAACATTGTATCACTCCCATTAGTGTTTTTAAGCACTTAAATTGTGCCATAATGGTCACAGCTAAAGTTGCCATTAAAGGGCAATTGCTATTTATTATGCTCATAAAGTAGACACTTTACCACAGAAAAATATATATAGTAGGGTTCAATTTAGAAAGCAGGAATAGACAATGTCATTAGTTATGGCACCCTTGGGCTGAAAGGGCTGTCTCAAATGATCCTATTCTTATTCTATCCAGTAGGCAGTGGGGAAATCTAAAAACAGATGACAAGTCATTGCCTTTCCTTTTTTTAAGCGAAGTTTTGATTAGCTGAGTTTCCTTATAGACTCATAAAATGTTGTTAGGAAAAACGTACAAGATAATCAAGTTCAGTCCTTTTGTTTTACACACGAGAAAATGGAATCAGGAGCTCAGGTGTCAATCTCAAGGTTACAGAAGCTTTAATGGACCTAGGGTTAGAAATCAGCGTATAAGACTTGTAGTTCTCATGCCCATTTCACCAGACAGTACTGAATAATTTACCGTTAGATTTTCATTTCTTTTGTTCCCAGCAAATGATTGACACTGCTTTGATTAGGTCTAGCTTCCTTCACTAGCAAAGTGTTTCCTTTACGAAACACTTTAGTTGATTCCAGACTCAACCATGTCATATAGATATTGAAGAGTTTGTTTTTACACATCTGCTCATTATATGTGGTTTGGTTATTATTTTGTTACATTTTGTTTTTCAAGATTCGTTGTATTGGAGGCCACAGTACTATCTTCAATGCCATTGGTATTAACCATTAAAAAAAGAAGAGCTCTGCAAATTTTTAGTTTTTCTGCTAATTATATTATACATTCAGTTTGCTGTTTCTTTTCTGTAGGTTAATTTCTTCCCCCAGCCCAGGGTGAGTGGAAGATATATTTTATTCGGTTGAATTGTTGGAACTCAACACAAACCATTTAAAGGAGTAAACAATTATCACTGAAATGAGAACAATTTAGTGGTCTTGCATGATTAATGTCCTACATAAATTCTTTATGACATTGAATTGAAAGATGATGTTATGAATGTATAATAGGAAGTTAACAGAATGTGTCACCTTTTGATTAGTTTCTGAGGAGACAGGCCTTGCAATCAGTGATTTTGCAATGGTCAGAAGCCTATAAAACTACCATATTTGTTGGCTTGTAAATTAAAATTTAGAAGCCATGATGATGTATGTCCTTAGACCAGCTGGAAAAAAAGAGCCTGGCAGAGGAGACTGCTTTATATTTTTCACTGATAAATGTCAGCTGCACCTGTGTGTGGAGTTGTATTTTTCTCTTTCATGTCATCATTGTTTTGGAAAGCCTAACAGCAAAAATTACAAATTTTTTTTGTAACTGTTTCTATTTGGAGAAAAAAATTTAAAAATGCTACACTACATGTAATACTGACAAAAACCAAACCAACATAGATACATAGAGATGTATGTAATTATAAATATCTATTTTCTGAAAATGTACAGAAAATGGATTATAGAATTTGACATAAAAATTTTATTTTTTTTGAGTTCATTTTTCTTTTTTTTTATTTTTCCATTATAGCTTGTTTACAGTTTTCTGTCAATTTTTCAACTGTACAGCATGGTGACCCGGTTACACATACATATATAGATCCATCACAAATGATTAGACATAGTTCCTGGTGCTATACAGCCAGATCTCCTTGCTTTTCCATCGCAAAGGCAATACAACTATTAACCCCAAACTCCCATCCCATCCCACTCCTTCCCCCACCCTCTTGGCAACCACAAGAGGACTTGTTCTCTAAGTCCGTGATTTTCTTTGCTGTAGAAAGGTTCATTTGTGCAGTCTATTAGATTCCAGATATAAGCGATATCATATGGTATCTGTCTTTCTCTTTCTGACTTACTTCACTCAATATGAGAGTTTCTAATTCCATCCATGTTGCTGCAAATGGCATTATTTTATTATTTATTATGGCTGAGTAGTATTCCATTGGGTATATATAGCACATCTTCCTAATTGACATCAAAATTTTAAAAGCATCAGAGATGCAAAAGATCTCATAGATACCACTGTACCATTGGGAGAAAAGGAACAAATAAATGAGATGAAAAATACCCATTATCCTGACACTTATATTTGGGAAGTGGGGAGATCATTTATTAAAAAGTAAAATATATAGTATGTTACCTAATGTAAATATATAAAAAATAAAGCAGAAAAAATAGATGTGTATTATAGTTTTAAGTAAGATGGTTAGGGAAAGTTCACAAAGCCTTTAACAAAGACAGATAGTGAGAGAGTCACACAGCTGTCTTGCAGAAGAGGATTTCAGGCAGAAGTTATGGCTAATCTTCCAGTCCTAAGAAGGCAAGTGTGCTTGCCAAGTTTGTGAGATACTCTGTCCAGCTAGAGAAAAAGAGAGAGGATGCAGATGAAATGTGGTGTGGGAAACAGAACTTTAAAGTTTCACAGCCAACCAAAAAGGACCTTAGTGTTTATGCTCAATGTGATTATTTATTCATTTTTAACTCACCCAAGTCTCGTGACTTCCTATTAGGTTCCAGGTATTCTTCAAGTCACAGGAGATGTGTTAGTAAACTCAAGACCTCACCTTTTATGCTGAGATAAGTGGGAAATCATTGGAGCATTTTGAGCGGAGAAGTGACCTGATATGCCTTAATCTTTAACAGAAGCCCTGAGGCAATGTTCTGCATGGGATGTGTACTGGGGGGGATGGGAGCACTAACGCCGGGAGGTCACGGTCAGGAAAAATTACAATAATCCAGGGAAGAATGACAGTGGCTTAGACCAGGTAGGTAAAATTGAAGGTAGTAGAAAGTGTTCATATATTCACCATTTTGAATGTAGAGATAATAGACGCTTCTCATGATTAACTGGTAGATGCTCTATTGTTTAGATTTCGCCCATGCCACATTTGGGCCACAGATAACTAGAAACACCATTCCAGGGCCCTCTTTCTGCTTAAAAATGCTGCACCTGCATATGTAACTTACTTGGTTATCATAGCCACTTCCCTAGGTCATGTCCTGACTTCCTACTTTCCTATCATAATTTGTTCTATAGTCAACCTCCCTAGAGTTCAGAAATCTGAAAACGTCTTTTCCTCAAAAGGACTTGGCTCTTGAACATGAAAGCTATCCTCACTTTGGGCACATGCAAAGCCCGATTTAAATAACTGAAGTTCACTTTCATTTTTTTCCAGGCTCTGTCTAGTCTGCCTCCCATGAAGTAAATTCATAAGCTTCAAATGGTAGAAAGCTTAGAAAAATGATAATTCTTGAGAAATAAAATACACAGCAGACACTGTTACCAGAAAAAAAGAAAATGTTGTCCTGCATCAATAAAGATAGTGATAGGGCTGGCCAACAGCATTATTGTAAAGCAGCTTCAATTTTTCTCTTTTACCTCCATTCCCCTTTAGGGGCACTGCCCTTTCCACACAAAGGATCTCCACTTTGCTTGGATTCCTCAAATCTGTGCTCTACTCTTTCCTCATTATAGAAGTTATGAATTCATTTATACAAGATAATAATTACTAAAGTGGGAAGTTTTACCTCCCGATAGAATTTGTTTCTTTGTGGCAAATAAAGTAACAAAACTTTGGGACTCTAATGCATACAAAATAGGTCGTTTTGTTTGCTTTTTGCCCTGCCTTGGGCAAAGAGAGCTAGGTACATACCAGAGGGGTTCCTAAACTTGAGACTTTATAAAAATGATAAAAAAGTGTCTATTGAGAATCAGTGAAGGTTTACTCTTAAAATAAGAACTGTATTGTTTTTTGATCCAAATGGATATATAGCATCCATGGATACTTTAGAGTGAGCTTCTGATAACAGCATTCTTTACTTCCTCTCACTAAGGATGAGAGACTTTGATTTAAATTTCTCTTCTTTTAGATTCAGTGGATACCTTTTGCTATATTCTCCTGTTCTTATCCCACTTGAAGCCAAATTCTTTAGAAGACATAAATGTTGAAAATATTACATTTCCCCAATACATTTGTCAATAGAGTAGTTTATAATATGATTTTAAGAGATTACATAAAACTTGCATAGTGAAAAAGGTAAAACAGTTGCTCTGTGTAGGGTTTCTGATCTCCTTCTTTTGGTTTTTGTTTTATTTGGGTTCTTTCTGTCTTTTTTCCTTTCTTTTTTCTTTCTTTCTTTGGAATCCTAAGCATGTGCTTGTCTATCAACTGTGTAAAACAGCAGTGGTCCGATGAAGTTGTTGCATGTTGTTTCAGGGCTCTTCAAGTTATTTGTTGGAAAAAAAATCACTATTTTCATAAGTTTTTTATCTTCAAATGCTTGAGTTTTATTTTAGTAATAGACATTAAAGCTATCATTCACTGAAAGCATATTACACATTGGACTATGTAGAACATTTTGCCCCCATTATCGTATTTAATTCTCTCAACTCTCAAGGCAGGTTTATCATAGTACTCATTTTACAGATGAAGAAACTGAGGATCAAAAAAGTTAAGTCCTTTGACCAAGGTCACATATCTAGTAAGGATTCATGCATTTGATAACTCATTTCTCTGTAACACCAGAAAACAAGCTCTTAGCAGATAAAGGGTACTGTTTCCTTTAACACACCACCTCTCTTGACCTCACTTAAACCAGACACAGCTTTGTCTACATTTGCTGTCTTATTCCACTACTTTCTTTCTCTCCAGTGAGCCTCTTATTCTGTTTTCCTCTTCTTTTCAGCAACCAGTTTCTTTGTGTCATCACTGAATGCTGAATTCATAATGTCCCATCTTGGCAAGAAGAGTCATTACCTAATTTCTGAATTAATTGAAATCAAATGATCACAAAGCACAATGCTGTGACCCAGTTTAGTTTTGATTGTCTCCCCAGCAGCCTTGAAAACACTGAGTCCTTTACTGCATGAGCTTGGTTTTGGAGTCTCCTGTGTTAATCAACTCTGGCTTCTATATCAAACTACTATACACTGGGTGACTTATCAACAACAGAAATGTGTTTGCCAATAGTTCTGAAGACTGGAGGTCTGAGATCATGGGGCCAGCATGGTCAGGTTCTGGTGAGAGCCTTCATCTGGGTTGCAAAAGGCTGACTTCACCCGATGTCCTCACATAATGGAAAAGGGAGGGGCTAGCTCTCTGTCCTCCTCCCCCAATGGTCCTGATCTCATTCATGCGGGTTCCACTCTCAGGAGTTAATCACCTCCCAAAGACCCGGTCCGCAAATACTATCACAGTGGCAATTAGATTTCAACATAGAATTTGGAGGGGTGGAGAACACAAGCATTCAGTCTATAACAGTTGCTAAAGGAAACTGACCATCATCTTCTAACAGGGGAAATAAACAATTTGTTTTAAATGTGGCTGCAAGGGTCTATAACCTTAAATTGTACCTTGGTTTTAAGTAAAGTAGCAAGAATTTGTCATTCAAGTTTTATCAGTGACTTGTTAACTTTCTTACCACTGATAGATGATTTGTCTTATAAGGAAAATGTACCATCATGACCTTAACGCTTCATATTCCCCATCAGTGTGACAGATGATTTTCCTCTCCTCAAATTAGGCAACTATTCTAACAAATGAAGGTTATTTTGGTGACTGATTGACATGTGAAAAAGTGACATATCCCTCTCCCTAAAAAGAGACATATTATGAGCAAGGAGTCCTCTGTGCTCTGATAAAACTAAAGGGAAAAATTTCTACATTGATAATTCTGAGGAAGAAAGCCAAAAAAAATTATTCTATCCCCATGAACATTGTTATAAACCTTGAGAAGAGTAGGGTCATTGTTTATATTAGATGCTTAGAATAAAGACAGAGTTGAAGTAATTTTTAAAATGCAACCTACAGCTGAGAAAAAAGAAGCTATTGAAAAGTTTAGATATGATATGAAAGAAAATAATCCATCCTATTCATCCAGAAGATATCCAGTCACTTTCATCTTGTTTTATATTAAATAATATTTTAAAGAAATATTCAAAATCTACTAAAAGGGGATTTCATCAGAGGGAAGAGTATTAAATAATGAATTTCCATGCTTTTCAATTTATGCACGCCTTTAAATAAAATAATTTTTTAAGGCATAAATCTCTTTAGCCTGTGCAGATGCCACAAAATTTAGACATGGGTGTAGAGAAATGCCAACTTGTTGATTAGATATAGTGCAAGGCAGCACTGTGAATGCAAGAGGATGCTTTGTATTCCACTCTTTTATTTCTTTGACAATAACTTTCAACTCAAAATACCTGTGGTATTTAGAGTAAAACAAGTCTTTTAAAATGGGCTAAATTAATTATTCTTTGTTCGTATGAAGTACCTTTCTTTGTAGGATGTGTGACAGGTATACAAGTCAAGGAATAAAATGCACTCATAGGAATTCCGCTGTGGCACCGTAGGATGGGTAGTGTCTCTGTAGCTCCAGGATGCAAGTTCGATCGCCAGACCAGCACAGTGGGTTAAAGGATCTGGCATTTTCACAGCTGAGGTGAAAGTTGAAACTGTGGCTTGGATCTGATTCCTGGTCCAGGAACTCCATATGTCGTGGGACAGCAAAAACAAACAAACAAATAAACAAAAATGCAACAAACAAAAAACAACAAAAAAGAAATAAAATGCACTCACAGTCCCTTTAGAGAGGTGGATATAATGTGAATATTTTATTCCATACTTAATAGATTAAAATACAGAAGTAGGAGTTCCCATGGTGGCTCAGTGGTTAATGAACCCTGTTAGTATCCATGAGGACGTGGGTTCGATCCCCGGCCTTGTTCAGTGGATTAAGGACCCGGCGTTGTGGTGAGCTGTGGTGTAGGTCGTAGATGCAGCTCGGATCTGGGATTGCTGTGGCTGTGGTGTAGGCGGGCAGCTGTAACTCCGATTCAGCCCTTAGCCTGGGAACCTCCATGTGCCATGGGTGTAGCCATATAAAGACAAAAGACAAAATAAAATAAAATAAATAAAATAAAATAAAGTAAAATAAAATAAAATAAAAAAACAGAAGTATATCATCTAGGCATAAGCAAAACTAAACCAAAAGGCTAAAAGAGGAAAAGACACACACACACACACACACACACACACACACACACACACACCCTATTTTCATATACATGTGGATAAGTGTAGGTATGTAGAATAGGAAAAGATTCTTGCGCACAGAAGGACAACCATTTCCAGTACTTCTTTATTTCTCTTTCTTTTCTCTTACATGGAAGCAATTCCTATAGTGTAAGATTATAACTTGCACAAAAAGGTTGTTTTTAAAATTTTGAACCATACTTTTTTCTTTTTTTTAAATTAACATGAATCACCTGGGCCACTCCTCTAGGACTTTCTTCCAATATAACTTTAAAGCACCTCTATTGTCATCACATATTAATCTTAAATTGTTGTTACGATTGATCTTCTGAGGCAGGACATGTGGAAAACCATGGAAGTATGAGCTCCTTGGTATGAAAACCAATCTTTTACTTTCTAATATCTACATTAGATCTATTAGGGTGCCAGGGTGCTGTTAAAAGTACTGTATTTTGGGAGTTTCCGTCATGGCTTAGCAGTAACAAACCTGACTGGTATCCATGAGGACTCCAGTTTGATCCATGGACTCACTCAGTGGGCTAAAGGACCTGGTATTGCCGTGAGCTATGGTGGAGGTCACAGACGCGGCTCAGATCTGACATTGCTGTGGCTGTGGCATAGGCCTGCAGCTACAGCTCCAGTTCGACCTCTAGCTTGGGAACTTCCATATGCCACAGGTGCAGCCCTAAAAAGACAAAAAAAAAAAAAAACCCAAAAAAACAAAAAACCTGCATTTTGTTTCATTCATAAACAGGAGGCCCCAAAACTGAAGAATAAGTAAATCAAGTGGTATTTCCACAGAATTTTTGCCCTGTCACAAAAATGTTTGCGTTGTATTACTCATCCTACCCCAGTAGTAAGCATAAACATGTAGATATCCAAAACTTTAAAATAACCTAGAGTTATCTGGTTTTGTTCCTTGTTCAAAGAGTGTGAGGTAAAGGAATTCGACTAGAAATAGTCCATGAAAAAAAAAAAGTCTAAATATAAAGACAGACTGGCAGGTCAGACAGTAACAGGATTTGCCTATCTCATCCTTCTTTATTAAGCCTTTTCTGCTTTCATATGTCAGAAAGCTTACAGCATTAAAATTTAACCAAGAAAAATTTCCTGACAGAATTTCAGTTATTAGGCCAACGATCCAGAAGAGGATAAGAGAACTCTGCATCTCAGTGAGAAAAGAGGAGCGTTTGGTGTAAGGCATTCAAGCAAATGCCCAACTGTAATGAAAAGCATCATAAAAACTGAATCTACCTGAGGAGATCTGTACCCAGTTTTTGGACCCTGCTGGGGAGCAGCTAACCTTGCATTTCAGCCAAGATTTTTAATATAGATATTTCCCTTTTAAATGATACTCAAGGATGCAGCATAAGTTCTCATGGTACTTATTCACCTAAAATGACATTCTGCAACACAGTGAGGTATGCATAAGGAACAAAAAAAAAGAAGAAAAAAGGTTTTTTGGAAGAGATAGAACTTGAATGAGAACTCAGAATCTCAAAGGTGGGGAAAATTACAAATCGGAGATGACCAAGAGTAGTGGCTTCTGGATTTGGAGACTACAGGGGGTAATGAGAGCTTCGCATAGTAACTGGAAGAAAATTGTGCCATGTTAAATGTGTAAGAAATGGGATTAGAGTGAAAGGGAGATGAATGGAAGTAGAATTTAAACAATGTGATAGGCAAAAGAAAGTCATTTTATTTACTTTTTAATTTTTTAAATTTTTATTAAATATAGTTGACTTACAATGTGATAATTTCCACTGTACAACAAAGTGACCCAATTATATTATACATGTGCACACATCCATTCTTTTTCAGATTGTTTTTCCATATAGATTATCACAGAATATTGCTTAGAGCACCCTGTGCTATACAATCCCTGTTGGCCAGTCATTCCTCATACCTCAGTGTGCATATGCCAGTCTGAATAAAGTGGTAGTGTGGTTTGAATCTGCTTACCTTATTCCAATTCTTTGTACATATACAAATCTTAAACTACTTCTTACTGTCAGACAACCTCGATTTCAGAAATGCTAGGGCATACAGATAAGAAACATGGGAAAATGAAAAACCTGGTAAAGTTACCACCCAAAGACTGAGTCAGTTTTAAATCTTAAGATATATCTTTCATACATAGAATTTTCATGGAAAGGTTAAACATTGAGTGGGGGGGCTCAAAGCAGGTCCACGAAGTGAACACTACCTCTCCCTTGTCATTTTCCTTATTTACTTTGAATTTTGAAGTACAAAGAAGGGCCATGGAATCTACCATAAAAAATAGAAAAATAAGAAATTTCATGATTTTGATTATTTGACTCAACTTTCCATTTAGCTTAGTTTTATTTTTTTTGTTTATTTTTTATTTTAGGATTTTTATTTTTTCCATTATAGTTGATTTACAGTGTTCTGTCAATTTCTACTATACAGCAAAGTGACCCAGTCATACATATATATACATACATTCTTTTTCTGACATTACAGTCCATCATTTTCCACCACAAGTGACTAGATAAAAGTTCCCTGTACTATACAGCAGGATCTCATTGCTTATCCATTCCAAATGCAATAGTTTGCATCTATTAACCTCAAACTTCCAGTCCATCCCACTCCCTCCCCCTCCCTCCTTGGCAACCACAAGTCTGTTCTCCAAGTCCATGAGTTCTTTTCTGTGGAAAGGTTCATTTCTGCCATATATTAAATTTCAGCTATTAGTGATATCATATGGTGTTTGTCTTTCTCTTTCTGCCTTACTTCATGTCATATGAGAGTCTCTAGTTCCATCTATGTTGCTGCAAATGGCATTATTTTGTTCTTTTTATGGCTGAGTAGTATTCCATTGTGTATATATACCACAACTTCTTAATCCATCCAAGTGGATGGACATTTAGCTTGTTTCCATGTCTTGGCTATTGTGAATAGTGCTGCAATAAACATACAGGTGCATGTATCCTTTTTAAGAAAAATTTTGTCTGGACATATGCCCAAGAGTGGGATTGCTGGGTCATATGGTAGTTCTATATTTAGTTTTCTGAGGAACCTCCATACAGTTTTCCATAGTGGCTGTACCAATTTACATTCTTACCAACAGTGTAGTAGGATTCTCTTTTCTCCACACCCTCTCCAGCATTTGTTATTTGTTGACTTGTTAATGATGTCCATTCTGACTGGTATAAGGTGGTATCTCATAGTAGTTTTGATTTGCATTTCTCTGATAATTAGTGATGTTGAGCATTTTTTCATGTGCTTGTTGCCATCTGTATACCTTCTTTGGGAAATGTCTGTTCAGGTCTTTTGCCAATTTTTCAGTTGGGTTGCTGGCTTTTTTGCTGTTGAGTCATATAAATTGTTTGTATATTTCAGAGATTAAGCCCTTGCCAGTTGAATCTTTTGAAACCATTTTCTCCCGTTCTGTAGGTTGTCTTTTTTTTTTTTTTTAATGGTTTTCTTTGCCATGCAAAAGCTTGTCAGTTTGATTAGGTCCCATTGGTTTATTTTTGCTTTTATTTCTGTTGCCTTGGAAGACTGACCTAAGAAAACGTTTGTAAGGTTGATGTCAGAGAATGTTTTGCCTATGTTCTCCTCTAGGAGTTTGATAGTGTCTTGTCTTATGTTTAAGTCTCTAAGCCATTTTGAATTTATTTTGGTGCATGGTGTACAGTCTGTTCCAGTTTCATTGATTTACATGTGGCTGTCCAGTTTTCCCAGCACGACTTGCTAAAAAGACTGTCTTTCCCATTTTATGTTCTTTCTTCCTTTGTTGAAGATTAATTGACCATAGGTGTCTGGGTTTATTTCTGGTCTCTCTAGTCTGTTCCAATGGTCTGTATGTCTGTTTTGGTACCAGTACCATACTGTCTTCGTTAACTGTAGCTTTGTAACATTGCCTGAAGTCTAGGAGAGTTATTCCTCCTGCTTGGTTTTTGTTCCTCAGGATTTCTTTGGCAATTCTTGGTCTTTTATGGTTCCGTATAAATTTGTGGATTGTTTGTTCTAGTTCTGTGTCATGGGTAACTTGATAAGGATTGCATTGAATCTGTAGCTTGCTTTGGGTAGTATGGCCATTTTTATGATATTAATTCTTCCAACCCAGGAGCAAGGAGCATGGATTATCTTTCCATTTCTTTGAATCCTCTTTAATTTCCTTGATTAATATTTTGTAGTTCTAAGCATGTAAGTCCTTAAACTCCTTGATCAGGTTTAATGTCAATTCTGTTCCTGGAACTGGGGTTAATTTAAATCTTGGAATTCATTCCTTTAACAAATAATTACTGAAAAACTACTTATTATGTATTAGGCTCGATAAATAAGACACCTGTTTTCAAAGAGCTCAAAATCTAATACTGTTTAAATTAGTTTCCATTAAAGATCTTTGTCAGGTGTGTGTTGGAATTTATGACACATCTACGCTTTAACCTTCCCCATCTAAACCAATAAACATTTTAAAATCTTCTAATTCTCTGGCCAGTTTTATTTTCAGTATTAATGCTCCCACTTCTCTCAAATACATTAAGTCCTTTAATTTGTCGTAGAGGTGAATGCTTCACTTATTTATTCAGTTATTTCGCACATTTGTGTGAAGCTCTGTTCTGTGCCAGGGAGGCCCTGTGGAAGAAGCCAGCTTTATAAAGACAAGGCAGAATCTGACTTAGGAGAGCTCACAGCCTTCAGAAAGCAAAGAAGAAGGATAAACCCAGAGAATCCAGGGTTCTCTTGGATCCTACTGCCATCGTGGGCTGTGTAGGGAGTCAGGGGCTCCCTAGTGGACATGATTTTAGACCTGGGAATGTATTGAGGGCCTGGCACATTTATGATTGGAAACTAGGGATTCCCATTATTTCACAGTGCTTTTGGTTTTCACTTTGTCATTATTTTCATGCCTTCTCATTTCCACACCTTTGTCCCAGATCATCTCCAGTCTCCTAGAGCCACTTCATTTATTCCATACTAAGAACATCTCAGAGATGATTGTGTTACCTCCTCCTTGAGAAGCTGAAGACTAGACAACGTGAAATTTCTTAACTCCATTTCTCTTTTCTGCCTTCAACCCAGCCATTACCTTCAGCAAATGCTTCATCCTTTCCCCCTCTTTTCTAAAGCTAAATTAGCCACCTGAGTGACAAATCTCATCTCCATCCACTTTCTCAAAGACCTAAATGAGATCTTTCTATCCCTCTCCTATATTTTTTCCCTTTTTAATAGAAGTATAGTTTATTTATAATGTCATGTTAGTTTATAGGTATATAGCAGATGTGCAGCAAAATGATTCATATATATATATATATATATATATATATATCTTTCTCAGATTCTTTTCCCATATAGGTTATTACAAAATATTGAATATAGTTCCCTGTGCTATACAGTGCATCATTTTTATCTATTGTATATATAGTAGTATGTCTATGTTATTCTCAAATTCCTAATTTATTCCACCCCTTCCCTTTCCCCTTTGATAAACATAAATCTGTTTTCTGTATCTGTGAGTCTGTTTCTGTGTTGTAAATAAGTTCATTTGTATTATATTCTTAGACTCCATATGTAGGTAATATCATATGGTATTTGTCTTTCTCTTTCTGACTTATTTCACTTAGTATGATGATCTCTAGGTCCATCCATGCTGCTGCAAATGACATTATTTCATTTTTATGACTGAGTAAAATCCCACTGTATATATGTGCCACAGATTCTTTATCCCTTCACTCTTCTGCCGATGGACATTTAGGTTGCTTTCATGTCTTGGATATTGTAAATAGTGCTGCAATGAACACTGAGGTATATGTATCTTTTCAAATTATGGTTTTCTTCAGATAGATGCTTGGGAGTAGAATTGCAGGATCGTATATGGTAACTCTATTTTTAGTTTTTTAAAGAATCTCCATACTGTTCTACAAAGTGGTTGTACCAATTTACATTCCTACCAACAGTATAGGAGGGTTCCTTTTTCTCCACACCCTCTCCAGCATTTATTATTTGTATACTTTCTGATGATAGTCATTCTGACTGGTGTGAGGGGATGCCTTTTTGTGGTTTTGATTTGCCTTTCTTTAATAATTAGCAGTATTGAGCATCTTTTCACATGCCTTTTGGCCATCTCTCTGGCTTTTTTGAGAAATGTGTATTTAGAACTTCTGCCCACTTTTTGATTGGGCTGTTTTTGTTTTTTTAAATATTGAACTAGATGAGCTATTTGTATATTTTGGAAATTGATCCCTTGTCAGTCGCATCATTTGCAAATGTTCTTCCATTCTGTAGGTTGTCTTTTTGTTTTGTTTATGGTTTATTTTGCTGTGTAAAACTTTTAAATTTAATTAGGCCCCATTTGTTTACTTTTGTTTTTATTTTCATTACCCTTATGAGATGGATCCAAAAGATATTGCTGCAATTTATATCAAAGAGCATCCTGCCTATGTTTTTCACTAGGAGTTTTAGTATATCTGGTCTTACATTTAAATCTTTTTTTTTTTTTTTTTGCTTTTTAGGGCCACACTTGAGGCATACAGAACTTCTCAAGCTAGGGGTTGAATCAGAGCTACAGCTGATGGCCACAGCCACAGCCATAGCAAGGCCAGATCCAAGCCGTGTCTGCTACCTACACCACAGCTCATGTCAACACAGGATCCTTAACCCACTCAGTGAGGCCAGGGATTAAATTTACATCTTTATGGTTACTAGTCAGATTCATTTCCACTTAGCCACAGTTGGAAACTCCCATATATTTAGATCTTTAATCCATTTTGAATTTGTTTTTTGCATGACATTAAAGTTCTAATTCCATTGTATGACATATAACTGTCCAGTTTTCCCAGAACTACATATTGAAGAGACTTTTTCTCCATTGTGTATTCTTACCTCCTTTGTCATAGATTAATTGACCATAGGTGTGTGGGTTTATTTCTGGGTTTTCTATCCTGTCCCATTGATCTGTGTTTCTGTTTTTGTGCCAGTACCATACTCTTTTGATTACTGTAGTTTTGCAGTGTTATCTGAAGTCAAGGAGCCTGTTTCCTCCAGCTCTATTTTTTCTTTCTCAAGATTGCTTTGATTATTCAGGGTCTTTTGTATTTACATACAAATTTAACAACTTTTTGTTTTAGTTCTGTGAAAAAGCCTTTAGTGGACGTTACCATTGTGGCTTAGTGGTAATGAGCCAGACCAGTATCCATGAGGATGCAGGTTCAATCTCTGGCCTTTCTCACTGGGTTAAGGATCTGGCATTGCTGTGAGCTGTGGTGTAGTTTGCAGATGCGGTCTGAATCTGGCATTGCTATGGATATGGTGTAGACCAGCAATTGCAGCTCTAATTCGACCACTAGCCAGGGAACATTCATATGCCACAGGTGCAGCCCTAAAATAAAAAAAAAAAAAATTCCATTAGTAATTTGATAGGCATTGCCTTGAATCTGTAGATTGCCTTGAGTAGCACATTAATTATATTAATTTTGACAATACTTATTCTTCCAGTCCAAGAATATGGTATATCTTGCCATAGCTAACCTCATACTCAGTGATGAAGAACCAAAGGTATTTCCCCTCCTATATTTTAATCTCTTTTTCTTTAACCTTACTTTCTTTTCAATCTGTAAACATGTTCAAGTTACTTCTGTTTAAAAATTTGAAATAAAATAAATCTTTTATTGATATGCTAGGCCAGTGCTAGTTCCACTGCTTTGGAATTTCTCGAAGGGCCCAGTGATTCAGGCAACGTATAATAGTAATCAACATTTATTTCATGTATAGAAATAGGGTGAACATTTCTGCACTGGTTTCCCCCTCCACATCGCTACCTCACAGCATTCCTCTTAGCCTTGACCTGTAAAGACAGTGAATGAAGTCCCTGGGGTCCTCTTGACCATAGATTCATCACCCTATACTAGGGATATAGTCCATCATAGGGAAGATAGTGACTCATTGGATCTTTTGACCATATGTATATATCTCTCTGAATTGCCATTTACTAGTTGAATAGAAAACCTAAGCAAAAGTAGCCTCAGTCTGAATTCTATACTTTATTTTCTTTCAATGTGAGATAGGGCCAGCTTTCTTGGGCAAGATCAGCTCAACTTCTCTCTCTTTTCTCCTTCAAGGTGCTTCCTATCTCTCATTTTTTCCTTTCAGACCCAAAGTTCTTAAAAGTATAGTAGTTCACATTTACTGGGTCCATCTCATCTCCTATTTACTACTCTATCCCATATTGTCTGCATTTTCCTCTAACCACTCTATTATTAATATACTTTCTGAAATCCTAAAAGTTTTCTGCATTTCCAAGTTATATGACATTTTGTGTTCTTATTATACTTGACTTCTCAATAGCATTTGGGGCTGTTGACAGTTCCACAGGTCATTAAATTCAGTCTTTCCTGCCATCAATTTATCTTAGTTTTTCTAACACGTCATTCTCTTTTATTTTCTTCTATTTTTGTCCTTCCGTCTAAAACATTGCCATTTCTTGGGATTTTGTATTTGTTTTGATTAACCTCCAACTTCACATTCTTCTTGGATGGTATCGTCCATAATTTCAGCTGCTACTAATTCACAAGCCTAAATCTAATTCCATTTTTTCCTATTAGTATTGTATTTCTAACTCTGTCTGAGGCATACTAATCTAATTGTTCCACAGTTATGAAGTTGTACGTATAGAGACCTCATCCAATAGGATTGGTGTCCTGGTAAGATAAAGAAAAGAGACCAGGGATATGCACACAAATAAAAGATCTTTCAAGGACACAACAAAAAGCGTTGAACCTCACCATTTATCCAATATTAAAAAAAAATAAAGTAGAAGCCTAAAGTTGTCTCTTTTCTTATTCCCACATGTAATAAAGGGTAGAAACTAGCATTTTGATAAGGAGTACAGGCTCAAAGACAAATCATCTGTATTTAGATTTTAGTATGCCATTTACTAGCTCTAAAATCGTAGAGAATTATTTAACCTTCAGGTCTCATCTGTGAAAATGGTGTTGATAACAGAAATATCTATTATCAGATGGGCCTCCTCATCATGTGGTTATTAGGAGAAATAAAATACCTAATAAAGATCATTTAACTATTATCATCATCATGGATAATCATCACCACATCCTCACAGATATACCTTATAATATCTTTGAATCTAGGCCATATTTTTTTTTTCTCTCCATGCTATGGTTATTAAGCACTCATAACTCACTCAGGCTATTCCCTCTATTTTTCTGTAGAAAGAACTATTTTTATTTCTATTAATCTTCCATTCTCCTCAGTTTGTCTTCAGAACAGATGCTAGAATTATTCTGGGGAAAAATATGGATACATTCTCTTCATTTATTTATAATAATCCTTCCACTGTTTATGATGAAAAAAATCCAAATTTCCTATCATTGTATACAAGATTTATAAAAATCTCATTCCCAGAATAGCTTCTCACCCACCTACAGACAAATACAAGTCCATTTCACTGTGTAGACTGAGTTCAACTTTTTTGAGAATGTGATTACTATCTTTATACCCTAAACAGTCACTAGCTGTTTACCAACAATCTTTTCCATTTTTAACCACCTGGAAAAGTCCAAGTCACCCTTCAGAATTCAGCTCAAATGTCAGTTTTTAGTAAAAGGTGTTGGTAAGGACCTAATGTCTATGAACTTTCAAGGTGTCTTTCACTCCATACTTATCTATCTGCATTTAATCTTTTTAAAAATAGGGGGAAAATCTATTTTGAAAGTCAAAGATAATTTATTTGATCACTTATTTATATTAAAAATAAGTGTACTCTGACTGGAGTTTTATTAGTATTACCTTAGTTTAATTAGTATGATTTTAAAATTTTTCCCTTGGCCATTTCTTTTTTTTTAATACAAGTATATTTTCTACGTATGTCTCTACATTTTTACATGTAAAAAATGAATGCATGTAGTTTAAAGTAGCCATATTTGTAGAATGGTTCTGTCCACAAAACTGTTGTCTTTACCAGACCCTGATTCCCACAGCAGAGGCATACTATGAAGCAGAGCATGGATGCTGGTATCATGCCTTCGGGATTCAAATCCCAGTTTTACTACTTAATAGCTGAGTCATTGAAGTCAAGTAATTTAATATGCTGTGCTTCTGTTTCCTGTTTAGCTGCCTCACAGTGCCAAGGTGACAATTAGATTAGTAAAAAGATATCAAGCTCTTATAAGAGTGGCTAATACATAGTAAAAACTCACTAAACATTGGTGACTTAATTTGTTTAAAAGCCTTTGCTGCCATCCTCTACAATTTCTTTCATTTCTGGCTCCGACTTTCACATACACAATTATACAAGTCGACTTGTCTTTTCATGGACAAGTGATACCCATCCATTATATCCCACACATTGAGTGGGTATCAGGGGCCAGGCCGACACTTGCATGGGAAAGGTAATCTCAACAGACTGGATTTTAACTCCCTATCCTGTATTAAATAATAGAAGGATTGAGCTTACCCGTCTGCTATTTGTATTCAATGTTGCTATTATAAAAGTCTATGGCAGAGAGACACAATTTAAGTGGATACTTTGATCTTTTTCAGGGCCCTGGGCCATGTAAAATGAGTGACTAACAGATGTGTACACTTAACATCCTGAAATGTGTGGTTCATTGAGAAGTGAAATGAAATTTAGGGTCTATTTTTATCTATATAGGACAAATAAAAGCCTTACTTGGATGTGATTATAGAAAATCTTAATGCCGTTGTCAGTTAAGTCATCACCTAGGAGTTTTAGACAAAAGATTTTCTCATGTTTCTGTCAAATGATATACATTTTCCTTTGAAAATGTGAAAGTTTTCTTAAGATAAGGCTTATAAGTAATTACTGGTGAAACTGAAATGATTCTCCTTGAGCCTTAAGAATTATGTGTGCTGTCTTCAATAGCCCTCCCATTAATGGTTCTACAATGTTAATTTTTTCTGTTCTAATCGTGTTCATTTATAGCCTTAACTTTGACTCCAGTGAAATATGTCCCTGCAAAATATCTTTCTACTTTTGTAAATTGAATTTCATAGTAGGAAATGATTTCAGTTATTCTAGATTATGCTGGTCTTTCTTCTTGAGTATGTTTTGTATATTCTGATGTATTGTATTATACTTCTTCAAAAAGTATAGTTTTATTCTAAATTCTTTCAAATGAATGCCTAGTTCTACCTAGTAATACATTAGTGATATATATCCATATATTTAGTTATTTATTATCCAACAAAATCCTCTGGATTAAGGCAAGATTCATTTTATGACTAACGCAGTCTCTTTCCATGTTCTGAAAGGGATTAAGGTAACTTAAAAGTACATATAATAGAGAAAGTTAATTTTTGTTTTTATTTTTGCTCCTGACCTTTCATACAATAAAGTGAGTGGCCAAGTTCTTAACTGTAGGCTTACTGTAAATGTAGCATTGTAGTTCAATTGGATATATCTCCAGGTTCCATGGTAAAACAGTTCCAAATCTCAACTAAACATATTTTTTAAGAGTAGTTTATCTGCAGTTATATATAAATAACATAAATTGGAAAATAGTAAGATTTTTTTGTACATATAAGAACAGTGCACAAACTTGGAGCTTCCAAATTTAAGGCTGATATGAAACTCAGGGCAAGATGGATTAGTTTGCTGATCAGTTGACCTTACATTTAAAAAGTTAGCCTGGGTTATCTACGTGGACACAATAGTCAAAGGGGCTCTCATTACAGGAAAAGGAAGCAGAAGAGAGTCAGAAATATGGCAGCATAAAAAGGGCTACTTGCATTATTCCTTGCTTAGCTTTGAAGTTGGAAGAATTGGGTTATGAGACAAGGACTATGGAGGACCTCTAGAATCTGGAAAAGGCACATAAAAGGATTCTCACCTAGAGCTTCCAGCAGGAATGCAGCTCCACCAACATCTTGATTTTTGCCCATTGAGCTCATTTAGACTTCTGACCTCCAGAACTGTAATGTAATATGTTTTTGTTGTTTTAAGACCCTAAGTTCTGAATAATTTGTTATAGCAGCAGTAGGAAATAAATACACTACCCCACCTTACCTCACCACCATCTTTAGCATTTGACAGTAAATTATTTTTATTTTTACCAAAGGAATTCTAACAACTTGGCTTTACTCTATACAAAATTTTATATTCCCACTCTTGTCTTTGGTATATTGATCTGGGACTAATCCAAACCATCAAAATGTGATATTTCCATCTCAAGTGCTAGTCCCTTGGGACAAGCAGTACTTGAATTCACAATTTTGAAAATTAGCTACCCCGTATTTAAGCAATCCAGTTCAGAAGCGAAAACCTAATTACTTAATTACTCCAGGGAATCTTCAGAATTCAGTGCACAAAAGCAGTTACATTTATTTTCAGAAAATACTCTTCTAATTTAGTTGCTATAGTTCAGCTACATGTAATTTGGTTTCTGATTTCATATTTTATTAAAATACACTTAAACTGTATTTTAAAATAAAATACTTAATAGGAAAATCCATAGTGTACTTGTACTAAAATTAAATGGTCTTCCACTTTGACTTTTGACAAAATCTCATAACATACCTATTTTTTCTTAGGTATAAATTTTGAAATAAACTTGTAATTATTACATTTAAAGCACCTTAATTCACTAGACCCATGATGAAAATATGTGACTTTGCCTTAAGAAATCTTTTTTATTTCCATTGTACAATATTGAATATTTTACAAAACAGGCTTTTGTTGTTGTTAAGCCATGGATTTATGTGTAGGTGGGTAAATTTCATTTTCATGTTCTAACTAGAAAATAGTCCTATTTTAAAAAAGAGAGAGCAGTAAATTCATACCAAAATTTAAACTTATAAATGTAAAATTAACATTATCTTGTGTTTTTTAAATTGTAAATTACTCAAAACACATTCCACTACTTGAACTATGCTGGGTTACACAAGGGCAATAATCAATGGGGTAGCTCATTATCTATAATACCTCTAATTACCCCTATGCCAGCATTGATGCTATAGTTTAACCAATGCATATTAAGAAATTTGCTAACGGGATCTTGTTATCCTAATTTTTGCTGTGGAGTTTTATTAGAAAATCGTCTTACTCATCTGAACTGCCACAACAACGGCATTATCCCTAGGGTATTTTTTTTTTTATATCAAGGTTAATTTAAAGTGATTTGCATAAGTACTACAGATGTTGCCATGGGGATAAGAACTGCATATCTTCTGTGATGGACATCATATGATTGCTGTTACAGTCCTGGTAAGATTGGATTATTTGTTTTAATGTCATGCAAAGCAAGTCACATGACAGAGATCAGTATCTTTTTAATAGCATTTCATATTCTGAAATCAATCACCTTTTCACTTCTTCAGAATACTGTGTATGTAGAAATCACTACTCTGTTATTAGCCTGAGTAAACTTATCATGTTGTGTTTGGATGTTCAGAATATTCTCTTAGTTGGTATTGATTATTCCATCTCCCAGGAAGAGCAAAACAATAGTTAAAAAAAAGAGTGGTTATTCACATTCAGTTCATTCAACAAACATTCACTGAGAGCTTACTATGGGTCTGGCCTTTCCTGTATGCTGACAACAAAATGAAATGTTGTTGATACTTATTTTGTTTTGGTTTGGTTTTGTCATAATTGAATCCGTGCACACATTGTTTCCAGCCCTGTAAATGAAGTGAAGTTTGATAGAGGACTGAGAATCAAAGTTTAGAAGTTGGAATACAGAGGCAGATTGCACCCTGGCTGTAGGAGTTGTTAAGAGAACAGTACTGAGTAACACAGACTGCGAAGGAGAATCTCAGACATCTGTAAGCAGTAGTGGTAAAGAATGGGCATTTCTAAAGAAGAGAATGAGGAGTAAATGTTGAAATCTAGAGGAATAAATATGGAAGGATATATTTCATCACCTGTCATTTTTCTTGCTGGGACCTGGAGGCGGTTTTTTGTAAACTCAGTGGAAAATTCAGGAAGAAAGTAATAAAGTTGAAGAGTATGGTGGACAGGTTAACAATTATTTCTCACCATAACCAAATCTTGAGGTCTGTGTACATTGAGAAACTGAAGATGGGGGAAGGAGATGAGGAGGATACCACCAATGACAAAGGGAAGACAGAAAAGTGTTTAAGTGAACCCATTGAACTGCCAGAAGATATGACCATGGAATCAGTGTCCACTCCCTAGGGATTAGAGTGCATCTTATGGGAACAAATCACAGTTTGTACTATTTTCAAAATTTTTAAAGCATAAAAACCTATGGTAGAGTTCCTGTTATGGCTCAACTGGTTAAGGACCCAACGTTGTCTCTATGAGGATATGGGGTTGATCCCTGGCCTCACTCAGTGGGTTAATGATCTGGCGTTGCCACAAGCTATGGCATAAGTTGAAGAAGTAGCTTAGATCTGGTGTTGCCTGTGGCTGTGGCATAGACTGCAGCCATTGCTCCAACTCGACTTCTAGCCTAGGAACTTCTATATGACAGATACAGCTGTTAAAAAAAAAAAAAAAGACTATGCTATAATATATAAGATAGTATATAATTATCAAGTTAGTAATACAGCAAAACGAGTTGATTTTCTTTTTTTAACAGCTGAAACCTGAACCCACTGAGGCCAGGGATCAAACCCTTATCCTCATGGATGCTATGATGGGTTCTTAACCCACTGAGCCACAACAGGAATTCCAAGAGTAGACTTTTTAAAAAAACTTTCTAAAATAGTTTTACAGATGTCTGACAATATTGATAACTAACATATGAAAATGTTTCTTAAATTTTATAGTTTACAATCTCACTATTTTATGGAGGGTTGGGGTGCAAGAGGAATGTTAAAAATAGGAACTTGATACTCAAAATGGGATATTTAATAATGCCAAATTATTTATAAAACATCATTTTCATTGCAAGTTTAAAGTTTTTTCATGATATGCAGATTTGCACCAACTCTTAAATTTCATAAACACATGTACAAGTTTCTTGAAACTTTTCTGCCAAAGTCTAGTTAGGATTCCCATCATTTCCTATAATCTTGGTCCCAAAGAGCAAATCACAGCAGCTGTGGTATAAAATTTTACTGCTTCTAGGTATAATTATTTGAAATGCATTGCAATCCTGTAGCCTCTGTAGAGATTTTTCCTGAGACAATGCCCAGTGTAAGAGCAGGGAGGAAGCCATCAACTCTTCTCTGAGAAGGCTCTGTTTGTTCCTAGAATTTTTAAATTAAATTACTTAGTGATTGTAATCAAGTTGATATTTCAGCATAACAAGTAGAGCAGGAAATATCCTTGTACCAAAAACTATTCCATCAATATACACTTTCCTCTAGCTTATCCTATTTCCTTTGCATCAAGCTTGATAAGTGGTCATCAATAATACACTGAAGCTTCTTTAGTGATAGTGCTTTCACATCCTCCAGCAGCAGCCTATTTCATTTTCGAACTCATTTATTTAATAGAAAATTCTTCCTTAAGATCAATCGACATTTTCCCCTTTAAAATATCCCCCTGTCAGTCCTAGATATGGTCTATCTGTCCATTGGCCATCATCAAATATTTGAAAACACCCACCAAGTCCCACCATCACTTCAAGCTCCCAGTGTGTAAAAGCTAATTCAGTTTCCTCTTGCTCTATAGAAGTTCCTCTTTTCCTTCTTTCTGTTTATAGTTTTAGAATGTTCCCTGCCATCAAACAGCTGATAATCTAACTGGATGTTTTTAATGTTGAAGATAAATAAGATAATGAATGTTATTCCAAAATTCTTGATATAGCTTCCCTGGATTGTTTTGCTGTTGCTTTTTGTTGTATTTTAATTTTGCTCTGTTTGTATCTCACAATGGGTCTTCACCACAGTAGCTGGTAACGGTTTATCATCCGTCTCCTTTACAAAATGATATCATTTCTCTTCAAAAGCTAATTCCCTCTCACATGTCACATGTTTAATGCATACAGCCTTTCAAGAACTCATCTATAGCACACAAGGGGGAAAATAAGCAATAGCATTTTTATGCTAATGGCTTCTAAATATTTTCAATTAAAATGTGATGAATAAGGTAACTGATAAATAACAATCCATATTTGAAGTATACTATCTAGAATTCACTGGTAGCATTCATTCTAACCCTGAAACTGGCACAACTACACACACAGAATGGTTTTTGTATCATGAGGAATCAGCTTAAAGGAAGTAGCCAAGGACTGCTAGAGAGCCAAGTTTCAGCTTCAACTTTCTTATATGTGTATTTAATACACTGCTAACTATAGAACAACTCTTTCGTACTTCACCACTATGATAGAGAGTCAAAAAACAAAAAGCCTCTCACAACTTAACCCTCTACTGAGAGTGGGGAGAGGAAAGCCCAGTTGAGCAAGGAATTACAATACAGTATGGTAACTATTGATAGACACTGTTGTGAACCCATGTTGAATATATGCCCTGTATTTAAGTGGATCCCAAAGGAACTGATATCCCAATCTAACCTGAAAGATGAAATGTAGGGATTTTTAAGGTACAAAAAGTGGTTCCATATGGTTAGTTCTATTACAAGAGTCTTAGTAATGAAAATACGAAAGATTAGTCAAGAAACGGATCATGTCAGGTCTTATAAAATATATTAAAAAATATTGGACTTAAAGAGCAGTAAGAAGTCACTGAAGGATATTAGGAAAGAAGACTTGATTTTAGATGCTCTGAGCAGCAGGTACAGTGAATGGTCAGATAAGCAGGTGATGGAATTCAAAGCTGATTGGTTAATAAGTAGGGAAGATTGGATGTGAAAATGTATAGGACATAATTACAACCCAAGGTTTGAGAGAAGACTTGGGTAAAGACATCAATTTGAGTTTTTGACATTGAAATATAAAGGACCGGATTGGAGATCCCAAATGGAGAAGCTAGTATGTCCGGAGAAAACCCAACAATATGGACAGGCAGGTGGAAGCCAAGGACAGGTGACGGTCAAGGAGTAAATATATCATAGTGTCACATGCTCCTTAGATTTTTAATAAGAGTATAAAAGGGACCAATAAATTTATTCACAAGAAGGTCATTGTTAACTTAGATTTTCAGTGGAGTGTTGGGGTCAGAAGCAAGATATCTGTGAGCTGAGAAAAGACTCATTAGGTTTTAAACCCTATTGATTAGTTGTTTGACACTGGCCAGGAATTCTGGAAAACCTAAGTCTTATTACTCTTATATGAAATAATGTTAAATCAGTCATCATCATTTAAGTGATGAGATTTAAAATTATCAGAATATATCTCCCACCTTCAGTTAACTGGTCTGTAGATTTCTTTCCTTAAGAACTTTCTGCATCAGTGTAATGTGAGGGTATTTATAGTGTTTATCATGAGAGAGTTGATGGAAGTGATTGTATTAAATCTTACTGAACTTTTTTAACATCTTAAAATTTGTTTTTTTCCCATTCACCTAAGCAGTGAAATTCTGTATCAGACTGCCAGATGTTAGATGTTTGATAACAGCCGTTACTTTCATGGGTGTGGAAAGCAGGTACTGGAGTGCAATAATGCAGTTAGGCCTTCTTAGTGCAAGAACTTGGGCATATTTAGCAAAGTTTGAAATATACATACCAGGAGACCCAGAAATTTTACTGCAAGAAATTCAGTTTGCAGAAAAAATAGACACCCATTTTATTTGGGCATGATTTGTCATTACACATACACAGATAAAATTAGTCTAGACATCTATCAGAGTGTTGAGCTGAACAATTATTGGTAGAACTATACAATGAAATATAACTTGTTTAAAAGAATGAGCTAAGTTTATAGACATAACATAGAGGAATGTTTGACAAAGGGGGAATTTTTTTGAAAATAAATAAAGAGTAGCTTTATTTTCACTTAAGGAAAAAAAATATGTATATGCACATATATATATCAGCAAATGTCAGGAAGGAAGCCCTTAATAGAAGTTATTTCCAGGAGTAGGTATGAAGATGTGAGTTACAGTGATGGCTTTGAATTTTCTTTAGGGGCTTTTTAATGCTTATTTGTACTTTTTAAAAAACGTATGTATTATTTTTTGCAATAACAAAAATAATCATAGCGGGTATGTATCTCGCCACATATGTTTTTTATTTTAACGCTGTAATATCATCTTGCAGCCTTCTGTTCCCTGTGTCCCACTTTGCTGCCCTATATTATGATTGTGTGTCTAAAGGCAAACAGCACTGTGTAAACTGCTTATAGGCTGCCTCCTTATCGTCCTCTACTTTACAGTGTGCCCCACTTTCCTTAAGCCCCATCATCCAGCATTCACCTGAAATAAGACTGACAACTATGTAGGGAAACTTCTTTTACATAATGATAGGCTTTGAGTACTTAATTGATTTAATTTTATTTTAAAATGAGCAGGGCCTTGATCTTAGGCATGTCTTAATATCAAAAGCCACATTTCTAAGTGTCTGCTCTGAATGGTTTAGCTGCTTCCTTGAGTTACAATTCTAGAGTGGGGAATCGGGGTGAAATCACATTACTGAAGAAGGCATGTGTCTGGCAAGTTCCCAAGGCGTGAGTATTTATGGCATGTTGAACTGTGAATTGGATGTAGATTCACACACACACAACAAGCAGGTGGTTCAAATCCAATTTTGTCACCAGCAAAAAAGAACTATTTTTAAAAGCGTAAAATGTGTGTTTCATAGATCTTTACCCAAAATGAACAATAAATAAATCAAGGTCTGTACGATTAAATTTTCTGTGAGATGGCGTAAACTTAATTACTTGATATGAAATACCTATTCTAGGAGCTATGCAAGCAAGCAGTTTGAAGGAGAGGAAGGTAGCAAGGATGACAAATGCTTGCAACCTTTCCAGAGCACATTTTAATAATGACATATCCAGGATCATATGAGCTTTCTAAACTAAGGACATGGAGAGGTACCCAAGGACGTGTTACCAACCCCTCCCCCAAAAAGAAGGTGAAATGGATTATTTTTCTCATATGGCGTTAGTTGATTGAATTATCCCTCAATCGATTTAGTTCCTACCTGGAATGGGATTTTTCTGGGACACTTTTGATTGTTAAGTTTGTCATTAGAACCATGTTTCTTACTTTAAGAAAAAACATATTCCCCTTTTGCTTCTAAGCTATCTTCCAACTGAAACTAATAGATGATCCCTTTGATTTTCTTCTTGGAGTTTGACTTCTTATTTTAATTTGAACCGATAGTATTCTAGACTTACTGTTCAGTGCTCTTTCTGTCATCTGAAAGTTTCTTTTTTTTAAATAATTCTTGTTTTGGACTTCCTATCATGACTTAGCAGTAACAAACCCAACTAGTATCCATGAGGACCAGGTTCAGTCCTTGGCCTCGCTCTATGGGTTAAGGATCAGGTGTTGCCGTGAGCTGTGGTGTCGGTCACAGATGTGGCTTGGATCGGATCTGGCATTGCCGTGACTGTGGTGTAGACCAGCAGCTGCAGCTCTGATTCATCCCCTAGCCTGGGAACTTCCATATGCTGCGGTTGCCCCTAAAAAGACAAAAAAAAAAAAAAAAAGGAATTCTTGTTCTAGTTCTATCATGTAATATACCCTATTTTTTCTTTATTCTTGATTTTAAACTTTACTTTTCTGACTTTTTAAAAATCTGCTAGTGTACTTTGATTAAATATAGTGTTAGAGCTTCAAAGTTTCAGAATAGTTGGTCCACTGATCAAAGAGAGGTAGACACTTTTCTGTCAAGTTGATAACAGTTGCCATAAAAAACACCAAAAATGTGAAAAACATGTCCTCTTTTGCTGTTTAAGATAATGTATTCAAGACAAACCCAGCTGAGAAGATCAACTCATAGTTACATTTTATGGAATTCACATTCCCTTGTGAACTGAAAATGATAAATTGTTAATAGCTTCCCCAAGGTTTTACTCCTCTTCTGATACTTCTTAGTGATTTCATCATAGTTTAGGAATAAAGAAAAATAATTTATTCCAAGCAACTTGAAAATCTTCAAGTACTATTTAGGGAGTTTCAAAATTACTTAAGTTAGAAGAAAAAATATTTTGCCTGTGTTGTGAGGAAGAAAATGTCATAACAAAGTTATAAGCTTCTTTCTTCAAGCTATGGCCGTATCAATTTTGAAAATTTTATAATAACACACTGAACTATTAGGATAATGATGCTTTTTCTTTAAAAATTATTTCTTACAAGTAACGTGAGCTTTTTCCACTCTTCTAAGTAACTTGCATTTTATACACAATAAAAAGATATATTTATAATTTTGAATTTATGCTTTGATTCTTCTCTAAGAAACTACTATTTTTTTAATGTAGTAAAGAATGGATTTTGTCTCTTCTACCCATAGTAGAGCTGATGCAACCAAGTTTCTTTGCTTTGGACAAGCAAGACCTTCAGGATGACAGTAAGACTTAGGACTTATGTAAAGAGATAAATTACATAAAGCAAGGTCCCTATTCCTTTTTTTTCTTTTTGCTTTTTAGGACTGTACCTGCGGCATACGTTCCCAGGCTAGGGGTCGAATCAGAGCTACAGCTGCCGGCCTTACACCACAGCCACAGCAATGACAGATCTGAGCCACGTCTGCGACCTACACCACAGCTCATGGCAACACCGAATCCTTAACCCACTGAACGAGGCCTCATGGATCCTAGTCGGGTTCATTAACCGCTAAGCCACTAAGGGAACTCCCCCTGTTCTTAAAAACTACAAATTCAGGGTAGCACCCTCAATCCTTATTTTTCAACACGACAAACCATTTAGACAGTATTTATACATGGAGCATTCCCAAGGCCATTTGCAGTTTTAAAACCCTCCCCGCCTCCCACCTATCAATGCATGGCCAAGATTATGCCACCAGAAATATTTGTTTGATTTTGTTGCTTGAGGTATACATTTTTGTGTTGAGTGATAGTCTCATTGTGGTTAGAGGAATAATACATCTTGAAATTTCTCTTTTTTATTTTGTTTTATAAATCACTTACAAACTTCAAAAAAATAATAACTGACTGTTAGAATGCTTATTTCATGTTCCACTATCCCCAACTGTGGCCAAAAGTTGCTAGATCTGGTAAGTTCAGGATGAGCAATATAAGCATAGGCTGTAATTTTTCCTGTTGTTTTAGTCCAATGATACAGGGAACTAGTGCATCTATAGTTCCTGAGATTCCCGTCAATAAAATGTAAACCAGGAGAACAGGTGACATCATATGGATAAACAACTAGATTTCTTATTTACATGACCTTTTTTATTCAGTCTTTTTAATATACTTTTTGAACTTCATTGTGTTTTCATTCTACTGCCATGACACAGATCCTTCCCCAACTTCTCTCCAGATTTTTGCTCAAGATAACACTTGAGCTTGCCTCTAATTACTGTTTGTTTCAATTTCTTTTCTTGGTGTAATCTTAGTACCAGCAGGAGTGCTCTTCCTGCAAGACCACCTGGAAATGGACTGTGTAGTTACCAAGACCTTAATTCTACATTTTAAATTCCTTAAAAGGAATGCAATGCAGCCATTAAGATGGATGGCTTTCTCTCTTTTTGGCCTTTTCTCCTCTCTAGAAGGGCTATAAAATCTCTCCTGACTACTTACTTGATTTCTCTTAACTTTCTCCAAGCTGTAGTGAATATTTTTCCCTCTTCTAATACAAGGCATTCTTTTCTGGAGTTCCATTTGTGACACAGCAGAAATGTATCCCACTAGTAACCCTGAGGTTATGGGTTCGATCCCTGGCCTCCATCAGTAGGTTAAGGATCCAGTGTTGCCGTGAGCTGCGGTGTAGGGTGCAGATGGGGCTCAGATCCCACGTTGCTGTGGCTGTGGCACAGGCCAATAGCTGCAGCTCCGATTCCACCCCTGGCCTGGGAACCTCCATATGCTGCGAGTGGGGGCCTAAAAAGCAAAAAAAAAAAAAAACAAACAAACAAAAACAAAAAACCTCTTTTCTGAATTTCCCATCTGGTCAATATTGTCCATCCAATACACATATATGAATTAATTGTAGTGCACAAATATCTTGTAGCCCATAATCTGATTACTTCTGGATACTAGATAATTTATTTTTAGTAAGTAACAGTTGTCAAAATATCCCTTAGAAGTCCCTGCTGTATCTCAGGGGTTAAGAAGCCACGTTGTCTCCATAAGGATGTCATTCCATCCCTGGCCTCTCTTTATATTGAACCCAAATCTATCTACCCTTAGTACTTTGCATATGAACCAGGTCTGTTATCTCAGGTGAGACACATTTACATGATTAGCTTCCAGCTGAAATTTGAAAAAAAAAAAAAAGCTATCATGCATTATCTTAATTACACTCCTACATGCCACAAAACCTGGTTCTGAGGCACTTCTGTCATTCTGCGATTTTCTTAGAACACACACCAATTCAACCATATCCATAAATTGTAGTATTTAGAATTCAAGGACACCCTCTAGTTATATCAACTAACAAAAAGCTTAAAGGAGGGAGCTATAGACAACTTTGTTGTGAACACTTTAAGTTTATCAGTACTTGAGCCAGAAGAATCTGAGCACAAATGCTAGTGTTGTTAACTAGCTGTGTGATCTTGGCTGAATGCTCTCCTCACCTTCCTGAGCCTCAGATTCCCCTTCTGGAGAAGGGAATGCTGTTATCTACCTCCTGTGTCACTGTAAGGGTTAAATAAGACATAATCAGCTCAGTATTGTGCCTTTCACAAAACAAGCCCGCAGTAATGTGTTAATCGTAGTCATGTCATCTATTACTAACATTATTCTTACTGCTGCTCTAGTTACAGTTGTCTTTGGGAAAAGAGGTGACATCACTGCTCCCTGTAAATTGAGAGTCAGAAAGACCTCCCCCCCTTTTTTTTAACCACATACGTTGTTGCTTCATTCCAGGGCCACTCTAAAAATGACTATAAAAGCAGCTGCCATTGTAGTCAGTATATTAGCATAGTATCATATTATTTTTAAAATTTATCTTTCCTTTTTTTTTTTTTTTAGGGCCACACCTGTGGCATAGGGAAGTTCCCAGGTCCAGTCAGAGCTACACCCACCAGCCTACACCATGGCCACAGCAATGCAGCATCTGAGCCACGTCTGCGACCTACACCATAGCTCACGGTAACGTGGGATCCTTAACCCACTGAGTGAGGCCAGGGATCGAACCCACCTCCTCATGGACCCTAGTTGGGTTCATTAACTGCTGAGCCACGAAGGGAACTCCTAAAAATTTATCACATGATTTTCTGATACATACACCAAACAAACTGATTGACCAGCTCTTTTTCTAATTAGTCATTTGATATTATTTTATCTATCCTTTATTTTCTTAAGCATCATAGCCCATTCCTTCCTGACATGTCTAGATGAAAACGGGGGCTGGGAAAACATATGAGACTGACATTTCTGAGACGATGGGAGAACATATATCTCAATTATGTAAAGAACTGGTTTAGTCCTTAAGTAAATTAATTCAATCCATGGATGTTGAAGAGGATAAAGGAAGAAAGCAATCAAACCTTTTGTTTGCTGTTAGAAACATAGAATTAGAAAATGTTAACAATGTAGACAATGTTTTGCTATAAATTGTTATTACCATATGCTTATAAATTTTAAGAAATATTGCGTATCAACGAACATTAAGCAAATATCTTTCCTTTCTGCCTTAATAGGACCAACTTGAATTGAAAATGCTGCTGCTTTATTGTCACAGCCATAAATAACTGGTCATGGTTAAGCACCTATTAAATGCAAAAATAGAAATATGTTTTTAAATAAATGAAATATAATCTCTGATTAGTTGGGTCAGAGGGCATCTAAAGATAGCACAAGGAAGCATTTGTGTACCACGTGGTAGACACAAGACACAGTTCAGCCCAGAGGATAAAAATATTCCAATGTGGCCGAGATAAGGCGAGCATTCAGAAAGTAAGTGAGACTGTGATTTTCCTTCAAAATTTCCTTCCTGCTCTTTAACTCATTATTATTAGACACTGTCCACTCTTACCCACGTAATGCAAATGTTCTTACACCTCTTCACACAACAACTTGTCATTTTCCTCCACACTCTTCATTCACCTGAGGATCTTCGTCTTTCAGTCCTCACTTCCCTCCACTTTGCCAAACCTTCTTCATAACTTAGGATAACATGCATCCCTTTTGGGAAACTTAGACGTCTGCTAGCATTTTCCTCTCATATGTCGCAGTGAGCTAGAAACATCTGTGCTTGTCATTTAAATTATTAGATATAAGTCTCTCGAGATTTAATGGCATGCTTTATTTATTCCCGGAGCCCAGCATCTGACTGACTATCTAGAACATCTAGACACAGAACAAAGGGTGACAGGTCATATAATGGAGGCAGACAGATCACATTTTCAATCCTAGATTCATCACTTTTTGGATTTTGCTTGCATGAAGGCTATGACATCTCTGAGGCTTAGTTTCTCCATCTATAAAGTAAGCACAATTCCACATTCAATAATTGAACATACTAGGCATAAAATATTTCTTATAACTCCAGGCTTATAACAAATACTCAATAATTGATAGTCATTGATATTATGATTAGAATGAATGCACACCCTGATGGTGGTCATAAATGCTTTAGGATTGCTTTGTCTTTCAAACTTCCCACCGATATATCTTATAAGGCACACAGATCTTTTTTATCTTTTGTGTTCTTCTCATCACGTCTGCTACTGAGATCAATGCAGTGTGGACTACATCTCTGATCAGATCCCTTTCTCTCTCTGCTGTCTCTTCCTGTTCAACTGTTCTTGTTCTATTCTTACAGAACAACCACTGTGGAATGGAAGTCACCATACTCAGTTTAATTAAGTAGATTTCTTTTTCCTGTGGACTGTAGTTTTCACTATCCATATTGTCCAGTATATCATACCTGAAATGACATTTGTCATATAATCCTTTATGTTTTTAACTAAGAATAAGGTTTTTCACTAAATTTTGTCTTCTAAGTTTGCCTTTATTCTATCTTTATGATGAAACATAAAGATTCTTATTTGTTTGTGTATCAATTATAGATTTTCAGTTTGCAGTTACCCTGAAGTTTTGACATAGGAGTCTATATATAACCAAGATTGTTTTAATTTCTTGGTTTCTTATTGTACGTGCATCTCCAGTGTCCTGCATTTGTGCTCTCTTCTTGTGATTTCTGATATTGGTAGCACAATTGTGCATGGATGATTTAGTACCTTTACTGTATATATGCCTTTATTGGTGAGCCTTGTCATTTGCAGTGTTTTTATTTCTGGTTGTGGCCTTTTTTTTTTTTTCTGCCTAGAAAAGTTCCTTTAGTATTTGTTGTAGAGCTTGTTTAGTGTTGCAGAAATCTCTTAGCTTCTGCTTATCTGTAAAGGTTTTGATTTCTCCTTCAAATCTGAATGAGAGCCTTGCTGGATAAAGTAATCTTGGTTGGAAGTTTTTTCCTTTTATCATGTAAAGTATATCATGCCACTCCCTTCTGGCCTGCAGAGTTTCAGCTGAAAAATCTGCTGATAACCTCATTGGGGTTGCCTTGTATGTTTTTTCCCTAGCTGCTTTCAATATTTTCTCTTTCTTTAATTTTAGTCATTTTGATTAATATATGTCTCAGGGTTTTCGTCCTTGGATTTATTTTAAATGGTACTTCCTGGATTTGCGTGAGCTGTGCTTCCTGGATTTGCGTGAGCAGTTCCTTTCCCATGTTAGGGAAGTTTTCAGCTATTATCTCTTCGAATATTTTTTCTGTCCCCTTCTCTCTCTCTTCTCCCTCTGGTACCCCTATAATATGGACGTTGGTGTGTTTAATGTTATCCCAGAGTTCTCTAAGACTCTCATCATTTCCCTTCAATCTTTTATCTCTTTTCTCTTCTGCATTAGTGATTTCCACTAATCTGTCCTCCACCTCACTGACTCGTTCTTCTGCCTCCTGTATTCTACTGTTGGCTGCTTCTAATGAATTTTTTATTTCAGTTATTGTATTTTGCATCTCTTGCTTAATTTTTATATCTTGTATTTCTTTGCTCAGTGTTTCCTATAAATTATCAATCTTCTCCTCCAGTTTATTTCCAATGTCTTGCATCATCTTCAGCATCGACAGTCTAAAGTCTCTTTCTGGGAGGCTGATAATCTCCTCATCACTGAGCTATTTTTCTGGGGTTTTTTCTTTCACCCTTATCTGAGTTATAGTTTTCTGTCCTTTCATTTTTGTAGGTTTTTGGTGTGGTGTCCTTTTTGCAGACAATAGAGTTGTATTCTCTCATTTCTGGTGTTTGCCTCCCCTGTGGCTGAAGTTGGTATGGGTGGGGACTTGCTGTAGGCTTCCTGATGGAAGAAACTGGTGCCTGCCCACTGGTAGGTGGGACTGATTCCTATCCCTCTGGTGGATGGGGCTTTGTCTCTGGGTGAGATTAGAGGTGGCTGTGTGCCTGGGAGATCTTTAGGCAGCCTGTTTACTGATGGGTGGGGCTGTGATCCCACCTGGATTATCGTTTGGCCTGGGGCTTCTCAGTGCTGATCAGAGGGGCCAGATTTTCTTGAAAAGGGCTACCTCCAGAGAAATTCAAGCTGATGAATGTTCCCAAGAGCTTTGCCTCCAGTGCCCTTCCCCCACAACAAGACACAGTCACCCCTGTTTTCCCAGGAGATCCTCCAAGAATGGCAGTTAGGTTTGACCCAGATTCCTATGGATACTTTGCTTTGCCCTGGGACCCAGTGCACATGAAAGTTTGTGTGCACCTTTCAAGAATGGGGTCTCCATTTCCACTAGTCCTGTGGAGCTCCTGCACACAAGCCCCACTAGCCTTCAGTGCCAGATGCTCCGGGGGCTCTTTCTCCCTGTGCCAGATTCCCAGGCATGGGGATTTGATGTGGGGCTCAGAACTCTCAGTCCTTTAGGTGAGTCTCTGTGATACAGTTACTTTCCAGTCTGTGGGGCTTCCCACCCAGGAGGTATGGGGTTGCTTATATCATGTAATCGCCTCTCCTTATGTGCTCTCCTCTTTGTCTTCTGGAGTAGAATATCTTTTTGAAAGTTTCCAGTCCAATAGGTTGAAGGTTGCTGGGCATTTGGTTGTAATTTTGTTGTTTTTGGGAGAGAAGTTGAGCTCCAGTCCTTCTATTCCACCATCTTAATCCAATCTCTGAAACATAAAGTTTCAATGAAAATCTTCAAGATGATGAATATCTGTTATTAAATAGAGGACTTGCATAGCTCTGTGAGCATCATTCATCGCTATTTTCTCTTTCTTTATACCTCCCTCCCCTCAACTCTTCTTCTGCTATTCTGTCCGAACTTGAATCAGTGGTTTCTTGGTTAGACGATTATAAGGGAAGGAGTAAGAAAAACTTCACATGATTTCTAGAAGTTTGCCTACCCTTCCTCTATCTAAAGGATCTTTTATTCAGCTGTGCTGAATACCTTGGAAGATTTGGAGAAGATGCAACTAGTTAGTTAATTAATAAATTGTCTTATTTCTCCATTAGAAAAACAGAATTTAAACCCTGTCATCAGACACTCCACTCATCATTTTCTTTTATGAGTGAGACTTTCCTCACTAATTTTATTAATGGTGCTGCTGAATACATTAATGGATTTTATGGAGACAGTAGCTATGATAATTTTGAGAGCACGAACCTGCCATACCTTTTCCATGTTAAGTAACTCAGAGCATCTGTTTGTTGTTTGTTTAGAACCTTCAAAATGCTCCTCTCAGTTTTTTTCATAAGGACCAAGTTGGGCTTTTTAAGATTATTATTATTCCTGAACATTCATGAAAAAAATGCTTATGGAATACTAAATTGTATTACTGTTAGGCTAGCTTTGATTTGGGAACTCAAAGTAATTATTTCCCCATATATTTGTTATTTGCTTCTTTGTTGTCAATTGTTTATTGGATGTAAGTGGTAAAAAAAGTTTGTGATGTGCCAGGCATCAATTACCTTAGGACTCATTATGTTGACTGTAGAGTGACTTAAACTTTTGAACACAGTTAGTGTATCCCTAAGAGGCAGTATTATCAATTTTTCCACATGACCTAATGCATGTTCTCATAATAAGAAAGCAAATGCTTAGTGTCTACACTGTTAATTACTGTATCTTAAGCAATGGTTTTTAAATTTAAGTATACCTCAATAAAAATCTACAAGGAGATTTTTAAATATAGGTTATAAAAAAGCAAAGATCTGTTTTTAAGTGTTTTAAATGTAAATACAATCTAAAAGTATACTGTCATTTGAACACCATGATATCCCTGTATTTACAAATTCTCACACTTTAAACGTAGAAAAACCTCTTTTTATTTTGAAAGTATCATAAATGCTTTGAACTGAAGGAAAATCATATTTGCTAATAAATGAAGAGTATCTTATTTGCCATGGATAGTTGGGCTCCATTTATGCATGTTTGATGGCAATAATTCACCACCCCTCTCTTAGCCTGTAATGACCCTGTTGTGACATGGAATAATTTTAACAAGGAAGACAATCACAGGTCTCTCAGAAGAATTTTGCTCTCACATTTTTATTCAAATTGTATTTATGTGGCCTACATGTCAGTCAAGGAGCAAGAAGTTAATGGCTCAGATTTTGAATGTATGTTAATCTTTTTAGGCTCTGTGATGCCATGGCCTTTTGGAGGGTACCAAAATGGAACCTTTCTGACCTGGAACTATTAACTTATCTCCCAAGAACACAGAGGTGGGAACATACCAGATTTAGGTTTCATAGTTCACATTTCTCTAACAAGAGTTGTCATTTTATTATGAGCCTAAGTAGACCAAACCAACAATAAATTATAGAGCAGTGAAAAATACAGAAAATTGATAACCTCTCTGTATCTTTACAACACAAAAGTACCTATTTAATATTTTTTCCCTCACATGTTATTTTCAAATAAGGAAATATTCGCAGTGTGGGACTTTGTCTTTTACTGAGAGATTTAATATTTTCCTTACAACTTCCTTTATACTTACTTAATAAAAATGGGTCACATAGATAGAGTGATCATATTCTTTATTGTCTGAATTGGGGTATTTTGAATGAGAATGAAAGGCAAGAGGAGTTGCTAAAAATTAAGTCAGGACCATGGGATAAATAATGACCATTCTGGATAAGATTAGACACCTACTAATCCTTTCTTTGCTTGTAACAATCAGCAATCTGAAGTCAAAATGGGCATGGAATTACCTAAATGGGTGATGGGGGCTCCAGAACCTCTATTTATTCATCCTCTTTGCACTATTGAGATTGTAGTGCCTTAAGCTATCTGAGAGTGGAACAGAGATAAATTTTATAATGATTTCTGATATATTACTACACGGTCAGTTCGTGCAATTTGATATATTTATGAAATAAATTGCTTTTCCATTTTTGTAGGTCATAACCTAACTTCAACAGAAATAGCATATTGATATGTGAAAATATTTCATACTCACTCAAAATTGAGATATGTGTATATGTAGTCATTGGTATGTAATAGTCAGAGAATCCTGAATTGTTTCGTAAACATATATCCACAGCATAGATAGTATCTCTAAAATCCTGTGATTCTTGGATTCAAGTTTTAGGGCATCAAGATTAATAAAAGTGTCCATATACTTACCTGCAATGTAATTAGTGCACAAATTTTCCCACTTTTCCCTCTTCTGGAATTTAAAAATAAAAGAAAACTTGTGCATTTGCACCATACATTTTAATATACTGGAAGTTAAAAGGCCCCATCTCCTAATACTATTACACTGAGGGTTGGGATCTCAACATATGAATTTTGGGGGCGGGATGCGGGGAGAATGAAAGCATTTGGTTCATAACACTTGCTCTTAATGAAAAAAAAAGGAACTGTTATTTTTGTGGTGGTTTGTTTCTGATAAATAAATAATGAAAGGTGTCTTTCATCTGATGACATACTAGTGATTCATATTTAAGTATCCCCTATGGTCTCACCAAGCTGGTAGTCAAATACTACGGCACAAGAACATAAATTCTAATCTCAGACCATCCAGAAAAATGAATGACTACATCAGCTTCCATGGTAGACAGATCGCTGCTGGCCTGTGGTGTGGCCTGCTCCTTTGCTCTTACCAACTGAATGAGAAGAATGGTTTGAATGTATACTGATCTCTGGGTTCTCTGTTACTATGAGCATACACTTAGGGAGGAATCAAAGTGTCTTCTCAAAAACATATAGATTCCTTTGTCTACCAAGTTTCTATGAAATACGAAAATGGCAGTAAATTGCTGGTCTAAGGAGTCCTAAAGCCTGTGTCTTGTTCTGTTAGTGTAGTTCCTGCACTGTGACCTGTCCAAGAGAGCTTGAGACTAGCAGACACAGGAAAGGGTTGGATATGAAGGAGCTTTCCAGTGGAATGAAACAGAGGTCTGAAAAGCTACAGTTTATTCAGGAATCTTACTAATCCTATGTGCAGGGAGTGCCTCATATTGGTTCGACACAGAAGTGAAATGAACGGCAGTTTCTAAAATTAGAATTACTTGGGCTGTAATGAAAGCACAGGCAGAGAAGCAGCATGAAGTACAGTGCAGACCCCTTATCATACTCCTCACACATGTCTCAGTTCCAAGCACCTGCTTGGTCTGATTACCCAGTACCAAGTACCTGCTGCCTGGGCCAGGGAACTCCTCAGCCCTCTTGCTCCTCAGGCTTGGAATGGTTCCTGGAAGTCTCTGCTGTCTGTTTCTCTGCTGCTCAAAACATTTTATCTTGAGAAACTCCCAAGTCAGCGTAATCAGAAGTAGAAATTCACTAAATAAAGTATATCAGATTAAAAACAATTCCGCACTCTTTTTACTGAAGAATTTAATTCTATTGTAAAAGAAATGAGGCAAGTCAGGAAAAGAAGCACACAAGTGGTTTTACCCCTAACATTTTCTTCTAGTCATTAACGTTTACAAAATTCACCCTAAAGGCATCCAACTAACACTTCAAGAGAGGGAAGAAAGGAAGGAGGAAGGAAGGGAGAAGTGGAGAAAGAAAGGGAGAAAAGGTAAGAGAGGAAGGAAAAGGAAAACAGCAAAAAGGGAAGAAAGCTCTGCATGACTTCAGTATGATGATCAGATGAAACAACATCCCAACTCTTCAGGCATCTTTCAAAATATTTCACAGCAGCACAGTGAGATTCCTCAGCAGGACGTAAGCTACAGTGGCACTAAAATGCAGCTACCTTAAAATAAATTTATTAAACCATTTATATCTTTACCATAGGAAAGGAAAAGTCTAAATCAGCTACCTTTAGGGAAATATATGAAACTAATTTGTTTTAACAGCAACACAGCAGGGAAAACCAAAATAAAGCTGTGACCAGCAAATAAACAAGCCCCACAGTGGGAAAAGAAGAGTTTAAGACAAGGAAAAGACAAAAACAGTATATCATTAAAAAAAGAAGAAAAGTAGCGGTAACCTTGGAAATAACTGCAATTTTTATATTGCCTTAAAATTGCATTGTTGTGCTTTTAGGAGAAAATGTTTATTCAGCCTGTTGGTTTTACTTACAAGCATACTACTCTGTGTCTGTGATTTTTGAATTCATATCCATCAATTTCCTTTAATAAGTCATTCTCTTCATTCCATCTCATATTCTGCCAATGCTACACTTATTTGGAAATGTGTGTATCTTGGTGTAATATCTGTTATCATCATGAAAGCATAAACTTCTGGGAGAGGAAGGATCTCTTATGAACCAACTTCTGTGTACTTACAAGGCTACCCTAATACTATATAAAAAACTCATTGACATACACATATTTTAAACATGTTTGTACAAGAAGAATAGTTGCATCATGCTAAACTACTAGAAAACCTTTTTTCTCCTAAAATCTAAGCAGGCCACTTTCATTGACCTGCTTGTTTTTGTTTTCTCCAGTTTTCTCATGTTTCATCTTTAGGAAAAGAAAACAGTCCATATTGCTGTTCTTAAATACAGTGTTTATATTTATTTAAAAGAAATTATTGTAGTATTTCTGTCATTCCACCTATCAAATCATTAGTGCAGAATAAGTATAATTTTAAAAAATCTATTCTATTAGCTATACTGTAAACCAGTTCAGCATCAGCCCTTTCTCTACAATTCTTCCTAATGACTGTCTTTGATGCGTCACCCGTTATCTAACAGATTTTATAGTATTTCATGATATGTGGACCCCTAGCAGTCTGTGTTCTACTAAAGGATGTAAATACATGCCAGAATTGATGGGAGAAATCTGCAACTAAATAGGTTGTCATCACCTCGTGAAGAAGTGGTCTTTTTGGCTGGCAAGAATTCAGTGGTTCCATGTAATACTGTTATAATATTTAGATAATTCAGATGTCAATTATTAAGTGGCTTGATGTGGAAGTAAATCCCCAAATATGTGATGGCTTGTGTCTTAGTTCAGGCTGCTATAACAAAGAACCATAGCCTGGGTTGCTTATAACCAATGAAAATTTTTCTCACAGTTCTAACGGCTCAAAGTTCGAGACCAGGGTGCCAGCAAGATCAAGTTCAAGTGAGGGCTTTCTTCCTAGTTGCAGACAATCAACTTCTCAATGGATACTCATGTGGTAGGAAGTTGAGAAGGAGAGAAAACTCTCTCCTGACTCTCATAAGGGCACTAATCCCACTTATAAGGGTTCCAGCTTGATGACCTCATCTAATGTTAATTACCTCCCAAAGGCCCCACCTCCTACTACCATCACATCGAGGGGCAGGATTTCAACTAATGAATTTTGAGGGAACACAAACATTCAGATCATAACAGCCTATGAAATGATGGATGAAGGCTTAGATTTTCTCTGCATGATAGGTTTTCATCTTTAGTTTCTAACCTAATAAATTAAACACAAATTATCAACATATACTGAAAACAGTTCAGAGACAAGTATAGGGCCATAGGACTACAGTCTCTTATCCCAAACTTGTGTGGCCAAATGTTTTAGAGATCAGAAGTTTCCAGAGTCTAGAACTATAACAGGATGCATATACTAGACGAATGTACCACCTGCATGGAGTTCTAGATCAGCACCCAGTAATCAAACATTATGTTTAGAAAAAAGTGATAGATGTTTATAAAATACAAAAATTTTTTATTAAAGCATAGTTGATTTAAAATGTGCCAATTTCTGCTGTACAGCAAAGTGACCCAGTCATACATATAAGTTCTTTTTCTCATTATCTTCCATCCTATTATATACCAAGAAATGGGATATGGTTTCCTGTGCCATGCAGTAGAACCCCCTGTCTATCCATTCTAACTGTAATAGTTTGCATCTACCAACCCCAGACTCCCAGTTCACCCCACTCCCATCCCCCTCCCCCTTGGCAACCGCAAGTCTGTTTTCTATATCTGTGAGTATGTTTCTGTTTTGTAGATAGGTTCATTTATGTCACATTTTAGATTCCACATATAAGTGATGCCATAAGGTATTTGCATTTTCCTGATTTACTTAGTACGAAAATCTCTAATACAAAACCTTAATGGCTTTATGTAGCTTCATCAGTTGAGGGCACACCTTGTTACTGAATTAAATTTGATTCAGGCCACAAAGTGAATTATATCTGTGAAAACAATATCAGTTTTCAGAGGTTTTGGATTTGGAGAATATGGATAATATATTGTGTACATTTGCTAGCTCTGGTGTACATTCAAGGAAAGGGGGGGTTATTTACTGAAGACGTGTGATTTAGTAATAGTTTAAGGATATTTCCCTTCATTATATCATGTAATCCTCTGATCAGTTCTGAGTTGTATGAGTCATTACATCTGAATAAGTTACTCATCTCAAAAGCGGAGACACCCTTGAGAACCAAGTTCTGGTCCTAAATTCTTTGCATCTGCCATCACAGCTACCCCATGCTGCTGAGAATACTTGCCCTCAATTATACTCCTTTTATATTTTTTAGAGACCCTGAACAGTATTAAGACCCTGAACAGTATTAAGATTCCAATAAATACTCAGTAAATATCAACTGTTCATCAACTAGCTACAGCCATTAGATAGTTCTGGGCTTTTGTAGAGCCATTTATTCCAGTCCCGGTCTGTGTAGACCTACAGGGTCAGTAAGCCAGACTTTTATTTTAGAAGAATAAAGTTCTTAACAGTATCAGTTTTCACAAACTGTTAATGCAACTATAACATGCAAAAAGTGGGCAGGAGTAGTCATATAAAAGAAACTATCCCAGATATGTTTAAGTAAATTTATACATAAATGTAATGGAATGTGCACACAATAACAAATGTCTTTTGTATATCTAGAGCCCTTTAAAAATAAAGCAATTATTTACGATACTAAAAATGAGGAAAGTGTATTAACTATCTAAAGAATTTTGAAAAGCACATTATTTTGAAAATGAAGTTGCTTTGTTGGATTATGACTCAAACATTTTTATTAAGTTTTACTTGTAATTTACATTTACAGCTTTTCAGCTCGACTTTTCTGTTTACTAAGCTTATTTAGAGCTCCCTCTACTGTTCAAATATGAACATGCTCATTGAAATTTACTAAGGAATGTAATCTGGTTTAGATATACAGGCAACTTGCTGAAGATAAATTTATGATCTGAGCAAGAATAGTTTCTTCAGTCAAAAAGGTGAAGTTACTTTTGTGTCTGTATAGTCATCTGACTGGTTTTTAAGTACTTGTCCTCAAATGATAAAAATCGATGTGCAGTAGAATATATGGATACATTTCAAACATTTACCTGTCCTGCTACGGCTGAATACCTCATCTGCCAGCAGCTGAATTCAAAGCTAATCACTAAATATGACCCACAGCTAGAGGACAGATTGATTACATTGGAGCCTTTCTATCTTAGATGAAGTGGAAATTCTTCTTTATTTAAATTGACACCTCTGGAGTTCCTGTCATGGAGCAGTGGAAACAAATCCAACTCCGGGTTTGATCCCCAGCCTCACTCAATGGGTTAAGGATCCGGCATTGCCGTGAGCTGTGGTGTAGGTCGCAGACACGACTTGGATCAGGAGTTGCTGTGGATGTGGTGCAGGCCAGCAGCAACAGCTCCGAATAGACCCCTAGCCTGGGAACCTCCATATGCCACGGGTGTGGCCCTCAAAAGGCAAAAGACAAAAAAAAAAAAAAAGAGGGGCTTCTCTACCCCAAGGTTGAGAATATAATCTCCTGTATTTCCCATTAAACATTATTACATTCAATTTTTTATATTTGTTACGTGATCCATTATCTAAAGTTAATTTTTGAATGACTTTATGTATTCAATTTGTATTCCTTATGAATGAGGTTTTTTTTCACCCGCTTTTATTGAGTAATCTTTTCTTTCCCTATGTATCTACTAAGCTATATTTGATGTATTAAAGTTTTATATATGTGTGGGTGCGGGGAAATAACTTTCTGGATTTCTCAGTTTTCCTGTTAAAAGCCCTAGCATCCTGACACATAAAAATATAAACATAGAAAATATTTGCCGTAATTTCTCCTAGAAATACTTTACTCTTCCCGTACCAGGAAAGTGAGATCTTTAGCCATTTATATGTTAACTGCTTTGATCCAAAGTGATAATAAAACATCTCATCACTTCCAGAGAGGGTCAAATAGTTACAGTCCTGACTAGGTCCCTAGGCTAAGTCCCAAGGTTCCAGGAAGGGGTGAGGCCCAGAACTCGACAACATCTCTATGTTAAAAGCCGGAGACAACTGGGGTTTATTTAGACCTTGAAAAGATGTATTTATATTCCAAAAGGTGAGGGTAAGAACCCAGAATCCTTTCCATTAAATTTCAAACAAGCAAAAGGGTTTTTTTCCCTGTTTTGAGGGGGAGGTGCAGAGGATGGTTGTCTATCTGTTACATATAAATGGAGAAAATTCGTTGTTAGCTATCCCTTGTCTGTGACGGGTAAGCTGCCACCCCAGTAGAAAGAATCCATAAACTGCAAATATCTTATTTTCTTTGTATACATGTGAATTCATTTTTTTAATTGAAGTATAGTTGATTTACAACGTTGTCCCAATTCCTTCTGTACAGCAAAGTGACCCAGGCATACACATATATACATTCTTTTTCTCATATTATCTTCCATCATATTCTGTCCCAAGAGATTGGATATAGTTCTCTGTGCTATATAGTAGGGTCTCATCAATCCACGTGTGACAGAAATGCCTCGTGAAGAATACAAAAAGAAACATTCTAAAGTTCACCTAGTGTAAATTAAAGCAGGCTTAAAATATTATGTGCTTCACAGTTCCAGAAGGTGAGCAATATATCATGTTTGCATAAACGATGTAAAATTAGGTAAGGTCTTTTCATCTTTAAAATGTTTGAAGACTCCCAACTTCTGAGTGAATTAAATAAATGTTAAATATTATCCAGGACTATAAAAAAGAAACCCAGAAATACTAATACAGCATTAAATTCACAAAAAAAAAAATTCTCAAAGGCAAACTTGCCTTTGGTCAAGTTAGATGTTATGATACAAAGTTTTCCTTATCAGAATTAATACAGTGAGTGGGAAGACTTTCTGTTGTTGGGGAAATGTGTAAATTTCTGATTGTTCCTTACTTAACATAATATATAGAATTTTCTTGATTGTGATTAAGCCAGAATCATTAAAATATGAAAAGTCGTAAAAATTTTTTAAGAAAATGCCAGGAGAATCTATGGGTCTTGGAGATTTTTGTACCGAGATACCAAGAAACAAAATGGTAATTCTATGAGATAAAAATCATCTAAGTATAAAGCCCCAATTAAGATAATGGTAGTTCATTAATTCAATAACTCAGAAGACAAAGTACAATAAGATAAAGCTTAGCAGTTAAGAATATACATTAGTTACATATGTCTCTAATGAACTCATATTTAACATTACGTAATTAATTAGTCATGAAGTACCAGGAAACTTTAAGTGAAATTATATTAACCTGAAAAGAGAAATAGTAATTTATAACTGATATCTCCATTTGAGGACTGGAAAAAAAATTGCTTTTTCTTTTTCAGAATCAAAAGGCTAGTGTTTTTCAGATCATCTGTGAGTCTCATTCTCATATTCTTTTTTTTTTAAATGTATAAATTTGGTTTATTTTTTAAGTTACTTAGAAGCAAGAGATAAATATTGAAAAACATTTTATTTTGACCAGCTTATTCTGATGTTTGTCTATTTATATATGTGCCTTTTGTGATCTTTGCTGATCTACAAGGATCTCACCTCTCAATAGTCAAACTGAGTCACCCAATCAGAGAATATTCTACCAAACAAATACTTTCAACAAGGCCTGCCTTCTTCTCTTTATTAATGGTAACCCAAAATGACTATTTCAGAAGTTAAGTATCTATAAAACTAATCAGGTTGCCAAGAAAAGCCAAGTAGCTAGAGTCAATCTTTTTTTTTTTATGGTCTCTTTTTCATTCTCATATTCTAAAGAATTTTAAAATCCCAGAGATGGAGTTCTATCCTCCACAATAGAGTTGTAGAAATGTTATAGACCAGTAGTTAGTGATCCATCCCCCTAGGATCCATGAGGATGCGGGTTTGATCCCTGGCCTCGCTCAGTGGGTTAAGGATCTGGCATCACTGTGGCTGTGGTGTAGGCCGGCAGCTGCAGCTCTGATTTGACCCGAGCCTATGAACTTCTATATGCCATAGGTGTGGCTCTAAGAAGAAAAACAACCAAACAAAAAAGTGATATTTCTAGGTATTCTATATGTTTTAAGCAAAAGGAAAGTGTAGGACTTGGGATATGTGCCTACTTACTTATTTAGTAAATGTATATGTCATACTTAGATATGGCCAAACATTGCTTTAAACATTTTATAGATACAAATACAGATGTATTGAAATCTCATAACAGCTAAGTTTTATTATTATCCTCATTTCACGGATAAGGATATTAAGACATTTTTTAAGAAGTTAAAAAAAAAGCAAAAACCTCACCATTAGAAATCAGGGAAGTTGACATTTAAACAAGGGCATCCTGCTTCGGAGTCTTTGCCTTTAACTTCTCTGTCATGCTCACATCTCTTTCCTGGGAAAAGGTGGATTTTTTTTTTTTTTCTTTAATCACGATGCTGGAATTGGATCAGTGTGAATTAGAGGCTTTGGTCCTGATATTAACGGGGGGAAGGTAAGAATTGCTTTATTTTCTATCCTCCCCATTTTGGTCAAAACCCCATTTACTTAAACAATGCTCTTAAATAATGCCCAGAGAGGTTAATCTGATATCTTTTTTAAAAAATTGAATTTTAGTTGATTTACTACATTGTGTTAGCTTCAGGTATACAGCAAAGTGATTATATATTTGTGTGTGTGTATACATATTTTTTCCAGTTATTTTCCATTTCAGGTTATTACAAAATACTAAGTATAGTTCCCTGTGCTATACAGTAGTTCCTTCTTGGTTATCTATTTTAAATGGAGTAGTGTTTATACACTAATCCCATCTCTCAATTTATCCTTCCCCGCCACCTTCCCCCTTTGGTAACCACGAATTTGTTCTCTACATCTATGGGTCTATTTCTGTTTTGTATATAAGTTCCTTTGCATAATTTTTTCTTGTTTTTTTGATTCCACATGTAAGCAATATCACATGATAAGTGTTTTAAAAATTTACAGAAGTCCTTCCTGCCTACCATTTGGTATCCTCATGCAGAAGTAAATGCTTAGCATCTTCAAAAAAGTGAATAACTCTTTATAGAGGATTGCAAAATTTTGTGCATAAGTACAAATATGCACATTTTAAGAGAAGGACTGCATAACTTTCTTAGTCACAGATTAATATATGATCCCCAAATGGTTAAGAACCGCAAAAAGGAAATTCCAGCTCCTTCAGGGGAGATTGCAAGCAACGTCTCCCTCCTCCACACCACCTGATTCCACAGCTTTTTCTGTCCTCTCCTCAGGACACACTGAAGTGTGTTATTCTTTGAACAACCCTGTACGCAGAAGCTGAGTCCTACCTGCTTTGCCAGGTCTTTCAGCACAGCCTGACTTGTCTTGCTCCTTTGGATCTCCATCTCTTCATTCCTGTGATGGGAATCCAACAATCTTACATTTTTGTTTGTTTTTGTTTGTGGGAAGGGCTCTTTGTTTTGCTTAACTCTTAAATCAGTTTGATTAATTTAGCACTTAGCTATTGCCTGAGACAGGATAAATATTAACTGTTCCTTCTTTTCATGTAGTTAAGAGGCTATGGCTTTGAAATTTGGATTTAAGGCTCAGTATTTTTTCCTATATCAGCTATGAGATTTGGACAATTTCCCTAATATCTCTAGGACTCAGTTTCCTCTACCAACTGGGTGTGACAATAGCTATTGAAGTAGGTAGTATTGGCAGATCAATTTAAAAATTACGTTAAAGTGCCCTTTTGAAGTTTTATGAAAGCATTGTCAAACATTCCACCTAAGAGTCAGCTAGACTCCTAGGGAGTTGTAACTTTGACTGACTTACTATTGACTGGAGGCAGACAGTAAATTTAAACTTTAACTTATAGAAGATGGATAAGTAACAAATGATTTCTGTCCATTGGAAAGGATAATATCAAAGGTTACATGGGTATTGTCCTGGATGTTAACCAACATTGTATCTAATTGTGTTACATTATTCCAGAGATTTTGTTTTTTCCTACTGACTTTATGTTAAGCATACTATTTATACCCCCTCCTTTGAGCTGGCTTTATCATTTTGCTACTTCCCTCATTGATTTTTTTTTTTTTAATCTCCTACAGGAGCACATCATATATGTTTTTACCAGTCATGTTTTTAACCTTATATACTTTAATGCTCGTAGCTAAGTAAGTGCTTAAAATATGATTTGATTACTTCATTCCTGGGCACTTTTTTTGTAACAGTCCAGCACATGGAGTTACTCTTGCTCTCTTCACACACAAAATGCCCTTTAAAAGCTTTTCTTGTTGTTATTATCCCAGCCATCCTCCTTGGCCTAGTTTTAAATGCTTTCTCCTTCAGGAAGTCTTAACTAATTCCACAAATCAGAAGTGACTGCTCTCTGTGTTCCCAAAGCATTTTCTTTGCCATTGAAATTAATCATGGTTATTTGTGTATATGTTTTAGCTCCCCTGATGAACTCGAGTGTATTTGAGAGCAGAGACTGTATCTTATTCATCATTTAATACACACCATTCCTCACACTGTGCATTGCCCTAGCAAGTATAAAATAATATATATTTATTTATTAGAATTAGACCTGAAAAGCAATAAAATGAGTCAATTAAACTTATTAAAATAACAGAATTATTCAGGTTAGGGGGACGGTAGTATAATAAATTAGGGATTTAATCACTAGTAAAACAGAGAGAATAAAAAAGAGAGGTTCTTTTATTATGAAATCACATGGACTGGTAAATCTCTAATTACAGATAGTAAAATTATAAGAAAAAGAACATAGAAAATAAATCCATTCTGGAGATTGTTCTTTCTACATAACACACAATTTCTTAAGTGCATAAAAACTCAATAGTATTAGCAAGTCTATATTTTTATTGCTTAAAACAGCATTCTTTTTATAGCTAAAGTTATAGAATAATACCAAAAAGTCATTTTAATATCGATTGCTCATCAACAAATTTATCGTTACCGACAGGGTAATATGTGGTAAATCACATTCCAATGCACACTATTTTTTGGTCTGTAAAATTAAAACATACCTCCTTCATATCATAGAAAAACATTATGAATATGAGCCGTGCTAAATCTTCTTGGGCTTCAAGGAGAAATGAATTATATACACTTATGTAATAGAATATGTCTTCTCAAACTTTAATGTGTATACAGATATCCAGGGACTCTTGTTACCAGGCAGATTCTAGTTTAGTGTGTCTAGAGTGAAACCAGGAGATTCTGCATTTCTCATAAGCTCCCAAGTGCTGTGAATGCTGCTGGTCCAAGGACCACTTTGAGGAGCAGGAGGTTTTAAAAAAAAGAAATTTAAAAATTGAACTTCTTCAATTTTTGGCCTTATCATTCTATAAACTTGTTAGAGGGTAGAAAAACATCTTTCCATCTCTTGATCAGTGAAAAAGAAGGAAAAATAAAACTTATCTTACAGATATTAGCCTTATCCCTAATATTAAAAGAAAACTGAAAAATCCAGAACTTTATATTGACTTACCTTAATAATTTTCATTTTTCTCATGTCTACACATCTTTAATATGTAGTGAAATATGGAAGGTTCTTTTAAAAATGGAAAATTCTTAGAGGTAAATCCCTATATTTGCTTCTCTCCTCATTCTATAAAATAATTTTATATTATTTAAAAATATTTCTAGTTAGTAAACAGTGCTTTATTTTTCAGCACTCAAAATAATGTGTGCCATAATGATATTACAACAATTCACCCTGTATTTTCATAATACCTTGTAGTAGCCATGATAATCATATTAATTTTTAAATGTTCAAATTGGACATCAGAAAATTATAAAGTAACATTTTTACTTGCCATAGGCAGATGTCTTTGTTTCTTTGGGGGTAAACTTATGTAACTGACAAAAGTTTAAGAGAACTCTCCCCTGTGACCTTGACCAACAAATACTAAGTTGCTCATTATAGAGAACCAGACAATTCACTTTTTATCTTTGTTTTGAAAGGTTAAAGCAATATTTTTTATGGTCATATCTGTAATTTACTTGTCCAACCCAAATATTAGTATGTTAGAAGCAGTTATTTTAAATTCATATTTTAACCTACAAAATGTTAATCATATAACAAATTCTATAATCAGGTCAGTAAACTTTCTAAGAAAATTTAATTTAGTTAAGTTTTTAGGTTTGGGGGTGAATATGTGGGGGGAGGTGGCTTTTCTCATTTTATGTAGAATAGGCTATCGTTTTTTTGAACAAGATATTTTCAAATTCTTAATGTAAGAAGTGAACAAATTTACAATGCCTTAAAATAAATGAATAAATGATAAGAATTTCAGGATAAAGTGGAGTTTACATAAACATTTAGGGGCCTCTAACTAGAATTCTACCACTTAAGAATATGTCCATGTATGGATTATATTTGAGTGGAAGAATTATTATATTTGAAAAGTACCTATCATGACAAACAGCATGCTCCATGTTAATTCCCTTTTGAATAACTAAGTAAATGCAAATATAGCATGCAAATAATAGGCAATAGCATGCACTAACACATCATGTACTGAGAGGAACTCTTCTTAGAAAATTTGAACTGCAAAAGTATCAGCCTGGCTCACATCATTCATGTACTTCTTTACATGGAGGATTGATTTATGGTTGAAATAATACTCACTACTGGCAGTTCTCAAATGCAAGAATCTTAAGACTGTGACCCCATATAATCTTTAAGTCTAATCAGTTTGTTCTGTTTTAATCTAATTTTCTAGCTGTGCAAAGCCTTTTATTTTGTCAGTGGATCACATATCATCAGTGTTCTATTGGTATAATCACAAATCAAGAAGGCTACATTTTACTGAGGTCTTAAAAGCTTTCAAAAGTAGTTGAGGATGTGAGTTTATTTTTAAGCCTCATTTAAAAAAGGTGGGGGACTTGAAGCCCTTTATCCCCTACGTATTGTTTCTTTCTTATTTTTATAGTTCACCTTGATCACTATTCATTTATTCGTTTAAATGATTAGTTTATTGACTACTTACCCTATATTGACTAGTTACCAGACTCTCTGGACTCTGCTAGGTACTAGTTAAATAATGAGTTAGATAGATACCAGACCATGTTATCACCTGGCTCACAGCTGAGGGTTCTTCCACATAGGGAAACAAGCAAATGCAATCAGGTGCCATGTAAAGCTTGGAACTGGATGATGCTGGTGGTCACCTAAGGTTCTTGGAGGGAGATGGGCATCAGAGGCTTTCCAAAAAGAGATTTCTAAGTGGTACACTGAAAAGAACAATAGGGATGAATTAGAGAAAGAAATGGTAAATGGGGGCAGTTATTATTCCAAGCAGAGGAAGTAGCAGGTGCAATGGCCCAGGAACAAGAGGAAGCAAGGTAGAGTTTGCAAAGAGGAAGAAGGTACTGATAAGATGATAGGAAGTAGATTAATCCTAAGAGCAATTAATTGGAAACCATTATAAGAGCCTTTAAATAGGGAAGACACATGGTGGACTTGTTTGAGCTTTAGAGAGAACACACTGGCTGCAGGATGGAGAATGCCTTGAAATGAGGCCTATAGTGACAGCTAGCAGGACAGGATCCAGTGACCAGACCAAAGCAATAGTCCATGCCCCCCACCCCCAAAAAAACAACCTTAGAGCAAAATTAAAATTACACAAACTGTTTGTTTGCAATATCATTTCCTCCTTTCTACAGGTACATTTTCCCCCTCAGGCAGACTCTCTCCCTTCATTTCGCCTGCCCACCAAGATTTTCTTTTCTTTTCCCTCTTTTATTTTTGCATTTTAGGGCTGCACCTGTGGTGTACAGAGGTTCCCTGGAGGCTAGGGTTCCAGTTTGAGCTTCAGCTGCCAGCCTACGCCACAGCCACAACAAGATCAGATCTGAGCTGTGTCTGTGACCAGCACCACAGCTCACAGCAATGCCGGATCCTTAACCCACTGAGCAAGGCCAGGTATCGAACCCACAACCTCATAGTTCCTAGTCAGATTCGTTTCCACTGTGCCACCGTGGGAACTCCGCACCTACCCAAGATTTTCTGATCTCGTTTCCCTTTTACGGGACTTCACTATGTCCTTCCCTTCATTCCTTCCCTCCTCCTCCATCTCTACTTGATAAGCTTGTGTGTCCACAGATGTGTAGACACACACACACTATTAGGGTTTGAAAAATCATTTACATGTACTAACTTTGACTTTTTCACAGGAAACTATTGATTCAATTTTGCCTTTGGGTTTTAATGTTCATCTGTCAAATTATAGAATGAAATCCTTTTCAAATAGTTGTAGCATCAGCAGGAGGCTCACCTTGGGTCCAGGGATTAGCATGGGAGCGAAGCATGGTCTTTTTTCCACTGCTTTTTATCTTGGTCCACAGTGGTATCTAAAATAGTCAATTATATGACATTAGTTCTATCTGATGTAGTCAGAATTAATAACTTAGATAAAACATCTTGGTGGGTCTGTAAGTTAAAATATTTAGGAGATATTAGAGATCAAAGCCCTAAATTAGATTCTGAAGTAGTTCATATGATGTCAAGCAAGACACTCTACCTTTTATCTGTAAAAGGTGTTAGAAAGGAGAGTTGGTTTTATAAAGTAAAGAGGAAACAGAGAGTCTTTGACTTGCAAGCATGCTATTAAGATAGAAAGTTAGAAGCAGGGAGAAACTTTTGAATGAATCTTCAAGCACATTTGGTAGTCTTTGGTTGGCTGCAGAGGGGTCAAGCAAGCAATTTGGGGATATTTCAAAGGGAGAATTGTTTAATGTTCAGTCCCCTGGGACAAGTGGGGATTGGTGAGGTCTGTCCTGTGGTCACATGCAGAAGATTATTTGGCTTCACACTGAAACCAAAAAATTTTGCTGATATGAGGTAAATTCTCAAAATTCACCCTTTGTGTGTGTGCATTTCAGTGTTTACACCATCCTAGCAGGAACCCTCCATATCAAAGAGCCAAGCATGTTATTGCCTTTAATTAACACTGTTGAGTTGTTAGCATATCCCAAAGCACTTTATACAGGCTCAATCACACCTGAAATGTAGCCAACAACACCACATAATCACTTTTGTACTTAGTCAAATTAGAAGCAATTTAGCACTTACCAGGGGTACTGAGGAAGACATCTGGATTGGGCTTTCAGTTTCTGAAGAATACTACTTGGATGTCTGGAATAAAAACCACTAGTAGTTATTTAGGAAATCTTAAGCCTTGTCATAATCCATAGATTTTTTTTTTCTCGAAAGGATTACTATCATTATTATTATCTGAAGATTTATTGTGTAACAGTTGATGAGAGGTAATAAATAAGTCCTGGCTCATTAAGACATTTCAAAATCCAATAAAGAACAAGTCCTTTGTCTAATAATGTCCAATCCCTCCACAGTCATTAAATTCCTCTTTTCTCCTGTCTTCCCATGGACTTCATCTGTTGTTTCCTCTCCTCAAACTTTCAGCTTCTCTCTACTTGAGAAACACATATGTTATAGGATACTAAGAGCCAACACCAGGGTGAGACTATTTAAATCCTGACTCTGTCATTTACCAGCTTGAGACCTTGGACAAGTCACCTTTCTGTGCCCTAGATTTCTTGTATGTACACAGAAAATAGTAGTAAATATTTCAGAGGAACGTCCTGACTATGAAAGGAATCTGTATGCTTGCAGTTGGTAGATGCAAACTGCTACATTTATAGTTTGCATAAATAAGCAATGAGGTCCTACTGTACAGCACAGGGAACTATATTCAATCTCTTGTGATAGAACACGTTGGAAGACAGTATGGAGAAAAATATATATATGTATATATAAATAACTGGGTCACTATGCAGAGATTGGTACAACATTATACACTGAAAAAAAGGTGGGGCAGAAGAATCTGTATGGGTGAACATCAGGAACACTAATTCCTAGCAATAAGACATATTCAAGCATTCATCATCGTCACTTTTTTAAATCCCTGAATCCTTCCAATTAGCATTCAAAAAATGCTGTAGTGTGTATCATTAAATTGAACCACAGTTTCAAATTACTTTCCCATATATGTATCTCCTTTCCAACCAAGCATCCATCAAAGTTGTCAACCCAGGCTGGCTTTACTTTTCACCTCCCACTCACTGTTCCATCCTCTCTCCCTATTCCCAGTGCCATTTCACTGAAATTGCTCTTGTTTTCTGAAGAGGTCTTTGGAAACCTCTTTGTTGTTATGGTCAGCCTGGACTATTCAGTCACCATCTTTCATGACCTCTCAGCTGCATTTTGCACAGCTGATGTTTTGTCTTTCTTGGCCCCCACAGCACCTCATTCTTGTCTTTATCTGCCTCTCCTCTGTCTCCCTTACAGACCCTTTTCTCCCTTCTCACACTATCCACTTATCCTGGAAATCTCATGTATCCCATCCCTCCGGATATCCAACCACCTATGGTTGAGTTTTCACTTTCTCTTTTTCAAATCTTCAGACCAAAATATTCAACAGCCTACTCAGCATCTGCAACTAGATGCTGAAGGGACATATCACACCTAATATTTAAGCATAAACTACTGTTCTTTTCCCTTAGAATTTTCCATCTCCCAGCCTTCTTCATTCTTCTTTTTTTTATAATTTCTACTCATCTTTATTCACTCTTACAAAAACACCACAGGCCAGACCACCCTTGATTCATCTGCCCTTGATAGTTCCCCACCCCAGTAAACACAAGTCTTTCGATAATTATCCAAACAACTACAGGACTCTCAGCTAAGGTGATGAGTCTTGTGCCTATTCTGCTTCTGGGATGGCAATGTCAAGGTTCATCATACATTTCCTTGAATTTCTTCCCTTGAGGCCCTTCTAGTCTTGAAGGTGCTGCATAGACACCTTAGTGTCAGCCAGCGATTCATCTACAAGGAGTCTTTTCTACTTGGATGCTCCTGGAAACAGATGCCTCACTAGTAACATACTGCCTCCACAGAAGTCATAATTTAAAAAGTATCCACTCCAAAAGATAATCCTGATACCCAAGAGCGCCAATATAGACACAGTCAGCATACTCCACAATGGACAGAAACACATGTAGACAAAACTGGACCTTTCTTTATCAGATTTGATTTTAAATATGATTCCAATTGGCATGAAGGCAGAAGGAATTTGAAACAGAGAAGTGTAGAGCAGAGATGTCGGACAGGATCAAATCAGAGAAGGTGTCAAAGTGATAGAAAGAGAGAAGGGGCATCTCCGTACACAGCATGGCTGGAGCCAATGCTATCTTCCTACGACCACTCCCCTGACTTAGGTAATATCTGTCACTGTAGCCTGGCATTTTCACTGAAAACATCTCTTGAAATCCATCCAAGTCTCTCTAGCATCTTTCTTCCCACCTTTTTTTTTTTAATCCTGTTATTTCTTCCTGGACCACTGAAATTGCTTCCTTCCCTCTTACTAATTCTGCTACTTACTCCCTTTGCTCTTTCCTCCACAAATAGCCAGAGTAATCCTTTTAAAAACAGAAACGGAATCATACCACTCTTCTGTGCAAAATCCTTCCACTGGCTCCTATTGTAACCATAATGGATGAAAGAGGACATCTTCACCGTGGAATTTTTTGTCCCCAGACAAAATAATATTTCTCTAGTATACTATAAAAGCACATCCTACTCGTATGTGTCATATATTTGTAGTTATGTATATTTATACTTTTTAAAATTACTCTTTTCTCTTTAACTGTAATTACCATGAAGTCAGAGGAAATTTTCTTCACTAAATCTGTAGCATTACTAGTTAAATAAATATTTCTTGAAGGTGTAAATAAATTATTGAAAAAAGCTTCCCCAGCTATTTCCATGGAAAACTCTATCAAGTATGCTGTACCTAAGAAAGAATAGAATTTTATCTTAATTATTTAGAAATTATTTGCGTAAGCTTTTGGTTTGTGTGTTTGAAGGGGAGTTTTATGTCTAATTTATCTGTGTGTTAAGACCAGATGGTGGTCAGCTGGAGCCATATGTGTAAGCTTCAGAAGCCAATACAATAGGGCATACATTTTATATTGCTCCTTCCAAAGGAAAGGTAGGATTTTGGTTAAGTTACCAAAAAAAATCCTAGGAGTTCCCATTGTGGCTCAGTGGTAAGGAACCCAACTAGTATCCATGAGGATGTGGGTTTGATCTCTAGCTCTACTCATCTGCTTAAGGATCCAGCATTGCTGTGAGCTGCATTGTAGGCTGCAGATGTGGCTCAGATATGGCGTGGCTGTGGCTGTGGCTGTGGCTGGCAGCTGCAGCTCAAATTGGACCCCCCTTGCCTAGAAACTTTCATATGCCAAGGGTGCAACTCTAAAAAAAATAATAATAATAATAAACCTGTTTCTAAAACAGAAAATAAATGTAATGACATTATGTTCTCTACCTTAATCAGCTATTATAAAGATGAAATTATTTGTGGCATAAATATGTCCATAGGTCCTGGTAAACAAACCCCTTTACTTCTATCAGCTGGGGCCTGCTCTCAGGCATTAAGAGTCTGACTTTAGTCTTAATCCTTTTGCTCTCTGTCTGGGGCCTCCTGCAGAGGCCCCTAACACAGAGAACAGATAATTTAGCAGGCAGGCTCCAGTATCCACCCAGTTCTTCTACACTCTGCTCCTGACTTAGAACATTAATAGGAGACCTCTCTCTGGGGCTAGTGTTGAATTGTTTTTATCACCTTTTTTCTTTTAATTTCAATTTTCTGATCAAAGTTATCACTCAGAGGAGTTCCTGTCATGGTGCAGCGGAAATGAATCCGACTAGGAACGATGAGATAGCGGGTTCAATCCCTGGCCTTGCTCAGTGGGTTAATGATCCGGCATTGCCGTGAGCTGTGGTGTAGGTTGCAGATACGGCTCGGATCTGGCATTACTGTGGCTGTGGCTCACAGCCACAGCTCTGATTGGACCCCTTGCCTGGGAACCTCCATATGCCACGGGTGTGGCCCTAAAATGACAAAAAGACAAAAAAAAAAGTTATCACTCAGATTATTAACGTTATAAAATATTTCCTTTAGTCTGATTTCTGTTCCTTTTTTTTCGGTCCTATGTCTTCAATTATCCTTATATTTTTTGCTACTTACTTCTGTAGTTTACTATATGATCATACCACTTGATCAACCTCTTAGGCTTCATTATCAAAGGTAATTCACTCTATATATTTATTTATTTACTTTTTAAAGGACCACACCACAGCATATGGAGGCTCCCAGGGTAGGGGTCAAATGGGAGCTACAGTTGCCGGTCTACACCACAGCCACAGCAACGCCAGATCCGAGCCGCATCTGCAACCTATACTACAGCTCATGGCAATGCCAGATCCTTAACCCACTGAGCAAGGCCAGGGATCAAACCTGTGTCCTCGTGGATTCTAGTCAGATTCTTTAAGGGCTGAGCCATGACAGGAACTCCTAAGGTAATTCACTTTAAATATTTAAATCTCTTTTGCAAAGAGTCTGCTGTCATAAAGGTGTGACACGAAGGAAATCAGTAAAAAAGAAGCATTGGGAGAACAATTAAAAAATTTTTTTCCCACTAATTGGCCCAACAGCCACCATCCTAGCCCACAAGAGTAAATTCATAATTATCAGAAAAATAGAAGCCTTGTATTTTAAAATAGCAAGTACGTCTTAGCTTTTTTTTAAAACTTTGGCCCATGTTTGAAAAAAACACATTTCTTTAACAGCAGCCACATTTGCTTTCTGAGGTTTGGGGTTGGTCACTTCCTCCTAGTTCCCAAGAAGAATCTCTAGTCCAGACAGAGCATTAAACCCTCACTGAACACCTGAATTTTGCTGGTTGATGAGATTATAATGAAGATGAGAAGCAACCCTTATCCACAGCAGTAACCTCAAAGACTTAGGAATTATAAAAGGTAAAACCTGGGAATCTGTATCTGGTTTTAATATTTCTACAAGTACAATAGATAAGGCATCTTGAGTCTTTTCCTAAGACTAGAATAATATCAATAGCAGAACAGTAATTCTGATTATATAATGCGAAGAAAGCAATCATTTTTTTTCATGAGTAGAGGTTTGTTATATGAAGCTTTCAAAACATGTGGTTCTTAAGAAAAATAACAAATGAGGTATTTAACAGTAACAGGGTTTATATACACTGTCCTTGAGATACAAGCCCCAGTAATTGACAATAATACCTAAATGCATAAGAGAGCTAGAAATTCATATGTAATGAGATAGAGAGTTGAGTGCTAGTCTGCATGGTATGTATTTATATTTAAAATTAAAAAATGATAGCCTGAGCTTAGCCAAGAAGACCCCACTTGGGATATGTTTACTTTCTTTTTAAGTATAAGAAATGGTTTCAGGGAAATTAAAAGAGGAGAATACTTTGTGGATGTGCAAAACTGAGTAGCCAACAGTGAGAGGGGAAGGTCCTGCAAAGTATAAGGACAACTTGAACCCAGGATAGAATTAACTATGGGAAGTAATGGGGAAGAAAAATTATTGGTTGGGCACAATAAAAGCAGCCAGCTCATTGTTTTAGTTGTTAGGTCCAGGGAGTTTAACCTTGGTTCATGCACAACAAAGAGTCATAATCTTCAGCAGATCAATTGGAAGAGAATGAGAGAACAGATAAGAAAATATACAAAATTCACAAAGTTTTGTCATATCTGCTGTGATTATAAGATATATCAGGAAATTTGCCTCTAATTTGAATTCATGTTAAAAATTATTAAAGTAATTGAAAAATGAGATGTGTAGGGTCTGGACTAGATTGATTATACAGACAAGAGTCACTGTGAAGAAGACATACAACTGGGTGATTGACAGGACTTGAAAGAGGTCAAAGGTGACTCCCAGGTTTCTGGCCAAAGTGATCGGGAAAATGGTGGTGCCATTGACCCTTACTCAGGACACAATTAGCCTGGCTTTTATCCTTAACCTTTAATTAAACTGGTGGGATTCTTTGAAAAGAGAAATTATTGGTACCATAAATCCAAAATTGTTCCACTCCTTTAAAATAATTCTTCTCTAGTTACTCCATAATGTTGACCCTTCAAGTCAGGCATCAGATTTTATGGTTTATTTATAGTAATGACATTTAAATGCCAGCTTTTGGTCTGTTAGTAATATTTATGAAAGGATGTATATTCAGGGAGAAAGAACTCTGCTAGATTACAAAGGCAAATCCAATTTAAGAAAAAACCATACTTTATGAAACAAAATTGTTATGCAATACACTTTTGATTGAAACATTCAGCCATAATTGTACACATGGCTTATGATATCACTTGCATAGTTTTCAAAACCCCCCCTTCTTGAACACAAAAAAGGAGGCGTAAATATAAAATAGAAAAGGAAACTAGTATCTGATCAGAAGTTTTTCAGGACTCATTCAATTCACCTCAGTATATATAAATATATTCAAGAGGATGCTTTCCAATTCATAATATTTGAGTCCTTATACATATGATTTTCTACTTGGAATAACAGAAATGATAGAGGTCATCAAGGTCAGAATCACATTTAAGACAGCAGCAGTGGTAGCACAGGGATTCACTGGGAGATAGCAAATTCAAAATCTAAGTAAACCGCTTAACACAGATTTTGGTTGGCAACTTTCCCTAACACTTGATTCTCTTTTGAGAATTGGTAGCTATAGATTACTATTTTATGACAACTCTATTTTTAATCCACTTCCTATCTGCAGAGCCCCCTCTGGAATGGACCCAGAACGGGTGGTTCCTAAAATGCCAAGAACAGTCACAACAATCTATTATAAAAATTTACCTAGGGATATACTTAAAAAAAAGAAAAGCATCAGATGTGTTTGCTAGAGCATAGAACTCAGCTGCAAGCAAAAATAAAAGACAATAAGCAAGTTTTGGTTTCTAGGTCATCGGGTGGCAACAAACGAGTACCTGATACACCCCTCTGTTAATGTAATGATCATATGAGTTTGTGAGCTCCCAGAGGACAGAGACTAATATTTTAATTGTTTTTCCAGAGTTTGTCTCGGTGTCTGATTCATGATAGACGCTTATTAAATATTTGGTCGAGCAAATGAATTAGCAAATGAGGTGGACAGTTCTGAGCTACAACAGAATAGGGACTAAAAACTATTGAGATGAACTCTTCCCCAGAGTTTTATGTAGCTTTTATATGATACACACACACATATATACACATACACACACACACACACACACACACACACACACACACACGCACACCCTTACATAGACACCTTCTAAAATAATCTATACTACTATCTTTAGAATTCACATTATCAAATAGAATGGCCCCCTTTCAGGCTTTAAAGTGCCTGACTTTTCACATCATTTGCAAATCTTTACTTCCCCAGACTTTCTCCTTTTGGGGTTCTCTGACCGACATTGCTCCCTCTCACCGATTTCTCTGTCTTTCAGTCTCCCCTCTGGCTGCTCCTTGGATGTGAATTTCCTTAGTGATTCCAACTCAGCCAACTTCTCCCTTTCCTCCAAGTTTCCACTGAGTATGCTCATTTATACCCATGCTTTCTGTATTTACTCTGTGCTAAACTGATGTTTTAGCTTCTTGTAACCCATTGGCCTCTCTAACTACAAACTAGACCTATATTCTCTTCCATACTTAGTTTCATATATACTTTACTTAATTGTGCCTTTTCTCTGTGATCATCACCGTCTAGTAATGTTCCCAAAAAAATTCTAGGTATTATTTTAAAATGATTTCCTGTTCTTTCTTCCTTTTTTTTTAAAAAACACCTGAACAAGGGAGTTACCATTGTTGCTCAGTGGAAACAAACCCAACTAGCATCTGTGAGGATGCGGGTTCAATCCCTGGCCCTGGCCTTAAGTGTTTAGGTTAATGATGTGGCATTGCCACAAGCTGTGGTGTAGGTCCTAATTGCAGCTCTGATTCAACCCCTAGCCTGGGAACTTCCTTATGCTGTGCCTACAGCCCTAAAAAAAAAAAAAAAAAAAAAAAAAACTGAACACATTTCTTTATCTGAGATGGCTCTCAAATGCCTCCTGATTCTGCTTTCCTCAAACTCTCCTCCTTGATTCTATATAAGCAGATTTTTGATGTGACTGTTGACTCAAGCCTTTGTCTATATCAGTTTCCTCACATTTTAATTCTTACTGCCATGGCTCCCACAAGCATTTTGTACCACTCCCCTCCTTAAAATCCTCTAATGATGCACTATTATCAGCAGAAAAAAAGATACAATGTGACATTGTACAGATGCTATATAATCTCAATGCAATGTAATTTAACCCCCAAACCTCCTATCATTCCTGTTGGGGTCAAGTTGTGCTCCCACCCTCAGAATTCATATTCTGAAGTCTTCACCCTAGTACCTCAGAATGGAGGTATTTGGAGTGAGTGGCTTTAGAGCAGTAATAAGGTTAAAATGCGATCATTGCCGTGGACCCCAAGTCTCACATGACCCGTATATATGAAAAGGGGAAATTTGAACATAGAGAAAGCATAGTAGAAAGATGATATAAAAAGACAAAGGGAGAAGACAGCCGTCTACAAGCTAAGTAGCTACCTGGAACAGATTCCTCCCTCATAGTCCTTAGAAGGCAACAATTTGGAGTTCCCGTCGTGGCTCAGTGGTTAATGAACTCAACTAGTATCCATGAGGATGTGTGTTCGATCCCCGGCCTTGCTCAGTGGGTTAAGAATCCCTCCCCTCCAACCCCCATAGGCATGTGTACACACTATTAGCTACCTTGCCTTCTAATAACATGCTGCCTTTGTAGGAGTCTCAAGGGAAGTTTCCAAACTGCCTTCTTGTAGAATTTCAGTCCTCAGTATTTTTCTGAGTCTAGTGCTTGAACATCGCACACTGTATCTCACATATTCAAATATGTATCATCCAAAACTATGTAATCATACAATTAAAAACACTTCATCATAACACTTTTTTTTTTCCCTCAGTCATAAATAGCTCATTACCTTGTGAATGCCCTCTAGGAATTTTCTATCTAGCTAGGAAAACAATAACAAAAAAGCAATGAAAATAATATTAGTAGCTAAAAATTACATGCTGCTTATCATGTGCCGAGCCCTGTTCCAAGCACAGATAGAATCATTGGCCTTGCTATCTTTTTATTCATGGAATGAGGCAATGTCTCTTCTGAACAAGGATGGAAAATTGTAAATGTAGAAATTGAGGGAAATTTCCCCTTACGGGAAAAATTAACACAACAGTGTTCTTCAAGTATATTGTGAATTTTGATTACAGATTTCAATGCCACATTAACTTGATAAATGCTGATTTCATGTTAGCTCTCTAAAACTTTTATTAGACAAATTCACATTATGAAGTTTTCCTTTAATACAGTGGTTCTAAGACTGTAGAAAGAAACGGAATCATCCTGGAGGTTTAGTTCAAAGAAGTGTTGGGAGCCTACCCCAAATATCCTGATTCATTATGTCTAGGGGAGGGGGAACTTGAATTTGCATCATCTGGAAATTCCTAGATAATGTCATACTGCTGATCCAGGAACCACATTTTTTTTTTTTTTTTTGGTATTTTTAGGGCCACACCTGCAGCATATGGAGGTTCCCAGGCTAGGGGTCTAATCGGAGCTGCAGCTGGAGGCCTACGCCAGAGCCACAGCAGTGCAGTATCTGAGCCACATCTGCGAACTACAACACAGTTCACGGCAACACCAGAGACTTAAACCACCGAGGGAGGCCAGGAATCGAACCCATGTCCTCATGGATGCTAGTCGGGTTCGTTAACTGCTGAGCCATGACGGAACTCCCAGCGACCAAATTTTGAGAACCACTGATTGAATCTATAATCATTAACTAAAAACTCCAATCCATGATCATTGAGGAAAAAATTCTCATACTTAACAAAACTCTCCAAAGGATGCAAAGGGTAGGAAAAATAGCAAAATATATGACTGACTGTATGTTCAATTAGTTGGTATATTTAGAAAGACCACTAGGATCAGTTTTCTAGCTGTGCTGTGCACATGTTATATTTTTTTCAGGGTTGTTTGGCAAAATTTATCATTAGTTGGGAAAATGGGCATGTGGTCAAATAATTATATGTGTGTGTGAATCAAAAGTGATTCTCTGGGAGTTCCCGTCATGGCGCAGGGGAAACAAATCGGGCTAGTAAACCGTGAGGTTGCACGTTCGATCGCTGGCCTTGCTCAGTGGGGTTAAGGATCAGGCATTGCTGTGAACTGTGGTGTAGGTCACAGACACGGCTTGGATCCTGGGTTGCTGTGGCTATGGTGTATGCTGGCAGCTGTAGCTCCGATTCGACCCCTAGCCTGGGAAATTTTTACCACAGGTGTGGCCCTAAAAAACAAACAAACAAAAAAAGTAAAAAAGTAATTCTCTAATACATAAATTTGAGGCTCTAGTTGAGCATTTCTACTTTTTAAATAAATTCTTTGAGTAATTGGAAAAGATAAACAGCCTAATGTTTTCTTGTTTACAGAGGTGTTTTTCTGAAAACTCTGTGACTCTCTGCGGCTCCCCCTAGTGTTCGTAACTGGATATGAAAAGTAACACAGATAAACTGGTATTTGACATGTTCAACAATGAATTAGAGGCATATCCAAAGGAACAAAATGTTGCTTTAAGATAGTATCAGGATTTTTTCAGTGTTTAAGATAATTGCAAAATGAGAGTGGTGCTTAGAAAAAATTAATCCTCTAAGGTCTACAGCTCAGGCATCCTAACAATATTTATGGCAATAGGTACATTCAAATGGTCACTGAGGAATTTTTATGCAGGTTGTATTCGGTGAATAATAAGTTTAAGCCATAATTATACCTGTAATTTGCAACAGTGTCAATAGTATGGTGTCAGATTCTTTCATTTTCAAATGGCTGGATGATATATTTTACTGGAATTATATTTCTGGGTTTAGATTCATTTATGGTCTGGGTCATTAGAAGTTAAGCCTAGGAAGTTCCCTTTGTGGCTCAGGGGTTAATGAACCCAACTAGGATCCATGAGGATGCGGGTTCGATCCCTGGCCTCGCTCATTGGGTTAAGGGTCTGGTGTTGCCCTGAGCTGTGGCTGTGGTCACAGATGCTGCTTGGATCTCCATTGCTGTGGCTGTGGTGTAAGCCAGCAGCTGTAGCTCCAATTCAACCCCTAGGCTGGAAACTTCCATATGCCATGGGTACAGCCCTAAAAAGCTTAAAAAAAAAAAGAAAAGAAAAGAAGAAATTAAACCTAGTTCTCAGTTGAGTCCCTTCCCTCTAGATAGCGCAGTTCCACAGAATTGTAGTATGAGCCACAAGTATAACTTTAAGCATTTTTGTAGGGTAGAAATAGGTGAATTAAAATTGTAAGTAACCCAATATATTCACAGTCTTAAAAATTATAGTGTTTTATACTTGCAGCCCCTCTCAGTTTGGACTAGCTGCAATTGAAGGGCTCAATAGCCCCATATGGCTAGTAATGATCATATTGAACACCACAGTATTAGATCATATTTCCTCTCGTGCATTTGCTTGAAAGGAAAATTATAAGCATTTGTCATGGACCATGAGATTTTTACTTTTAGCTAAAAGTGCATTGATTAGGATAGGAGCGCCTTTCACAAAGGAATGGTCCCAGATTGTAGAGTCTCTGACACACTGACAGTGTCCCCAGAGAGCAGCCTGGGAGATGAACGCAGAGGCTGTTCCTCAGATGGTGGAAGGGCATGCATATTGACAAACCTCACCCTGTGATTTCAGCAGTATTGGCTTGAGTCAGCTTTATGATTTGTAGAACTAAATGTCTGATTCTTCTTAAGTTGCTGAGTTCAAATGTAAGATGCAATGGCTCCTTCATCCACCACCAAACAAGGAAGGATGGTACATAGACTTTTGTAAGCTTTTGTCATAATTATGTAAAACACACCTGTTTAATGGCTTCCCTTGAGCCCTGTACCTATTTTGTAGCAACTATTACCATGTAAGACCATATACTTTAGTTCTTGATTTTTCTCCACCTAATGTGAGCCCTGTGAGATTAGAGACTTACCTTCACTCTCCAGTTGACTGCTTTTTGCCTAATACATGTGCTGCCACATATCCAGGGGAATAAATCAGTTAATTTTTTAAAACTGAATGATTTCCTTCAACAGCAGAAAATACTTTTCTTCAAGTCATCCCTTTCAAATCAGTCTTTATTTTATGGTCTTTGCACATTCTCCCTTTCCATCTTTTCTTCTGGCATTGTGCAGTAGACAGTTATATAGGGCACATAGTGGAGACAGTCATTTTTCTGTATTCACTTGTGTTAAGAAATTCCACCTAATTCCATGTCAACATATTGCTAAGTGAAGATGACTGACTTTACTTACTTCATAGAACTATTAGAATGATTACTTATGATATAATTTATAAAATTAAAAATGCTTTTTGTTTGCTTTTTAGAGCCACAGATGTGGTATATGGAAGTTCCCAGGGTAGGGCTCCAATTGGAGCTGCAGCTACCAGCCTTCACCACAGCCACAGCAACACAGAACCCGAGCTGTGTCTGCAATCTACACCACAGCTCAAGTCAACACTGGATACTTAACCCACTGAGTAAGGCCAGGGATCAATCCTGCATCCTCATGGATACAGGTTTGTTACCACTGAGCCACAATGGGAACTCCTAAAATTACAAATGCTTTAAAATACAAAAGTAAGTGATTATATTTGTGTATAATCATGCATGGATATTGGAGGGAAAAGACTCTTCATTCTTCCTTTAGAATTTTCCCATCTGCAAGGTCAGCCCTATTTCCAGATTACATATGGTCTCCCCCTTTTTAAGAGCCTGTATAACTTTCTATCTGTATCACTCATTTTGAAATATAACTATATGCTTTATGCGATTGTGTCATGTATAGTTGTAATTATCAACTTGGTAGAAAATCTTTGATGGGCATAATTAAGGGCCATGATGAAGGGACAAAGCTAACAAATTCCCATTTAATGGATTTGTTTCTGCATATCAAGGAGTCCTCTAACTTGTTCACTGTGATTCAGAATTTTAATTCTCTCATCTGTATACTTATTTAAAATCTTGTAGTGGATTTATTAGGCAACAACAATTTTCATAGTTTATTCTACAAATTTTTAAATAAAAAATAGGAGAGACATAGAAAAAAAATTTACAGTTACCAAAGGGGAAAGGGGAAGGAGAGATAAAGTTAGGAGCTTTGGATTAACAGATATACATTACTATCTATAAAACATATAAACAGTAAGGGCCTACTGTATAGCACAGGGAACTATATTCAATATATCTTATAACAATCTATAATGGAAAAGAATCTGAGAAGGATATGTGTATATATGTATAATTGAATCACTTGTCTGTATACTTGAAATTCAAACAAGATTGTAAATCAACTACTTCAATAAAAAACTGTATGACATCTTTGAAATGCATGGTAAAAGAATATAAGAATATAATATTTAACAAGGAAAATTTTAATTTTGATTTTCTGATTTAAGAAACATTCTTTAGAAAATATTACAAATTATATTAAGATCAAAATATCTTGCACAGAGGTATTTTATGTGATTATAGCTATAGCTTTAAGTTGAAGGTGTACTTAACATTCAGTAAGTATCAGTTAAGTGGGTTAAAATTGCTAATAACATATTTTTTACTGTCACCTCATTTGAAACTGAATGTTATTTTACCCGAGTGAATATATGATGTCTCTTAGAATGTAAAAACTACATTTATGGTCCTTACGGTAATTCACTTTAAAATACCTCAGGAAACATGAGTGAAACTAACAGATATTATAGTTCTAAATTTTCTGATGTCAGTTTCTAACATTTATAAATACATATGTTCAAAGCATCAATATATTCTCTCATGACCAGATAGTTCAAGACTAGTCTAGGAGTCTTGTCTTAAGTACTCTGGAGCATTGCAGTGCACAAGTAGAGAGCCACAGAACAGTCTCTTAAACAATGCCCTCCATACATAGATCAAATGGAAGAAGAGCATAATATTAAAATGGAAGAATTTATTATTTCCCTAGATATGTAGAGCTAAACTACTCTGCTATCTAAATTTTTAAGCCGTGTTCCCCTCAACTGTATGAAATGGTATAAAATGCTACCATGGTCTTTAAGAGTATTCAGTTAATATAAATCTTCAGTGTTAAATCCACATCCATATTAAATCCAAAATCAACACAACCTAACCACACAGGAGTGACGTTCAAAAACTGAATATATGATTTCCTACTAATCACAGTCATGGACAACATTCAGAAGTTGATTTAAAAATTTTGCTGTGGTGTGTTTGAATAAAAACACATTTAATCTGGCTAAAGAATGCTTTATCTTTCATATTTAGGCAGAGCACAGAATCTCAGAAAAATAACAATAAAGGGTATATCCTGAAAAATGGAAAAATATGTAGATTTTCAATTGATATTATATACACATGTACAGTAAAATACTATGAATATTGAGGATAACTACACAAAAGTATAAGTAGTAAGCATCTGTATATTGTAAATGGCTACTGTTTAACTTGTATATGCCATTGAGCTTAGAAGATATAACCAAAATTTTCAAGAGTTTGTATTCTTACTCAAATGTCAGATAAAAGTCAAAAACAAAAGTTGTCAGACAAATGTATGCTAATATTATTTTAACGAGTAATTGAACTTGAAATCAATCTCCCAACCATCCTGATGCAAAATCCTGACTCCTTAACATTCTTTGTTGATATTAAATGCTGACATTTAGTATAGGTGCAGATTTTGACAAGACTAATAATACTATTTATCCGTGTAATTATTTAAATTACCCATACTGCCTCAGTTTAATTGTGTTCACTAAATTTGCATGCATAATTTATGACATCAGTGCTGTCAACCATCAATCTACAGTTTAGACAGCAACACATCAACTAAATGACAAGGTAAAATGTTTGAGTCGATTCTGAAAAGAACTTCAACTTTTGAGGATGGAAGTTTGTAATATATTAATGGACCAAAGGGAAATACATTTTTGGTGAAATTTCTTTAGCACTCCTTCAAAAAGTTCATAATTATGGTAATTCAAGGGGGAAAAAGCCTACAGAATAAATATTGGTAATTTATTTTCTTTGTTTTTTATTTTTCATTGATATATAATTGACATGTAACATTCTATTAGTTTCAGGTGCATAACAGAATGATCTGATAAATATATACGATGACCAAAGTCTAATTAATTAATATTAATTAATACTTTTTTCTTGTGATGAGAACTTTTAAAATCTACTCTCCTAGCAATTTTCAAATATACAATACAGTATTATTAACTACGATCATGATGTTGGACGTTACATTATTTTCCCAGGGCTTATTTATTTTCACCCATTTTCCGTAACCCTATCTCCTGCCTCTGGCTGGCAACCACCAGTATATTCTCTGTATCTATGAGTTTGGGGTTTTTTTGTTTTGTTTTGTTTTTTTGTCTTTATCTAGAGCCGCACCCGCGGCATATGGAGGTTCCCAGGCTAGGGGTCTAACTGGAACTGTAGCTGCCGGCCTTCGCCACAGCCACAGACACAGCCACAGCCACAGCCACAGCCACAGCAACACGGGATCCGAGCTGCATCTGCAACCTATACCACAGCTCACAGCAACGCCAGATCCTTAACCCACTGAGCAAGGCCAGGGATCGAACCTGCAACCTCATGGTTCTTAGTCGGATTCGTTAGCCGCTGAGCCACGATGGGAACTCCCGAGTTTGGGGTTTTGTTTCATTTTAGTTTTGTTTGTATTTTAGATTTTTACATAATTGAAATCATATGGTATTTGCTTTTCTCTTTCTGACTTATGTACTTAGCATAATTGGCTCAAGGTCTATCCATGCTGTCACAAATGACATTTCCTTCTGTTTTGTGGCCAAATAATATTCCTGTGTGTGTGTGTATCATGTTAACTTTATCTATTCATCTGTCATTGGATACTTAGGTTGTTTCCATGGTCTTGACTGTTGTAAATAATTCGACAGTGAACATGGATGTAGATATTTTTTTCCAGTTAGTGTTTTTGTTTCCTGTAAATAAGTATTCACGGAGTGTGTTAACTCTGTGAATTATTTGTGTGCACTATCAATCACTTTGAAAGTACTTTATAGCTTATAGACACCTTTTCAAAATAATGTTTTAAAATATATATAGTAAAGTGGGGTGGACTGGGAGTTTGGGATTAATAGGTGCAAACAATTACATTTAAAATGAATAAGCAAAGAGGTCTTACTGTATAGCGCAGGAACCTATATTCAGTCCCTTGGGATAGATGTGATGGAAGGTAATATAAGACAGGGAATGTGTATTTATAGGTATGACTGGATCACTTTGCTGTACAGCAGAAATTAGCACAACACTTTTCATTTTTTTTAAATCAACTGTGTTTGCATTTAAAAAAATTAAAATACACATAATAAAATAGCTTAAGGCATAAATTATGTTGAAATATAATATCAAATTACTATGAAATTAACCATGTGGTATCATGTACATGGAATTTTTTTTTTTGTCTTTTTGTATTTCTAGGTCCACACCTGTGGCATATGGAAGTTCCCAGGCTAGGGGTCAAATCAGAGTTGCAGCCACTGGCCTAGGCCACAGGCACAGCAACACGGGATCCAGCTGCATCTGCAACCTACACCACAGCTCATGGCAATGCCGGATCCCTAACCCAATGAGCGAGGCCAGGGATTAAACCCATGTTCTCATGGATCCTAGCTGGCTCGTTAACCACTGGGCCATGATGGGAACTCCAGAATTTCTTATTAACATAATAAATACCAGGATCTAGTGGCAGTTCTAATAACAACAAAATGTCAAAATAATGATCATAAAGGATATGTCGAGATAACTGCAACAATTGTAATATAATAGGGAAATATGTGATGCCTAAGCCATAGAGACTCCTAGTAGTTTTCTAGCTTCCTGTCCACTTTTAGAGCAGTTAGTGAAAATAAATTTGATTGTTTTTCCCTATCCAATATCACAAACTGTCTGAATTCCATCTGCAAACTCTCAGGTGTCCATGGACCCAGGGTTAATGATTTCTGCCATAGAGTAAGTCTTGTGTTCAGTCAATCTATTTTGTCTTTCTTTTCTTTGAGAGTCAAGCTATCAATTTATTTATATCAGATATAAAATAATCATTGTGCATTTTGAGCATATATCAGGCAAAATAGTTGGAATATTTTCTCTAACCAAATAACGTAGAAAAAGTTTATATTTGAATGTAATTTTTATTTTATTTTTACTGTTTTAGCAATGTACATGTGACTCTACATGAATGTTTTGGAAATTGAAAGTGTTCTGGAATTCCTAGTACTAATCAAAATGCCAGGCTGTATACTATAAAGATTTAGCAATCCAAAGAGTGTTATTCAGAGCTTGGAACTCTGTGATCTGCATGCTATATTTGCATTTATACATGAAGAATGCAGTAAACAATAGCTTAGGACATGAGTAAAAAACAGGAAATTATCACATTTTTTAAGAAATAAATTAAAACAAAATGAGAATGTTAAAAAAAAAAAAAAACTAAGGGAAAGGTGAAGGTACCTGTATACTTTAAGTAATTTTCCTTCCGCTACTTCTCCTATATTAAATTAAAATGTGCTTTGCAAGATGGAATAGAAACTGTGCCCTTCAAGTGTTGAATAAGATGTCAGGACACACTAGTTAAGGGTGGTTTTCCCATTATAGCTAATTTGCAATCTTAACCAGTTTCCCAAGATGCTCAAGAGAGCACATTTCTGAAGAATAACAAAAAGTTTTCGGAGTTCCCAGTCGTGGCGTAACAGAAATGAATCCGACTAGGAACCATGAGGTTGAGGGTTTGATCCCTGGCCTCATTCAGTGCGTTACGGATCTGGAGTGGCTGTAGGCTTTGGCGTAGGTCTGTAGGTCGCAGACAAGCCTCAGATCCTACATTGCTGTGGCTCTGGCGTAGGCCAGAGGCTACAGCTCTGATTTGACCCCTAGCCTGGGAACCTCCATATGCCACAGGTGCAGCCCTAAAAAACAGAAAAAGAAAAAAAGATTTCATTCATATATACTATCTTGTTTATATTGAGGATTTGTTAAGGACAATACACTTAACATGAGTTTAGACCAAAAAATTCTCAGATACCTTGAGATATAAATAAGATCAGCATTACATCAAAAATTTCATTAAATTATTGGAAACATTCCACCAGCTATTTAAATCTTCTGTATTGGGAGTTCTTGTTGTGGCTCAGTGGGAACCTGACTAGAATCCATGAGGACACAGATGCGATCCCTGGCCTTGCTCAGTGGGTTAAGAATCCATCGTTGCTATGAGCTGTGGTGTAGATCTCAGACATAGCTCAGCACCCACGTTGCTATGACTGCAGCGTAGGCCAGCAGCTACAGCTCTGATTTGACATCTAGCCTGGCAACTTCCATATGTAGCACTGCGGCCCTAAAAAGCAAAACAAAAACAAAAACACGAAACCCTTCTGCATTAGTTTCCTATCACTGTGTAGCAAATTGCCACAAAACTAGGGACTTAAAATAGCACCCATTTATTACCTCACAGTTTTCTAGCCCAGAAGTCCAAGTGCAGGTTCACAGTTTTCCACTCAAGCTGCCACACTCAAAATTTTCCCCAGGCACAGATATATTTTATACTTTGGGAAAAACTCCACTTCCAAAGTCATTCAAATGGCTGTCAGAATCCAGTTCTTTGGTGGTTACTGGATTGAGATCCGTGTTTTCTTCATGACTCTCAGCCAAGAGGGGGGAAGTCAAAGATGTTGAAATTATTTTATATATCCACTAATTCCATCAACAAATATTTATTGAATAAAGCCTATACCAGTTATTATTCCCAGCATTGTAAATGCACTAGCAAACAGTCACTGCTCTGAAAAGTGTCTAGCTTACAGCTATTTCACAATCACTAATTTTTATGAGCAATAAACTCAGCAGCTGACTATATTTCAACACACATTTATTGTGAAAACACCATGTGCCATTCATTGTGCTGGTTGCTAACAACACACGGGAATAATTCAGTTCCTAACTTTTTATGAAACAGAACCACAGCTATTTTATAGCAGCTCATTTTCAAAACTGAACAGTACCTTTTATTTTTATGTGTGACGTTAAGAACATTCTTAATCCCAGCATTCTTTCCAAAGATGGTGTCTTTAATCACCGATAGATGGAGATTGGCTAATGACCTGAACGACATGAGAATATTCCAAGCATGCCTAAAAAATGAGACCATCAGTTCAAATCCAAGGGCACTTCTCAAATTGCTGCATTTAAGGTGCCAGGATCTTGATGGCATCTCCAGGAAATTGAAGGAAGACAATTTTTCCATACTAAATAATCTGAACTGATAACTGACTGTACAGTTAATCACCTTGAAATGGATGATCCTAACATGTGAATTATAGATGGCAAGGGCTAATGACCAGTGCATTAACTTACTAATGGTTTTCAGAAATTAACTGGTTTCATCAAGCTTTTTCAGAATTAAAATAATTATTTAGATATTATGATGAATTAATGTCCCTATTGTCTGAGGTTCTCTCAGAGACAATATTAAAGATTATGTTTAAATGAGTAAACATAAATTAAAGAATTTAAAGGTAGAGTGGATTTCCTCTCTTAGCTATTCTTGTGTTTATGGCAGCTTCATGTTTGCTTTTTTTATTTTCTATAGACATTTTACCAAATATTTCAAGTTATTTTTAAAAGAAAGCATACAGTGACAATTACTGTAATTTTAATGCAGAAAAATAAGAGGAACAGGAGTTCCCATTGTGGCTCAGGGAGTTAAGACATAGTGTCTGTGAGGATGCAGGTTCTGTTTCTGACCTCACTCAGTGGGTTAAGGATCCAGCATTGCCACAAGCTGAGGCATAGTTTGCAGATGCAGCTCAGATCAGGCACTGTTAAGGCTGTGGCATAGGCCAGAAGCTGCAGCTCCAATTAGACCCCTAGCCAAGGAACTTACATATGCCACAGATGCAACCTTAAAAAAAAGAAAATAAAATAAAATAAGAGGAATAGAGCTCAGAGAATAAACTGTATCATTTTTCATAAAATAAAATAATCTTTACAAAGTAAAAATTCAAATATTTTTAAGAAAGTAGCCCATTGTCATAGAATAAAGTGTTCCGTAAACATTTGATCAAAAATCTTACAGTGCTGGCTTCATCGTATTGAGTCATTGAAGGTTAGAGAAGGGAGACTTTAAGAACATCCAGTGCAAGAATATTTAAGAAGCTCCAGCTCTCCTTTCTCAGAAGCCAAGATATTAAAAGACTTTTTTGTAAGGTTACAGAGCTAGTTGAAAGAAGGATCGGATCAAAACCTGGTTTCTCTCTCTTCAGTGCCTTGTTCTGACTTTCAAAAAGTAAGAATTTGAACCAAAACGCAGGAAACAGCTTAGGACTGATGAAGATATTATAAGCCACACTTGGATCAAAGCTCTCCCCATCTTTTTGAGTTATCAGGACTGAAAAGAAAGAGCAAAGAAGATGGAGATAAACTGATATTAATAGAGTGAGAAATGCAGACTTGACCCTGCTCTGAAATGACAGACCCAGAGCTTACAGGTTGGTGATCATGTGGAGACATGGGGAAGGTGAAGAGTCCAGGGAGGGTATGGAAGCTCTGAGCCCTTTCCCCACACCTTGCACTATGCTTCTCTTCTGTTTGACTATTCCTCAGTCATATCCTTTTGTAACAAACCAGTGATCTAGGCTTGAGACTCAGACTGAAACTCCACCACTGCCTCTCCTGGGTCCCCAGCTTGTTGACTGGAGGTCTTGGAACTTCTCAGCCTCCATAATTATATCAATCAATCTCTCCTCCGTGCTTTCTTGAAGCTATGGGTAGTCACATGACCAAACAGACATAAGGAGAAAGATCATGTGGCAACTTTCTGGGAGCCTTCTTTCAAAGACAACTGGTATGTGTCCTTTTCTCTCTCTGCCCTTCGTTCTGCTGGCTGGAATGTGGACATAAAAGCTGGAGCTAAAGCACCCATCTCTAACCTTTCTCTCTGGCCACTGTATGTGTCACTCTGATGTGTCTATTCCCAAAGACAGAGACACTGCCTTTCTGGGTGATCGTCATAAGCCGCCTTCCACTGTGCTTGGAACAAATGCTTTGGTGGAGGCAGAGAATATTAACAGCCTCTTGAGAGACTTTTGTTTATCTTCATTTCAAAGGAGAAAAAATGGGTGACTCCATTTTTTCCTACCCTTATTGAGATATTTGCACTTGGAACTTGACAGCTACACTGTGAGCCAGCCCACGTGGAGAGAGCCCCTGCCAAGACTGTGTGTAGGCCTGGTCTTTGATGGGGGCCTCTCTGGTGAAACTTAGGTGAAGGTTGGTAAGGTTGGCCTTGGCCGAGGTTGCAATGGACTGATTCCACATGTTGCAAGCAAGGAACCCACAACTGCTTCAATTTGTGGACATTTCTCCTTGCACAGCAAGTGTGGTGGGGTTTTGGGTGACGTTGCTGTGGGAGGACACGGCTGAGGGACTGAGCCTGCTTCATTTTGGGACTTTCCAGGAATGCAAAAAGCTGGCCAAAGCTACACAACTGCATCTTCCCCCCAGGATGTCCTGTACTTGGCTAATTTGACTTCCTGAACACATTTGCTATTTCAATTCTACCTCTGGATTTTCTCTGGCCTGTCCCTCTCAACTTGACTTACCTTCCCCTCCCAATAATCTTCCCACTGCAAACACATAGATCCACAAACACCTCTTCAAAAGGGACTCCAAGTGACCTGTTCCTGAGTAGTTTGGGTGAGGTCCTGAGTCCTGCTGTCCATCTTGAAGCCAACAGAAAGTGACATACTAAAACCTGAAGGCATGGGTGAATGGATCACTCAGCAAATGACCCTCCCACTGGCCCTACAAGCTAGGGAAGCACTGGGAATTAGAGAGCTTTGTCCAAGCTGTTCTGACATTTGCTAGGACCAAATACAAACATATGAGCATCATTGAAAGGGATGATGGAGATAGGTGGTCCTCTTCAAATGTCTCTTCAGAATTTACCAACTTATCCCAGTAATCTCACCAAGGGAAGGATTCAGTGCAAGTCTCTAAGTATTTATCATGAGGAAATACCTAAGAAATACAGGACACAGTTCCCATTGCTGGAGAACCTCAGCAGTTTTTGAATGAGAAAAATGAACAGATGACTTCCAATTAGTCATGGAATGATTAAGCACGCACATAGCCCTCTAGTCTCTCTCCCAAAGCACTTGCTAAAATGACAGTGATGGGAGTTTTAAAGAAGGATCTAAATCCATAAGGACACACAACAAAAAAAAAGATGGGGGAAGATATAGCCATTGAAAGATGTCATCACATTTTGGAAGCCAGAAGGCAAATGGACAAAAGGTAACTGACCTAGGAGACCGGATAATGCTGGAAGCTAATGGCCTGTAGAGGTAGAAGCTTCTAGAAGTAAACTGATTCAGGCAGCAGAATCTGAGAAAAGCTAAGGATATGGAATCACCAGATACTGCAGACAGTACAGGTGGATTGTGGAAGCAGCTAGATAATTCCACTTCTCCTAGCTGGGTCACCTCATGCCCTATCCCCACTCCATGAGAGCCTTGGGGTTCTGACACCATGCTCAGTTGATTGCAGTACTGCAATACTGAAAACAGAGAGTGCTATCCTGAAAACAAAGTTAACAAATGATTATTGTCATCTTAAGCCACTAAGTTTTGGGGTGATTTGATATACAGTAGTATATAACTAATAAAGTAAATGATGAACTTAGATAGATGGATAGGCCTATATTTAATAAAATTCCTTAATTCCTGAAGGGCCCAATCAAAAATATTACCATCAACTATTTTCCTGGTCATTCTCTATCCCTTTATTTTGCTTTACTTTTGTTCATAGTTATGAACTGGTTTATCTTGGTGACTTTTTCTAACCCCCCTACCACCATTAGAATGTAATCTCCATAAGGGCAGAGCAATGCTTAGTACAAAGAGACTGACGAATAAATGCCTAAATAATTTTAGTCACTTGAATAAATAAATGGCATTCTCAACTTTACTTTGAGAGGGCCATTACTCACTCACTTGTACAAGAGAAAAACCTAGAAAACCTTTGTTACGTATGTGGCATCACAGCTTAAAAAGTGGCCAAGCAATTTTTCAATGGAAGAAAGTCACAGAATATAAATTATGATATTATACTACTGATGTGTGGAAAAATCTATAGTTATATTTCCCTATATTTATATTTCTCTATATTTCTATAGAGAAAGTTTTTCTTTTTTCTCTGTGTAAAAGTTTTTCTTTTTTCTCTGTGTAAAAATTTCTCTTTTTTCTTTTCTCTAAATTGAGAAAAGATTTAGAGGCAATGTGTATACATAAAATGGGAATTATATATTAGGTATATTATTACATTTTCTTTTGTGCAAGTATAAAATTTTCACAAAAAGTATATTTGGGTCTTGTAAATCATAAAGTGATATTATCCACTTCAAGAGCTGGATTCACACCTGTGTGAGGCCAACCTCTGTGTGCTCTCCAGTAGTGAGGGAGCTAAGAGTGGTAAAGAACAGATTGTTCAATGACAACATGTAATGAGAGGATGAAACTATGTAATGTTATTGTTAATACACTTTCCAGGCAGAGCCTCCTTGCCTGCCCGTTTGCATCTCTCACAAGCATCCTATCCTAATAAATCTATTTCTTACCTATCAAAATTAAATAAAATATCCACAAAAATAAATAATTTAATCTTGAACATTTACAGATTATACATAAAGTAACAGGTATCATATATAAAAGCCAAGACCACTGATATATAATTCCTTGTCAAACTATTTGTGCTTTCTTATGCATGTAAGAATTGCAGATGTAAGTCAAAATAGAAAGTTGTTGCAGGTGTGGGGCATTATTAACACAAAGGTACCCAAAGAAACACGTTACACAGGTATTTTGGCAAACTGCATCCTTCGAGTTTGGATGATCCATTTAAAATTCAGTAGTTCAATACCAACCCTTCCTTAATATGTCTCTGAGCCATGCATTCCATTCATCTCTGAATATTTAATACATGAAACCACAAAGGCACTGTGTTCTGTAATTATGAGAAGGCAGCTCAGGTTGGTAATCAGCATTAACATGCTGGCTGCTGTAATATACACAAGGCCTGCCTGCCTTCAGAGCCAAATAAAGGCTCTGGTAGAGAATGTTTATTTCTTGAAAGTGTGTTAAGAATAAAAGATGCATCATTTCAAGATTAAAAGGAGAGAACAGTAAGGCCCTGTTGTGATGAGTATTTATAGAGAAAGCAACTATAAACCTAAGAATAAGTGCAAAACTCACAATTGGTTTTTTTTTTTTTTTGAAGTTTGTTTTTTTTTTCTCTTAATGGATTTTATTTCAATTATAGGTGTGCATAAATCATCACAAGTCAATTTTACAGATTTTGTATCCCATACCCCCAGTGCATCCCCCCACCCCCCCCAGATTGTCTTATTTGAAAAACCAGTCAGACAATTAGACAGCAACACCCAATGATACTGCTCACATTTGTTTTTAATTGTTCTCTTAAATTGGTATAGTTTTAATATCCTTAAAGGATGTTCTCTTATCAATAACCTTAGTGGAAAAATAAATTAAAATGGGACAATACTTAGAGTGTTATTATGTAGATGCAATCAGTGGTACCAACATCCCTATAAGTAATAAGAAAAAATGTACGTTAAATAATATAGTTAAACTAATGATGAAGAGAAGCCTATCTAGAAATTAGGAAAGACATTCAAGAATTCAAGGAGAGGCACTTTGTGCAGTGCAAAGACTGGAGAAATTTGGCAGCAGACAGAACCGGCTCTGACATTTACTGATTAGATGAGTGTGAGCGGAATCCTTCAATTCTCAGAGCCTTGGCTTCATCATTTGTAAAATGTAGGTAAAGATCACAAGCTGAGAAAACACAGATGCTCCTCAAAATACATTTTTCCCTCACTCTTACAGCTTAACTTAAGCTATTAGGCAATCAATGGCAGAGTTCGATGACAGAGTTCTGGTGTCCTTAGTCTTCCTGGATTAAATGCTCTACTTTCATAAGGAAAGGATACAACTTATTTGCCCATTCACTGTGATAGCCCATTCATTCATAAAGATGGTAGAGGGGACATTGATTTTAACAGCTACTGTCATAATGGCAAATACTGTGAAATAACAAAGCTCTGTTTATGGCTTGATTGACTTATGATGTAAGAAGAATTGCTCTGGATAAAATAAAACAGAAGTTGGAGTTCCCACTGTGGTGCAACAGGACAGGCTGCATCTCTGCATGCCAAGACACAAGTTCAATCCCCGGCCCAGCACAGTAGGTTATAGGAACTGACATCGCCACAGGAAAAAAAAAAAAAAAAATCAATTAGAAAATGGGCAAAATGCATGAGCAGATATTTCCAAGTAAAGGATATACAAGTAATAAATAAGCACATGGAAAGATATTCAACATCCTGAGTCATTAGAGAAAAACAACTTAAAACCATGAGATATCAGTACATACCTATCACAATATCTCAAATAAAAAAACTGGAGAACTAAATGTTTGCAAGAATGTGCAGAAATTGGATTATACATACATACTTTGCTGTATACTTTGTTGTTGAGAATGTGAACATGAACATGGTACAGCCACTCTGGCTGGTCTTTTTAAGAGTTAAATAACGCAGGAATTCCCTTTGTGGCTCCACAGTTAATGAACCCCACTAGTATCCATGAGGACACTAAGGATAGGGTGCTGCCTTGAGCTGTGGTGTAGGTTGCAAATGCAGCTTGGCCGCGTTGCTGTGGCTGCTGGCCTAGGCTGGTGGCTATAACTCCGATTCGACCCCTAGCCTGGGAACCTCCACATACCATGGATGTGGCTCTAAAATAGCAAAAAGCGAAAGAAAGAAAAGAAATAAAGATGCAATTACCGGCTACCAAATTATCGCACTCGAGTATTTGTCCCATAGAAATGAAAACTTATATTCACATAAAAAACTAGCACACGAATATTTATAATAACCAAAAGCTAGTCCAGATAACCTTCAATGAGTGAATAGTTAAATTGCTGTACGCACCTACCCTGGTGTAGAATTTTACTCAGCAATAGAAAGGAACAGATTATTGATAGACCCAATGACTTGAATGCATTTCCTGTGAACTACATTGAGTGAAAAGACCCAATCCCAAAGGTTGATACTGTATATAATTCCTTTTATATAACATATTTCAAACGTCAGAGTTTTAGAAATGGAGATCAAATTTGTGCTTGCCAGTGGTTAGGGATACGGAAAAGGGAAACCAGGAAGGTGACTGTAGTTATAAAAGGGCAATTCAAGGGACCTCTGTGAAGATGGAACTGTTCCCTGCGTTAGTGGTGCAATGTGATAAAGTGTATAGAACTAAGTGCACACATGCACACACACAAATACAAGTAAAACTGGGGAAATTTAAATCAGATGGATCGATTGTATCAATGTCAATATCCTGCTGGTGCTTATATTGGACAATAGCTGTGTAAATGTTACTTTTGGGAGAAATTGGATAAAAGCATACACAAGCTCTTTCTGTATTATTTTTATAAAAGCCAATGAGTCTATAGTTATCTCAATGAAATTTTTAATTAAAATATCTTAATCATTTGAGTTTTTAAAATGTGAAGTTTTTTTATAGTGATGGCATATTGATTTAAAATTGAAAGGATCTAATATATCGATGGGGGAAGTTGGGGAAAATTGTGAATTACCATCTCTAAAATAAAGTGGCAATGTAATAACTCAGGAATTCCTCATTTTTCAAAACTTATTTTGTCAATTGGTGTTCTGTGATCTTCTAAAATATTTTATTCTCTATAATCAAGCAACAACAATCCAGAAAGTATGAAGCTGTTTGGGACATAGCCAACAGAGAATCATGTCTAATTCCATTACTCTATTTCAAACGTCATAAAAACTTTAAAGGCAACTAAAGTGACTCACAACCTTGAATTACTCTTCTTTTAAAATTAATTTTTAATTGAAGCATAATTGATTGACAGTGTTTCAGGTGCATTGTAGGTTATTAGGAAATTTTGAATGTGCTATACATATAATTCCCTGTCCTTTATATGTTAAGCATACCTATTTTATTCATAAAAATAGACTATATATTTTAAAACTTCTATATGGATGATTTTTAAAATGACTTACTAAAACATTTTAAGTTTATAATACATCTTCCATCTTTTCCAAAATTAGAACATTTGGCTAAAATTATAAGTTAGAGGGACATTTGTCATATTTCTTTCTCATGTATTTTGTGCCAAAGCCGCTCTTTAAATACTTTAACTTAGCAAAGTAAATGTTTTACAAAGCATCAGAAATCATTCTGCATTAATAGTATAAGAGCAAAGATACATAAATTCCTTTTTAATTATACAAATATTTGACTAATTCTTGAAGAGTTGGAAAAGATAAATAAGCAAAAAGAAAAAAAGAAAAAAAATCGAAATTAAAAGAAGTTAGGATAGCGGTGCCTATTATATTTCCAAAATAAGAATCCTATTGAACAGTGGCCTTTTTACTCTGACTAATAAATAAATGGAAAAAAAAAGTAATATTTTTGCCCAAAATAAATCCTCTAGAAATGAGTTTTCATATCTTGGCTCTGGGTGCTAGTTGTAGAGACTCTTGGCATGCTCCTTTGAATGAATTCATTTACTCCAGCTGGAGTGCTGCTCACTTCATAACATGCCTGGAATTGTATATCTACAGAGGAATAAAGACCCTATCAGTGTCACTCTGGTATAGGTAGTCACTGGCATACTTAACAAGCAGTTTAAAAAAAACAAAACAAAACAAAACTCTGAATTTCACCTATGGTTTCTGCTCAGATTGAACAGGAACATAACACAACATGTCTTGAAGCCCTTACACACTGAACTGGAAGTCTTGGTCCAGATGATAATTAACAGCTATTAAAAAAAAAAAAAAAAAAAAAAGGGAAACTTACATTGGCCTTAGACATCAATGGTGGTCTCTCAGCACTGAAATAAAACTGATTGCCTGTGTGAAAGGTCATGGTTTAAACAATAGATTGATTTTACAAGTAGATACTAACTTGATCTACCTAAATCCACTTACTATGTTGTAAAATATTATTATGATTTTATTGCTAAATAAACCGTTTGTTGGTGTGAATGTGGAAGGTGAGGAAGACAGGGCAGAAAGACAGTGTTGTGTGACACAGCATAAATAAAGATATTTTGAATAAACCCAAAGAGGTATAATTTTGAACTTCAGAAGCTGTATAAGGATAATTGCACTTTCATAGTAATATAACCTAGCTAATCAAGGCTTTCTTTCTATTAAACATTATACCTTAATGTGAATAAATTATAAGTGGTGGTCTTCTATGTAAATATCTTTCTATATCAATTCCTATTAGAATAAGACATCAGAAATTTAATTTTTTATTAAACCTTTTTTTTTTTTTTGGTTATGGCCATACCCATGGCATATGGAAGGTCCAGGGCCAAGGATTAAATCCAAGCTGCACCTGTGACGTATGCCACAACTGCAGCAACACCAACTTTAACTCAATATGCCAGGCCAGGGATAAAACCCGCGCCTCCTCAGTGACCCAAACTGCTTAAGTCAGACTATTAACCCACTGCACCACAGTGGGAACTCCTAAACATTTTTTTTTAAAAGAAGCATTTAAGTCATTGAATCTGGACCAGACTGCTCTGGTTAACATTTTTGCAGTTGTGCTTCCCAAATGCTGGGCATCTTAAATACTTTCACTTGGGAGTATGTTTTAAGAGAAATCTTGGCTTTATGTCTCCACTTTACTGCAGAGACGATTTGATCAGTGCAGCAGTTTATAGTAAGAGAATTGCCTGCTTGCTAAAGGAGTGAACAATTGAAGTTTGAAAACTATAGACCAAGAAGCTTAACCTTAATCCTTCGAAAAATTATAAATCATCAAATAGACAGCTTTTGCATTTATACAGGCAGAAGCTGAACAGAAGGAGCCACCATTGCTTCAGGAAGAATAAGCTAAGTGACAAGATTTCCAAGGCTAGGAAATCAGTGTAATTCCATGTAGATGTGCTTTTGTCCTTCAGCAAGACACTCTACAAATCAACTGCAAGTGTGTAAACAGGATGGAAATATATAGACAGATTAAAATATTTGAGAGGATTTAAAATCTTTGAATGGCCATACTATGCTTTTTCAATAATGGGGCCAATCTTTCTAAAATATTTATATACGATGGTTATAAGTGCTCTAATTTTATCTTCCTAAATGTTTTAATCAAAGTTTCAGATGACAGTTAAGTTGGAGATAAAATATGTAGATTAAATCAAATTCTTAGAGCATAGCCCTTAACTCAGAGTTAGGGTTTAAATAAACCCAGGATTACATCGTTCTGATATGTTCTTCTATAACTAAATTTTAAATATCCTTGGTAAGAGGAATCAAGAATCAAAACCGAAATGAAATTGAGCTGGCAAAACTTTTCACGGCAGTGTCAAAAATAACTGACTAGTTATGTGGAAAGCCCCAGAAATTTGAGTTGTATACAAGTTGTGCATGAGCTAACGATATAATTTGGATGTTCTAATACACAGAATTCTTTCATAAGAAAGTCCCATGGGCATATCAGAGTATCACACATTAAGGGTAAGTCTAAAGTGATCAACGATTGCACAATAAGGGGAACCAGGGATAATGACAGATTCTTAAACCATGGTTAACAGCTAAGGAAATCAGGCAGTTTTAAGCACAGGAAATTGAAGAATAATGGAGATATGCTGGTTATCCAAAATTAGTTAACAGGCTATCATATTCACATGGAAGTAGATGCATTCTTTTTTGTTTGGGAGGAGCAGCTAGCAGAAAGTACAAACTGGAAGATTTTGTTTGGTTTACTACAAACAACTTTATCTTAAGTAGGACTATCTAGGGATAGATCAGAGGCTTTGTGGTAGTAAGATCATTGTCTCTCAAGGACACCGTAGACATGATTCCAGTATTTGGAGGGAGGTCAGGCTAGATATCTTCCAAGATTCTTTCCAATACAATCATCTAATCACTAGGATATATTGTATACACAGTCTATATATTTGTCTTGTGGCAGAATGTAAGTTTTCCTGCAAAGAAGGGGGTCCATTCTACGGGAGAAATAAAAGGGTTTCTTGAATTTTCTTAAAAAAAATATTTTTCCTCTGTATATTATGTGGGTTAGCACTAACTGCTTTATTATGTTGTATGACCTAATTTTGCCCTGAATCTATAGAACTACCACATCCCCTGGCACACTGGGGATCAGTTTCTAGAAACTGGAATTTACACAGTAAACACACTGTAATATCATCACAAAAACTATGATCAAGCCAGAACAAAACACACCAATGATTAATGGAGGAACATTTTTTATGGTGTGTGTTTTCACCACGATATTTGCTATAAAACATCCAAGATTCCACAGAAGGTTTCTAAGCTCTGTGGAATAGAAATAGATTGATAGCAACTTCAGCCTCTTGATAAAAGAAGGGCAACCTAAATGTAATTATTTCAAAAGTCTCTGGGGAACAGAGAGATATGTCTCAAATGGCACATTATCTAAAATAGAGTCAGACATACCTTGGGGAAAGCACTAGTGACTTCTTTTACTCCTCCAGTAATATTAACTTGTTCTTGTTTTTGTCTCTGTGTCTGGATGTCTTTCCTTTTTTCTAACTTGTTTCTTTTTTAAACTAAAAATAAAATTCTAAAGAAAGAGAGGAAAAAAGAGCACAATCTCTTGTGCTCTTAATTTCAAATTTTTCTATTATAATTACTACTTTTGAGGAGCTTTCATTCTATTATACTAGACTCTCATATATTAAAGACAGTACATATTAACTTCCCAAAAGAATCATTAAGTATACATTATATATTTTAATTGTTTTCAGTATATTTACATTATTTTACATACGATGCTAAAGGTGGAATAAGTATAGCTTTCTTTAAATATGATTAAAACCAATTAAGTCCTTGATAATTCAGAAATTCTGTGAATTTATATTCCTTTCCACTTTTAATTTGACCTATTAATACTTAACTTTCAAAAAAATATTTCCTGGACATCTACCCCAATATTTTCTTTAGTGTACTGCAGTAAAGATTTACTTAGTCTTACAAAATTGAAAATAATATTTGATGCTAAAGGAGCCATTTGTCCTTAAGATTTTATTCCATAATTGTACAGTAATAGTAATTTTTTTAATTGAAATATATTTTCTAGATGTGCATTATTCTGTAAAGAAGGTATGACTCACTATAATGTTTCTCTTTCTGATTCACACTTTATCCCATGCTCTACCTGATTGGATGATCTATATTCAAATTCTGTCCACTACACTGTAGAAAATTTCTTGAGCTTTTAAAACCCACAGAATGTATTTCCCAGATTTGGTGAATGACATCACTTATTACCCAGTAAATGTTGGTAGTCATCTTGACATCTTCCTCTCCCTTACCAGGGCTAAAACATTTGTGATGAACAAATATTGATGCTATCTTCTAAAAATCTTTTAAATCTGTTCTCTTTCCATCCACAGGGAGCAGCTCAGCTCTGACCCTCAACATTTCTCACTAAGATTATAAACCTATTCTTCTAACTAGTTTTCTTGCTTCCAGCTATTTTCTGCTCCGTCAAACTCCTTACAAATCCACGGAGTTGTCAGAGTGATTCGCTTTAAAGTGAAAGTCCCTGTTTACAAATCCTCCAGAGGATTCTGCAAATTTTTGGATAGGATTCGAAGACCTTAAAAAATTATCAAAGCTATTTTGTAATCCAATCTCTGTATTCTTCCTCAATCTACAATCATGTCACTCTGCCATATAGTTGCTACTTACTCAGCATATAAATCTACAATTAGTAACATCCGCCCTCACCCCTCGTTGACATTAGATAATGATTCTTTGTCTTTTCAGAGTGTCAAACCATTCTGTCAACCTTCCCATACCTTGAGTAGGGGGAGAATGATAACAGAATCCGGGTTCTTGTTCACAGCAGTCTAAGAATGAACTCCGCGAACACACAGGGAGCAAGCAGGCAAAGTCTTTATTAAAGGAAAACAAATAGCTCCCAGGGTTGCTGGGAGAGGGGAGAAGAGCCCCCTTTCTCTATTGTCCTATAGGGGTTTTTATTCCTTAAAGATGGGGGGGTACCAACGTGGGGTCCAGAACGATGTGGTTTTCTCCCATTGCCCTTGTTCAGTTACCTCTATCAGTCATTGTCCAATAGGGGTTTTAGGGGTGGAAATGTCCCCACAAGTTTGATGACTTCTTTGTCCTTCTCTTCCCTTGGACTAGGCCACCATTCCTCTCATTCCTTTTCTGTCAGTTGAGGAGTGGGTTAGAGATTATGGTTTGTCTGAGGGACAGTACATTTTCTATAGTAAACAAGGCCTGTGGGGAATTACTCTCTGGAGCCCTTAAACCGTAAATGTTAATCAACAGCCATATCAAAGAATGCATCAAAGCCCATGTTCCTACACTGACTACCTGAGTTAACATTGCGCCTCAAGAAGAATGGGATGGTAGAGGACTGGGGCTTGGCAGAAAACTTCAGACTGTCTGTGGAGGAATGGCATGGAGATAACACACAGAGGAAGACTGTTGACCTTTGCTAATCTCTTGACTTCATCTTTGGCCACAGACATGCCCATCCCACCCTCAAGCCCTTTGCCTCCAGGCCAGTGGTTGTCAACTGGGGTGGCTTTGCCTCCCAGTGGATATTTGGCAGAACATGGAGTCTTTTTTTGTTACAACTTGGGGATGGGGGTACTACTGGCATTGAGTGGGTAGAGATAAGGGATGCTGCTAAACATCCTAAATGCACAGGACAGACTGTGGCAAACTCCTTCTTTGTTTCAGGCCCCCTCTCTCTGTTTCTTCTCTCTCTCTCTCCCATTCTCTTGCTCTCCTCATTCCCATTCACAAGGTTTATATGGTGAAATAACCACTAATTCGTACTTCTTATTATTTCAATTTAAATGTTACTCCCTTTAGGAACCTATTCTGATCCTTCCCTGTCTGTATTAGGTGCATTTAATAATATACACCCACAGAACTCCCTTCCTCCCACAGTCAGATACTTGTTATAAATATTTTTAAATTGTAGATACCTGTTTAAGTGTCTTTTTATGATGAAAGGGCAAACTCCCTAAGAACAGAGACTGAGCATCTAATGTTCGCTATGATATACCATATGCTCAGAGCATGCCATTGGTAGGAAGGGGTAGAGGGAGGAAAAGATAGATGTAGAGTACCAAATTTGTATTATTTATCAGTAAAAGTTCTCTCTTTAAAGGGATTTTTCATCTTAAAAAGTAGGTGCTTTAAAAAGTTGAGAGAAAGGTAAAATATTTTAAAACCTCCCTGCAATTAGTTACGTTATAAAATGGGATTCATGGTTCTATTCAAAATGAGTATGTCAATTCAATGCTTTTGGTAAAAATGAGAGGATTTTATTGGTTTATTGGATTCTTCACAGTGCTTTTGAAAGGTCTTTCATGGAAACTTCCACTAAGGGGTAGTGTACAGAGGATGTGGGTGGAGCATAAAAAACTAATCCTATAGAATAGTTTGTAAGAAATCTAACCATCTCTAAGTTTAGTTCATCTTGTATTAAGACTTGGACAGATTGTCATAGATTGTCTTAAAACCATTTCAACAAATAGTTCTCATTAGAACGCAGGATCAAGGTCAAATTCAGAGCCTTGAAATAAACTTATCAGCATGAATTTAAAAAGTTTGCATATAACAAATACATTCTTTCCTTCATAAGTGGTAAAAAAAATGTGAAATTTTGGTCCCTTTGTTAACAATAGATCTAAATCCATGTATCTCAGGCCATCCACCGTGTCCTAAAAAAATGAGCCTTAGAAATAATATCAAATTGAGCACTAAAAAGGCCTTTTCACATGATTAAGGATGATAATACAGGTGTTTTTAGATAAAGAAACAACATGAGAGAACTTGTGAGTCTCATAATACTTACTACTGGTATCAGTTACTTGGGTCAGCGCCATATGCCTTGCATTAGACAGAAGACAAAACCATTGTCCTTCCTTTGAGAGATTTAATTTTTTTTTATGAAATACAGGCATAGAAATCAAATTATCATGTTTGCCCACTCTTTCTGCACTGGAAGTTAGGCATATTTATTAGCTTCAATGCAGCATTTCAAGCTGGCATTTGGATCATTTCAATAACTAATGTTTGTTTTATCAACAATGGTTTAATTTGACACGCTGCATAATGCATGTGCAATAACAGTGCCATGTTTGATGGATAAATGCCTAGGAAAAAAATTCAAATTGGCTAATAAATAAAATTGAATTTTGAGACCCCATTTATTTTAAGGAAACTTGTCATGGGTTATTAACTGTACTAAATAATGGCTTGTTTATGTCTGCGCATAAATAATTTGAAACAAATCGGGGTGACATAGTTAAAAGCTATCATACTTCACTTACTGCTAAGTGTTGAACAAGGGGCACTTCCTCAGCTCCTCACCATCAGACTTGGTTATTTTTTGCAAACAATTTCTACTCGTTTACAAGATGAGACCAAAATTCAGCTGAAGTTCCATACACTTAACATAAATCTATTTTTTAAACCTTCAAAATGTCTACTAATATAGAATTAAATTCTGATTCAGATAGATGGTTCTTCTACCTCTCTGCCACATTGCAATTAACTGGGAGGCTTTTGTTTTTTTCACTGTAAAGCTGATGCTTTGTTTCTCATTCCTAGAGATTCTGAACCAATTGGTCTATGGTGATTTTTTTTGCATTTTTAAAAAATCATTTGAGTTTTGTTTTGTTTTTTAAACTTCTTAAGCAATTACAAATGGAAAGCCAGGACTGAGAACTCCTGCCCTAACACAGTGTCCTGGTCACTAATGTATATTAATTGATTAGTCTTACTTGGACAGTATGATCAAATTATTTAATACTAATAATTGTCTGAATTAACAAAACAGTTTTCTGAGCATGCCTTTTGAATATGCAGTTTAGGTGTTAAGGGAATTTCCAGGATAGACTTTGTTCTCAAAGAATTTATGCACAAAAATAAAAATTGCAATTTTGAAGGCAATATAAGATGATTGCCTCAAGAGAGGTGCAAACAAAGGATATGAAATCATATCTGAGATGGACAAGACCAAAACTGAGTTTTTGGAGCAGATGGAATTTAATCAACCTTGTCAATAAAGGTGGATGTCTGCTTTATCCTTAGTATCTTCATACCTCATAATTTCATAATTCATTTAAGTAAATCAAGCATTTTTACTTTATCAATAAAAAAACAACAATCCCATGTATATGCATTTTTCTTTGCTATGTGCAAACATGTTTATATATGTTGTCATTTTTGAGACTTACAACATATGGGGTATGCAATTCAGTATTCTTATTTTTGGATGAGGAAATAGAGGCCTAGAATGTAAATTAGTTGCCCAATTTACAAAACCAGCAAGTGGAAGAGTTAGGTCCAAGATTAATCCTCCCGTGTTGATATATATTTTTTTTATCACCCCTGTTTGAAGCTAAGATGTTGCTGAGCTTGGGCTAGACTCCAGGTCTTCTAACACTGAATCACTCTCTTAGGATATGCTATGGACATAAATACTTAATATACCAGATTTTCAATAACTGTAGCTCAAAGTCTCTTAAAATTAACTTTGCAAAAGGTAATTGGAAATTGACACCCTAATATATTTTTTAAAATAGTACCAACAGGAGTTCCAGTCGTGGCTCAGTGGTTAACGAATCCGACTAAGAACTGTGAGGTTGCATATTCAATCCCTGGCCCTGCTCAGTGGGTTCAGGATCCAGCGTTGCGGTGAGCTGTGGTGAAGGTTGCAGATGCAGCTCGGATCCCGCGTTGCTGTGGCTGTGGTGAAGGCCGGCAGCTACAGCTCCTGTTAGACCCCTAGCCTGGGAACCTCCATATGCCGCAGGTGCGGCTCTAGATAAAAGCAAAAAGACAAAAATAAAAAAAAAATAAAATAGTACCAACAAATTCATTACCTTACTGCTTTTCACCAAATATAACCCTTCTTCTCTCTCTGCAATTACACTTAATGCCTGGATCTTGAGAAATTTATAAAGTTGAACCAGTTTAGAAAGTATAAAATGTCAGAGGAGTGAAGGAGTTTAGAATCAGGTATTGATATCTGCCTTATGATAGTTCAATTCTGTACAACAAATAGAAACATCTTGCATGCTTTATCATGACCCATTGAAAATTCTATTTAAATAGTTGCCAGTACACAGCAAATCTGAGTGTTGGTTTTTAGACTTTCTGGAAAAATGTGAATCTTTTGATCTGCAGTTGATTGAATTTGAGGATGCAGAACCCATAGATATGGACAACTGTATATGAGTAAAGGTTGATAGGTAGATGAATGAATAAACCATTTAACTTGGAAAAAGTGTGGCAAACGGAGCCTCAAAGACACCTTAAAAAAACTTATTGAAGGAATTATTTTATTTGTCTCCATTCTTAATAAGGACTTACAACCCAGAGACAGAATAAGCTGCTTGTCACCTCTTATCACTTACTAAGAGTTTGACCTTGAGCACAATGCTAATTTTTAAATAAAACCAGTAATGGTATTAATAGCATAGACTTTTTTTTTGAAAAAATATGTGAGATAACAAATGTAATAAAAGTATTACTCTATGCTTGGCACTTTATAAGTGCTCCAGAAGTAGCTTTTTTTTTTTTTTTTTTACTATTACTACTTATTATAATAAGGCTTAATTTTTTACAGGGATTTTTCACAAACAATGTTTTATTAATTGAGGTATTGTGACACTTTTACCCAATAAAATGAAAACTGAAAAAGTCAGGAAATATAGACTTGGATAGATTTATGTAAAAATAATTACCTCTTCTCTCCTTACACTATAAAATATGTGGCTGCTAGCATTTTTGACAATGTTTAATATTTTAGTATCTGATTCTTCATACTCACTTGACTCCTGTGACATAATGCTCTAATGGGAATAAAATAGGTGTTTCACTTTTTCACATATATGTTCTTTTAAAATAATTACTATTATTTAACTTAAGTATTTATCTTTATATATTAGGCCCTGACATGCACATTATATTTAAGTTGATGGGCCCTAATAAAAAGTAAAGATATGGATACTTTCATTAGATGTCTATTCCAAAATGAATAAATTTCTAAATAATTTGGCATGAAAATAGCATTAATTTGTTTTTACCTTTACTATGCTGCTATTACTCAGCATAGTAAAGGTATGGTAAAGGTACTATAATTCTATTAGTTAAATAGAATTATTGGAGAACTTACAAGAAAAACTGTAATATGTTCACCACCAGGAATAATTCAGCATGATGATTCCCTTAACATCTGTTCCACTAAAAAGAATCATTTTCTAGGGCCGCTTGGAGAGTAAGTGATCATACACCCCTGAGCATCTTTGTTAAAGGAGACAGAGAGAAAAAAGAGAAAGTAAAAATCCAGGAGTTCCCTTTGTGGCTCGGCAGGCAGTTAACAACAGGACTTGGATCCCCAGAAATGCAGATTTGATCCCTGGCCTCCTTAAGTGGGTTAAGGATCCCGAGTTGCCTTGAGCTTTGTTGTAGTTTGCAGACAAAGCTTGGATCCCGCATTGCTGTGACTGTGGTGCGGGCCGGCAGCTATAGCTCCGATTTGACCCCTAACCTGACCTAGGTACTTCCATATGCCTCAAGTATGACCCTAAAAAGCAAAAGCAAAAATAGAAAGTAAAAATCCACCTCTAGTCTTTCAGACTACTCTGTATCCTAATGAACTCTGTGAGGGAGATTTCTTGTGTTGTGAATTTAAAAAGAGATGTTGGGTTTATTTCTTTTGTTCCCTGTTTCCCACTTTGAGAGAGCCACCAGTCGTGGTCATTCATAAGCACTGTAATATTTGGAGTATATTCTTCGCCACAGAGTAGGGATATTAAAGTTATTGTCTCACTCCAGCATATTATCATTATAAAGTAACACACATCATTAGAGAGAAACTCGGTGAAGGACATTATCATTATGTATTAGCACACACCATTAGACAGCAGTTGCCACTGCAAATCCTACTGAGGAGGATAGATTCCTAACATCTCAGCCCTCCTGGGTAATAGAACTCAAAACTGTTAAATCCTTCAGCTGCGATGAACTCTAGATCCCATGATTGGTACGTAACATCACCTCGAGTTCTCAGTGGTTATTTACTCTGTAAAAAACAGTTCTCTTTTCTGATAGAGATGAAGTCCTAATGATGAAGCTCCTAAGGAATTTTTTATCTTACTTCCCTCAGACAAAACTCACACAAATTAAATAACAATAAAAATAATAGTAGTTATCAGTGGTGTTCATTTAGATGTATGAATATAAAGCATTTCCAGTTGAGGAAGTTGAACATTTAAATACATTTGTGCATAAAATTGCAACCAGTACATAGGTGGGATTATAAATGAAGCTGAGTGAACTTATCTAAATGAAGCAAAAGAAATAATAATATCATGTTTTATTTTAAAGTCTTAGCCAAGGGTAATGTCAAAGTGATGTTTCTTTGTCCTACCAAATGTCAGATTTATTTGTATATGATATGACTAAATGCCATTTCTTCATGAGGATTCATTTAATATGCTGTTTATTCTCACAAAACATTAATGTATGCAATGGATATTTGCCTGTGAAAAAGGAAGAGCGACAAATTTTGCACTTCTCAAATGAAATTTAATCTTGAATGACTTGCCTCATTTGCATTTTCTATGGATAATGAAAGCCCATTTGTAAATAAAAGGTTTATTGCAAAGCAAAAAAGAGTATGTTTGAAGAGGAAACTCACATCTGAACCCTAGTCAAGTAGTTTCCAGTTGCTCTGTTTTACATGGCTGAGGATATTTCAGCTCCAATCCAGTACAGGAATATAAAAGTGAGAGTAAAGCTCACAAGACACTAAATTCTCTAATACTAATTTTCATTTGTTGGCTATTGACCTTTTTAAAAATGGCTTAAGCATCAGTAGACACAAAGTTGCAAAATAAAATATGTTTATTTTATATGCTTATATTTATATCATATTTATATAAATGCATATATACATTATGACCACAGGCAAAATGCATGGCTTGTAAATTAGCTTATAAATAGGAAAGCTTAGAGACCAGTTCTGATCTTATATATACATAGAAAATAACAAAATACTGCTCTTCGGTGTGTTCTAACTCTAAAAATAAAATAGTCCCTCTCTGTCTCAACTAGAGTAGTATGTATGTGCTACAGAGGCAAATTCCAAACCTAAATAATTTCATATTTTGTTTTAATTTCAGAAGCATTCAGAAAAATTCCTATCATTGGAGACAGTATGTGTATGAATAAACATGGTAAAATCACCTGTATTCTCAGGTGGCTTTGTTGTGATTTTTAGCCCTTGAAATGTCACCAGGTGAGGAAGGGGAGCAATATAAAAATCCTCACTACACTGAAGGAAGTCTCCCACCACCCTCCATCCCCCAAACACACACACACATATCTTTTTGGTTTATCTTTTGTTAGGCAAAAACATCATTTAGGCTGATCTTTTTCTTTCATTTTCACATGGTTATATATATATTAGATGTTTTAAAGCATATCATTTGATTGCTTCATGTATTCTAAGTTGTGTATTTACTGTACTGTCTGTAAATATTCTTGGCCTGTGTGTACATATGTACCCCTCTTCTTAGCAGACAGAAGTTTCTTACACTTTGGTCTCAAAAGAGCTCACAAAAATGTACATTTGGTGCATAATAACATTCTACTTTTTAATACATGCTTAGAAGTGTTTTATCCAAATTCTTGCAAGAACTACATAATAAGATGGTGGTAGGACCAAGAATGGTATCTAGGTCAGGTAGTTCCAGGTACCTATGGACTTTTTAAGAATCCTATTACATATTTTCTTAAGCACAACCTACTGGCCCAGAACTGATGGATAGAATTGCCTGAATTCATATCCTAACTTCACTAGTTACTAAGCATGGACATTGGACAAATTTTTAAACACTTTGAGCCCCAAGTTATGCATCTGTAAAATAAAAATCACAATAGTACCCAATTTGGGTTGTCGTGAAGTTTAAATTATGTAATACTCATAAAGCCCTTAGAACAATAGTGCCTGAAAAAAAATAGGTGCCATGGAAGTACTCTTACTGTTACTAGTTTTAATTCTAAAACCATTGTAAATCTCCTTTGTAAATTGTTTTCATGAAGTCAGAATGTATGTAAAAGAAATCACTCCACAGTTTGGTAGTAATGCGTATTGAAAAACCAAATAAAAATGATAATTATGGTGAAATGCTGACTCATAGAAATGTACCAGCTGACAGCATCACAGGCTGTGTCTTCTATACCTAATTCCTAGCTTCTGGTTCATTCACCTTCTAATTTTATTCCACACATTCAGACCATTCATTTTTAGCCTTTTTAAGAGCCTATACTTCTCCATTCCGTTTATCCCCTGACCTTGCATCTTTCTCCATGGAGAAAAGAGAGATCCTTGGGTGAGATCCATCAACAGCCCTGTCCCCATCACTTTATCTACACATACTCAAAAAGCCAAGGATCCAGAGAGATTAGCATGCAAGATTCTTCACTACCTGTCCCAAACCTATGCTTCTAATTTTGTTCCTCATCATTTCCTTAATGCCCCATTCGACTATGGCCATTGACCGCTAACCATTCCCAAAATGTGTCATTTTCTTTCAAACCTCTGAGAACATTGCCCATGTTGTTCCTTTGCCAAGAATCTCTGTCTCATTTACCTGTCAAGCTTCTGTGTGTACCTATTACAATATGGTTCCAATTACCAAAAGACCATGCTGGGAGAACGCATGTGTTGCAGCCACCTGTCAGTAAAGAAGATCCTGCCATTGAAGCCCAGGCAGGTACTGAGGTCCTGATCCCTGTGACAGGCTCCCCTGATGCTAAGGGCCTATCCAGGTTCACCCCCATTGTGACATGGCTGCCATGCTTCACAGATCCTTGCCATGTCACCTTTCTTCCCTCAGTCCTCTCTTCACTGAAAAGCCAGTGAAGCATCAATCCATGTACTGTCTGAAATCCTTCAGGCATAAAATAGAGTTAGAGCCTTTTCTACTGTGATCCTCTGCACTTGCAACTGAATAATAAAAATTCCAGCCTAAATACTTGTTCAGTACGTGCATTGATTAGAGCATTTTTATACACATAGTTGAGCACACTGAGGGGTGCAAATTGCTAAAGAGACACTGAACAAACATCTCAGTTAGAGATAAATAGGATCAAAAGAGATATCTCACCAATATGCTAAATTTTGCTTTTGTCTGCTTAGGTGTTGGTGCACTAGATGCATTTTTGAGTTTTAATGAGTCTCATTGGTTCTAATTAGAGTAACCTTGGTGGAAATAGATATTATTAGTCTGAAAATCATGGTTAAATTGCTGTTAAATAATTTGCATTCTGTTGCATGGTTTATATCATTGTACAGACAGAAACATTTAGGTCTAGGACTCAAGTTTGTTTTTTGTTTTTTTGTTTTTTTTGTTTTTATTTTATGGCTGCACCCACAGCATATGGAAGTTCTCAGGCCAGGAACTGAATCCGAGCCTCAGCTGCAGCAATGCTGGGTCCTTTAACCCACTGTGCCAGGCTGGGGATCAAACCTGTGCCTCTACAGTGACCCAAGCTGCTGCAGTCGGTTCCTTAACCCACTGTGGCACAGTGGGAACTCCAAGGCTCAAGTATTTTATTAATGTACACCAGTAATTTTGGCTTCATATAGGATTTGCATATTTTGCCTACCTGGCATATTTTGTCCAATCTAGGCTCTAAACTCTCTTTCCAAGTAATTCCATATAACATGCTCTTCAGCTTCCAACAGAAAGTACTATGTTTGTGTCTCCAGAATATAGTTTATTCTGAAATCTTCAACTATATAAGCATTAGTTACCACCTGAATTGAGTGCCAGTTAGGAGCCAACTGCTCTAAAATGTATTTTTGATTTAATTATCTCAGGCCTAACAAGGAGAACTTATTATCCCCATTTTATGGAAAGGGAAAGTGAAGTAAAGGGCAGTTAAGAGAACTTTTCAGTAGTGCTGGGTGACTCAGAAATTCTTGCTCTGTCTGGGGTGATTGGGCCTCTCACTTAAATTCTAATTAGTATATGGTTATTAAAGTTAATATACTTTAATCAGTCAACAATAGCCTATTGAGCACTTACACACTGAGAACTGTGTAATAGGCTGTTGAATATATCAAGTATCATAAAACATAGGCTTTCTAAAGAAAAAAGTGATGTATTTTTATCTGAGAAGCACTGTGGGTGTAGTTGTACAAGAAAGAGTTGCTGATTTATTCATTTCAACCATTACTTGAAACTGTTTTATAAGTTTGATTTTACTAATACAGTGTAATAAGTAACTTAAGATATAGGGACTACTTACATATAATATGTATTTATTAATTTAGTCTTAGGACTAAGGATAGAACCTGGCAAGTGGTGCTTGTTTTCTCACCTGGTTCTTTTCCAGGGCAAAGATATGTATGGGTAAATCTGACTGGTGGCACTGAGTCATATGACTGTACCTTAGCCTCCAAGGAGTCAGTGGAGCTAGGCTTTCTGCCTCCTTTTTTAACTCATAAACTTAGAAATTCCCTAACCATAGAAATGGTATTTTTAAAATGCTGCCTAACCAGAAAATATCACAAATGTCCACTGGAAAGTCTTTGTATAAAACTATAGCATCCTGCAGTTCCCATTGTGGTTCAGCAGGTTAAGAACCTGATATAGAGTCCATGAAGATGACGGTTTGATCCTTGGCCTCACTCAATGGATTAAGGATCCAGTGTTGGCACAAGTTGTGGTGCAGGTTGCAGATGCAGCTCGGATCCACTGTTGCTATGGCTGTGGCTGGGGCTTGGGCCAGCAGCTGCAGCTCCAAATCAACCCCTAGCCCAGCAACTTCCTTATGCTGCAAGTGTGGCCATAAAAATAAAAAGTTAAAATTAAAATAGCATCTGGAGAATAAATTTTAAAAGGTATTTGTTTACTAGTCCAATCATCCAGAAAAATAAATAATAAATAGCATAAAGTGGAAGATGTTTCAAGTTTACTAATATAATACTAAATCATTCCTAGTGCTATAGCTTCTAATAATAAATTTATATTTATCTTCTCTCATCAAAATCCACTTAATGAAGTTGCCTTAATCCATCTCCTTGCCTCATTTCTTTTCTAGTAAAATTACATAACTTGATCTATTAATTTTGGATATCCCAATCTGTCTACATGATAGCAAAACAGCTGGTTGTAAAACACTAATTTTAATCAAACTCCCTGTTATGTAATAGAACTTGATTTTTATTAAAAGAAATAATAGAGCTTTCAAATGAGCTTATGTGTAGAAACTACTGCTTCCTTTATTTTATACTTATTTTTATACTGTCTTCCATTTTTGAAATCTGTATTGTGAAATATTTATATAAAGAGTATACAAATACACTTATTTGATAGCTTGTTAAGACATTAGGTGCAGTTCTGTTCTAAGCACCAGAGTTACTACCATAAACACAGCCAGAAATCTCTCTTCTCATGGGACATTAATGCAGTATGGGAGCAAGAAATGAGCAAATAATAGTGAGCAACACATTGAATCAGATGGTATTAAATGCAACAGAGGAAAAGTTAAGTGTAAAGAAAATTTTTAAAATACAGTGAGAGGGAGAAGTAAAAGTGTGTTCCCCCAGAATTGAGTCCCTTACCAAGTCTATGATTAATCTCTCTATATAATTCTTTACTCCCTTTCTTGTTCCCTCTGACCTCAATCCTGTTCCGACTAAACAATAATCAACTAGATTCAAATGACTAAAATTGTTGTTGATGATAACATCTTTAATGTACTAAAATTGCTATTATAAATATCACCACTAACTTACAAACTCAGGTTATTTCTCCAGGGTGAGATGAGCTAATAGACCCTCAGCCATGGACCACCTGGATTGAGAATTATAAGCCAGAGATATCCTGACTCCCAAAACTTCAATTAAGAAAAGTTGCAGAAATGTCACAAGATAATGATTATCCCCAGCCTCTTTCTTCTTCCCCTTTAAAAAAGACCCAAACTCAAGACCAAGTTGGAATGGATCTGAGACTTGTCTCCCACTCCCTTGCTAGGTGCCCTGCAATGAACACTGTACTTTCCTTCATCACAACCCAGTGTCAGTAGATTGACTTTGCTGTACATAGGACAGGTAAACCTGAGTTAGGTTCAAGAACAGAAGTTTTAAATAGGGTGGTTAGGCCAGGCCTCCTTAATGAGGTGACATGTGAGCAGAAACTGAAGAGGGTAAAGGAGAGCATTGTGTGGGTATCTGAAGAAAAAGCATTCCTGGCAGAGCAAGGCGCCAAAGCATTAATATGCTTGACACATCTGAGGGGCAGCAAGGAAGTCAGTATGACTGGAAAAGAATAAATAAGGGGAGTTTATTTATAGAGGCTGTGCTGTCACATGGAAGTGGGGCTTAGAAAATATAGGACTTTGTAAGCCTGTATGAAAACTTTGGCTCTTACTCAGAGTGAAATGGGAACCCACTAGAGGGTTTTGAGAAGAGGAAAAATCTGATTCTTTTGGAAGGATCCAATACCTTTTGCATATTAAAAAGACTGAGAAGAAAGGGCAAAGTTCAAGGCAGGTAACTGGTCCAGTGAAATTATCCAGTTTAGAATTAGTATACTTCAAATCACATGTATTTTCATGTACAGCCCACATAGCTTCATGGTAGATCTGGGAATTCGGAAAAAAAAAAGGTTTTAAGAATGGGATGGTTCCAAGGATTCTAAGAGGATGGAGTCACCCTTTGTTAAAATGGAGAACACTGTCAGAAGAATAGTTTGGTCAGTATTATATGTGTTAAGTTTGAAATACCCACTAGACATCTAAGTGATGATGTTAGCGAAAAATTGGATATAAAACTCTTGAGATCTGGGGAGAGACCTAGGCTAGAGATATAAACCGGGGTGGCGGGGGGGGGGTGTGTGTCTCTATTATAAAGAGTATATCCAGATGCTGAGCCTGGATGAGACCACCTGGTGAGTGAGGATGTCAGCAAAGAGTCTGAAAGATGAGTTCAGAAAAGGAAGTGGGATCAACAAAGGAGGCTGCCAAAGAGGAAGCAAAAAATGTACAAAAAAGCCAGGAGGAAGAAGAAAGTATTTCAAGGAGGGCATGATCAAACATGTCCAATGCAGCTGCAAGGTCCAATGGCACAAATACACAGCATACGCAGTTTAAATAATAATAATTATAATAATAAAACCAACACATCTAGGAGTTTCTGCTGTGGTTTAACAGGATAGGCAGCATATCTAGAGCACTGGGACAGAAGTTCGATCCCTGGCCAGGCACAGTGGGTTAAGATTCTGGCGTGGCCATGGTGTAGGTCCCAACTTCGGTTTGGTTCTGATCCCTGGCCTGGGAACTCCTTGTGCCACAGTGTGGCCAAAAAAGAAAACAACAAAACCCCACATTTCTACCCATCGTCCAGCTCAGAAAATAGTTTATCCTCTTTCATAACTTATTTTCACCTAGACTCTTAAAGGACAATTTAATATGCATCTGTTTCAAGGAACCAAAAGGGCTCGGGTAACTTCCAGAGGTCATCAGTGTGTTTCCCATTTTATCAGTCGAAAAGTTCTTGTCTCTGCCAACTTTAAAAATGCGTAGATGAGCACAATTTGCTTATTACCTCCTTCATCTTACTTAGTTTGCATTCCTCTTTTGCATTTACTGACTCGTGTACTAAGGGATTTTATTTGAGCCCCTCTACACTGTAACCTAACCCTCTACATTTGGGTGTCAGTCACTGAAATGGGAAATCTTCATTTGAGCTTTGTAGCTCACCTCAAAGAGCAAATCTAAATGGATTGTGTCTAAGAATTTCAGAGAGAGCAAGAGCATCCCACGTATTCACGATGTAAGGGATAAAGATAACTGCTTAGCCATGCCCCCAGATGGGCATATTATTCATGTATGAAAGCTACCGGCTTTAGCATGCAGATGACGGCTGCTAAGGAATTTTTCACATCAACTGTCATATCCCAGCAGTTCAAATTTATAAGAAGATGAAACAACTCTCTAATCCCTTAAACTGTTAATACATAGCTAGAATCCTTGTGCATAACTAATAAGATTTACATTTTCTAAGCCTCAATTTCCTTGAAGGATTGTTTTATTTGATTTTTTCCAAAAAAATGATAAGAAATATGTTAAGGTATAATACACACTGAAGGATTGTACTTGGAAGGGAAGAGAAGTGTAATTGGAGAGCACAGTGTATAAATGAGGGGCATCTCAGGGGATGTTCACTTGTTTGCCTGTATTAATTATTTCTGCATTGGGAGTGTAGCAAATGGTATCTCTGAACATGAAATTAATCCTTATGTGGTTTAAGGGATATTTGTCCTTGTTTAATATTCTTTTCTGAGGTGTGTGAATTTTGGCTGTAATCCTAAAACTGAGTCAAGAAACATAAATGGATACCAAAAAATGGCAGGAATGATTGATGACTATAAATTCGTTACTTTGAAAACATTATGGCAGTGGTAGTTTTAAGTCCTTTGGGACAGAGAAAGGAACTATACATTATGTGAGTTAATGTAAATGAGAAGAAATAAAGCTTTTGGTTTTAAAACTCAACCCAAAATGATTTTTAAACCTTAAATGAGTCATAAAAGAGTAAGTGTGCCTCTCCTATTTGATATATAATCATTTTATTTACTAGGGATTTTATTTGTGCTTTTCCAGTTCCCAGCTAGACCTTGTGCCTGTTAAGATGAAAATATCTTGGGTTTTCTTCTAATTCAATTTTTAAGACGCAGATTAGGTCTTACCAACCATGTCATTTCATACCTCTTTGTAAACGTTTTTCCCAATTGATCTAAAAAGTTTTATTATATTTATCTAAGTTTTTTCCATTTAAACAATTATGAAAATCTAGTCAAAAGTTATTGCTTTTCCAGATGGAATCCTTATATTTTATTTTCTCATGTCCAGAAATATATGATATTTGGATGTTTTGTTGTTTCCCTTTCAGTTTTCCAATTTGTAATTCACAGGATTTCCTCTATAAATAAAAAGCAGGACCGTGTATATTTTAAAGTTTTTGAAATACTGTTAGTAACAAATCCAGCAAAAGTAACGTTAAGTTATTTTAGTAGGAGAAGCTTTCATTCTAGAACTTGTATACTGATTCTCATCACTGAGAATGTGTTGAATATAAAAAATGTAGAGTGAGTTTTGCAGAACAGGTTAAGTAAACACGTTGACTTTAAGTCCCTCATCTCAAGTACCCTGAAACCCACATCACACATTTGGAAAAAAGCTGGTACTCAGCAAAACTGTTATAGTAGGTTAAAGCAATAAGACAGCCATTGAGGAAGAGGGTCTACAGATACTAAATCTGCAAGCCCCACGATCTTGTACTTCCTAGCCTCCAGGGCTATGAGAAATAAATGCTCATTTTTTATAAGATACCCAGTTTATGGTATTTTTGTTATAGCACCCCTAGTAGGGACTAAGATAATTGTTAAGTAGTCTCACCTCCCTGGTCCACTCAGGAGAAGCAAGAAAGTCATTCTACTGTCAGATCCTGAGTTACACGTTCTTCTTTCTACTTTGTATGTGTATGTGTGCTCATGTGTGTGTGTGTTTGAGCATGTGCTTGTATAAAGATGTTAGAGCTGAGAAATAACTGTTGTCCAATCAGCCAGCTACAACAAAGAATTTTCACTCTTTCTGAACTACTAAGATTTGGACTAAAACATAAAGAGATTGCTTGAGCAAATGCCAAGTTATATAATTTTATAGAAATGGTTTCATAAACTTCTTAATAAATTTCTTTATTCATGCATTAATTCATTTATTAGATATATTTTAATTGTGACAGTCTCTGTAGTGATGTTAACATACCCCTTTTCTCTGCCCTAGAAATTAGAATCATTCAACAGGCTTAGCAAAGAATTGTAAAGTGGGACTGTGAACTATAAACATGAATTGTCACTAACATGTAGCATGACATTGGAGAAGTCACTGAAACACAGTAAAATTCTATAATGTTCTCATCTGTAAATGAGACTATCCATAAGTCCTAGTTGAGCACTTGGTAAATAGACCTTGAGAAGGAAAAGATAGATTCAGTTCCTTTGTCACTGCTAAGCTGTCACATATCCTGCTTGCTTTTGTGCATTAGCCTCTTCAAGTACATCTAGGAAGTGCCTCAGGCCTTCCTTGTTAATTCATTTCTCTGGCATTTGGGTCTACCTGAGCTTAACGAATGGTGATAGAAGACAATTGCATCACTGTGAGATAAGTTAGAGCAGAATCCTTACCAGATGCCATAGAATCAGAAAACAGAATTTGAAAAATCACAGTGAATCTTCAGAATAAATGAAAATTAGAATCCTGAAATAATATACCAGGAAGAGGGTGATACTCTCACATGAAAAATATCACTATCTATGGGATTCAAATCACTCAGAGACCATTTTAGCTTATATGGTACATTAACTGGAAATCAAATCACAAGAGTAGATTTTTCATGGAATACATTTCAACAACATACATGTAATATTGTAATAGATGTAATAGGTACTAAAAATACATGTAATAGTTACTGAAAATGTATTCAAGAAAGTCATACACATGTACATGTCTAATTTTTTGTAGGTAAGAACCAACATATTTGAATGACCCATATCTTATCTGTTATGCTAAATTGCTGGAAAAGCCATTGCTGTCATGATAACAATACAATGAAAAATGTGTTAATCAAATCTCTAGTGAAATAGGTTGTGGAAAATACATTTTCATTCTGCTTGCTGAAAGGACAAAGAAAAATGCATTATAGCACTGTGCCTTTCAGATGAATATTATTTTCTTAGGCTGTGGGGCATGATGTGAGGTGTGTACAAGATTACTGTAATTTTAATTAAAATTACACTTTTAAAAGTAGAAATTGCAATGGCAATATAGCTTGAAACTAGTAAGACCAAAATGTTTTAAATGTGTCAGTACCAATTACTGGTTTTAGTGGTATTTATCATATCAAAATGCAAAAAGAAAATGGTTTGTACATTAGCCCCTAAAATGCACTAAAGCAATACAATTAAATGTATTCTTGCTTATTTGTCACTCTGCCTCTGTATATGAAACCAGGCATACAAGTGCTTTAGAAGCCATATCTGGTAGTTTCAGAAGATCCTCAGATGGTGATATTTTTATAAATCTTTGCAAGTTAGGCCAAGAGAGTGACTTTTGGTTTGGGGTAAAAAGTGGAGAAGAAATTAAATGGCCATTAGGAATGTCTCACCTACTTCCTCCTTATTCACAGAAAGAAAAAGGAAACAGCAGGAATAAAGAATAGGGGAAAAGCAGATAAGGAACATAAGTGATCTTAGGGAGTTTTGAAGATGACTTGTAAGACCACTAACCAAGAGGGCTAAATGCTGCACAGGAACATGGCCTGATTGCACCTCTGGAGATCCTTTACCGAGCACTTTCACCCTTGTCCTCATGAGATGTAAACGAACAGTCTAGGCCAGGTCATGCCCAAAGTTCTTTACATGGATTAATTTGTTTAACCTGCCCAACAACATCCTATAAATTGTATATAATTAATATCCACACTTTACAGATGAGGAAGGAGCCAGGGAATAGTTAAGAAATCTAACCAAGGACAACCAGCTGGTGAGTGGCAGAGCTGGGATTTATGCCCACAACCTTTGCTCTTATCTCTCACGCTACACTGACCCCTAACAAACATTAATGAGTTAAGGGTAAACATGTATCTCAGGGTGCCTACAATTACATGTATTTGTGTAGAATATTGGCCTTACAAAATCATTTTCAAATAAGATTCATTAATTAAAGAGATAATGTTGTGGAAAGTGCATAGTGTTAGCTCGCTGCAACTGCCACGAAAATATCACAGACTGGATGGATTCGACAGCAGACATTATTTTCTCCCCCTATCCTAGAGACTTGAAATCCAAGATCAGTGTTTAGCAGGTTTAAATTCTGCTGATGTCTAACCTTGCATGGTGCCTCCTTGCTGTGTCTTCATAGGTCTCCCTCTGTGTGCATTCATCCTTGGTGCCTCTCCGTGTCCAAATCTCCTCTTCTTAGACGAACACCAGCTACACTGGATTAGAGGCCACTTGTATGGCCTCATTTGAACTTAAATCACTTCTTTAAAGCCTTCTCTCCAAATGCTGTCACATTCTGATGTACTGAGTATTAGGGCTTCAACAAATGAATTTTGGGAGAACACAAAACACTAAACTTAGGAGTGACTGGAGTCCTTGTTCTGGTTTTGCCACTGTGTGACTGTGGGTAAGTCACTTCCTGTCTGTTGGGGGGCATCTGGTAAACACTGGAGCAGCCTGATACTTGACTTATTGAGTCTGTATTTAGCTTCTCTCTTTCTGTGAAATACCCCATCATCTTCATATGTAAGTCGGGTTGGTTGTTGTTGCTGGGATTTTTTTTTTTTTTTTTGCTCTAAGTTAGCTAAAATTTTTGTTCAATAGAATTCAAGACTTCTAAATAGGATATTTGCTTTGTTTGTGGCTTTGCTAGGGCTTTGACATATTATGGTCTGTCTAGTTTTAAAATAGGGCCAATAATGCATCTATATGGCAGGGCTACCTTGAGAATTGAAAGACCTCTTATATATAAAGGACTGGGCACAGTGTCTGTAAAGTAGAAGTTATTTAACAAATATTCATCTTTTTCTTACTCTTCAGTCCATCCAGCTTTCATGCCTACTTTTCCTTTGCCATTGACCTTCCCACATCTACCTCCAACATTTATCTCATATATTCTTGGCCAGTCATCATAAAAGTCACACACATTGACATCTGTCTTCAGGATTGAAGTTCTTAAAAATTCAGATCTAAGTGTGTGTGGAGACATTTCCTCATAAATTATAAGAAAGGGGATACATGATTCACGCTGGCTTCTGACATACTGAAATTTTAATATTTAATGGAATTATCTGTTGTATCAGGTCTCCAACTTGCAGAGACCACTGATTCTGGCTTGGAAAAAATTCTCTAGTACAAAGCTGCAGAGGCAGAGGCTCAGTCAGGGTCTAACTAGATTTCACAAAGGTAGGAAGTTAGTAAAATATCAGCCTACTGTTAGTCTGATTCTGCTAACAACTAATACTATGTTTTAAACATTTTTTATGTTGATGACTTATAGGGGATACATTTGATTCTTAATTATCCACTTAATTATTTGAACATATTTTATAAAATTAATAGTCACACGACATCATAATATGACTATACATAATTTCAAGTATTATATCATTTATCCTCATTTTCTACTACGAAAAATTAGAAATATTGCATTAATCCCAAAGAAATCATGACTGAATTAAGAGGAAATTTTTTTCTTTTTTTGCCTTTTTGTCATTTTAGGGCTGCACCTGTGGCATGTGGAGGTTCCCAGGCTAGGGGTCTAACCGGAGCTGTAGCCATCGGCCACAGCAACACCAGATCTGAGACTTGTCTGTGACCTACACCACAGCTCACATCAACGCTGGATCGTTAACCCACTGAGCAAAGCCAGAGATCGAACCTGCAACCTCATGGTTCCTAGTCAGATTCGTTAACCGCTGCGCCATGACGGGAACTCCCATAAGGAAAATTTATAGGTGTGATTCCCAGAGGGAAGAGGCAAGTAGGAGATACAAGTAGACTGAATCTCTTTTGTGTGAAAGTAGTGATAACGTTATTCATACTATGTCCTGGTGAATAATAATAACATCTGCTTGCCACTTTTAGTTCTTTCAGCCATCAATAGAGAAAGTTGTAATTAGTGATATGGGGCAGTGTTATGGACCCAGAATGCTCCTCAAATTGAAAGGCACTTATTTTAGAGGGGCTCACAGGACCAGCCTGGAAACAGGACTTTTCTAGGAAGATGATTTCTAGGAGCAGTCAGAGGCGCTGTTACTGTGAGTCATGAGTCTCTAGGCATGACTTCAGATGATGGTCTCAATTAGTCTGAATCCAGAAACCCAATCCAAAGACGAACAAAGCACCAAGCAGATGTAGGGGAGATGATCTGGACAAGATGTTGGAACTCTGAGTCAGGCAGAATATCTAGGCAACATTTTCATCAGTCTCTTATCAAAGTTAGAACTGGTTCATAAAGGCAGCTTGCAGGCAGCCACAGCATCCCAGGGCACCAGAGGTGACCTCAGAGCTGTGCTGGCCCTGTGTTGTTTGCAGATTGATTTAGGAACAGTGACAGAAGCAAGAGATTCTGGTTGCCTCCAGGTAGAATGACTTAAGATCTACAGAAGCCTTGAATTGTGGTAGTGTTAATATCAGCCAGATTTTGGGAAGAGGGACGAGACAGGAGGGAGAGAGTGATGGCAGGCCAATGTTGGGAGACAGTGGTAGTAACTTCAAGGAAGGTGAGCTCTGGTGACATCCAGGGAAGATCTGAGATTTGATGAGCAAGTACGGAGAAGACATAGACTCAATGCCTTTGCAGCAGGGTGAGCTGAATGGGGAATTCCAGATTGTACATGGCTATTTCAGCCTCCAAGGTAATTTTTTGGAACCAGGCAGAAGTTCTGTATCTTATGTTCATCTCAGCAGCAGCCATGGCTCAGGGAGGAGCCTGGAGTGGCTGCAAGCCCCGAGGCGACCAGCAGGAGGAAGCCTCTAGCAAGAGATAAACCCTGGGGCTTTAAGGATCCCTAGGAACTTTAAACCTCAGCTCAACTGACCTGGATTTAGAGGAAGACAGAAGGGAACTTGCATACTTACTTATACTCTATGAAAATGGAACCATTTCAAAGCTTTTGTGAACTTATAGTTCTCTTTTCTTTATAGAGTCCTAGAAGTGAAACTGGAAAACACTGTGCTTGGAGGGGAACACCTGCTATAGGTCACCAAGGGACTGGGACAAAAGTAGCATATGCAGAAGGGAGGAAAAATGGGGAGATGAATTTTTACTGTACATTTTGATTTCCAGTACAGTTTTTTCCCCACATACATGTTTTCATTTTATATTTTAAAATTTGGGAAATCGCAGCCTACTGTCCTATGCACACACTGTCTTATATCACTCAGTGAAAGCTGAGCTTTTCAAGTGCTAGGAAAGAGCCACTGAGTGAGAATAGAAAATTTTGATTATTATATAAACTATACTACATATTACCATGGTTTTAAAAAGATTTCTGTATTATCTTCTAGCTTAAGACTAACCTAGAAAAGGCTAAGTGCTTATCCTGATAAAAGTCAATGCTGCTAAAAATCACAAAACGTGTTTTGTAATCAAGCAGATTTATGTAGAATCCACAACAGGGTTTCTTGATGTGCTATTATTTGTATAATATTATGGAGCTATGATTATTAATTGTAAAAGACGTGATTTAACTGGAGAACACTGATAGTTTATATCTTCTTATAATATTAACTGGCATAAACAGATTACCTTTTGTTTAAAAAATTGCCATTTATTTTCAGGAGTGTTTGGAAGCTTGAAGACACTGTCATATAGATTTGATCTGGTGTAAAGTTTTCAATTTTATTCAATGAATCTTGCCTAAGTAACCTTCTGACTTTTTTATCCTGTAATGGGAGGCCCTCGTATAAATGCATTTGAATACTTTTGTGGCTGTGTGAAATGAATTACTAATGATTCATGAAAGAGGCTGTCCTATCATTAGCCTTGATAAGATGGTAATTTGATTATCTGATTTTCCTGTTGCTCATTCCATTTTCGAATATTAATATTTAAAATATTGGAAGGGCAAAATAATTCTAAAGAGAGAATTGGTCAATATTTCATAGAATATGTTACTTCACAATTCCTGTTAACTCTAGCTCCAAAATATCAATCATGCTCCTTTTCTTTAAGCATAAAAAGAAAAGTAATGGAAAATGTTTACTTTTGAATACAAATATTTAAATCAGATTTGTGTCAATTTTATCTCTGATTACAAGAAAGTATGATTATTTCTTATAAAAATTTAAATCATTGGTTAAAAACTGTTGACACATTTTGTAGGAAATAACGTAGAGAGTCTAAAATCATCCATAATAGTTATAGTGTTGCTGGTTATAGTGTTGCTGTCCTTAAGAAAATCCAAAATGATAAAGTTCTGTAGCTTTTTTTTTTTAATTTTATGGTCACAGCCACAGCATAAGAAAATTCCTGGCCATGGATTGAATCTCAAGCCACAGCTGTGATACTAGGCTGGATCTTTTAACCCACTACATTGGGCCAGGGATCAAACCCATGCCTCTGCAGAGATCTGAGCTGCTGCAGTCAAATTCTTAACCCACTGTGCCATGGCAGGAACCTCTCTTCTTCAGCTTTTAACCAGCCTAAAGAACTTTATCTACCATTATCTTTTAAAATATATTAGGCTTTTTTTTTTAATTCTGACTATATAAAAAGAAAATAAGGTTATTACTTTTGTTCATTTTTGTGTTTTAGCTTCAGGATGTAGTTAACTCTTTAGTTTCTTCTCTTTATACTTGAAAATAGATAGTAACCAATAGCATTTATTTCTCCCCAAACTGTCAAGCACTCCAGAATGGCATCAATAATATACTATATCAGGTATCTCCATTTCCTTCTTATCTTTATTTTGAATACATCAGCATATCTCTTATTCAAAAGGTTCCAACTATCCAAGTATTCCTTATGGACTCGGAGAATGAAGCACTTCTCATTTATCCCACATTGGATTTGTTAATGGTATCCCACTTTGAGCAAAACTGATATACATATATGCAAACATACAAAGCAGATTATTAATATGAAATGAGAAATTTTCAATTACCTGTACCTTCATTTCTAATTTCCATAACAGACCTCCAAGGTCTGTACTATTTTGTCAAATTGAAGGGAAACCAAGTTCAGGGAGAATGGTGCAGGGGTGGGCAGAGGGAGAGAGTGAGCAGTGAGCACTCAAACTGAGACCAATAGATTTAGAGCTAGGGTTTTTTGGGGTTTTTTTTTTTTTTGGTCTCTTTTAGGGCCACACCCATGGCATATGGAAGTTCCCAGGTTAGGAGTCAAATCAGAGCTACAGCTGCCAGCCTATGCCACAGCCACAGCAACTGGGGATCTGAGTTGTGTCTGTGACCTACACCACAACTCATGCAACACCGGATCCTTAACCCACTGAGCGAGGCCAGAGATCAAACCCGCATCCTCGTAGATGCTAGTGGAGTTCATTACTTCTGAGCCACAATGGGAATTCCAGAGCTACCCTTTTGTCTTCCAGTACGCCACCTAAAATAAACAAAAGAGAAAATTGCCCTGACACATTGATAAGCTTCTAGAAAAACCAATTCACAAAAATAAAAACAGCTAGAATGTTAACAGTGAAAAGCTAACCTGACTAATTCTGGATAGCAGTATATTGACTGGATGCTATAAAGTTAAAGACTAAGGAACTATATGCAAGTACTGTCCTCTAGAAAGCAGATCTGCTTCTCCTGGGATTGTGGTTTAGCAAGTCTGTAGTCATGTTTAGAAATTTTGTAACTGCTTTATACTTTCTGTAGCTACGACTGAACAAATAAGTGAGTATATTATACATGGTGAGAGCTAGTTTTCTTCCTGTCAGGGAAGGATGTTGCAAATTAGGAAAGGGCAAAGGCTGGAAAGAAACTTGTCCTGTCAGGTTAGAACTGGAGTTATCAGTTTCATTTTTAATATCTAAACACACAGACATAGAAATAAATGTAAATGTCTATGTCTTTGGGAATTTGTTGACTGAAATTGCTTAGAAGCAATTATACCCCAGTAGCAATGAACATAACTAACCCCAGATCTTGAATTCTAAATATTAATAATAAAAGAAACCAGGGCTCATTACATTAGTGATTGAGACTAAAATTGAGGCAGAAAACACAAAATGAACTTGGAACATCTCATGGTATTAGAAAATGTTGAAAAAAATCTCAGCATGTGTCAAAGGACAGAAGACCCATGCTAAAGGAGGCCAAAAGGCCAAAGTCAAGGCAATTTGAGCAGCAAAATAAATAGTGATACTATTAAATATCCATAATTCTAATATATATAAGAAAAGTAGTATTATTGGCACCCATTTCACAAAGGAGGAAACTGCGGAGTTCCTGTTGTGGCTCAACGGGTTAATAACCCGAATGGTATCCATGAGGATGCTTGTTTGATCCCTGGCCTCCCTCAGTGGGTTAAGGATCCCATGCAGCATTGCTGTGGTTATGGCATAGGCTGGCAGCTGTAGCTTCTATTCAACCCCTAGCCTCGGAACTTCCATTTATATGTGTCAGGTGTGACCCTAAAAAGAAAAAAAGATTAATAAAATCTCTTGCCCCAAACTGCCAAATGATAAAATTGCAGAGCCAGGTTTTGAGTTCAAGATATTAACCACTCTGATTTTGTGTGGTCTGAGGCTCAGCTACTTCAGAGATATTTATACTTGCTCTTAATTCTGCCTTGACATTTGTTAGGGTGCTACAATATTATATAAAACATAATTCTAGAAAAAGAAATCCTATTTTACAGTGTTCAAAGGGAAGTTCTATAAGAAAACTTCATTCTCTTGCAGTGATTTTCATTCTCAACCAAATGTCAAACTATGAACTATTAGAAGGGATCTTAACAGAATAACTAAATGGGAATATTGGCATTCAAAGATGAAAATGTGTCCATAAGGCTTTTATGCTTCATTACTTTAAATAATCATTAATAATAAAATATAAAATGACAGACAGTCACTAATGCAATAAAGTTGATAAAATGAGATGAAAAATTGCAAATAATGTATTTTATTACATTCAAAGAAAGCTTTAGGTGACCGTACTCTGGTTCTGAATATGTTATCGAGAATTAGTAGTTTGGGCCTCATATTAAAGAGGTCATTTTTATTATTGGAAAATAGTTTTTCAACTGCTAATTCTTTTGAAGAATGCAGTAAACTTAAAACTTCATTCACATATGATTGACAATCAGAAACAGCCTAAATGGGGAAAAAAGTATTATGTGATTTTTTTTCGTGTTCAATATTATTTGTAATTGGAATACCAATTGATAATGTAGAAAAATTCAGCCAAAAGAAGCATAACTCTTTATTAAATTACAAACTGAATAAATATGAATTACACAAAGACATTATGATAACTATAGAATAAGATGGGATTGAGGCTAAATGGGGAAGAATATTTCCCATATTACAAATATTTAAACTGGAATGAAATAAATATTTTTTCTATAATGAGGTCCAAACTATTAAAATTAGTCTCATTCTTGAAGTATACATTTAATAAATATTTAATCTTCTGCGATATTTATAAATCTAAGGCTGTTGAAAAACATTGAAGTAAAAAATAATGCTATCTTACTTATTTTGTGTGGTCTGAAGTTAAACCAGGGTATACAAATAGATTCTTATATTATTATGTTGTTATAGCTTGATACATAATTTATGGCTACCACTATTTTCTGCTCTTAAAACACACTGTAGGAAAATATGGTCTGTATACAGTTAAGGCTTCCTGAAAAGTACTTGTAATGAAAACGTTTCCATTTAATGGTTAAAAAAAAGGTAAATAGAATTTATGTCTGTCCTGGGCCCAATTAAACTTCCATTCAAACTTGTCCTGACCAGAAAATAAATTGCCTATGGATTCTGAATAAGGGTTTTTACACACTTGGAGAAAAAAAAAAAAGTACATCTGTGGAGAACTATGATTTATGAAAGTATTGATTTCTTTGTTAAATAATGAATTAGATGTCCTACCACAATATTATTTATCAAACTTTTTTGTCATATAATTAAATTGTCACATAATGGATTGTGCCCATATAGATTCATTAAATATTAAAAACTACATGTGACACCACTCACCTTATCTTTGGCTAACAACACATTTCCTCTGTTCTTTCCCATTAAGGTCAATAATGGCAGCCACCATCCTTACTATTAAAGCTTGTAGCCCATGCTTACCAAGGTTGCAGCGGCCATGAGCACATTCCTTTAGCGTACACTGGAAAACCCTCTCTGACAGAAGCTATCCACATATCAAAAGCAGGTGGTACAAAAACCATTCAAGACCACCTGAAAAAGGAGAAGGGGAAAAATTGCCTATAAACAAAATACCTTTGACATACTGAAATTAGATTAGCGTTTGACCAGCCCCACCCATCTTGATCACCCTGGATTTTTTTCCTTAGACCTTAGCTATAGCCCTGTATTGCCCTGGGCCCTCTATTTTGTTTTGTTTTGCTTTTTTTCAGTATGTCTGGCCATTCCATTTATATCAACTACAGCCACCCACAAAGTGTCACCAGATGCAAAATGTGTTTCTGCCTTCCCCTCATCGCTAGCCCATGTTCCCATGTAAACTGATCTTCCCCTAAGACTAACCTGATATTTAGACATAATTAATATTTTTGGTGGCAACATAATTCACCTCCACCCCTCCCACCCCACAAATATAACGGATTCTTGTTTCTCTACGCTTTTCATTCAAGAGCTGAATTCTTGTATCGTTGTTTTGGAACTGAATTGTTGTTATCTTATATCCCATTAACCACATTCACAGCTGTGCTGGAGAGTTTTACAGGGGCTGGGAGATGCTGGGGGTAGCTAATAATATTAAAAGCTTACTCTAATTGTGTGCTTACTATATGCCAGGCATTATGCTAAATATTTCAAGTCCATGATTTTAGTCAGTTATTATGACGACCCTATGAAATGGATACTCAGTATTTTCTTGTTTTATTTATGAAGAAACTAGAGATTAAAGGGATTTAATAATATCCAAAGTCACAGTCCAAGGAAATAGCAGCAGCAATTCAATAATCAAATATGTCTGACTTCAGAATCTATGTTTCAGGCTTTATGCACCATTGCTTCTCGGTGAATAGATGAAAATAAAACCAAAGACCACAGGCAATTCTTATTCTGAAATCTCTGTAATGAGTTGGTAATTTATTTTAAAATCCAATATCTGTACGATCATGAATGATGTCTGCCACTATTTTAAAATCTAAAATCTGTCTTTCTTACTAAAGAATGTGAGGGATTTCAAAAAGTTAATATTGCCCTAGATACCACCCCTTAGAGGCCTAGCCCTTTTTTAAAGGTGGGTTGGAAATAGAAGTAAGAATATTATCTTCTGGAGGACACAGAATACAGGAATTTTAGTGTCTTGGGCCCAGCTGATTAAAACACAGGCTCTGTAGTCAGTCGGTGTAAGAATCTTAGCACCTCCATTTACCAGCTTGGGTTCTGTGGACAAATAATCTAGGCAATTCTGTAAGCCTCAATTCTCACTCATAAAATATGAATAATCAATACCATCTACTTCTGATTATTAGTGCAAGGATTAAGCTTGATTTTGTAACTAATTATTTTTCACAATTCCTGGACTAGAGTAAATGCTGAATAAACCGTCAAGGTGTTCCATGATACACATGTAGATGCATCCACATGAGCTCAGTCGTTTTGTTGACTTCTTTGTTATCGCCAAGAGGCCACTCTGAGAGTTATGGATTGATTGCAGAGATGGTTGTATAAGTCAGGGTCCAATCAGGCACTAGGGGTTTGGGACACAAATACTATCAAATTGACTTGTGATGATTTTTGTACACCTGTAATTGAAATAAAATTCATTAAGCAAAAAAAAAAGGATACAATAATCACAGCAACTACTTGAATGGATGGACTTTGACATAATTTTTTACTGGATATAAAATTGTTAACCTGGTAACTGAAAACACACTCAAATTCTAAGTGTCTGATTAATATTGAGTTAGTAATTCAGCAAGTCATTACCACCCCATAGCTGGGGAAACAAAGAGAAGAGACTAGCATTTATTAAAACTTAAAAGACTGAAAAAGTTGGAATTCAGAGCTCAGAGAAGGGGGTGCTGCTTGCCTTTTTTCTGATGTCTCTGGACTCAGAGTATCGGTCTCATGGGACTGGGACTCAGGTTCTGAGGAGGGTATACTATAAGGCTGGTAACAGTGTCTCTGAGGGGAACCATGCTGTAGCTAGCTCTGGAAGTGTAGTGGAAAAATGCAAACTGGACTCACCTGCTGCTATGGCTGGGAATTGCCACTGCTCAGGTGAAGAAGCCCCCAAGAATTTTAAGTTACAAGGCCCTTATTTTCCTCCACTTTCTAGTCTTCCACAGTACTTACCAGCAGAAATTAACAGAGAGCTTGTGGGCCAAGCAGAAATGCAACTGGCAAAGTTGCAATTCCAGTGTCTCATATCACCATAGAAAGGTAAGTCGGGAGCTAAGAGACAATATCCTACACAGTAGAATAAAATAAATTATTTTGAAGATGAATACAATTTTAAAATACATCCAAATTGCCTTCTCAACTAAGTACATGATTTGGGATGAATTTTAGTATTATTGAGGAAGGCTTTGATTTGGGGACTATGTGTTGACCATGGACTTTGTGGTATTTTTGTTTGATAGGTGGAATATGCCAGTGGACAGGATTTGGGGAATCGTGTGGGAGGAGAGGAGGGTGGTCTTGGCTGGGGGGAGGATGAGGCAAATAGTATAGGGAAAAGTATGGCAATTGTCATATAGTAAAAATTGGGGAGAGGGAACATTCAGGTAAAGGTTATATTTAAGGATTTTTCTCTGGGCTATGAAATTAGTGTGGAGTAAAAAAAAAAAAAGTTTTTCAGAAGGATTTTCAGAATTAGCTTCCTGAACATGCATTTATTTATGCAGTTATTTATATTAAAATATATATCTGAAGTTAATGGATTTTCAAAATATAACTGTGATAGCATGATTTGAGGACACTGAGGTAACTCATTGCTTAAGCCATTATTATCTCTTAAATTACCATTTTTACTTAAAAAAGGAAAACCTAAAGTTATGAAATCCAAATTTGATGAAAATTTTGAAGCATTTTCAACATTGAAAACAAAGTTATAGAAGCTTCTGAAAGTAGACATTTTCCTGAGTATTGACTCAATCAAATAAAAATTTTAAGAATCAAAATAAAATGTTAAGGAGTAGACATTTTAAATATTTAAGTGGAATGAAATATATAAAATTATGTTGAATTTGAAGAGGTCAAAGATAAATAACTAAATATAATGTGTTATTCCTGATTTAGCCTAGAATCAAAGGACACTAAATGATATTGTGAGGATATTTAAGGAAGCCTGAATGTGGGTTGTATATTAAATAATAGTATAATACCAGTACTAAATATTCTGAGTATGATGATTGCATTACGGTTATACAGGAAAACACTATCATGTTTAGGGTAACAAATAGCAAATATTAACAAATGAATAACAAATTTTAACAATCGGTTAGGTGCCTATGGATATTCATTGTAACTTTACTGTGGGTTTGAAATTTTTTTAAATAAAAAGTTGAGGAATAAATAAAATAAAAATCATTAAAAGAGTAGTCAACAGCGGTAAACCCAAATGGGACAATTCTCACTATCATTTAGTTTTGCTTTTTATAAAATTCAAATATTAAAATGTTAAAAAATTATTTGTAAAATTAAAGTTCACATTCTTATTAATCCCCTCTTAGTTGTAAAATAAGGATGCTGGCATATAAAATCTCTTATGCTGATTCCAACTTTGATGTTTCACAATCTTCTGTGAACTTAATAATGCAACATATCAGGAAAAGGACATTCTTGCAAATCTTGACTTGATTTTAAATCCAACCTAGTAGTAAGGTGATGCAAATGATTAGTATTCTCCGTGTTTACCAGAAAGTAATTTTGAAAGCAGAACAATGTGGCTCAATTTGAAAAAATATGTTTTAGGGAGCTTGTTTATTTGGTTGGTTGGTCTTGTTGCAAGTCAAACAATTATTTTTTTTTTTAGTTTTTTCAGTTATTCTACTGTAAATTAGTCATATTCAGAAATTACATTTTCATTAGGCCACTGAAATGCCATGTTGTCCTATGGTTTAGTTCTTCACAGATCTCTAATGGTTTAAGAATAAATATGATTCAGGAGTTCCCACGGTGGCTCAGCAGGTCACGAATCTGACTAGTATCCATGAGGATGAGGGTTCAATCCCTGGCCTCACTCAGTGGGTTAAGGATCCAGCGTTGCTGTGAGCCATGACATAGACTGCAGACACGGCTCAAATCTAATGTAACTATGGCTGTGGCGTAGGCCAGCAACTGCAGCTCTGATTCAAACCTAGCCTGGGAACTTTCATGTGCTGCAGATGTGGTCTTAAAAAGACAAAAAAAAAAAAAAAAAGAACAAATGTGATTTATTTGATCACCAAGAATTACATGGAAAATTACAGCTCCAAATAGAACACAAAGAAGGTAATATTGTTGTACTAAGAATTTGTGTATTACACATTCCTAAAACAACCATCTGGTTTATAATTTAACTTAAAGGTCACCCAATCTTTCCTTAAAAAAAATAGCAAGTGTGAAGTTCCCGTCATGGTGCAGTGGTTAATGAATCTGACTAGGAACCATAAGGTTGCTGGTTCGATCCCTGGCCTTGCTCAGTGGGTTAACGATCCGGCAATGCCGTGAGCTGTGGTGTAGGTTGCAGACATGGCTCAGATCCCGTGTTGCTGTGCCTAGGCCAGCAGCTGTAGCTCTGATTTGACCCCTAGCCTGGGAACCTCCATATGTCATGGGTGCAGCCCTAAAAAGCAAAAAAAAAAAAAAAAAAAAAAAAGCAAAGTTAGAGAGCTGAAATGTTTTCTTTGTGCAGAAAAATTAATTTGATTCTAAAAGAGACTGACAATTTTGTCTAATGAATTTCCCAGTAATCAGAGTTAGAGAGTTAAAAATGTTTTCTTTGTGCAGAAAAGTTAATTTGATTCTTAAAGAGAGTGACAATTTTGTCTAATGAAATTCACTAATTATTGAAATATTCATATAAAAACATGTTTAAAATATAAGTTATTTGAGAAGTACTATGTTGTCTAATATTAAATCAATAATTTATGTTTAAAAAATTATTTTTGAAACATTTATATGAAAATAAATCACTTGGTAGTGAGTAGATCTCAGAGTCAGGAGTCTCATTTTTTTAGTGAGAGAAGAAAGAGGACAAATAAAATTAAAAATAGAACTGATATTGCCCAGACAATATCACATTAACAAACTCTTTAGGAGTTCCTACTGTGGCTCAACAAGTTAAGAACTGACATAGTATTGGTGAGGATGTCAATTTGTCCCTGGCCTTGCTCAGTGGGTTAAGGATCTGGCATTGCTACAAGCTGCAGTATAGGTTGCAGATGCAACTCAGATCGATTGTTGCTGTGGCTGTGCCATAGGCCTGCAGCTGCAGCTCTGCTTCAACCCCTAACCCAGGAACTTCCGTATGCCACAGATACAGCTGTAGAAAGAAAAAAAAATCTTTAAAATCTGTTTTTAATAATAACATCAAGAATAAAAACAGATGAAAGGTTTTCTACTTATATGTTATGTCCTTTATTCCCTTTTGATAATTTATAATTTAAAACATTAATACTTTTCATTTAACTTAACTTGCACACAAATGTATATTATCCACTATATTTCTGTCTCTTTGCCCACCCGTCCCTTTCACACAGCCTCATTTCCAGAGAACTGTAAACATATTGAAATAGGAAAATGAACTTTTTTAAGCATGCTAAGAAAATAGGATTTGAAAAAAAAGGGGGGAAACAAATGGCAATGAAAAACTGAATCCAAAAAGTCTTATCAGAGTACATGTTAGATAAAATGTTTACCAACGCCATGACCACCTATTTTTGCCTGGCCCAATTTAAAGATAAAACCTAGCATCACTTCTGAAGCCACTTTGTGGCTCTCCTTGTCCCATTCCCTTACTTTTCCTCAGACCTAAATACTGAACTATTTTCTCTTCATGACTCTCTCTGCTTTATAATTTTACAGTATATGTTTGGACTCCTACAAACTGAAGTTTTATAACACTGAGTGCTTAGCAGGGACTACATGTTCTTTTTTTCCTCTCTTTTCTTTTTCTTTTCCAAGGGAAGATGTTTCTGTTCCTATTCAGTGATTCCAAGCTCTGTTACCTGATAATTAACAGGTTGAAGTACTTGACAGTTTTGCAACATGAAGGTAGAAGCAGGTAGCAGTTATTTCCAAGCCATCACATTTTGCTCACAAAAATTCTATTTTTACCACAAACATAGTTATGGTGCTTAGAGTGGTGGCTTCAAACTGTGTCTAAGGAGAATTCTGGAATAGAAATAACCACCAAAATTGCAGCCATTTTTCAAGATTCTCAGATAAAGCCTAAGAAATAGCATACCGTGATCAATTGGAGTAATACTGTTTTTGGAGCACTTAGATTATTTTGAATTTCAAGAAAATACAGGAAAGGATTAAGCCTGAAGATTGTAATAGTGCCTAAAGTGTAGTAAAAACATTTGCATTAACTTGCTCATAAATTTAACTGTTAAAAGGCTTTGGTTAAACAAAATTAATTTGTGACTGTCTGTATATTTCCACCCTTACAAATTCTAAATCAATTTTATTAGTTGGAACCCTTACTTTACTTGCAAGAGTCAGAAGCCCATCTCACAAGGCTAAAAGTATTTAAGGAAGGGGAGGGTTGAATGTTGACATAACTAAAAGTCTAAAAGTGTGATGATTTCAGACTTAGATGCATATTTAAGCACTGAAAACATCAGGGATCCATCTCTCTCAATCTTTCAGCTCAACTTCTCTGTCATGTCATCTTTGGGAAGAATTTTTTTCCACAGGGTGGTGGGAACAATGGCTCCCAGAAACTCAGGTTTCCAATTTTAAGCTTCTGAAGGAAAGAACTCTACTTTCCCAATAATTTTGCAAAAAAAAAATCAGAAGTCTCTGAGTGGAATGACCACCTTTGAGCCACTGTCGTCCCAATGAGGTGTTCTGTTTGGCCCAGCCAGACTCGTTTGCCCACTTCCTAGGAGGTATAACTCTTGGGAGAGCAGGGACCTGATCTTATATAATTTTGTATACTCACAGACTAGCATAAATGAGATAATTTATGTTTCTTGTGTGGATTGTCTTAATTCTTTAGGTCTTAGTTTCTACCTTATTATATGAGAGCTGTGACTAGCAACTCAGTGTGTATTTAAAGAGTGGTCTTCAGGCTATAATGATGTACTGTTGTTTAAATTCAATATTTTTTTAAGCATTGAAAAATTACAAGGAGAAAGAAAATGGTTTGCATGATGAAAGGTATAAGCTAGTTACACTGGAACAAATTGTGCATGGATATGTTTTTCTTTAGAACTCTTTTTAAATTTAAATCCTTATGAGAAAAAAAAATGATGTTTTTCTTTTTTTCTTTTTCTCTCTCTCTCTTTTTTTTTTTCCTCTTTCTATGGTTACACCTGCCAGTGTTCCCAGGGTAGGGATTGAATCAGAGCTGCAGCTGCAGGCCTACACCACAGCTGCAGCAATGCAGGATCCAAGTGACATCCTGTGACCTAACGCTAAAATAAAACATGTGGCAATATAGTATTCTTAACCCACTGAGAGAGACCAGGGATGAAACTCGCATCCTCGTGGATACTATGTGAGGTTCTTAACCCAGTGAGCCAAGACCAGGAATAAAACTTGCATCCTCGTGGCTACTATGTCAGGTTCTTAACCCAGTGAGCCACAATAGGAACTCCACTTTCCTTTTTATATGGCCTATAGCCTCCCTGGGACCACCTAGAAATGGTCCTGTTCTACCCATCCTCAGCTCTTCCCTTCTCTGTTTCTTTCCCCTTTCTCTCAAACTGTTGTTTAATCTCAGCCAAGCACCTTCCCTTCTCCGTTAGGTACAGTTATTGACAGTCTTTTCTGGAGAAAATGTTTATGCTGCCTTTGTCTTACCGAGGGGAAGACAGTGCTCCCTGTAGGATTTCTCATAACCCAGCAGCATGGAAATTTAGTGCAGTGGTGAAAAATTATGAGCCGAGATGGGACTTCAAAGCAGCTTCATTTCCAACAAATTGGCTATTAGTAAAAGACTATGCTCTCATTAGAAGACCATAGGCTGACTCAGATTTACCAGTCAGCCATGATTTTATCTTCCTCTGACCAATTTCATCCACTTCTATCAGAAGTAGTAGCTGTACCCACAAATGAGGTGGATAATTAAAATTATATTATGCACTATTATCTGAAAATTATTATATGCTATCATTCTGCTAAGGGCTTTATTTGCATTGTTAAATGTCTACGACAAGATGGTTAGTAGGCATTAGCAATCACATCTTATAGATGCAGAAGCTGTATTAGGATGTTACATAATTTACCTGAGTTCACTTGGCCATAAGAGAGCTGAATTCATTTGACTCCATCTCTTTGGATACCAAGTCTCATGCTCTTTGTCTATGTCTACCTCTCTTAAATTCAGACGAGACTGTATTTTTGATTAATTTTTGAATATAATATTTGATACAGAAAAAGAACATGTTAAATTCAATTTAGTAGTGTAAGATACAGATGCCTGTATTTCTATCTTTACTTTTAAACCTTTACATTTTTTTAGTGCTTTAATAAGCCAACTTTTCTGCAAACACTGAAAGCGAGAGGTATAAAATCTCAGATAAATAGCTGTGTCAGCATCCTAGAAAATACAATTGAAAGTCATGGTTTTGTTAGAAAAAGATGCCCTCGGGAATAAAATCATACTAGAAAGCTCAATGATGCTTTTAGTGCCATTAGAAAAATAGTTGAGTGGTTCTGGACTTTTGTTTCTTTTTAAATTCTAGCACTGGCCCTCCTGGTTTTCAGAATTTTTCTGCATATTAGACCTAAAAAGTAGTTGCACTTTGTAACTATCATATCATTTGAAAGAGTTTTCCAGATATTTACATGCCATTACAAATTTTGTTGGGTTCCTTGAGATTTCAAGTATAAAAATAGAATAAAGTATGATTCTAATAACACAATTTTGGTTTTTTTTGTTTGGTTTTACCCAAAACAGTAACATCAGACTTATAAACCTATAAATCCCACTCTCATATCCTAGGCAAGTATTATTATGGAGATATCACATATTTGTATTATGTCCAAATTGGTTAATTTATAAAATATGTATATTCTCTTCTCTTAGTGTAATACTATCATAGGAATTCTTACATGCCTATAGTTAAAGACTAATATTGTTATGTTCTTGTTATGAGGGTGTAGTACCAACATTATCTTACAGTTGATATTTTTCTTTTTGCTGAAACTTTAAAGCATGACCTGGACTTTCTTTAATTTTATTTTAATATATAGAGGCATGTGAATGATGCGTATTTTTAAGCCTTTAGCAAATTCTTCCATTAATCATTTTTTAAATCACTTACAACAAACTTAAGTAAAGATTGGCCATTTAAACTTTTTGGAGTTTGTGTCATGGCTCAGCGGTTAATGAATCTGACTAGCATCCATGAGGACACAGGTTCAATCCCTGGCCTTGCTCAGTGGGTTAAGGATCTGGCGTTGACTTGAGCTGTGTGAGCTGTGGTATAGGTCGCAGACACAGCTCGGATCCTGCAATGCTATGGCTGTGGCGTAGGCCAGCAGCTACAACTCTGATTTGACCCCTAGCCTGGGAACCTCCATAGGGATACAGCCCTAAAAAGCAAAAAACAAACAAACAAAAAACCAAACAAAAAACTTATGCTTCTTAAATAAAATCATGGAAACTTATTTGCTGATTCTTATATATGTCTATTCTGCTTTTTTCTGTTCTATACAGAATTTATTGGTATAACTGCAGGTTTCATAATTAAATATAAAAATTGAGGAGTTCACACAGATATGCTAATAACTCCATTAAACTTCTCCCTTTATATGTAAATTTGAGCCCAGATGTTGCATCATTTGCAAATCTTACAATTAAAGCATTTTATAACTTCAGTTATGCAAAGGGGCAGCAGACTAGAAAATGGGTAAAATTGCTTGGCTAGGACATTACCATGGCAACACACTGACCTCCATTCAATTAGTTACCACTGAAGATTCAGCTATTAATTATACTGGTCAAAGTGGATATCATCTGCATCTCCTCTTACCTTTTTAATATGGACATTTTTCACTCACCATAAATCTTTGACTTTTAGAGGCAAGGCTTCCATACTGAAGCATTAAAACTGATACAGCTTAAGTACTGATGGAAGTGAGGGTCAGGAAAGGAATCTCATTTATCAGCCATGTTCAGGATAGTTCTCCAACTTTCTGTAATCTAAGCACTCTGTCAGGCAAGCTTCAAAGAGAGTATTCATTACTGCTCATTTTTCTCATTGGACTCTTCGCATTCTGTGTGTCAGCAATTACCTCTCTCCTTAGAAAGCCATCCTTAATTAGGGCTACAGTCATCATCAGGGAGACTCTGAAATAGATAGATACCCCATTTCTGGTGGAGTTTTAAATTTTTCAGTAAGAAAGTTATTATTTTCTTGGCAAACTATAAAAGAAGTATTGTGAGGTAATTATGGAGGTACTTAATAGATGATAAAAGATATTTCTATTTGCATTTTAGCAAACTTAAACATAAGAATCTTGTATTTGGCGAAGGTAAAACATACTGTTCTTAGAGAACACATTTTAATCATTGTATCCACTGTCCTAAAACAATAAACACTCTTTAGACACAATGAAACATAGTGATCAGCCACTGGCATGCATCCGTACTAGGCTGGTCACATCTTTTTCATTCAACAAATATCCACTAGCCATCTACTGGGTAGAAAGCGGTGTTCACTGTGATGGTGATGTCTAAATGTGGCACGATCCTTGCTCAACGGTCAACATAGAAAATCATGAGATAAAAAAAAAATATCAATGAATAAAAAGTGCTTTGCAAAGGATTAATACAGAGTTAAGGAATCACCAGCTATCTGTTTTTGATAGTGGTAGTATGTATAAATGGAGATGGGTGCATATAAAAATTGTTCTTCAGTTATTTTTTTTAAATAAAAATAAGTTTAAAGTTCAACTAAAAATATCTTAATATTCACCTGATTTCACAAGGGACACAGGCATGAGAGTGTTAGTTCTGATGCCTTTGGTTGACGTTCAAAATCAAGATTTCTCATTGTTTGTTGCAACATAAATTATGAACAGTTTAGTCCTGAACATTTCTCATGCACCTATGCAAAAATTTCTTCTATTAATACCTCCAGAGGTGGAATTGCTAAGTTTCACCACAGAGAATAGTCAAAAGTCCATCAAGAAGAGAGTGAGATCAACTATAGTCTAGTCAACCATGAAATATTATACAGCCATGAAAATGCATAAATTATAGCTGATCACGAGTAATCAGTGATTTCATCTTAATGCAATATCAAATGAAAAAATCAGGACCCATAACATTACAGATTAGTTTTTATAAATCTTTTTTTTAGAAAACAACAGATTGTGTTGGAATATCTATATATGTAATAAATGTGGATTTTTTTTCCTTTAGGAAAAAAACGCTAATTTTAAATTTCAGAACCTTAATTACCTCAGTTGGAGGAAACAAACAAGAGTTAGGGGAAAGCACATAGATCTATGTAAGATTTTGGTAGTCTCATTTTTGACTTAGGGTATGGATTCTTTGCTGTTTATTATAGTTTTAAAAATTAGTAAAAGAAAAACGGGAAAGAAGAGAAGGGGAAGAAGAGAAAGGGGAAGAAGAGAAAGAGGAAGAAGGAAGGGTCACTGATCCTCGTGAGCTGGTCTCCAACAAGGGTCCTCCTGCCAGGTATTGCTCCAGCCAATAAAACCAGATCAAGTTTGGTTCAAAAGCCAAGGAAAGCTATTTATTCTCTAATTCTCTGATCAAGAAATGGAGAAGTTTGAGCTCACGCTCACCCCACAGGCCGTGGGGCAGGCCTGCTTTATAGGATCTCCTGGTGGAGGGGAAGGGGGTAGAGTTCTTGGAGGCAGGCACAGCTGTGCTGCGGTGCTGCTCAGGCTGCAGATCATCACAGTGTCCCCTGCAGCATCCTGGCACCTGGACTGCTGCTACCATCTTGGATTGGGTGTCATTCGCAGCTTCAGCCTGAGGCTTGAGGTCTCAAAGCTGAGGTATCTGCCCAGTGGTTTTGCACCACAAAATCTAGTCTGAAGGGCTGGGGGCGGTGAGGCTTCTCTGCCTGTGGCCCCCAGTGAGCCAGTGACACTAGACTAAGCACAAAGGGAAACAAAGGTTAGACTTTATGTTATTCCCAGATTCTATTTTTATTCCCTGGGAATTGTTAATAGGCTATGCTGATGGTAGAAGAAAGAAGAGAAGAAAAAAGGGAGGGAGGGAAGAAGGAAGGAACAGAGTCATGGACCAATGATGATGTGTCATGAACCAGGGATAATTTTTAATAAGCATAATTTTTAATAAGATTTTTTATTGTGTGACATCATTACATTTTTATGCAAACCCTTATTTTCAGAATAAACAGAATAATTTCTGAGATATTTTCAGTTTAATGTTGGCATACTATTCTTGCTTTGGTTATAAGAATTTTTGTTGTGTTTATACCTGCTGATTTGATTACTAATTCTTCCATGCACTCAGCTCAATTTTAAGTGTTTTAGGCAAAAGCTGCTAACAACAAACAATAAACTCTAGTAAAATGGGTGAAATGAGCTGATCATGGCGGTTTTACCAAGAAATGTTTGTGACTGTAAGTACAAATCCTTGACTTGTTTTGTGTCCTGGGTTCATATCACTGGTAGTAGCCAAAATTCTGTAGAGGCTGTTAGTAGATGAAAAGTCTATGTTTTTAAGGGTCAAAGTTGGCTAAAACTGGCATGAAAATATTTGATAGTTTGTGTTCCTGCCAAAATATTGTTATATCCTTTGTTCCCTAAAATGAACTCAGAATTCTTAGATTTTACCACACTTAGCACTGTTTGTCTCTTCTCTCACCACATATATCACCTTCACTTATTTTGAAGACAGTACTTAATACAGACCGGTTAAAAATGGCCAAAAACTGAAGCCATCTTTCCAAAACTGGCCATAAGCAGCCACTGGGAGCAGAAAATGATTGTAAAGAATCGAAAGAGTTGCCTGCTTTATAGACAATTATAAGGCTTAGTACCCCCTTTAAAAAAAAAATTTAGAGACTTTGACAAAAGTTTATTATCCGTCATTTTATTCACTGAAAATCTCAGACCTCTGAGACATTTTGGCAGTCTTGAACTTGGCAGATGCTGCTGTTGTACCTGAAGGCATTAGGAAATCACTGAAGTCTGTCATGAACAGGGGTTAGCATTTAAACCCTTACTACTTTATCATTTTAAGTAACTGCTTGACTCTCATTTTATGTAAAATTAAAACCTAGCAGCATTGTGATTGCTCTGCTTGGTCTGTACCTGGCTCTCTCTTTGGGAGAGCCAAAATTCAAATGCTAATTAAGTCTTTAAGCACTGCCATGCTTAATTTTCCTTCTTTCATACTTCCTATTTTAGATCACTCTTTACTGTACTTCTCACCTGGTCACTTCTGAGTGCCTTTCTTTTCCTTTTTTCACCTGTTTTCTTTTTCTGATTTTAAAATAATAAAAATTCTTTTTAAAAGTCAGATGTTATAGAAATCTTTCTAAAAAGTGCATATTTTTTATAATCCCAGTACCCAGAAATAGATATTATGAACTCTTTTGCATGTGTTCTTCTGAGTGTTTTGAATCTATGACTATATTATCAGGTTATATTACTACTGTTGTTGCAAAACAATTAATCATACTTACTGTGTTGAAATTTGCCTTTTTAACTTAACACTGTATCTCAAATCATATTTTTCCAAGTCAGGGTATAAAAACCTTTTTCATTCATTTAAAAGTTGAATAATATATAATTGAACAGTTGTTGAGTTATTTATTTCAGTTAATCCTTTATCAGCAGTTATGCTTTCATAAAGAAAGATGCACTATTAATTTCTATAAAATAAATTCATAGAGTGGGGCCATCTGAGAAAGACGTCATTAGAAAAAACTGCACTTGAAGAGCTAGTCAAAAGTTGCATTTTGGACACTCTAATACTACTTCAGCTCCCATAGAAATATCTAAGGGAATCATCAAGTTTACAATTGCACTTGAATATTCCAGTCTGGAGCTTGAATTTAGGTTTAAGATATACATTTCAGACAATCTATGGCAAACTGATTTATTAAAATGCTACTTGTCTCTAATGCATTTTCCAGGGAGGGTGTGTGTGTGTGTGTGTGTGTGTGCATGCATGTGCACACAACACATGTGAATACATGTTTGTGTATATTTATATATATATATTCTTATATTTTATGTATACATATATTAGATACATAATCTGTGCATAATGCATGTAACATATATAATCCACCACAAAACTTTGCATATATACTTATTTGTCCATATGCATGTATGTTTAGAGCAGCATATTGCTCTGTAAACTGTTGGCCAGTGAGAATTGCCTCACCCCATCCATACTATATTTTCTTCCACCTAATGGCACTTGGCAGCATTATCTTGAATTACTGTTCTGTGTGTTTTCATCCAGCTGTACCATCTCTTTCTGCCATTTTCTTTGTATTATGGTATTCAGTGTTCCCACGTAATAACTAACCAGGATTCTAGAACAGAACACAATATGTATTTTGAAAGGAAACCTAATATTTAAACCTTAAAATGCAATTTAAGTATATTCAGAAACTGCTTCCTTTAGAGAATTGGCTGGGGAAACAAAAAGCTTGCTAGGACTACCGGAAGGAAGTTCTTTGATATTAAGAGGTCAAAGTAGGAGTTCCCATTGTGGTGCAGTGGAAATAAATACAACTAGTAACCATGAGGTTGTGGGTTTGATCCCTGGCCTCGCTCTGTGGGCAAAGGGTCCTCTGGCATTGCCGTGAGCTGTGGTGTAGGTCACTGACTCAGATCGGATCCTGCGTTGCTGCGGCTGTGGCATAGTCCGGCGGCTGTGGCTCTGATTTGACCCCTAGCCTGGGAACGTCCATGTGCTTGGGTGCAGCCCTAAAAAAAAAAAAAAAAGTCAAAAATAAATACATGAACAACCTTTCCACCACTGACAGTTAATAAACACATATAAGAATAGAAGCTAGGAAAAACTATGGCCAGAGGTGTGTCCTGTCTTTAGAGGATTTAAAGAGGATGAGAGAGGCATTGTCAATATACAATGCTGGGAAAAATTGCCTGCTGCTTTATGTTTTTAAGACACTTCAGAAAACTGAGTGACAAGTACTCCCATTTCAAAACCTGCCTTTTGCGAATTGAAGACTTTGGTGTGGATTCAGTGATCCTCAAATAAGATCCAAAGACTGGTGCAGGTGGGAGAATTTTGTTGCTGGTCAGTAATGAAATAAATACAGAAATTTAGTAAGCCTAAGAAAAGCTTATAGCAATTTGACAGAGTTATATTTGTAGCATCAAGAATAATGCTTTAAAAACTGGATGTATGTTTTGTCTTTGGATTTTTAATTTTGTTTTGGAGCAATTCATTTTCACTGTGTTTTATAAAAACATCATCCGAAAGATCTGGTCCTTCACCACTGATAATTTGAAAAGTGCTAGAGATGATCCAGGGGAAGTAGGGGTAAACTACAGTGGATTAAAAGATTAAGATCAAAACTACAGTTCTCAGGTGAACACTCAGATTTCCTAAGAATGAAGAGCAGAAATCAAGCTCATTCTTGGTATGAAAAGATGTGTAAAAAGATGCTCCTGGTCACATAACTGATGGGAGGGCTACAGCCTCATTTAGAGCCACAACACTTTCCAGGGGGCACTGCTATAATTGCTGCACCAAATAGAAACATTAATTACATGTTTTAAAGCAAGACCTATAGAAGCTGTTACCCTCTGAAATGTATTGTCAATAAATCATTTTTATTTAGCTCTTTCTAGTGATTATGTGGAAATCACTTCCAGTGTTGTAGTCAATTTTAAAACGTTAAGACTTTAGTTGCTGAATTCCCCCTGAATAATACCAAGACCATTACATTATGGGCTAATGATTTGGCAAACTTAATTATTTAAATCAAAGCTATTTTGACATTTTGATGCTTAAAAAGAATCTACCGCTATTGGGTGTTTATGGACTTGTTCATTTTAAGCACTCAATTTTTCACATCAATTAAAGTTTTCTCTTATGTAGATATCTTTGTGATGAATGAGGATATATAATTTCTTTTCTAAAAGATGCTAAAGTTTGGAGTTCCCATTGTGGCGCAGTGGTTAATGAATCCGGCTAGGAACCATGAGGTTGCGGGTTCAATCCCTGGCTTCACTCAGTGGGTTAAGGATCCGGCATTGCCGTGAGCTATGGTGTAGGTTGTAGATGTGGCTCGGATCCCGCTTTGCTGTGGCTGTGGTGTAGGCTGGCGGCTACAGCTCCAATTCCACCCCTAGCCTGGGAACCACCATATACCATGGGTGCAGCCCTAGAAAAAGACAAAAAGACAAAAAAAAGATACTAAAGTATGAAAACTGTAATAGAGCATTTCCTCAAATCTAAAATATAGAAAATTTCTCAGTTCTAGTAATGAGAAATTAATGACTGATTAGCCATAGAAAAAACACTTTTAAATGGATAGCTAGGCTTCTAACTGTAATAACCTTGTCATCCAGATTATCAATTTTGCTTACAAGTTAATTAAACCTGTGTGGTTAGTGTAAAATAACTTAGAGAAAATTTTCTGAAGTAGGCATCATGTTTCATCCAGTTTCTGGAAATTTTTTGTTCTGAATGGACCCAATTATTAGGTCACCTACACAATCTGCAGTAGGAAAATAAGAGTAAGTAATCCAGATTCACTAGATAGCTCAAAACACAGTCTAATGTCCATGACATGCACATTTAGACAGCTCTACTCTGAGGTCAGAGTAATTTTTCTAACAAGCCAACTATGTCACCATAGAGCAACTCATTAGTTCTTTTCTTTCTTTCTTTTTTTTTTCTTCTGTAAACCTTTATCAAATACCTACTTTTTAAAGCATTGTGGATTCAAAGATAGCTGAGATATGTTCCCTACCCTTAAAGAAATTGGGTTTTTCCAGAGTATAAAAATAAGCTTGGTCAGGGAGTTCCCATCATGGCTCAGCGAAACAAACCCAATTAGTATCCATGAGGATGCAGGTTCGATCACTGGCCTCATTCAGTTGCTTGAGAATCCAGCATTGCCGTGAGCTGCCATGAAGATCACAGATGTGGCTTAGATCCCTTGTTACTATGGCTGTGGTATAGCTAGGCAGCTACGGCTCCAATTCAACCCCTAGCCTGGGAACTTTTATATGCCCTAGGTTGTGGCCTTAAAAAAAAGAAGAAGAAGAAAAAATAATTTAAAAAAGCAAACTTGGTCAAAGGGAAAGGATAAGGTAATGCTAATGGGAATAAGGTGAGAAACTCTCAGCCTAATTTCAAAAAGTTGCAGAAGATTTTCCCTATTAATGTAATGGTTCATCTAGATGTAAGCCAAGCATTAGCAAAGTAGAAAGATGAAGGAGAAAAGAGAAATGCAGTGGACAGAAGAAAAGTTACACCAGGAGCAAGGAACAGTGTGAGCAAAGTCAAGGAAGCAGGAAAGAGAAATCTGCGGTTCATGTAGCTGAAATATCAAGTGTGCGGCATGGAATAAACATGGGAAAATTTTTTAACAGTGAAACAAGACCAGAATTGTACCATGCAAAAATTGAACAGGCAACATTATATAAAAAGGATTCGTAAAACTCAAAGAAGCTGCTATGTCTATTCTGTCAGATTTGAAAAATGCTGAGGGCTGATGTTGGGCAGCAACCAGTGGGAAATGGACTGGAGAGTAAAGTTTGGAGATTTTTTAGAGGAAAAGTTTGAAAGTATTTTGACTGATTTAAGGAAAGGGAAGAACAGTAGGTTTCTGGCCTTGATAACCAGAAGGATTATGTGACAACTAATTGAGCTCATGTTAGAAATCCTGTTGACAGGAAGACAAGAGGTCACATTTGAAAATACTTAATATGAAAATCTGGAATGACATCCATGGGGACATGTCCAGAGGGTATCTGGAATTTGGGATAAAGGTTGAGGGCAAGGGTATATATGAAGCTCATCTTAATTAGGTGCTTGTTAAAGCCTCCAGATGACCCATAAATAGAAAAAGAAAGAAAGGATACATAATATATTAATTCTCCACTAAATAAAACTTGCCTTAGGGCAAAGAATGAATCTTAAGTATCTATTTTTCTTTTCTTTCTTTTTTTTTTGTCTTTTGTCTTTTTAGGGCCGCACTTGTGGCATATGGAAGTTCCCAGGCTAGGAGTCAAATCGGAGCTACAGATGATGGTCTATGCCACAACCAGAGCAACTCGGAATCCGAGCAGTATCTACAACCTACACCACAGATCACAGCAATGCTGGATCCTTAACCCACTGAGCAAGGCCAGGGATCGAACCCGCAACCTCATGGTTACTAGTTGGATTTATTTACACTGCACCACAACGGGAACTCCAAACTTTTTTTTGTTTTAATGTTTATTTTTTGGCTGCACCCACAGCATGTGGAGTTCCCAGGCCAGGGATTAAACCCGCATAGCTGCAGGAACCAGAGCTGCTGCAATGACAGTGCTAGATCCTTAACCCAGAAAGTCACAAGGGAACTCCCTTAAGTATCTTTAAACATACCCTCCCCAATCAACCATGTTTCACTTAGTGCTAGACATCTATTAGCTCAATGAACGTTTAATGAGTTGAGCTAAATGGAATAAAATGAAATTTTATTAAGGATGGCCAGGACATAGTATTTGAGGAATAAATAATGATATCTAAGGCACAGTGGAAGAAATCAGGGCCAGAGGTAAAATCAAATGAAGAGAACCAGTATAGAGTACTTAAAAGAAAAGTGATCATTAGAGTCAAATGCTGCAGAAATGAGTTGAATGAAGACCAGAAAGATGCATTGCTCTGGATTTGTTGGTTGGGAACTCACCAATGACGTCTGATGAAACCTTTTTTTTTTTTTTTAAGTGTGCTTATGGGAGCCAGAGCTGAATCCTAGCTGAGAAGTATGTGGAAAGGAAATAGAAATTAAATATAAATTCCAAACGTTTCTCCCTAATTTTATTTTCTTTGTTCCTTAGCTTCCTGATTCTTTTTACCTTCTTCATTCTTACCACCATTTCTTGTGCCGTCACAACTGTAGTTATCCTAATAATCCTGCTTTCAAGGAACGGCTTGATATATGCTATTTTAATCCTCATAGCAACAAAGCAAAAGAGATTATTATTCCATCTTAGAGATGAAAAACTGAACTTTAAAGAAGTTCAATTACACGCCCAAAGTTACATAGCCATAAATTAATTAAGCCAAGATTTAAATTTGCGACGTCAAGTGATGTGCCCACAGCCTCTATAACATCTCTGCCTTCCCTGTCTTAAGTCTTCTAAGCTGAAATGCCAGTGTCCCTAAGTCACAGTCACCTCTCCATCATGTCTCAAAGATTCTGCCTCACTCTACCCACATCCTAATAGCATGGATGTTATGGAGCAACAGCGAGACAATGCTAGTAGATATATTCAGTGTACAGTATTTTCAAGGTTTAAGAATAGAGGTCCCAACTTCACATCCCATCCTCTCGTAAGAAAATCTCTCACTGCCTTTGGATCTTGATGTTATCAATGATCTATGAGCTTAAGCCATAATATATTTTTTCATAACATATCAATCAATGATATAATTTATAACTCATCTTTATCCACAAACACTTAGGTAGTACTTGGTAAAAGTATATTTTCATTCACCAAATATGTATATACATATACATATATATATGTATATATATATACACATAGATGTGTTATTCCCATAAGTGAATCCAATTTTATTTCCCTTTTCTAATGCTGTAAATACTGTAAATATCATTATTATAGATATTTTTCAAACTGTTGGAAAAATGAATAAACTATTAAAATTTTTACTCTATAATATAGTGTGATCATATAATTTGAAAGTATCTGGAGTTAATTTTTCATATGTTTAGTATATAACAAATATGCTGTTTAAGTATATCTGGTTGTGTATTTGGACTAGATTGTGACAGTGACCAAGTTTTCATCAAGTAGTTTAACAGTTAAGAGAAGTTAGTTCACTGTGACCCAAATGTCTTAGCTGATGATACTTATTTCAAGTATAATTTTCAAAACATTATCAAAAATAACATGGTTTCATATTTAATTAATATTGCAGAATAAAAACAGTGAACTTGGATTGTCTGAGCAGAAACGTGAAATCCCAAGCATGTAGCAAGAGATCCTAAATGCAAGTCAAATTAAAGCACTAACAGTGGGATATTATTAATTAATTCTGATCCAAGGTTTTCCAAGTCTCAGAGAGTCTAAAAGTGAAAAAAAAAGGTTATTTCATATCTAACATCTTTCTACTATTGAAGTCAATCTGACTTTTAAACTTATTTCAATTATTTTTAACCTGAAAAATTTAATTAAACCATTTTACTTATTTCTTTTATTATAAGCTTATAGGCACATTTTTCTAAAATTAATTCTGTCATTGATTTTATTTTTGAATCTTGTTGATGTGTTCAAAAATAACTAATAATGATTTAGAAAGTCTTTATCCTTAGCAGTGACAGAATTTCATCAATAGTTTATTGATTTGTTCTCTGATAATATTTCTGTTTTATGCACAGGACATAAATAACATTTCAGATTGCATTTAACTCAGATGAATGACACATATTTGCATATGTTAGGGAGAGCAAACTTTCACAAAGATGTTCATTACTATAGCATGCTTTTATTGAGAAACTGAAAAAGGTGTTGAAAGTATGTTTTTTGTAGCGTAAAATGTCCTAGGGGAGCAGTTGCAGGTGAGGGCAGTTACAGTTGTGTAGAGGACAGCTCTAAGTCAAAATGACTTTCAGATTAGTTATTGATAGATGACTGTGGAAACCTTAAGAACTGATGACAAATTGCCAATCTACTTAGAATACAATTTAACTGAAATATTAAACACATATAATATAAATAAGATTTCCAAAGCAATCGCATGCTTTTTCTATTACTGTAAAAAACAGTATTGAAAACTAAATCCAAATTAAGTAACATTTGCCAAATACATAGAGGAGGTTTGGGCCTCTTTGTTGGTTTCTGTACACCAGCCTCCTGTTCCCCCTCTCATTCCATAAGCAGCAATGGTTAAAAACAAAAACAAAAACCCACTATGTATTCAATAGATTTAAAACTAAAATTTTAAATAAGGTTACTATTAATACTAGATAAAACTGGGTAAATTTTAATCGAACATACCATGATCTGTGTGCTTCAGAGTAATCAGGCATAAATGATAAGTACTTTTTGATAAATGTTTAGTTACCATTATTATTTTTCTTATTTTCCAGCTCTGTTTTTCTGTGGTCTGACTTTTCCTCACATAACCTCCACACAGTTTTTTAAACTATGTACTCCTCATTATATGATATATACAGTAATTTTTATACCTTATAATAAAAATAAACAATATTAAACACTTCATGAGAGGTAATAAAAAGGACTATAATCACAATCAATACTTTATAGCATTATTTGATAAAAATATGCTTTTCTATGTTACAAATAAGGCACAGCAAGTCTCAAAAATCTATCCTATAAAATCTTTATCTGTAGATTTTGTCCAATGTATCTCAAAATTTTGTAATGCCCCAAAGCATTTTATTTCCATTTTTAAAAGAACAATTTTAAAAATAAATAGTACTAACTCCATTTCTTTGGCTGTTATGAATTTGAAAAATTCTGAAATGGGCCAAAGTGCTCTTTTCTCTCCTGAAAACCAAACACTGTTATTAGTCAGTGTGGGAATTCCGAAGTCAAATACCTTCACTGGTCAAGCAGGTAACTTCTATGTGTAAAGCTCCCGGTGGAAAATGACCTGAGTAGTAGAACTTGATAGAGCTGGGGAATTTAGGTGCCACGTAAGACATTCAATATAAAAATTGAAAAAGCTAGAGATGAGCCAAGCAAAATCCCTGTGCAACTAGCTGAGCACAAAGCTGCCATTTTGTGACTTGGCCCAGTAAACACTATGCCTCAGTCTGGCCCCAAATAATGCCTTTATTTCTACGCAAACTAGAATGAAAGATTTGTTTGATCTACCAAGGAAAATATCCTAGGTAGACAAGGGCCTAGATTTCAGAACACTCCCACAATTAGGATGGAGTTTGCTTGTTAAAACAAATGAAATTCCAAGTAGCTTGGAGCTTCCAAAATCAGAGAGAAAAAAACCCAATAAGCAGCTGGTATTGCTATGGTAGTAATAATTAGCCTTATCTAACCACTTAACTGTTTATTTCTGAAAGCTTCAAGGTGGCTAAGAACAAAATGAGGGAGTTCCCATCATGGCTCAGTGGAAACGAATCCGATCAGTATCTATGAGGATTTGGGTTCAATCCCTGGCCTCAACCAGTGGGTTAAGGACCCGGCATTGCTGTGAGCTGTGGTGTAGGCCTGAAGCTGTAGCTCTGTTTCGAACCCTAACTTAGGAACTTCCATAAGCCATAGGTCCAGCCCTAAAAAGTTAAAAAAAAAAAAAAAGAAAAAGAAAAAAGTGAAAAGCAGGCAGCTGAAACCTGCTCTTTTGGTTGGGTGACATTGGGGGGTTTCTTCCTTTATTCTCTGCAGGTAGAGCATGGCAAGGAGAGATCTGGAAATCCTACCCAGGGGTATAGAATATAAGCACCTGAAGGAGACAAATCTGGCCAGGTTTATTCCACTGTTCCCATAATTGCTCCTCTCCTTCCACCCCCAGCTATACCACCCCCATCATTTCTATGAGAAGTGATAAATCTTTCTTATCCAAAGTACAATTTTAACTTGGTTTTAGGAAATTGATGGACCCATCCACAGAGACCCATACTTCTCTTCGGTACTAGGGAAGAGCAATGTGATGGATGCTGAATGCTATTGCTACTGCTGTTAGGAGCTGAATTACCATTACTATGCTGTTCACAATATTTATGAATTTAATTAAATCTTTATTTTTTTTTAATCAGTACATTAACTTCTCAAGTTTTCTTCTCAGCACACATTATTATTATTATATCCTGTGGATCCTAATTTGAAATAGAGCCTTTAATTAAAAGAGATTTGCTCTCTCACACTACTCAATATATAATAATAATCTCTAAAATCTGCTTCTTACGGTCATATTTTTCCTGTGATCATGTATATACTAATTCCTGTTCATATAATTAAGTTGAATATAATAAATAGCATGTCTTGTGTGAACTAAAAGTGTGGAACCTACATATTTTATGGGCATTCAATAATTGTCACTTGTTTGCTTTTATATAAAACCTCTTTCTGTATCCACCTAAAGAAATGGTTTATAAAGACCTTCATAAAACTTGCTGCCAAATTAGTTTTAATTAATGTTTTCATTTAAGTCTTCTATGCATTTTAGCTTTCATACATTTTATAAATTTCCCTGTTTTTAATATTTCTTAATTTAGGACAGAGCATATGATTCCTGTAGTGGTTTTGTAAATTAGTAGCTTCTTTCAGCTATGTTTATAGGCTAGTTTTGCCAGGAAAACGGTCATATTATTTGGCTTTTGTCATCTCATGAGTTTGTGAAGAATGAGGGATCAAATAGCTTCTGCATGTCTGCCAGAAATGTCACCTATATTTAACACGCCATGTAAGAGTCAGTCAGCAGTGTCAAAGCAGGGCTGTAACCCAGAGGTCTCAGGCGCCATTCACTGTGCTTCCTACCCCTTGTGCAAATCTGTCTCCTTAATTCATGTTGATATATTAGATACTGCGAGGGGTACGTAGGGGTGACTAGTCCTGTCTTGTTCACTACTGTGTAACTGGAACCTGCTTCAGTGTCACAATGAATGAATAAAAATATTTCACTAGAAAGAGGATGTTTATAGTATTTAGAAATATAGTTGTTTTACCCTTCTATTTATAAATTAGCATTAATCAGTTGTTCTATTCCTTCTACAGAGATACTTTTGTTGTTTTAGTGCTGTTGAAAATTGGGCATTTTATATGCTTGACTTATAAACCCTGAAATTGAATGATTTGTTTTAGATAAACTAAACTGTTTTTTTTAATCTACTGTTAAATGAGAAATTAGAAATTCACAGCAAATATAGTACATCTTTCTCGTCCTCAGTTTATACACTTGTTGGAAGAATTAGGTGAAGATAAATAAAAACTTTAAGAAATGTCATAAGGCATAAAACAACTAGTTGACTTATCTTTTTAAAATAGGTAAATCAGGAATAATAAATATAAACTTCTAATTGAGGAGCTTTAGGTATAATTTACATAACACCATTCCATTCCAAATGTCTCTTGAAAAATAAGTAGAAAATGTTATTGTAGGCATATATTCATTTAGAGCTTTTTCCCACTTCATGCCATCCAGGACATCTAATAACAGGTGCTTGTGGGTACCCAGGGAACAATGTTTGCCTTCTCCCCTGTGGAATATAAAATTTAAACTGAAACTCACCTTTCATTTGATATTGGAGCATTAGCCAAAATGCCTGCTGATCTGAAAAGCTCTTCATTTCCCTTGAATGTGTTTTACCATTTACACTGTCATCTGAACAGCATGACTCATGCAGTACTTCTCAGGGAATCTACTTGTGACTTCAAAGCATAAATCTGAAAATTCTAAGCATTTATTCTCATAAATTGCTTTCTTGTAATTTTTAAATTACTCTGCCCTTGAAATTTTCTTTTCAAGAAAGAAAAGCAATTGAGTCTCCATAAACTCATTGCGCAAGTGAATCTGATCTATTTGGGTGTGAGCTTCCCAACGTCCTTAATTTCCTGGTTGCAACTCGTTGTCAGTGTCTATGTGTCTTTTCTAAGAAGCGGTTCACAGATTTTCTAAAGACCATCTGATCTCTAGTCTAAGGGCTTCAAGCTTGGATACTGGCCTGCAAAAGTTATATAGAAAAAAATTAGGATACTGTAGTCTCCCAGTTAATCCCATAGTTCATCTCACCCCACTGTGCCCATATTTTGCATCTGCCACCTCTCTGGTAAAGTTTTGAGAAAGAATAAAGTGCAGCTTGCAGCTCTTCTATGATACTGAGTGAGTAAGGTTGTGTACTTGAGGTTCTGCTTTGTTTCATTTTTTAATATGTGTAAACCATATCTGTTTTTATCTTTAGTCCAATCTTTGCTTTGGTGCCTACAATTCTTGAGACTATCTAATACCTGCTGGGCAAGCCAACTTGCTTCTCAGCCATATTCCTCCTTGCCTAGACCCTGTTATTCCATCTTCCTCCTTTATGTGCAGTCGTTTATCATTCTCAGTCTTTCATCTCTATATATTTAATTTATTTATTTTTGTTGGGTTTTTTTTGGCTGCACCCATGGCATGTGGAATTTCCCGGGCCAGGGTTCAAACCTGCACCATAATAGTGACCTGAGCCACAGCAGTGACTGTGCCAGATCCTTAACCCACTAAACCACCAGGGAAGTCCTGCATGTAGTTTAGCTCATAAAAGCTGAAACCTCCTGCTCTGTGCTCTTGGGTTCTTTGGTTTTTGGGGTGAGTTTTAAAAGGAAAAGAGGAAAATATATGTCTTTATTTTTATAATCCTAAAAGATAACGAGCTGTATAACTTTAAATGTTTATCAGTTGCCTTCAGAATACATGACGTTATTAAAACAATATTAATCCAGTGGTCTACTTAATCCAATGGTCTATTTTCAGTTTGTTTGTTTTTTTATAGAGAGATGTCTTAGTAAATATTCTAAGATCCTTGTTTCCTGAGACACTTTTTTTTTTTTTTTTTGCTTTTTAGGGCCACACCCGTGGCATATGGAGGTTTCCAGCTTAGGGGTCCAATCGAATCAGAGCTACAGCTGCCGACTTACACCACAGCAACACCAGATCCCAGCCGCGTCTGTGACCTACACCACAGCTCATGGCAATGCCGGATTGTTAACCCACTGAGCAAGGCCAGGGAATCGAACCCGCAACCTCGTGGTGCCTAGTCAGATGCGTTAACCGCTGCGCCATGACAGGAACTCCCTGAAACAATTTTTTGATATTGTTTTTCTTAATTGATTTTTCAGTTTTGTATTTTCTTGCATATTGTACATTCGTTGTGTGTTTTGCTTTTTTGTCACTTCATGAAATCTGTTAAAAAAAGAAAAGTGAAAGAACATGTGCGTTCTTGGTTGAAACCTTGAGTCTCAACCTCCCATCATGGCTCTGCGGAAATGAATCTGACTAGTATCCATGAGGATGAGGATGTTAGTATCCGTGAGGACACAGGTTCGATCCCTGACCTCACTCAGTGGGTTAATAAGGATCTGGTGTTGTCATGAGCTGTGGTGCAGGTCGCAGACACAGCTCGGATCCCACATTGCTGTGGCTGTGGTGTAGGCTGGCGGCTACAGCTCCAATTCGACCCCTAGCCTGGGAACCTCCATATGCCGAGTGTGCAGCCCTAAAAAAAAAAAAAAAAATTGCAAATGAAACTTTGCTTAGCAATACAATATTGAGATGTGGAAGAGGAAATTCTAAAGTAAAATTAGAAAGCATTCAAGATTTATATGAATATGGTATTTATAAGACAAATATATAAATATTTCACTTAGAAATCAGTATTTGGGAAAATAATTTTAAAACAGTAATCAATACATGAAATTTTGTGTATTAAAAGACATTCATACATATTTGTATTTTAAAAATAATTTCAGTGAACTATGGAAAGCAAATAAAGCAAAATTTTGTGTAATTGAAACTTCCCAAAATTTTAAAATTTCATTTAGATTTAAATATAAAGACAATCTAGAAGTGGCTAACAGAGGTATTTTTTTCAAAAAGGCTTTTAATTTAGAGTTGTAGATTTAACAAATTCAAAGTCAAATTTGAATTTCAGTTAAATAATGAGTAACTTTTTAGTATAAGTATCCCATGTAGATTTTATAATGTATTTTTATTTGCCAAAATTGATAATATTTCAGAAACCAATTATGGTTTATTGAAAAACTGATTTTCTACAGTATTTTTTGTATAACACGTATTGAATACAAGGATGAATAAACTATAGTTTCTGCCTTCTAGCAATTCACAAATACAGATATTATATCATTTATGATTAGGATTGTTTATGACTAAATGACCCAAAATATTACTTTAATAAGAAGGAAGTTTATTTCTCTTTCAAGGAAGTGTCCAGAGGTAGAAATCTCAGTGCTGAGATATGAAAGCAATATAAAAGCACATGAAGTAACATCATTCAAGAAAATAGCAACTATAGTTTTTTGCTAAATCTACTTCTCATTGTACTCCCTTCAATTTCCTTCTCAATTTTCTTCACTAACCCAGTAAGTTTAGTGTTCTTCATGCCTCTTCACCTCCATTATTCTCCTTTTTCATTCCTTAATCCTATGCAATGTGGTTACCGTCCTCACTTCCCCAGTAAAAATTTTCTTAAATATCTCCAACGAATAATTCTTCCCTAGAATAGGAATAATAATTCTACTTAGAATAGGGATTCTCACACTTCATTGTGCATCAGAAACACCAGGAGTTCTCCTTAAACTACAGGAGGCTGAACCCTTACCCCAGAATTTCTGGAATGGGGCTTGAGAGTTTGCATTTCTAACTAGTCAGCGATACATCAACTAGTTCATCTTCAACAGGAGTCTTGCTTCCATTTTACAGGCAAAGAAAAGTAGGCAAAGAATTTTAATAATCTTTTATGCCCTATTTGAGAACTATTCATATATTGTGAAGTGCTCAAAAAAATTTCTGGTATGTCATAAGTAAAAAATCAATAATTGTTAACTTTAAAAAACAATTATGTGGCAGCTATTACTGTCCTTATTTTTAAAGAAAAATACCAGATTATGGATAGAAGGATTTGGCTTCATCATTTTAGCTTTATAGATCCCAATAGAACAGATTTTTGAGCAATGCAAAAGTGGAAATAGGTAAGAAATTAAAAGATTTGTTTGTGCAAATCAAGAATAAATAATAAGCTTAACCAAAAATAGTGCCTGCAAAAGACTCCTTTGTTTAACTTCAAGTTTTTCATTAATAATATATTTCCTTTGTTACCAGAATATCAGTATAACCTATTACCTTATATTTTTAAAATATTACCTATAAAATAGAATACAATCGAATGGATGATTTCAAACTGTTTTGAATACAATATAGAAAAAGTTTGATAGCTAGTTTCAAAGTAATTGTTCATACATTCAGAACTGGGACTACCCCATTGAAGATAGCTTTGACTATTAAATTTTTATAGATGCAGTTTACATATTCTAGCCAATCATCCATTTCATCAGGATATTTCTTAGTATTTTCCAGAAAGCTACATTGTGATTGGCATTCTAGAAGTAAAAGGGACAGTGATGAAAGGAGTACATTTGAAACTATAGCCGTACTCTTATTCGTGAAGTGAAAAAAATTAAAATTGTAAAGAAACAAAATTTAGAGATATTATGCCTTGCTTAAAATTACAGGGCAACCCACCAGGTGCTGATAATCATGAAGGGGCCATATGGGGAAATTTATAGTGCTGGGTACCAGCCCATGTTTCCCCCACCACTGGTGTTCCCCACCCCCACGTCAATTAGAAATCTCACAACACTTAGTCATTGGCTAACATCTTTTTACCTAATGGAATCCATGTGGATCCTCAATTTCAAATTGATAGCAGTCACTCAAATCCTTGTAAAGGAAATATCAAATTTCTACAAAGATAAAACATGAGAAAACTCTGGTAGAGATTGACTGTGCTTTGTAATGTATTCTGCCTTCCCAGAATACACAGACACAGCTGTAGAAAATGCAAACTAAATAGCATAAACAGTGCTTCTCAAATTTTAATGTACATAAAAATCACCTAAGGATCTTGTTAAAAATACTGATTCTGATTTAGTAGGACTGGTGTGTGACCTGAGATTCTGCATCTCCAAGGACTTCAAGGACTGCTCCAGGCTGTAGAACCACATTTGGGTATGGCCTTGATACACGAGCTTGGTTTTTGCAGAAGTCTGGCTCTTTCTTCTAAATCAAAATGTGTTGAGGTTTAACTTTCTGGTTTAGAGATTGAGTGAAAAAAAAAAAACATCCTTTTTTTGTTTAAAGGAAAGCTTTATAGCTCCTTTTGAGAGTGCCATAAAATATTTATGTTTATTCCTTGAGAATGTAGGTGGAAAAGAGCTAAGAGTGTCCTAGAGCCACAGAATATTTTTCAAAATAAAATGCACACATCACTTGGCCATCTTTAGTCAAAATCTCTAGATTTGTTCTTGGTCCATTTTACATGCCTCTGCAAAGGTTTGTGAGCTTCCTCTGGTGGACAGTTTTCCTGAAGAATATGAAGGATTAATAAAACCCTTTCCACCTGATTTTCCAAGGACTAGCCTGGGAAACAGCGACTTGAGGATGAGTTACACCCTCACTATAATTCCCAAGAAGAAATCAGAGAGCAGTCTACATACTGTAGAAGAGACCTGCTTACATTTTTCTAATTTTTCTAATCATTTTTGAGAAAATGATTTTCTCTTTGAGAAAAATGATTTTCCTTTTGAGAAAAATGATTTTCTTCCTAAAAAGAATTCACAAGTATAAACACAGAGAATTTTGTATTTAACTATGTGTAGCATGGCCACTTTGAGATCATATGTGGATCCAAATTAATCCTAGTTTAGAGTCTTCTATACTCAAAGCCTACCTAGACTGGGGCTTAGCATTGACAAATTTGGGCATATCTCAGTTTTACAGTGTGCCCTGTAAGAGTATGGATCAACTCCATGGTTTATTCAGAGCATGCTCTGCATAAATGCAGAGAACAAAGGTTTGTAAAAGACATAGTCTAGTTTCAAAAGGAGGCCTCTTTCTCCTCTAAACGTTAGAATTCAAATACCTTAAGAGAATATTTTCCTAATATTCCAAAAGTACAAAATCTTAGAGGAAACAAATTTATGCTTGTTTCTACATTTATGAAGGCAATTTTCCTCAAGTCTGATGAGGAGTCATAAGTCTGCTGACTCATAGCTTGAAATATGGTTAGGTTTGTTTTCAGTTATTTCAAGATTATATTTATATTACAAAACTTTTTATTATAGTTGATTTAGTGTTCTGTCAATTTCTGCTGCACAGAAAAGTGACCCAGTTATACATATATATACATTCTTTTTCTTGTGATTGGGTATAGTTCCCTGTGCTGTACAGAAGGACCTCATTGCTTATAAACTCCAAATGCGATCGTTTTCATCTATTGACCCCAAACTCCTAGTCCTTCCCACTCCCTCCCCTTTGCTCTTCTCATCCCCCTCAGCAACCACAAGCCTGCTCTCCATGTCCATGAATTTGTTTCTTTTTTTTAAATGGGTTAATTTGTGCCATATATTAGAATCCACATATAAGTGATACCATATGGTATTTGCCTTTCTCTTTCTGACTTACTTCACTTAATATGAGAAACTATAGTTCCATCATGTTACTGCAAATGGCATTATGTTGTTCTTTTTATGGCTGAGTAGTATTCCATTGTGTATATGTACCACATCTTCTTAATCCTTTCATTTGTCTGTGGACATTTACATTGTTTCCATGTCTTGGCTATTATGAATAGTGCTGCAATGAACATAGGGGTGCATATATCTTTTTGAATGAAAATTTTGTCCTATTATATGCCCAGGAGTGGGAATGCTAGATCGTATGGTAGTTCTATATTTAGTTTTCTGAGGTATCTCCATACTGTTTTCCATAGTGGTTGTACCAATTTACATTCCCACCAACAATGTAGGAGGGTTCCCTTTTCTCCACAATTTCTCCAGCGTTTGTTATTTGTAGACATATTAATGATAGCCATTCTGACCAGTGTGAGGTGCAAAATTAATTATGTAAAAGGTACCTTTGCCATTAAATGGAGGTAGTAAATTTATTTGCCCACTAACATGTTTACAACATGTACTGTATTATTAAGTTTTTAAAAGAGAAATTTAGAAAGCAAAAATGTAGATAATAATTATATTTTTGGATTTAAAACAAGACAGAAACAATGCCTGTCTTGGCAGGTAGAATTGCAAGTAACTTTTTTCTTTTTTTCTTATCCCTTTTTTTTTTTTTTTCTGTGTGTGTATGTTTGTTTTCCTAAGGTAAATTAAGCAACTTACACATGCTCACACTTTCTGGATTTCAACCTTGGTCATTACTGTTCTCTTTAGCATCAAGTAGCAGCATCCTGATTTATCTCATGCTTCAAGTGTTCTGCTTACCACATATTTTTGAAAATCTCTACAGACCGCTGACATGTATTTTGGTGGTCTTTTTTCACCTTAGCCAACCTCTGACTCAAGGCTATTTCCAACTTCTTCTGGGTCACTTTTTTTTGTCACCTGGGTTTTCCTCTTTGGATTTGTGCCCATTCCCCATACCAGGATAGGTACCACTCTCCCTTGGCCTAGATAGAGAAGATGCTTCCTGAGTTCATCACAACACAGATTAATTTTACTATATTATTTAACAAAATGCTAATGCCTTGAAATGGCAGAAATAAATTATAATATTGAAAAGAATATTTTAAACTAGTACTGGATGGAACTATTAGGATTATTAGACTTTTTCCCCACAGTTTGTGTTTTCAGTGATTACAGGGTATAGCTTAACATTTCTTAATGGAAGTGTCATTTGACCATGTATATGATAGCGTACCCAGGAGAAATCCAGCCCCTTGATCTTTTCATGGTTTTAGAGAAAGGAGAAAAGGAAGACAAGGAAGAGGAGAAGGAAGAGAGGAGGAAGAGGAGGGAAAAGAAGAAGAAGGGAGGACCTGCCTTCCCCCCCCCTTATTTGAAATCTATGCTATTGATAGACAGTTGATCTACTTTCTTCTGGGTTCTTTTATAATGAACTTGGAGTTAATGAAATAGTATCAGTCTGATCAAAGGAGACTGATTACTGTCTACAATGTAGGAGTAGGGCAGAGAGGGACATTGTGAAGATATGTTGATGATCATGTCTGCAATTCTCCGCTACTGGTATTTATAACACAAGACAAGCCAACTCTTAGTGAACTCAGAGTTACTCATCTTTTAAGTTGAAGCATTTTTTACTGGATCTCTGATTTTTGTTTTTAAGATGATTTTATATCCAAAAAAATTTTACTTTATGTATATATAGATGAATAGATGTATATTGTATGTGTTTATTTGACACTGACTAATGCCATCAGTGCAGTGCTTAAAAGAGGATCTCTGGAGACACTTAGGTTGCAATTCTTGTTTGGTCACTAGTAATGGTATGAAGTTGAGCAAGTGCTCAATATCTCAGTGATTCAGTTTCCATTTTTATAAATGAGATTAATAAGTGGGATTAAGTGGGATATGAGGATTTTTTATGGAAAAATTCATGAGTGTCCTTATATTAGTACCTAGCATGGAGTAAGTCCTGATTATATTTTTCTTACAAGAATGATTATTGTTTTTACTTAGGCTAGCTATTCTAGAATCGACTGAAACATCTCTTCTTACTAAATATAATTAACTTCATTTGGTATGTGGGACAGGGATGGCCAGTGGTCACCAGGATTGTAAATGGTGATTTAAAACTTTAACAAAGTTTTTTTTTTTTTTTTTTTGTCTTTTTAGGGCTGCACCTGCAGCATATGGAATTTCCCAGGCTAGGAGTCAAATCGGAGTCACAGCAATGTCATATCTGAGCCGTGTCTGAAACCTACACCACAGCTCACAGCAACGCCATATCCTTAACCCACTGAGCGAGGCCAGGGATCGAACCCACATCCTCATGAATACTAGTCGGATTTGTTTTTGCTGAGCCATGACAAGAACTCCCAAAAAAAGTCTTTTTGACTCCAAATCCTTTGACTTTTTTTCTGCATGATACTTTCAGCTTTATTCTTTATTTTCTTAAATTGCATTGTCATTGCTAAATCATTGACTCTTTCCATTTTGCCTCTAGGAAATGTTATTGGTTGATTGAATTATCTGTTAAGAAACAAGGAAAAACTCATCTTAAGTTACCTCTAACAAATAAAACCTTGTTAAAATTCCATGCAGTATTTTTTTATTTTATTTTATAACATTTTATGCATACATTAATTTTTGTACTTTATTTATAATCAACTCTCATTTTTTAAATCTCTAGTCTGAGTTACACTGAACTATTTTATATACTAAGATAATAAGCTATAGCAAAATTGTATCTTTCTATCTAGTTACGTAAATTTAAAACTGCATATAAAATACTTTATGCTGCTTGCTTTACAATTCAGTGCTAAAATCTATAAACCTAAATTTGGAAGGAAACAGCTTTTTTCCTATGGAAGCTTATTCTGTTTCTTTAGCCTGCAATTTGAATGCTTCATTTTAAAAGCTGTTAACAAAAATAACACATTAGTCCACTTGGTGGGGTAGGAGGCATTGAAATCCAGTTAGAGATTTTGCTGCTTTAGATACAATATAATTATGTTGTGAAACTCTTTTTGTCCTTTTATTTTATCCTCACTGTGCCTTGCAAAATTAGCAATTCCACATAAGAAAGTTGTAGTAATTATTTTCTTAAAATTGTCAGAATATGTGCTAATCTGGGGGTAGTTATCTTTATTCCTTCTTTTGCTTATTACAGGTTTAAATTAAGCTGAGGTTTCTTTAGTGTTATTTTTCCAGAGCCGTTGGGATTAGAGATGATGGATTTTGTGGTGCTCTGAGTATAGTTAAGCTCTTGTCAACATAAGTATAAAATTATTGCTGTGTGCAGTTGGTATGTTTTCGAAGGTAATTAAAGCTAAACATTGTGCAGAGAAAGATGATTAGAAATCTTCAGTTCACAAAGAAATCCAGCTTTGCTTTGACACCTAAAACCTCACATTCCTTATATTTAAAAAATCATCTTACACTAAAGAACTTACAGGAAAAAATTATTGGTGATAATTTCAAAATCAACCAAAACACTGAAAATTATTTTCTATAAAATGTATGATTTTTACTGCTAACAGCCACACACTAGCTGAATATTTTAGAACCTAATTTACTTTGTTGTTGTTGTTGTATTTTCACTTTAGTTATAGAGTGGTCTTATATACTTCTTGATAGGGATATATGCCTTAAAAAAAATAAACAGGAAATGACATCAGACTTGGTTATCTGTTTATCTTTTTTTCTAAAGCTGTCAACTTAAAACTTACCTTTGATTTTTTCTGCTGATATTGCTGATATCACAGTTTTATTAGAGATATGGATGTTGATAAATGCAGGAGTAAGTAGATTAATGCCAAAAGCTAACAGACATGGCATAAACAGGTAATTTAGGTTGTTTCTGGCTTCTCCTTTCCATCTTCCCACATAAAATATTTTCATCCTCTTGTATGATATAGATATTTTTGTTTGTATTTTCTTAATACCTTTACTTTTAAAATCCTAAAAGGTCAGAAAGATGATTGTCAATATCATAAACTGAGAAATATACATAAAGTAAGCACCTCATCACCATTCAATACAATAGATTTTATATTTTAAATAAAATGGATTATTATTATCTAAAGCTCTCCAAGTGATAACAGTGATATTAGAAAGACAATTAATTTAAAATAAAATTGTAACAAAAGATGTTTTGGTGTTGGGAGGAACAAGTAGGGAAAATTGGAAAAGCCAACACTATAAACCCAACACTACTGGTTGAGTGCTTTTGAGAAAAAAAAAAAAAATGTGAGCATGCTGATGAAAGATAAAGAGAAAAAGAGGCATAGTAATAACATCTGAGTGTTTGCCTTATAACAACTATTATATTTTAAGCATTTTTCACATATCAAGTGTTTATATCCTCTCAACAACCTTATAAAGTACATAGTTCTTATTCTACTCATTTTCCAGATAAGAAAATTAGGGCTCAGAGATGTTTTGGAGCTTGCCCAGGATTAGTTAGCAAGTGGCTGAATTTGGCTTAATAACCCTCTTTGGGGTCATGTGATCAATGGAGGAATTTCTCTGGGAGTGAACATATAAACTGAGACCTAGAGGACAAGAGGGAATCAGCCACAGGCAGGGTGTGGGGATTGGAAGAATATCCAGGAGAGGAATGAAATGTGCACAGACACAGGAGCAAGCAAGGGTATGGAGGTTTGAGTCATAGAAAGAGGGTTCCTAAGGTTGGAATGGTGTGAGTTAGGGAGTGAGGGGTACAAGAAGAGGTTAAAGTTATATGCAAAGGCTTGATTATTTAGAACCTATAGTCTATGGATAGACATTGGATATTGTTTGACATGCAATCAAAAACCATCCAGGAGTTCCTACTGTTGCTCAGCAGGTTAAGGACCTGACATCGTCTCCTTGAGAATGTGGTTCAATCCCTGGCCTGGCTTAGTGGGCTAAGCTTCCACCTTTGCACCACAAGGTGTGGCATAGGTTACAGATGCGGCTCAGATCCAGTGTTGCCGTGGCTATGGCTCAGATCTGACCCCTAGCCCAGGAAGTTCCATATGCCCTGTGTGTGCCATTTTAAAAAAAAAAAAAAGGGAGTTCCCGTCGTGACTCAGCGGTTAACGAATCCGACTAGGAGCTATGAGGTTGTAGGTTTGATCCCTGGCCTTGCTCAGTGGGTTAAGGATCCAGCGTTGCCGTGAGCTGTGGTGTAGGTCGCAGACGTGGCTCGGATCCCGCGTTGCTGTGGCTGTGGCAAAGGCCGGCAGCTACAGCTCCTGTTAGACCCCTAGCCTGGGAACCTCCAAATGCCGCGGGTGTGGCCCTAGATAAGGCAAAAAGCCAAAAAAAAAAAAAAAAGCCATTCAGCTATGGGTGAACTAATTTGATTGACATTTAAAGAATACGTGTGCTGAGGGTAAAGATGGGATGTTAACTTAAGAGGCCACTATTTTATTCTACATGTGATATAAGAAGTAGCTATGATAAAGCACAAATTCAGAACTATCTCGTAGGTGGAATCCATGTAAGTCATAGATTTGAACAAGGGATGAAGGTGGGGAAGAAATCAAGGACAATTACACATCTGTCAAAATTCATAAAATGTAGAATACAGAGTGAACTCTAATGTAAACTTTGGATTTGGGGTGATAATGGTATTTCAACGTAGGATCACCAGTTGTTGGAAAAGTACTACTCGGGTGGGGGAGATTGATAATGAGAGAGGCTGTACTCGTTTTAGAACAGTAGGAACTCTGTACCTTTCTCCCAGTTTTGCTCTGGACCTAAAACTCCTCTAAAGAATAAAGCCTATTAAAATTTTGAAAAATAGGAAAGAATGAAAAAAGTTTTGGCATGAGTAACTCAGTTGAAACTGATGGATTAGCTGACATGAGGAAACTGGAGAGGGTAAGAATTCTTTCAGAAAAGTTACACGTTCCTTTATGGGCATATTAGGTTGGAGCTATCCTGTAGGACATTCAAGAGAACACGTCAGTAAGCAATTGCTCAGGTGGCCTGGAGCTCAGAAAAAAAGGTGTGTACTGAGGATCTAAATTTGGGAATCAATATAAAGAGGGGATTCAAATGATACTATGTGAGATTAGTGGGTCAGAGAAATCAGCAAATAGAGAGAGGCCTAGATTTAAGCCTTGAAGAAACCCCTACGTTATTAGATAAAGGATCTAAACAAATGTTTTATAAAAATCAGGTTAAGTCATATATTTTACAAGGAAAATGAGCAACAGAAAGATTGTGGTACCCTGAGGGGATATTTAGGAATCCTAAACAAGAAAACGTTATTACCAAGAATAATGAAATTAGGATGAAATAGTATTTCTATAATTTAATTAGTTTAAAAATAACCGAAGACACACATTGAGAAATTGGAACCAACCCATACTTGATCAGAAAACATTTCAGTTTAATATTACAACTAACTCCTTGGTTTTTATAGCTTGTTGGGTTGTTTTTTTTTTTATATAGATGGCAAGTAGTTTACAATTCCAATTGCTTCAGTATACTTGATTCTGTAATACAGATTTGGATGATAAAATTATTTTTAAAAGTTACCCAAAAAACTAGAAAATACACATTCATATGTCATATGGTGTCTATCAAACGTTAGGTTACAATTATTTTTCCATATTCATGACTTTGTGGTTCTCCAGTTGATTACAAATGTTTCATTTACGTCCATGTTTTATAATTTCATGTGACTGAGATTTCTGAGACATATTTTTGAAATAGTTTTTAAGTCCTTATGTATTAGTTTGGACCTGAAATAAACAAGGGGAAGAAGATTAAATGTGGACTAAAGGCTCTAGTGGTTGTGAGAGCACTTTTCTAGAATATCCCAGGATTTTATCTATTTCCTTAAGTTCTTCCATTAAATAGTGAAATTACATAGCACTCTAAATAGTTAGGCAATACAAAAATCAAACTTGGAGTTCCCGTCGTGGCACAGTGGTTAACGAATCCGACTGGGAACCATGAGGTTGCGGGTTTGATCCCTGGCCTTGCTGAGTGGGTTAACGATCCGGCGTTGCCGTGAGTTGTGGTGTAGGTTGCAGACGCGGCTCGGATCCTGCGTTGCTGTGGCTGCGGCGCAGGCCAGTGGCCACAGCTCCGATTGGACCCCTAGCCTGGGAACCTCCACATGCCGCGGGTGCGGCCATAAAATGACAAAAAGGCAAAAAAAAAAAATCAAACTTAGTCCAAGTTTGGAAAATGGTAATTTTACAATTTTATATTCATTAAAAAATTATATTAGATTCTACTTGTTTCAAGAATGTATATTCTAAAAGTCTGAGAATATCAGAATTCCTTTTTAAGAGGCTGTTTAGAATTTATATGGTCACGGAGTTCCCCTCATAGCTCAGAGGTTGACGAAACCAACTAGCATCCATGAGGATGTGGGTTCGATCCCCAGCCTCTCTCAGTGGGTTAAAGGATCCAGATTTACCGTGGGCTGTGGTGCAGGTCACAGACGCAGCTCAAATCCTACCATTGCTATGGCCGTGGCGTAGGCAGGTGGCTACAGCTCGGGTTGGACCCTTAGCCTGGGAACTTCCATATGCCACCAGTGTGGCCCTAAAAAGACCAAAAAAAAAAGGGGGGAGAGGGAAAGAAAAGAAAAAAGAATTTAGGAGTTCCCATTGTGGCTCAGTGGTTAAAGAATCCGACTAGGAACCATGAGCTTGAGGGTTCGATCCCTGGCCTTGCTCAGTGGGTTAAGGATCTGGCATTGCCGTGAGCTATGGTGAAGGTTGCAGACGCGGCTCGGATCTCGCGTTGCTGTGGCTGTGGCAAAGGCCGGCAGCTACAGCTCTTGTTAAATCACTAGCCTGGGAACCTCCATATGCCGCGGGTGTGGCCATAGATAAGGAAAAAGACAAAAAAAAAAAGAATTTATATGCTTAGCTGAAGTGATTGAAAAGGAATGTATGTTCGGACATCAGTAGATATGGCTTCAGAAAGATTAGGAGAAGGAAAAATGATTCTGTTGATTAAAAAACAAGCAGACAAACATTCTCTTGGGAGGTTTCATGCTGTAAAGGTAATCTGCCCATTTTCTGCCTGCCTTCTCCCTTATTTTGTTTCTCTGCAACCCCTAGTTTGGAAATTATATGACCTTGTCAGAGATTCAAGAAAAGCAATTAGATGAAGAAAGAGTAAAGACTTGACAAGAAGACATCTTGAGTGTTCAAAGTTGTGGGTAATCTATAACAGAGTCTTATTCAGTTAGATATAAAGAGTACATTAATTCTCTTCAAAGCCCACAGGGGAGGAGATGTTGAAAGGAAAAAGAGGGCAATAAAAAACATTTTGTACTTGATAAGTATTAACAGGAGAAAAAAAAAGTTGTCCATTACCTAGTTCCTTACTTTCTCTGAATCCTGCTTTAATTCCATATTAATTTTACATTACAGCAAGGGGTTACATAAACAATATATCAAGATGCTCTCATGAAGCAAAGAACAGAAGAACTATATCCCAGTTCCAGGAATAACCTTGACTAACTGAACATATTCCATTACACTACTTTCCAAAAATAAATAAGATCAAAAAAATGTTTCCTTAAAGCTGCGCCCTCAAACTGACAAAACTGATGACATCGATTTAAAAAGTTTATTTTGTTCTTTTAAAATTCTGTCACTTTTAATCAGCATCACACACATTTATCTTTCTTCACTCTTTGCCATGTTCTCAGGTAAAGGAAATTACTTGTATGTGTATATATTTTAAATACCGCTTGCTTGATTAAAAGAGAATTAAAAACCTCAGGCCAAATTTTGTTATAGTATTCTAAATAAATTGTAACATTTGCACTACAAATGCAGACTCCCCACCCGCACATGGAAAGGAAAAAAAGTTCCCATACTACCAGAAGGAAAAGTCTCCACATAGGACATTTTTCCAATAAAATTTGTGTAAAACAATCAAAAGAGTTAATTGGTAAAACCATAACTAATTCTTGAAATCATAGACCACCCAGCCACGAAACTATTCAAGGCTTTTTGTTTTTACCAGTAATTTTAGCTTAACAAGTAACAAAAAGTATCTTTGACGAAGGAAAACATGTCCCAAAGAGGTTCTAAAGTACAGTGGGTACACAAGAAAAAGGAAATGCTAGGATATAGCCTGTTCTTTAATTTTGATATTGTGTTTCAAATTATCGTAAATTCAAAATTTAAAGTACAGATATTTTTGGTAAAGCACAAAAGTTTAGAATTCTTAGAAAATTTCTCTCTGATAAAATAGGAGAAACAGTCAAAGTTTGCAAAGGACATAACACGGTAATGAATCATTTCAGATTTTTCAGAAGTGCAGCCACGTCATTGACTTCTAATGACTTAGTTTCCTCTTTTGTACCTTTTTCTGATGGATTTGATCTTTTTCCCTGTTCTTTAAACCTTTTTAAAATTAATGTTTGGGATCCATTTGGCAACAAAATTTGGATAAATAAAGCTAGTCCATTTTTGTAAAACAAATAGTTTATCCTAAAAAATAGAAGGCTCATACTAAGTTTGAACTTGTATCGGGATGCCGAATATTCCTTTTACAATAAATCCTTGGACAAATAAATAAATTTTGTAAATTAATAATAAATTATGGAGAAAGTATTATTTTATTTAAATGGCTTAGACTCAATTTGTAACCTAGCATTTGTCTTTGCTGGTTTGCAAGTTTTAACAGGGAATACCCATCCTTTTTTTTTGTGGGCTTACTTAACTTTGAACACAAGGTAGACAAATGGCCTTGAAAGAGTAAGCAAAAGGTTAATAAAAAACTAGAGCTACAATGAATCTTCTCCCCTCCTCCCCAGAAAAAGTCTGGGTTTTCATTTCCTTATCTCTAAAGCATGTGATAGTGATCCAGTTTGGGGGGAAACAGCCATCCCTTTGATCTTCGGTTAAGTGAGAAGATATAGTCATATCCTATTTAAAGAAATCAAAGGTTTCCTATTAGTTTTCTGGTTGAATCTGTCAACTTAGAGGGAAAAAGGAATTAACAAAACAGTTAAGTGCTTACAGTGACTTTAAAGCCCACATACTTTTCCCACATACTTTTCCAATAAAATGACTTGGTATTGTGGGCTTTAGAAAGCCCAAGGTTTGGTGTTAGTTTTAAAATTTCTAGTCTATTCTCTCCATAAAGAAAGTAAGCTTGTCTACCAGGTAAACTTTATCAGATAATATTTTACTTAAAATTAATCTTTGAAAAAGTAAAATACAACTGTCTAAGGCTCCCAAGACTGATGGTTCTAATAGTTCTTGGCCATAGATCCTGCTCCAAGAGTCTCACATAAGCCATATATCCTCTTGTTCAAAAAAGCAAATCTACTAATAATTTGTTCACTTTTTTTTTTTTTTAGAGCACCCTCGGCATATGGAGGTTCCCAGGACAGCGGCTGAATCAGAGCTCTAGCCATTGGCCTACACCACAGCCACAGAAATGCCAGATCCAAGCCACATCTGTGATCTACACCACATCTCACAGTAACACCAGATCCTTAACCCACTGAGTGAGGCCAGGGATCGAACCTGTGTCCTATGGATACTAGTCAGATTCATTTCTGCTGAGCTACGACAATAACTCCAACTCCATTTTCGAGGGCTTCATAAATTCTATAAAATCTATGAGCAAACTTGCAAAACCCTATTTGTTCTAGAGATCATATTGGTATTTGCATATGAATTGTTTAAAATGAGGGGAATTCCTGTATCAAAAATTATTTTATAGTAAACGTTATAATATAAAAGATATAGCTTTGTCATACCAACAAGGTATTTTTAAAAGTCAGATAAACTCACCCAAATGATTGTCTAGCAGAACAGTAAAACTAATAAGTAAATGAAAAAGTATAACCTGAAATAGTAAATTTTCCATTAATTTGGACTCAACTTTGTGTTTTCATCTAAGTGGCCCTAAGAATCCACATAGCATAATAGTCCTGTTCCCAAAGTTTACAGTGTATAGGTTAGTCTAAAAGCATTCTAACTATTCAGGTTAATCTGAAAAACTTTTAAAAGATTTGTTTCTATTTTAATTGTAGATATAACCAAAGAGTAAATGAAATATGAGGTGTGTACAACTTGTAATTACTCATAAATTTTAGATGAATATTACACTTCTTAAATGATAAATATCTTTGAGACAATGTAAAATATGATTACATGAAGATAGAAATCTAAAATGTTAGCAGTAGTTATTGCTGGAATAGGATAGGTCCCTTTGCTCTGAGTTCTATGGTTCCCCTTATTTTCTAACACTAATTGCATTTTAATATGGAACTCACTTCTGTTTTGCCTGTTGATTACTAGTTCCATGATGGTAGGGACAATGTTTGTATTGCCCCCACTGGTGTTTAAAGCTTCCAAATATACACTCGGTGCCCTGTAAATATGTGTTGAATTGATGCATATTAGTTTTAATTCTCTTCTTTTTTGTTTTTTTCTTTTTAGGGCCACCTGTGCAGCATATGGAAGTTTCTCGGCTAGGGGTCTAGCTGCAACTGCTGGCCTACACCACAGCCAGAGCAACCCCAGATCCAAGTTGTGTCTGAAACCTACAATGCGGTTCACAACAGCGCCAACTCCTTTAACCCACTGAGCAAGGTCAGGGATTGAACCTGCTTCCTCATGGATAGTAGCTTGGTTCTTTATCCACTGAGCCACAACAGGAACTCCAAATTTTCTTCTTTTTTACGTTTCCTTTGACTTCTGAAATTTTAATTTGGCATTATTTTGTACACCCTTTCATAATATAGTCTAGATTTTTTAATACACATTTACCTAGGCATCGTAACACAAAGATTAAGACCATAAACTCTGAAGCCAGATTAACCTGGGTCAAATTCCTACCAGTCATGTGATATTGGGCAAATACATTCTCACATGCAAAATGGACATAACCTTATGTGAGGTGTTAAATGAGTTAATTCACACAGAGAGCTTAGAAATATATCTCATATATTTTACATTCAGTAAATATGTATTATTATTATTTTGATTTGGCAGCTTCAACATCTGTAAAAAATAAAAATTCCCTAGGCCTTAAAAAGTGATAGTCAAATATCAAAAGATTTAAAATTTATCAAAATAGACATTTAAGAAACTCAAGGAACAAACACATTAAGGAAAATAGATCTAAAACCCTCAAAAACCTCTGAAGGTATCACTGCTTAACGTAATAGAACAATAATATAGTCACAGTAACACCAAGTCTTTAAGAACACGTTAAATTTTATTCCTTATGATCACCTCTTAAAAAGCGGGAAATTATAACAAGATCATTTTTGGCAACACTATTAGTAATTTTTTCAAATTAGTAACTTAAAAAAAGTTTTGGGAGTTCCCATGGTGGCTCAGCAGAAAGGAATCCGACTAGGAACGTGAGGTTGTGGGTTCGATCACGGGCTTCACTCAGTGAGTTAAGGATATGGTGTTGCCCTGAGCTGTGGTGTAGGTCACAGATGCAGCCTGGATCCTGCGTTGCTGTGGCTGTGGTGTAGGGCAGCAGCTGAAGCTCCGATTCCACCCCTAGCCTGGGAACCTCCATATGCTGCGGGTACAGCCCTGAAAAACAGAAAAACAAAAGTTTTAGTATTCTGAAAGAAATCACCCTGAAATGCCAAAAATCAAGGCCAGCTAGATGAAAGGTCTTTTATTCTTATCACCAATATTAAGGGCAAAGGAAAGTCATGTGTCCTTTAAAATTAAATGTTTTTAATTTCCTTAAACACTAGTTTTAAAGGGGTATTTTTTAATTATGGGCTTGTATGTATTGGATTTATTCCACCATCCATGAAGATATTTAATCTTTATTAAATAAAAGAAATACTAAAATGTTTCTATTATAGTTCTTTTTCTCTTTAGTAGCTTTTAAATACTTCATGAAGAAGGTTATGGAGAACCGTATCAATGGCTCTGAAAGTCAAATAGCCCTACTGAGAGTGTTAATCATATGAAGGGAACAAATCCAGCCTTGCCACGAGCTGTGGGGTAGGCTGCAGACGCGGCTCGGATCTTGCGTTGCTGTGGCTGTGGCGTAGGCCGGCGGCTACAGCTCCTGTTAGACCCCTAGCCTGGGAACCTCCATATGCCGCGAGTGCGGCCCTAGAAAAGGCAAAAAAGCAAAAAATAAATAAATAAATAAAATAAAAATCTGTGATGCAAAAAATGTCATCTTTGGGGTAACTATATTTGTTACGTACACATATGATTTTACAAGCATAAAAATAATAACATGATTTTTCTTGGTTTTAAGTTAATAAGATATTCCAATGATGTATCTTTTTAAAATCAAATAACTGTAAAATAATACATAATTTTAAATTCTTGTTTTTCTTCCTAAAGGAAAATTAAAAGTAGTTGTAATTACTATTACCTCACTAGCTTTATAGAGCTTTGAATTACTAGCTCTGGCATCTTATTGACAAATTCAATTATGTCATAAAAATATATAACAATATGTTCAAACATTTATTTATTCATCTTTAGAGTCACTTAATAAATATGTTTTTGGCCACTTACTCTGCAGTTGACATGTGCTAGCCAAGTAGTACCTGTAATCATGATGCCTGCTTTCATGGAGCTTAACATTTATCGGGGAAAACACAGTTAAACAGTTGCAATTCAGTGCACTAGGGACCAAGTAATTAAAATATAGCTCAGATTGCTCCAACTTGCTTCTGCACACAAACCTCCCCTTTTCCTGTCCCCACACAGAATACGTAAGAAACACAGTTCAAGAACCAGAAGACTTTAAGAAAAACAGAAATCATATTTTTAAAAACATAAATCTTTATTGCAACATTCCATGAGGAAACAGATAAGAGGGGTTATATAGGTGTCATACAGAAAGGTTCCCAGTAGATCTGTCTAGGCATCTCTGCTTATCTTCAAATTTTCACAGTTATAGCAGGTATTAAAATTCTCTTTCTTTGTATAGCCAGTCTGCTTCTCTCTTTGTGTTTAATCAGTCGGTCGTCTATCTCATTCTTCTAATTTCTGTATTTTCTTTACTCTCTTCTCATGTTTCCCAACAGAGAGCACAGCTTTCCTTTGGAAGAGTAGTTCATCTTTCATTTTACTGCCTATCCTTTGAAAATTAAGCTGGTTGGAGAAATCTCTTACCACCATGATTAGGCAACATATTAAGTGCCATAAAAACAAACAAACAAAAAACACTGTGGTACCTAAGACATACCAGAAAATGGAAGGAGACCAAAAGGATAAGTAGAAATTACCCAGAACATTTTCTAGTTTTGCAAGAATTGCAGAGAAAGAGAACATGACACTATACAGATATAGAGTGATAAGTGGATGCTCAATGATGGAGTACATATTTAGAAGTCTGTCCTTATATGTTTTCATTTTTATATTTGTTTGTGTTATTATTTAATCAAGGCCTCTATTCCTCTCTAGATGGATGGAGCTATGCAGCAGAACCCTTGACTGATTTGTTCTCTATTATACCCCTAGTACCTAATTGTTACCTGGAACCCAGAATTACTCAATAAATATTAGTTTGGTAAATGATTTGTTAATAGTGGACTTAAGCTCTAGATATAGCTGTAAAGACAATAGATTTATCCAAGGTTTACACTTCCCAGGAGATGTAAAAGTGGAACAAGGAGTTTAGCTCATTGTGAGCAAATAGGAAAAATAAATGATGTAGTAATTTATATTAGAATGGGATGAAGAATAAGTGGAGGCTGAAAATAAATACACTGGCAAAGGAACTGAAGACATTAATGAGTGTTTTTTTTTTCTTTTTCTTTTTTGTTTTTTAAGGGCCACACCTGTGGCGTATGGAGGTTCCCAGGGTGGGGATGGAATCTGAGCTGTAGCTGCCAGCCCATGTCACAGCCACAGCAATGCCAGATCTGAGCTGCATCTGCAACCTACACCACAGCTCACAGCAATGTCAGATCCTTAACCCACTAAGTGAGACCAACGATCAGACCCATGTCCTCATGGATACTAGTCGGGTTCGTTAACCACTGAGTCACAATGGGAACTCCATTAATGAGTATAAAGTAAAGGAGTATTGAGAAAATAGGGGAAATAGAGCTAAAGGGAAAAGCGACTTTGATGAGAAGATGGATGGGTGAATGTAAAAATAGTGATACGTATATGAAGTAGTTCTAGATTATGTTGATAAAATCCACGCATGAACAAAGGATTTGGTGGCCAATTTTAAGTGAATGCCTTTGGCGATCATGAGATTAATGAACAGAAAAAACACAATGAGTGCAGACTGACAGCAGGATCTGGGTGAGAGAGGTTGTGAGTAAATACACCAAGAATGTGCTTACAGGAAAAAAGATGAGGCAACTAGAGGAAAGCATATCAGGACTGCATTGTGGAATAAAAAGGAAAAGGAAGCTAACTTTCACACCGGGGGTGTATAGATTCTAGTGATAAAAAGCCACAGTGGAGAAGAATGTAGAAGTGATATTTTCAGAGAGGAGACAAGTTACAACCATGCTTTTTGCTCACCATGAATACTTGCTGGTTCTAGCACGTGAGCCAGCGGTTTGACACAATGCATTTTACAACATTTACAAACCTTCTGAGATGATCATTTTACTAATTGTCAGGTGTAAATGCATCTTTCAGGCAGACTGGACATCTAAGTGAGCTTGACAGAGGCTTTTACTTCCTGTAATCAAGGTATTTGGGAATCCATGTTTTCAAAAGGAAACATGTTAGGTCTGTTCTCCAATTTTGAGGTTAAACAAGTGGAATTTTCTGAACTCTATCATATAAGTCATTTGGGGGATATTTTCACAGATATTCTCTCTGATACGAGATGATTAAGAAAAATTCTCAACTTGCCTACAATTCCTTTCATTCTGTCTGTCTGTCTCTTTTTAGGGCTGCGCTCACAGCATATGGAAGTTCCCAGGCTAGGGGTCAGCTGCCGGCATACACCACAGCCACAGCAGCATGAGATCCAAGCCATATCTGCGACCTCAGTTCTCAGCAAAACCAGATCCTTGACCCACCAAGTGTAACCAGGGATCGAACCTGCACCCTCATGGATACTAGTTGGGTTTGTTACCACTGTGCTACCATGGGAACTCCTAATTTATATATGCTGATGCAATTTGTCTGGATATAAAATTTTCAAAATATTTGTCTGAAGAGAAAGGCTTAACTGCCTGGATAACAGCAGGCATATAGACCACGTATTGCTGTCTTTTTACCATGCTTGCTCACCACTGAATATTACTATGATAAATTAAATGGGCGTTTTTCTTTATTCTAAGTCAGTGCCAGAGATCAAAGAGCTGCTAAAAGTCCTTTCCACAAGAATGCCTTCCAGAAAAGGATGAGTTATAGTTATTCTCGCCAAGAGATGCCTTCTGTTGTACTCTATCACTTTCTATGATCCAATAGCTTGAAATTGTGCCAAGCTAATTAGCTAGTTCAGTGACTGTTATATTAAGAGTCCAAATAAGCCGAAAGAGGTCATCCTCTTCATACTCAAGTGCAGCTTTATTACTTTTCTCACCAATCAGAAAGTGGTCCAAAATCTCCCAACAACTAAACCCAATATATTATCTCCATGCAGACACTTCACAGAGTTTTTGTAATTTTTTTTAAAATTCAGGAATATCCTAAGTAAAGCATTCCTACCCTTACAAAGAAAAGAACATTTGTTAGATCTTTCATTTTAAAATTTTCTTTTATCAATTTTGTAAACATAAGTGAACTTCTAATCTATGGAAAGCACACAATGCTAGGGGAAATAACCCTTTTATGAAGCAGAGTAATTTATGATTTCCTCCTTTATTCTTTGGAATATTGCCAGGGTTGCCCTTTTGCCATTAGTATGAGATGTCTTTGGTTTTTATCTTAATGAATTATTAAATAATTGTCTTTAATTATTTTAAAAATAATAAAAAATATTATTTTGGGAGCCAAATACATATCATGAACCCAGGCCCAGATTTTTTGTTATGACATAAAGTATAAACCACAAAACCTCTACAATGATGAATTGTTCATCTCTTTAGAGAACCCAGTGTTCTGGCATCAGTGGGGAGATGGTGTATAAAGGAGATAAATGATGTTCAGAGACTCAGAGACCCAGACCTGTTTGTTAATGTTTGTCTGATGTCTATATCAGGTATATAGACTAAAGGGTTTTTTGTTTGTTTGCCTGTTTGTTTGGGTTTTGGGGGTTTTTTTGTCTTTTTTTCTTTCTTTTTTTTTTTTTTTTAGGGCTGCACCCACGGCATATGGAGGTTCTCAGGCTAGGGGTCTAATCAGAGCGATAGCTGCAGCCACAGCAACGCGGCATCCTAGCTGCTTCTATGACCTACACCAGAGCTCATGGCAACGCCAGATCCTTAACCCACTGAGCGAGGCCAGGGATAGAACCCACAACCTCATGGTTCCTAGTTGGATTCGTTTCCACTGTGCCATGACAGGAACTCCCACCTGTTTGTTTTTTAATAGGCCATATTCAAGCTTACTTATATTTACTTTTAAAGTTCTCAAGCTCGGGAGTTCTCTTTGTGGCTCAACGATTAATGAGCCTGACTAGGGTCCATGAGCATGTGGGTTCAATCCCTGGCCTTACTCAGTACGTTGAAGATCCTGTGTTGCCCTGAGCTGTGGTGTAGGTCTCAGATGCGGCTCTGAGCTAGCATTGCCATGGCTTTGACGTAGGCTGGTAGCTGTAGCCCCTATTAGACTTCTAACCTGGAAACTTCCATATGCCGTGGGTATGGCCCTAAAAAGCCAAAAATAAATAAATAAATAAATGATAAAGTTCTCAGGCTCATTTATTTTTAATTTAAAAACATATTGTGAACTTCCTCTTGTAGATGATTGTACTGTGAGCATCTGCTGGTAGAGATACATACTGAGAAAAGGCTACTACATATAATAATGCCTTTTAACTAGTTTGTGTGTTATGATCAGTTTGTATTATTTCTATGAGCTGGTATAGTATGATATTTTACAATTGCTAGTTGTCCTGTAAGTATATCAATGGCAGGTCCTTGTGGAAAATTTACTATGTAACACGTACTATTGCAAAACCTTTAGATGTTTTAACTAACTTAGTTCTCTTAACAATTCTGAGGGAGTTACTGTTTGTTCATTCCCTCATTTTTATGTAAGGGAAATGAAATTCAGAGAAGTTTATATAACTTGGGAAAATCACATGGATAGGAAGTGGGATTTGAACTCAGGTAGCCTGGCTTCAGTACATGTGATCACCACATCACTACATAGCCTCTATGTGTGAGATACAGATATTCATACCATAGTGCACATTTAGTTTGCTGATTTTTTTTTTCAGTAACTTCATGCTTTCTACATATTCACAACTCCCTATGCTTTAGTGGTCCATAGTCCAGTGTCTGGGAACTATAATTGTGTAACTCTCTAATAGATATATTTGAGTTGTCAACTTTCCCCCCCTTAAGTTGTCTTATCAAATCACTTTCCAGTGGTTTCTCACATCTTTAATTCTGATCCAATGCCTTGATTTTGCTCTGTGATCCCCCGTTAAATGGCTTTGGTACAGAAATGGTACCAAACAAATCTATCTTTCTCCAAATTGTAGTTGAGATGTTTTTCTAGACATCTGTATAACATAAGTTTTAAACTAGTAATCAATGAAGAGGCAGTTATTTGTTTATTCCTGCTTCTCCTTTTTTCATTCTAGTTACTCCTAAATATATTCTGTTAAACTAAACACAATTTCAAGTGGATCTCTATCTTTAATGTGCATTTAGAAATCATTAACACCTGCCCTTACCTGGGGTCAGTGCTCCTAGCCACCACCTTGGAGATCTTAGATAAAGTGTGGCTTTATATCCTGTTTGTCTTAGTTGAACTTGTTTCCATGCTCTGTGTCTCTACTATGATATGACATGACAGAATAGAATGACTTCTTGTTTGTTCATCTCAAAGCTAAAATCAGAACTAAGATAGGGATCTTCCAATTAAAGTCAACATTGCCTGTTGCAATTTACACCTATTGATATGGTAACAGCTAACTCGAGCACTGCCTGTCAGTTTCTACTTTAGGCCACATTTTCCATTGTCACAAGGGAGAAGGCACAATTCTTAATTGCCTCTTCTGTTTTATGTTCTTCCACAGGACTGCTACACATTTTATATTTAGACCTGCTAAATAATTTTCCCTGTTTGCTTCTAGGTATCTTGTTCTGCTTTTTCTTTACTTTGATAAAGTAAAGGCAGCTGGGAAAAGTAGATTGTTAATATTGATAGTTAAAAGCAAACTACCAGTTATAAGTAAAGTTTTGCTAATTTATAGGACAGTAGTGCTAGACTGGTAATATTGGGTTAAAGTATCTATCAATGATATGCTAATTCCAAGAATAGCAATGAAATTGAGAATTCTCATGTAACCATTTTTTACATAGATGCTGAGCTAAAACTAAAATGTCATGGAATCTATAAAGGGCTGCATGTTTATTAGACAGAATAAATACATTGTAAATTCACATTTATCCATATGAATGTCATGGACAGTGTTGACTGAAAAAAATGCACAATGTGAGAGTTGTAAGCTAAGTTTTATTTGGTGCAAAATGAGGACTATAGCCCAAAAGACAGCACTTCAGATAGCTCTGAGAAACTGCTCCCAAGAGGTAGGGGGAAAGGTCAGTATGTATGTTATTTTTGTGAAGGAGGAGTTCCCTGCAATCAAACACACATTTTTTACAGAAGGTCACTGCTAGTCACAAGGAGTAGATGTCACCATGAAGGATTTTAGTGCTTTTCTAGATATGAGGAGATGCAAGAATTCGACTCATAAAATCTTCTCCTGAAAATGTCTTAGCTATATTATTTTACCCAGATAGAGAACAGAATGTCTCATTCCCAGTCTCCATCCTGAGCTCCTCTCAGAGGGTGTTGAAGTTCAGCAGCTGCAGCAGCTCATGATTTAATCCTCGTAGAGGTAGATGGCAAGTGCCAATCTTAAGCTGGCCCTCGGTTGTGCTGTTTACATTCTCCTAGCCAGATCTATCAAATATGTTCAAGTGCATAAGACAGCAATAGAAAAATAGTGAAATATTTGGCATCTTGACAGTCAGTTCTATGAACGCACCAGTGAAAATGGAGCAGGACCCCCTGAGGCACTATTAGGCTCTGGCATGAAAATAAAAATCAACATTGACCATTGACCCAGTGTCTTATTGACAAGTTCCCTGGCAAAGTGTTAATGAATTACTGTGGCACTGTTCAAAGAGATGATACAAAGCAGAGTATGGGTAATGACAGACATGTGTTGGTCACAGTTCAATAGCTGGCTCTCTGGAAGTGGGAGACGCCCTGATTTGTAGCTTTCGCCTCTTTCCAAGGCCAGTTTCAAGCTACCAACCTGATGGCACAAGAGGTAGAGCCGAGAAAAGCTGTGCACATTCATACAATGCGAACCAGCTCCAGCCGGCTTGCGGTGGTGGCTATTTTTCCTCAAAATAAAATAACTGCTATGAACCCTGGTTGAGAGCAGTATGTTGAAGTGCTCTGATGTTATTAAATCTGTCCTATAAGCCCTGTCAGATTTATGATGTTTGCAAGATATCTCTGGAGTACTGGGGTGGAGACCACTCCAAAATTATTTTTCACCATGGCCGAAAACCGTTTATTTACCTCCCACTATGCTACAGATTTTATGCCTCTTTCTTGCTTTACCTGAAATAAAAACAAAAATAAAACAAATGAGCAGAAAAATCCCTCTAGTTTTTTTTTGTTTGTTTGTTTGTTTTTGGTTATTGATGGATTTGAAAAGAATTTGTTTACATTTTGTAGTTATAATAAAATACAGTTTATTCTATATTTTCATAACTTTTAAGTCCAGTGTTTGCTCCATTCTGGAAAGTCATTGTTAACTTTCTAAAAAGTGTACAGATTTTACCTCTTTCTTGAAAATTAAAGAAATAAGGTCCTCAGGACATCTTTCTGAATTCTTACAAGGCACAGGAGACATCTATAGAAATTTAAATACAACTGTAATTGAAATTTGCTAAACATTTACTTTTTAGACTGTTAATCTGAGCCACGCTGAAAAGAAATACAGAGACTTTAACAGTTGCTATTATCAGATGTCAGCTTAATCTTAATTATTATATTGAAATCTTTTCAAACCTCTTAGCAGCAGCAACCATGATACTTCCTTTATCTAGCTACTAATCAGATCTGCTGTTTATCCAGGTCCTGTTGAATAAACAAAATTTACATGAGAAGATTTCTGCAACTGAGAAAAGTGCTTTATACTTCAGTTTCTTTTGCTAAGGGGTGAGTTTATTAGAAGGGACTTCTCCAGACTTACCAGACCAAGACCCTTTTTTTTCTTTTATTTGGACTTTCTGATATCCAGATTCCTTTTAATCCCCATCAAAGCAGATGTGTATGTTTCTGTACTAAAGATTTGATCCTGATATTAAATCTCCTTCTAGGCCTTGCCTTTGTTTTAGATCAGGGGCCAGACCAAGGCAGTATAATCTGAATAGTGTAGTTTTCTTTTTTGTCCCATCTGCTCCATCTGCAAATGTTTAAATGTGCTTCCAGGTTCCTTTTAAAAATACATATCCATTAACACCATGCACATCATTTTATAGCCCAGAACCACTTTTAAGGCAAGACTTTGCAAGGTGGTATTGATCACTTACTAATGTCAGGCCTCATTTTCTGTATCTTTGTAGCTAATACCCACCTTCCTCCCTCTGTTTCCACTTTACATTTTTTTACAGCTAACTCTATGCTTGAAGATATGCTGACCCCTCCCGTGGGTTTCTCCACACCAAAGGTTCCTGGGCTATAGCATATTGCCCCTAAGCTAATGCCTCTCTTGAGGGACATAGCTTGGTAAATGCCACTTCCCATCTCCTGTCCCTTTGAGGCGAACCGTATTTTGAGAGAATAAGAGGAGAAAAAGCAAAAAGAACATGGACCTGAGTCATTGCCTGATTCTAAAGCTGAGTGCTATAGAAGTGCTTTCAACAAAGAAGCTATGCTTGAGAAAGCAATGCAGCAATGCCCACTCCCCTTCCCAAAATCACTATTCTGTTATTTCCCCAAAACTTTCCTTCCCCCTCTGTTCTTTTTGTGTTTTTACTTTTGCCCATCACAAACTCTTTCCTTTTTTTTGTATCTTCATTAGTATTGTTTCCTAGGCTTTACACTTTCAACTGTATTTGACAGGATCATCATTTTATATTCTCATTTTATATTATCCAAACGAAGAAAGCTGTCTTCTTTAACATTTGTTAATGCATGTCTTTCTCCTCTTCTTTCATCTTCACTCTGACCACAGACTTCCTCTCTTCTGTCTAAACGTTATGCAATCACCAGCTGAAAAACTGTCCAGGGAGCTATAAATATATATGTTGGGAGAGACAAATTTTAACTGTGTACTCATCTATTTTTCTCCTAATCCCAGGAAAAATTTCTGAAGGTGGCCTGGGCCCTAACTTTTTTGATGAGTTCATTTTGACAATATAAAGATACACAGTGTAGCATCCACTGAGACATCTAAGTCACCCTAGAATCCACATTAGAAACATTCCTTCAAGGGCATTCTTGACTATCTTCTTGAATGAAATGTTGCCTTTGGTAATGTGATGTAATGAAGCCTCAGCTCTATGTTTATAGCTCCTTTATCACCTCTGAAGAAAAATATTCTTCCCTTAAGATAGATTTAAGATATATATAACTTATTTTTAAAGGCCAATCTTATCTCTATCAAGATAGTCTCACAATTTTAGACTGTGCCATATCCATAACATTAGCTTTTCATAGTCATTCATTTTCTCAATAAATATCACCATGCTGGACGTTTACATTTGAAAGACTTGCAACATGATTTCTCTCTATCATGCACAGAAAATTATTATGCAGTATAATAAGAGCTGTGTTATAAATTCCTAAGGAACCCTGTAAGAAAACTACCTAAAGGAGTTCCCGTGACACAGTGGAAATGAATCCAACTAGGAAAAATGAGGTTGTGGGTTTGATCTCTGGCCTAGCACAGTGGGTTAAGGATCCAGCACTGGCTGTGAGCTGTAGTGTAGGTCGCAGACATGGCTCGGATCTGGTGTTTCTGTGGCTGTGGTGTAGGCCGGCAGCTGTAGTTCCGATTAGACCCTTAGACCAGGAACCTCTATGTGCTGCAGATGCAGCCCTACAAAGCAAAAAAAAAAAAAAAAGAAAAAGAAAGCTATCTAGAGGCCAGGTGGCAAAGCATATGATCTGATTGAAACAGTGTTATATTTAGGTCTTCTATAGCAGCAAAAAGCAAAAAACAGCCACTTTTTGCAAAAAAAAATACCACAGAAAGGGATTAACCATATTAATATGCTGATGCTTGCAAAGTTCGTTAGGTTTGAGATATTTGTTGAATGGCTGAATGCAACCTATTATTTCAATTGTTCCATTTAGTTTAAGAGCATAATCAAAAGTCATTTTGTCTGTTTCATCCTGAGAATGCAACAAGCATTTAATTCTAGTACATGAGGGTATGTTACTGGCTTTTCAAAGTTGAGTATATAAAATGGTACAGTCAGATGTGTGTTTTGACTCCTGGTAAAAGGAGTCAAAAGCAATCTAATTTGATTATTAACATTGTGCTTTAGGTGATTGGACACCACTTGATCAGAAGAGGAATTAAGTTGATTTGACAGCTCTCCAATTTTGCTTTTACTGTTATTGATTCATTGAATCCAGGTTTTTCTATTCAAGGCTTGCTCTAAAAAAGGCAATGATGGGCACATGTAGCCTAATCACATTGCATTGTCTGTTTTCTGTGGCTAATGATAAATTTCACTATCCAGATCAATTGTGGTCCAATTTTCTCTAATAGAATACAACCTAAAGAAGGCCATCAGATTAAAAGCAGTTTATTTTACAAGATGTATTAAAGGGGGAAAATGTACTAGAGGCATTTTGCTTTATAATTTTGGTTGAGATTTTTTTGAGGTGTACTATCAAAATAATCAGTTCTTAGGGTAGTATGTGGGAGTCTAGGGGGAAAAGATTATTTTCATGATTAATTAAAGAAGTTGTTCAGAGAACCACATATATTTAGGAACTGAAAATATTTGGGGGGATTTCTCTTCCTGGCTCAGCAGTTTACAAACCCGACTAGGATCCATGAGGATGTGGGTTAAATCCCTGGCCTTGCTCAGTGGGTCAAGGATCCGGTATTGCCTTGAGCTGTGGTGTAGGTTGTAGACATGGCTCGGATCCCGGCTTGCTATGGATGTGGTGTAGGCAGGCAGCTGTAGCTCCAATGCAACCCCTAGCCTGGGAAGTTACATATGCTGTGGATACAGCTCTAAAGAGCAAAAAAAAGAAAGAAAAAAAATATTTTTGATAACAATAAAGCTAGTCTGTTCATTTTTCAGACAAAGCCAGGGTCAAAGTCATATGGACCCATGTTTGAAATACAAATTGTTCTGGGCCAATTTCTACATATTTGTCAATTTATCATGCAAAGTACCCCAACTTATCTATGCAAAGTGTCCCAGTATTGTACTAGCAAATGTATGGCATATTTTTTCTGGAATATATGACCACGTATTGCAACATTTTATATATTTCAATAGGAATTTATTGTTGGCTTTACAGTATTTATCTTTTTTCATGTCTTTATCCTTCCAATTAACAAATTAGAAACATAATTGCTTGCCAAAATACACAGTGAATTGTTTTAGAGGGTTAATATTGTGCATGTTCCCAGAAGCCAATTATGTTTGTAGGATTTGGAGATTGTGATGAACTGGATCTAGATTGATGTATGCAATTAAAATCTTTCTAACCTATGTGTCAAGAGAATTGTATAAGTATTGAAGACTTAATGTTGGAAAATGAGTTTCATTTAATGCACATAATTCTAGTGCCATGGAAACTCAGGGGGGGAAATCAACTGAAGGTCATATACAAGGAAAAACACTTATCCAGAGATGTTATTTATTTTGTTGACTTGTGTATGTGTTAGAGAGAGAATTAGGAATTATTGCCTATTCTGAAAAGAGGTATTATGTAATGTGATGATAGATATCAAATCAAAGTCAAAGTTTAGTAAAAATATATATGTATAAATTAAGTAAAGATGATAAAATAATAATAAAGATGTGAATCTATTCCAAGACTGGTTAGGTGAAAAGGAATCAAAGGAATGAGGGAAGAAAGAGGAGGAAAGCATGAGAAATGTGAGACTCAAAAAAAAATGCTAGAGAGGATGAGATCAAGTATCAGATAACAGGATTTTAGGTATTTGAACCCTAAGCGTCAGGATGTTACAGCTATTGAAACGATAATCAGCTTGTTCAGTGCCTTAGAGCTCTTCATCTGCTCTTTTACTTTTAAACCTTGCTACGCCTCTAAAAGCTAGAGTCTCTTGTGCACTGAACACAGCACAGACAATAAGTTCATATGAAAATCAGACAAAACATCAACTCCAGTCAGAGATTCTCCTTAACACTCTCTACCTCCCAACTGGTTTATAATCAAATTCTGCTATTATATTTATGGAAAATTCTTATAGGATATATTTAGGAAAATTTCCTGAAATTAATATATGTTGTCCATATTTTTCTGAAGTCTTAGGTTTTTATTTTAAAAATTCACATTTCTGGGAGTTCCCATTGCAGCTCAGCAATAATGAACCTGACTGGTACCCATGAGGATGTGGGTTCTATCCCTGGCCTTACTCAGTAGGTTAAGGATCTGGCATTGCCACAAGCTGCAGTGTAGGTCATAGATGTGTTTAAGATCTGGCATTGCTGTGGCTGTGGTATAGGATGGAAGCTGAAGTTCAAATGATTCGGTCCCTAGACCAGGAATGTTCATATACCACAGATGTGTTCCTAAAAAGGAAAAAGAAAAAAAAAAGAAAAAGAAAAAGAACAATCCTTGCCTCTTACCTATTTATTAATTTATTAATTTTGCTGCACCCACAGCATGTAGAAATTCTGGGGCTAGGGATCAAACCTGTAACACAGCAGTGACCCAAGCCACTGCAGTGACAATGAAGATCCTTAACCCACTGCATCACAAAGGAAATCCATCTATGGCTTTTAAAGCATCATACCCCTTTCTAAGTTTGAATCAACTTCTAATGATTTATTTTTTGTGCTTTCAATATAAAGAAATATCTGTGAGAGTTCTTTTAATGTAAAATATTCTGCCAACATCATTTCCTCTGGGACATCATCATTTTCTTCACAGCCACTTTTCTCATTTATGTCAGCAAGTTTGCCTTCACTAAATACCTCTAGCTGCATATCACAGAGGGTAGCAGTGTTGAAAATCACACAGATAGCTTTTCTTTCTAAAATTCCATTTATGTTCAGTTTGATTTTCACTTCCAGCATCATCATTTTCTAATTTTTACTATATATTGACTATTTTATTTTATTTTATTTTATTTTATTTTATTGTCTTTCTAGGGCCATACCTGTGGCTTATGAAAGTTCCCAGGCTAGGGGTTGAATCAGAGTTGTAGCTGCTGGCCTACACCACAGCCACAGCATCACGGGATCCAAGTTGCTTCTGTGACCTACACCACAGCTCAAGGCAACTCCAGATCCTTCACACACTGAGTAAGGCCAGGGATCGAACTTGCGTCTTCATGGTTATTAGTCAGATTTGTTTCCGCTGAGCCATAACAGGAATTCCCAGTATTTTACTTTATTGTTGTAAAACCAATTCAAATTTTTAGTGTACATTATTGTACAATGTTGTACAGCACAGCTCTAGAATTTATTCATCTTGCATAACTGATACTTTATATTCATTGAACAGTTCCCCATTTTCACCTCCCCACCCTCATCAATCATCATTCTAGTTTCTGCTTCTATGAGTTTGACTATTTTAGATACATAGTATAAGTGGAATCATGCGTATTTTTCTTTCTGTTACTGGCTTATTACACTTACTGTATGTCTACAAGATTCATCCATGTTGTGGCATATTACAGAATTTCCTTCATTTTTAAGGGCTAAATAGTATCTCGTGTTGTGTATATATTCCACATTTTCTTTATCCATTCATCCGTCAATGAACATTTAGATTGTTATTACTTTTTGGCTATTGTGAATAATGCACCAGCAAACATGAGAATGTTAATATCTCTTTGAGATCCTGATTTGCAGTTATATGGATAAATACCTGTACGTAGGTTTGCTGAATCATATAGATTTACCTTTAATTTTTTGAGGAAACTTGTTGCTGAAACTCAGCTTCTGTCCAACAGTGCTGAATAGAAACTTGGAGACAGAGTTTCGGGTGAAGGAAAAAAAACAGCTTTATTGCTTTGCCAGGCAAAGGAAGCCACAGCAGGCTAATGTCCCCAAAGACTGTGGCCTACTTTGGGAAAGAATGGAAAGTGGTTTTATATTTGGGAGTAGAAAATAGGGCCATAGATAAAGATCAGGGTAGACAAAAGCTTTCATTCTTCTTCAGATTTGGTGTTTTGTAGCCTCGGGACTGATTCTGGTGGTCCCCCTCTGGTTTTTATTTGTTGGGGGTTTTATTTCTGTGGAAGAAAGCAAAGATATTGCTATGAATATTTCTTGAAGAGCAACCAGGGCCCTGCCTCAAGGCTACACTATTGTTTCTTGACTCTCTCTCCCTGGTCTCTGTATCCCCTCCCTTCTCTGATTAGCAACTGTTAAAACCTGCCCTTGGAACCCTGGGAGGGTCATGAAGGCTGAATGAGGCCTGTTTCTTACAGACAAGAAATGGGAGACACAGAAAGGCTTCGGTGCCCTGAAGCCTGCTCAGTTTCAACTTCTATACTGTTTTCCACAGCATTTAAACCATTTTGTACGCCCACTAAAAATGTGCAAGGATCCAGTTTGTCCATATCCTTGTCTACATTTGTTGTTTTTTTGTTTTCTTGATAATAAACATCCTGATAGGCGTTAGGTGATTTTTGTAGACTAATTTTCTTTATCAATTATCCGTTTTTGTAAAATGGCATATGGATTTATCACTGGAAGATAAGAAGTCAACACAACAACTAGCTATCTATGTGTGAATCGAATAACAAATGGATAGTGACCAATCACAGATTTTTGAAAGAAGTGACATGTTTTTATTTATCATGATACACATCTTTTGTTTATATAGTGACCTGTGGGCAGAAGAGCTAGCAATGAAGGTTGTACTTTATGAATTCACTCATAGTTAATATACTATAGTAACTGAAATTTGAACTTGTTGGGGAATTGGAGTTAATTAACTAAACCATGATAAATCTGTTCCTTTCAGAACAGTGCACAACGTGGACTGCTTATAAATAGAATACCACTTGAAATGCTAGATACCAATCCTAGTAAAACTCTTAAAGGTATATTGGATTTTTAGATGTTGGCAACAAGCTCTATCAGAATAGTGATTAAAGTATGGTAATTTATTTCTCTTTTTTTGGTAATGTCGGTTGAGAAACCATGTAACAGGCTTCAGAAAACAGTAATCTGCAGGTCTGATCATTCATGATAGTCTTCTATTAGGAAATTTTATAGCTTGCAAGTACCTTCTAAATAATTTCATATCATTTAACAGCTGAGTAGCCTCTTGCTTAAGGGGTTCTGAGTATTGTCCATGGTTATAAGCTAATTAAATGTACAGATGGAATACATTTGACCCCTCCAACCTATTTTTCACAAGTTTGGATGTCAATTATTATAGAAAAATCCTGAAATATATTTTCAGAAATGAGAGAATATAATCCTATAGGGTAAAATGAATTATTGAATTGGATTATTTTCAAAATATTGTTTCTGCCAGACATATAGATATAGGGGAACCTTTGGGAGGTAATTAGGCTTAGATTAGGTCATGAAAGTATGGGCCTCATGTTGATATTAGTGCCCTTATAAGAAGAGGAACCTAGCTCTCCCCTACAGACTCCATAAGGAAATGTCATATGAGGACATAGGGAGAAGGTAGCTATCTACAAGCTAGGAAGGGGTCCCTCACCAAGAACCTAATATTGGCACCTTGATTTTGCATATTCTGACCTCCAGAACCATTGCTTAAACCACTCAGTCTATAGCACTGAGATTGTTCCTGAAACTTGGCTTTTGTCCACCAGTGCCAAATAGAAACATGGAGGCAGAATTTTGGGTAGAGGGCGAAAAAAAAAAAAAAAGCTTGTATTGCTTTCCCAGGCAAAGAAGGCCACAGTAGGCTAATGCCCTAAAGACTGTGTCCTCCTTTGGGAAAGAATGGGAAATTGTTTTAGAGTTTGGAAGTGGAAAATGAGACCACAGATATTGATCAGGGTAGATGCAGGCTTGTATTCTTCTTTAAAGCTGGGTTTAGTGGCCCTGGGGCTGGTTCTGGTGGTCCTCCTTCTCTCTGGATTGAAGAATGCTTCATCAGGTAGTTAAAAACTTCCATTTGTTGGGGATTTTAGTATTGCAGAAGAGCTCAAAGATGTTGTTATGTATGTTCTTTGAGGAGGACCCAGGATCCTGCCTCAAGGCTGCATTATTGTTTCTTGACTATTTCTCCCTGATCTCTGCATGACCTCCCTTCCCTGATTTGCACTGTTTGAATCTGCCTTTGGAACACAGGGAAGGTCATGGAGACTGAATGAGGCCTATTTCCTACAGATAAGAAATGGGGCACACGGAAAGGCTTTTATGCCCAGGAGTCCCACAGGGCCCTGCTTGGTTTCCAGCTGACTAACAGGAATGTGAATGTACTAAACTTTTATTTGGGTTATTTACATGTTTTTTTTGGTATCCTTAACATATAAAGTGGACCATGCAAGAGCTTGCATGACTCTTCAGTTTCCTTGGTGTCAATCCAAGCCCAGGCTTGGATATTTATGGCACATAACTCTTGGTTATAAGGAAGACAAGCCCACTTAGGCTAGCCAAAATGATGGTTGGGTGGGGGAATTGGTCACTGCAGGAATATTAGAGGTATGACAGAATCCTGGAAGAAATTAAATGTAACAGACTTACAGGAACTTCACTTGGGCAAGATTTCTAGCATCCTTCTTACCTGGAATAGAATAGATCAGTTTTATTCACAACGTAAAGATTCTTAGAGACTAATTTGTTTGGATGCAATAGTTATAAGAGAAGGCACCAGATTTCATGTTTCTTCCTTTCCTTCCTCCCCACACTGGGGTTCCAGGGATAAGGCATCTTTCCCAGATAGAGCTCTGCATGCCTGTGTGCACTCTTGAACTAGAACAGTGGATGAGATGGCATGACATCTTCTAGAGTCTTTGTAGGTAACTAATTATTCTGAGTTCTCACATTTATTCATGAGGGAAGGTACCAAAGGGAAGTCATATCTAAACAGTCATCTCTAGAAGAATCTTGTACCTGCAGCTAGTTCCCTACCATTCTCCCATATTAGCTTGAAGCTTTATAATAACAATGCCTTTTCTTTGCATCAAAAGGTAGATAATTCCTTCTCAGGTCATTTAATTAATCCTCTAACCCACGGCCTGTAAACTTCTTCCTGCATGAAGGTAGATAGAAAACATTTGAGGCTTTGCATGAAATATGGTCTTTATGGCAACTGCTCACCTTTGCCTCTGTAGTAAAAAAGGCAGTCATAGAAGTGAATGGGCATGGCTGTGTTCAAATAAAACTTTTATTTACCAAGAAAAGACAGTTGACTGGATTTGGCCCCTATGTATAGTTTGCCTATCCCAATCTAATCCATTACCTCTGTGTAATTTGGCCTTTAATTCTATGATAAATCCTCTATAATTGCTCATATTTGAAAAGGAGATATCTCTGAATGCCTTAATAATACAATGGCTAATTAACTTTTCATGAACACCTAGTTTATGCTCACATTTATTGGCAAAAAGATTGCAACAGGACAAAATAATACACACAGTGAAATATATCTAGAAGGGTACACATCTTAAATTCACTTTATTCTGTAACAGAGTATAAATTCAAGAAAGAAGGGGACATGAGCAGTATCAACTAATGCAACAGTGTCAAAGAAGATGAGGAAGAAAAAAATACCATTGAATTTGGAAATTAGGAGGTTATTGGTGACCTTTAAGAAATCAGTTTCAATTGAATTAATTGTTGAAGCAGAAACTAAAATGTTTAGGCCTTACCATAATGTATTAAACACAGGTTAGTTTAAAGTGCACTCAACCCAAATAGTATATTTACTTATAAACATTTCCAGAATAATTTTAAACCAGTTTAAATAAGTGTATTACTAAAATAGGTTTGCTTGCTGCATTTTTTTTCTGTGTGCATATATATATTGATTAAATTCCCTATGCCACACTTGAATTTAAAGCTCTGACCTGTGATCTCAAATTGACTTCCTGACAATAATGATTAGGATGGTGGGTGAGCAGCACAAATTTACCGATAATCTCTCTAGTAAAATCAATGACTCTTTTTCCCAAAGAGAGAATCCAGTTATTTAAAGAAAAGTCATTCATTGACATACTTCTGTAATCTACTTCATTTTCTAATCACAGTTGTAAATGTCGGTTACATTTTTGTAATAATCCGTTAAAAAAGAAAGCAAGCAATAATAATATTTATATCTATTTTTTTATGACCATTGGCCTTTATTTATTTGTTTAATTTTTTTGCCACACCCACGGCATGTGGAAGTTCCTGGGCCAGAAATCGAACTGACACCATAGCAGTGACAACAAGTTGGCATGTATTTTCAGTGTCACAAAACCACCAAAGATAGGATTCTACCCTGATTTCTACTAGATTTCTACTTTGCATGAAAACAAAATAGAATTTTTAACTGAATATGGGAATATAAACAGTTCTAAAGAGAGAAATGTTTATTTTGTTTTTATATTATTTATAATTCCTCTGTTCCAGTGATTATTTCAGTATTTGGTATTATTGAAGACAATTTGACTGCTTTGTCTAGAAGGTACAGCCTTCCTTTCTGCCACCAAAAATTGAAATGTGAAAATGTATCCTACTTTGACTTTTAAGGTGGAGTAGGAATTATTATTTCTCTGCCTCTTCCTGCTCATCTTGCTCCCTCCTCAGCTCCCTAAAACTCCATTTTAGCTCAGAACTATAGAATGTCACATGGTTGATGGATTCCTGTGTTCTGAGATTTATAAAGAAATTTAATATAAATTCAATATGTTACAGTTATAAATAAATTTAATATAAACTTTGGTTTTCTATGGGAATAGAAATGATAGGCTATAAAGATATATGATGCCAATCTTACTTGTATTTGGAGGCATTGTAGAATATTTCCAAGGAATTAAATTATACCTGAATATTTGTTATTTGTATCCTTTTTTTATGTCGATGTAGGAGGAGACACACAAGTAACTTGTGACTCAAAGATTAATAGATAACAGTTTACATTTAAATTTAAAGGGCAAGAAAAAAATTTTCATAAGTAAGCCAATGTGATAAGTTTATTGTTAGAGGTATGTATAAGTACCTATGGGAGAATAGAGGAAGAAACATTAATTTATTCAATTTAATAAATTTCTAATATCTCTATTTATCTATATTATCCTGAAAGCAAAATGACATTTCTGGATCAAAAACAGACTATTTCTCTAAATAGTCTCTGAGCTATTTTCTCCCATCTAAGAGATGAGAGCCGGTTGGCTATGCCTGTGTGTACAAAAGAAGGCATTTATACATACAATAGGAGAACTCCAAAATTACAAATCTCGAAGTTTAAGTGGGAACTGCTATACAGCTGCCACCCTCCTCTCTTGAGAGAAGGCAAGAAACCTATCTTTCAAATGTTCTTCATGTTGGAAATGTAATGTAAACTTGAATTTGAAATGTAATTGAATGGCTCCTGGGTTTTATTCCTCTTTGAAATGGAAGCATATAGCTCTAGGAAGATAACTTTTTATATATCTCTAAATATGTCTGTCTATCCAATCATCCTTAAACTTTCAAGGCATATACTTTAACTTAGGTTCCAGTTTATTTGCTTAGAAAACCTTAAGAAGAAAGAAACATAAAAATATTTTCTCCACAGTTCCACATAATCGAGGAAATGATATCTTATAGAGATGACATTAGAGCCTAGACTGTTGAACTATATGAGTTTTACACAAAATGGGAAAGCCGTTCCTGGTAGAGCGAACAAAAGCACAATAATTGAGAAGTAAGACAGAACATGATAGAATCACATGCATTGTTTGATTGTTATTTCTAACAAATGGAAAGTGAAGAGCAATTGAATATTTAGAGATACCTTACCAAACTTACTTGATTTAGTTGAATTGTTCATATCAAAACTGTCTTCATATATTATTTATATAATAAGTTTCAAGGAAGAAAAGACAGCAAAATGTCATCTAGGAAACATGTTCTTTGATCAGGTGTTAAAGATGTAGCAGAACAAAAAGCCAATCCCAGATCACTAGAATTTTCATGCCATATCTAGCAATTTTGATTTCATTCTGTAGGACCAGAGATCTCCTTAAAGTTTTCAAGGGATAATGGAATATTATCCAAGTTTTAGAAAGATCACTATAATAAGTTTTAATGAATGAAGATGAGATTTGAAACAAGGGGACAAATTTGGAGTTTGAGAGGTCAACCAGAAGATTCAAATGATAGCAGAAGGAATAGAGATAGATTAGCTAGATCCAGGCTTTATGCTTTAGTGAGTGCTGGGTATGTGAATTACAAAGACAGTGGGAGTCATGATGGAGTCTGGGTTTCTCATTTGAGTAGTTGAGTAGATAACTGTGCCATTAATTCAAAAGGGAAATGCAGACATTTTAGTTTTAGTTTTGAGAAGTAAGGATGATGGATTTATTTTTATATTCTAAATTTGAAATTTCTATGAAATATTTATCAAAATGTTCAGTGGTACTTTGAAAAGATGGGCATAAAAGAGTCATTTAAAATTAGATATGCAATTTTCTAGGGAGAATCAAGAGAGGGAAAGAAAAAAAAAGATACCTAGGAACACATCTGTGTATTACACAAAACTTAATCACTTTTAGGTCATTTATTCTATTCTTTATCAATAATCTCTTAGCCTTTGCTGATATTGGGCTTTCAAAATTATTGAAATTAAAAAGATATTTTAGTTGTTTTTTGTTGTTGTTGTTTTTGTTTTTGGGGGCCTCTCCACCCACGGCATATGGAGGTTCCCAGGCTAGGGGTCGAATTGGAGCTATAGCCACTGGCCTATGACACAGCAACAGCAATGTCAGATCCAAGCCACGTCTGTGACCTACACCACAGCTCACAGCAACACCAGATGCTTAACTCACTAATAGAGGCTAGGGATTGAACCTCTGTCTTCATGGATGTTAGTCAGATTCGTTTCCGCTGAGCCACAGCAGGAACTCCAGGTTTGGGTTTTAAAATGGTTGACCAGTCTATAGGAAACTGAAGGTTTAGATCGTTACTATCATTTCTTCCTCAAGTTAGATTACTTTCTCTGTATTTCAGATTATCTGTTGCTTAAAATACCTGCATTCAGGCAGATGAACATAGGGAAATATGATTAAGCTCACCAGCTGGACGTAGACATTTTTAAACAATGAAGTACCATCTCTCACACATCAAAACTGAGTACCTATTTCATAGCAGGCAGTGTGCCATGAATGAGAAAGGTTAAAGAGAGCAGGAAACCTGGAAGGGTGAACATCCATCCAGGAGAGTGAAAGCCAAGCTAATCACAGGTGCTAGGCAAGAGTCAGATTTCATCTAGCACCTAGTTTTTTTCTCACCTATCTTGAAACCATTTTTCTCTGTCTGGAGTCTTTTTCTTCCTCATTTTTGGCCATATGGAAACTCCTAGTGATTATTACTAGATTTTTACTAGATGTCCCTTGTAGGTTTCATTTCTCTAAGCAATACCCAGGGTATTCTCCTCTTTCTGACGTAGTATCTTCTTCATCATGCCTTTAATTGCATTGTTCTGATTATTTCTTAATCTCTATATTTCTTCAAATAACGGGCACTCCTAGAGAATGGGAATTTTGCTCTATTAGCTTTTACATTTTTAGTGCTTACCATATTTCTTAGAATAATATAGTCCCTCACTAATACTTGCTGATTGCTTGACTGTATGAATGAAAAAATACATATTTTGTCTCTCATAGCCTGATCATTCTAATAAACTTTTTGATTGCTGCATGATAATGGTTTATAGAAAGAATAGTAAACATAAGTTCAAATTAAGTTTTTGTCTCCATAACATTAGGTACCACCTTTTTTTTTTATTATTCAATGAAATTTTATTACATTTATAGTTGTACAACAATCATCACAACCAAATTTTATAGCATTTCCATCCCAAACCCTCAGTGCATCCTCCCACCCCCCAACCTGTCTCATTTGGAAACCATAAGTTTTTCAAAGTCTGTGAGTCAGTATCTGTTCTGCAAAGAAGTTCATTGTGTCCTTTTTTTTTGTCTTTTTGCCTTATCTAGGGCCGCACCCGCATCATATGGAGGTTCCCAGGCTAGGGGTCTAACAGGAGCTGTTGCTGCCAGCCTATACCACAGCCACAGCAATGCAGGATCCGAGCCGGTCTGCAACCTACACCACAGCTCACGGCAATGCCAGATCCTTAACTCACTGAGCGAGGCCAGGGATTGAACCCACAACCTCATGGTTCCTAGTCAGATTCGTTAACCACTGAGTCACGAAGGGAACTCCCTTTTTGTAGATTCCACATGTAAGTGATAACATTTGATGTTGGTGTCTCATTGTCTGACTGACTTCACCTAGCATAATTTCTAGGTCCATCCATGTCACTGCAAATGCTATTATTTCTTTCCTATTAATGGCTGAGTAATATTCCATTGTGTATATGTACCACATCTTTATCCGCTCCTCTGTCGATGGATATTTAGGTTGTTTCCATGTCTTGGCTATTGTATAGAGTGCTGCAATGAACATTGGAGTACATGTGTCTTTTCGAGTCATGATTTTTCTCTGAATAGATGCCCAAGTGTGGGATTGCTGGATTAAATGGTAATTCTATTTCTAGTTTTCTGAGGTATCTCCTTCAGTTTTCTGAGGTTTTCCACAGTGGTTACACCAATTTACATTCCCACTGGCACTGTAATAGGGTTCCTTTTTCTTCACACCCTCTCCAGCACTTATTGTTTGTAGACTTGATGATGGCCATTCTGGCTGGTGTAAGGTGGTACCTCATAGTGGTTTTGATTTGCATTTCTCTAATAATGAGTGATGCTGAACATCTTTTCATGTGTTTTTTGGCCATCTGTATGTCTTCTTTGGAGAACTGTATGTTTAGATCTTCTGCCCATTTTTTGATGGGGTTGTTTGCTTTTTTGGTATTGAACTATAGAAGGTGTTTATAAATTTTGGAGATTAATCCCTGGTCAATCACTTCATTTGCAAATATTTTATCCCATTCTGTGGGTTGTCTTCATTTTTGTTTAGGGTTTCCTTTGCTGTGCAGAAACTTTTAAGTTTAATTAGTCCCATTTGTTTATTTTTGTTCTTATTGTCATTACTCTAGGAGGTGGATCTGAGAAGATATTGCTGTGGTTTATGTTGGAGAGTGTTTGGCCTATATTTTCCTCTAAGAAGTTTATAGTATCTAGTCTTATATCTAGGTCTTTAATTCATTTTGAGTTTATTTTTGTGTATGTTATTAGCAAGTGTTCTAATTTCATTCTTCTACATGTGGCTGTCCAGTTTTTCCAGCACCACTTATTGAATGGGCTGTCTTTTCTCCATTGTATATTCTTGCCCCCTTTATCATAGATTAGTCAACTGTAGGTGCATGGATTTAATTCTGGGCTTTCTATCCCATTCCACTGATCTGTATTTCTAACTTTGTGCCAAAATCATATGGTTTTGATGACTGTAGCTTTGTAGTATAGTCTATAGTTTCCAGCTCCATTTTTCTTTTTCAGGATGTCTTTGGCTGTTCTGGGCCTTTTGTGCTTCCAAACAAACTTTAAAATATTTTGTTCTAGTTCTGTGAAAAATGTCCTTGGTAATTGTTAGTGATTGCATTGACTCTGTAGATTGCCTTGTGTAGTATAGTCGTTTTGATAGTATTGACTCTTCTAATCCAAGAGCATGGTATGTCTTTCCATCTGTTTGTGTCATCTTTGATAGGTACCAACTTTTAAATCAATATGCATTATAATAAGCATTTTACCATTTTATTGTTTTTTAAAATTATTTTTGCTAAGAACCTCTAGTAGGATGAAAGAAAAATTAAAGTAGTATATTGTACTATTTATTATTCTGGAATATAATAACCACTGAAGGAGAATTATGAAATTCAAAAGGAGATAGGAGTTCCCATTGTGGCTCAGCTGTAACAACTGGACTAGTATCCATGAGGATGAGGTTTTGATCCCTGGCCTTTCTCAGTGGGTTGTGTTGTCATGAGCTGCAGTGTAGGTCACAGACTGGATCACATGTTGTTGTGACTGTGGAGTAGGCCAGCAGCTGAAGCTCCAATTTGACCCCTACCCTGGGAACTTCCATATGCCACAATTGTGACCCTAAAAAGAAAAAAAAAAAAAAAGGAGAGAAGAAAATGTAAAGGGAAGTAGAAAAGCCAGGAGAGTTAAGTGGTAGCCATCAGGAATAAAGGATCCCAAGTGCCTGTGTTCTGATCATGGCTCTACTTCCTTTCCAGATTTAAGTTCTTAAAAGATCCTTCTGTACCCTTACAAAAAGCAAACTGATAGACAGAAAGGTGGTTCACTGTGTCTTCTGGGTGCTCTCTTTACCAAGGTTTTATTTAGTTAAGGAAATCAATAGCATCCTTATATTCTGTAGTGCAATTACCCAGAACCTGATCCTGTATTTAAATAATGACTGACTCTATTTTTAAAGAAGAATACAAATTCATAGAAATAGCTATAAAATAGTTCAGTACAACAGAAAGCTTTATCTTTCTTCCTTGCTCTTTTACTCTGATGTCCCTTCCTTTCTTATATTAGGAGGAAGTTATTGTATTTTAGCTTTCCAGTTTTTAAGGTAACTTTTTCACATTAAACATCTGTCATGCTAATTTATCTGTAAAGAAGTGATCTGTTGAACCCTGTCCACAAGGTGTTCCTAAAATTGCTACCTTTTCTCAGAATCATAGGAAATATAAGCATATTAAACATTCTGATAGTCCTGGAATAATAACACTTAATGAACTGTTCAATAAAGAAATGTAATAAGTAGTCTTTTCAAGACTATTTCCAAAATTAAAAGATTTGGAGTCAATTTTTAGCATCATATCTGTAAACATCTTATATAATGAGTGATATATCTAACAAACCTTGGGAAATTGTTCTCTTACAATGCATGAAGAAAAACTCCCCAGTAATTTTGACTTCCTAATGAAAAACTTCAAATCTTTATGCCTTTTAAAACTTGTTTATTTTAATGTTGCTTCTAATAATCAGATAATTATTTAATTATGCTTCCTTGAATTAAATCAAATACTTTTCTTCTAGTTTTAATCAGTATTTCCCATGCAGTGCTTCCTCTATGCATTTTTTAAAAAGATTTTTGTTGTTTTTCTAAGGTTTTATCTTGGTTATTTAGTTATGTCTTCCTCTACTGTCTCTATTTCCAATGAACTGTTTGGATGTGGATTAACATTCAAACAAGTGCCAGGTGTGGTTTGGTTAGAAATGAGTAATTCATTAAACAAAACAAAACAAAAATTGCTTTTGACCAATTAGTTCTCTGGGAATTAGTGCAATGACTGTTAAATGTCAATATTTCTTGAGAAAATCTGGTATGTTTTCATCACATTGAAACAAGAATATAGCCTCTCTTTCTCCTTATTTCAACTTCTAACAAATTGATAGGCTTTAGTTAGTCATCTTTATTCAAAACTAGGTACATGCTTTAAAATGACCTTCAAAATTGGAGTTAAGTTGACAGAATTCTCAGTCATACCTATAAGGGGTTGAGAAATTCCAATTCCATTGTAAGCCATTATGACTGAAAGATAACAAATTAAAAGCTATGAGACTGGGCTCCATTTAATTGTATTAAGTCAAGATCTTAAGTGATAGGTTTAGAACTGTGAATATTTATGTATGTATTTATTATTTATTTATTTATTTATTTATTGCTTTTTTAGTTCATACCTGCGGCATATGGAAGTTCCTAGGCTAGGTGTTCAATCAGAGCTGCAGCTGCCAGCCTGTGACATAGCCATTGAAACATGGAATCTGAGCCAAGACTATGACCTACACTGCAGCTCTCGGCAATGCCAGATACTTAGCTCACTGAATAAAGCCAGGGATTTGAACCCACATCCTCATAGATAGTCAGGTTGGTAACCTGCTAAGCCACAATGGGAACTCCCAGAACTGTGAATTTTTCAAGTAAAACACTAAGACTTTGGGAAAATATGGAAAAATATGCTTTAGAAAACTAGCCAAAACTGTGTAGTTAGCATATAGGAAAGGGGTTAGTCCACTTAAAAGGATGAAATCTTCTGATACTCAGTTTTATTTTTGTTTTTATTTTAGAATAGGAAAAAATGACCTCATGTATAGTTCAACAATACCCCAAATTGGGAAGGAAACTTTGCCTATGAGCTGTTTATATCTTTTCTTTTTGAGTAACTAACTCAGGCCTTGAGTATAATGAGCTTAATAAGTGATGATGCTGCTGCAGCTCATTTTGAGCAAAGGCTATGTTTTTTTTGCTTTAGGAGATAAATTTTCAAAGGGTATAGAAAACTAGACTTAAGCAAAGTTCAGACATGGAATGATGGGTTCCATGTTAAAACAGCATTATGAAAAGTAGGTTTGATCTCTTTGAACAACAAACTTTTGATACGAGCTAGAGCCAAAGAGGAAGTTTAAAGGAGTTCCATTTAGAAAGAGGAATTCTGAGTACATGGGTCAAAGGAAGCCAACCAGAACATACATTTCTGGCAAACCATGTGTCTAATACTCCTTTTTCACAAGGCAAAGAGCTTAACAGACTGTTACAGGACAGTGCAAGACAGTCCCTTGCTGCAGACCCCCCATTACTCAGAGTTTAAAGAGTAGTTTCTGATAGAGTCAACATAGTGCAGTTTTCCAAAATTAGCACTAGACTGAAGTAGGATATAAATATGCATTACAATAGTATGTAATTCTATTGATATGATGCTGACTTTGGGAATTTTTTAATACATATTTTCCTTGTAACAAACCAGATCTGATATGAAATATAGAGATTTATGGTTCTATCAAAGAGTCTATAAAATGTATTCAATCTTGTTCTTTTTAATGCTTAATGGGTGTGTTGGGCAAAAATAAATGAGAGGGGTTAATTCCTCATCTTATAGACCTTAATTTGCAATAGGTGACTCCAAGCTCATAAACACTATGTTTTTAATTCTGATATCAGAATAGAAATATTTGAAGCTTTAGAACTGTTTATTTTAAATGATAGAATGCAATGTCATTTTGTGTTCATACAATTAGTAGAGATAAAATAGATTTTTTCAGTATATAATTAGACACAAAGAAAGATAAGGTCCTTTTCCTCTTCCATCTTTTTGGCGGTCGGGGGGGGGGGCGGACACCAGCAGCATATGGAGGTTCCCAGGCTAGCGCTTGAATCAGAGCTGTAGTCGCTGGCTTTTGTCATGACCATTGCAATGCCAGATCCAAGCCACATCTGCAATCCACACCACAGCTCACAGCAATGCCAGATCCTTAACCCACTGAGAGAGGCCAGGGATTGAACCTGCATCCTCATGGATACTAGTCAGATTTGTTTCCACTGAGCCACAGTGAGAACTCTCTCCTCTTCCATCTAATAAACGATTAGAAACTCGGGCTCAGATTAATAAGTGTTCCCATAGAATCTTATTCGAATCTCTGCAAACAGCTTTGCTGAAATTCCAAGTACAAAGTCACTAATCTTTCTAGGCAGCTTATGCTATGCTTTTGTTAAAAACATCACCACAAACAACAACAAAAACCTTTGTAAGCTTATTAAAATGCACATTCAATAAAGAGGGACTCAGTAGAATCTTAGGAGATGAGAAATGGAAGTTTTAAAGTCTGTCCTCCTTCTGGTACAGTCTAGCTCACTAGCATGGACCTGTAGTATTTGACAGTTCTCACATTTCCTGTGGTTTCTGTTGTATCACTTAAACCTAACTGCATTGAACCAGAATCTTGGCCCATGGTCTGTAATGTGAGGATGTTAAATGTTTTTCATATGGAAAATATCCGATGCTATGTTGTGCATTGTAATAAGCTACTAAAGATTAGAGCCATGAGAACCAAAGAAACCAAAATCTATAATTATTGGCATTTGTGGGAATTGTTCCAAGAACATTTAGCCATTTTAATCCAATTTTCTTTCTTTATGGTCCTTAACAAGAAAGAAATATACACAGAGGGCTTTAATCCACAGCCCCCTTTTATTCTCCCTCATTGGAGAATATAAACCAGATCTATGGCTTACCTCAAATATAAATCTTATTCAACATACAGGAACAGAGACATGTGTGTTCATAATGAATTTTTGTCAAGTTCTGTCTTTTAAAAAGTTTTAAGATTGGCTTTGAACACAAAATGATCATTATGTTGACTCTCGCTTAGAAGCTTTGTTTTAAAAAGTTTTATCAGAATTATGTTTCCATAATAGTTTGTAAACAATACTTGTAAAGACAGAATTTGTCATACTCAAATTATGCATTTGAAACATTATTTTATTCTTGTTTTATCACAGTTTTACATATGAAATATGACTATGAAGAAATGCAGTTGATTTATTTTATTGGCATCCATGATATTGTCAAAGTAGATACACTGAGGATACATTCATTCGGGCAATCCTGCTTTAGATATTGATTTGGCATCTCTTTCTTGAAATTGTCATTAAAGCTAGATTATTGACTACAGAAAGTGGCATTATTGACTTAGTATTTGAGCTTTACCCAAAAAAAGAAGGAAAAGAATGTATGTATACCAGGTTATTCGCCCATCTGTTTATTTATTATTTTTAAAAAGTATTTTCACAGATAGATATGGTTCCAAACACCATTTGGCTTATTTTTTTTAAAGGCTGTGTTTTAAAAATTGGAAATATTCCACATTGAGTTTGTTCAAAAGAATCTTGCTGCAGATTTTGAAGAAAACTGCAGTTCAAATGAGTCTAGATAAAGTTTGCTTATGTCAGAGGACAAACACAACTTAATGTGCTAAAACAAGAGACAAAATTAACAAATGAATAAATTATCTCTTGTTTAAACTTCATAGAACAAACAAATTAGTTGTTTACCTAGCAAGTTGCGCCTTGTCCACAGGCCACTAATGACCATTAAAATGAAACAGTTGAGCCATCATGTGGAATCTGTTTTTATTTCTGACTTCCATGACTGAGCTCAGATGTTGCTGTGCTTAAATTTGCCTATAGGGAATCTTGGAATTGCTTAACGGAATATCCAAAGGTAAGCTCCACATTAAGTATCCCACATTAACTGACCATAGCAAATCCTTGTGAGTAACTAACATCCTGCAGTTTTAAGTCATGTCTACTCTCATGAAAATGTACCAGCATCACATTGTTGTTTATTTCAAGATGTTATACATGGAAACCGTTGCCACATTTGGCATTGTATCCGCTCATTTTCTATATGCCTTTTTGCTTAAAAGGTGGATTTAAAGCCATTCAACCCTGTTGATATGAAGGTAATAGCTGCCGTAAGTTTTATAGCTACATAACAGACTGGTGAGCATGATATTAATGTGTATTTTTTTGTTTTCATTTGTAGATCTCTATAATCTTTCGTAAAGATACTGTCACCATTTCTTCATGAAAGGTAGCTTACTAAAACCACTACAATCAATCTAACAAGAGTTGTAGATTGTGTAAATATGACTATTATATATTTTATCAGAGCATCAGCTGAATTTGGTGCATTAAATGATTAAACTAGTTACATCAATTTTATTCTAAAAAAGGAAATGTGATCAAAAAGTAAGAGCTTTGATATTCTTCTGTAACCAATGAACTGGCTCTAAGGCTAGTTTTCAAAAAGAATCTCTACAACTGGCATTCAGAAGAATGAAAGGCAAAGCCTGCTTCTGATGTAAAGCACTTTACTGACTGTGTAATTTTTATTTGGTCACAATTAACAGTCTTTGAAGGTAACTCAGAGGATAGCAAAACCATTTTTAATCCCCCATATGATTTTAAAGTGGAAACTTCTTAGATACTAACCTTAAAAAATTTTTTGGTTGCGGCTCAACAGAAAAGAATCTGGCCATCATCCATGAGGACTCAGTTTCAATCCCTGGACAACTCAGTTGGTTAACGATCCGGTGTTGCCGTGAGCTATGGTGTAGGTTGCAGATGCTACTCAGATCCCACATTGCTGTGACTGGTGTAGACTGGCAGCTGTATTTCCAATTCGACCCCTAGCTTGGGAACCTCCATATGCTGTGGGTGCAGCCCTAAAAAAAATTTTTGGTAACTCCTATGCATATTTGTTTCTAACCACTAATATTTAAGCTTTAGCTTATGAAAGCATAAAATTCATCAAATAGAATCATTGTAATCTTGGCCTATTAGTTTTACTACCATTATATAAACTGCCCAGACTGGTTGGTAGTTCACCATTCCCTAAAGAAATGAGTGAATGAATGATGTTTGTAAATGTCTATGACAGACAGGAATATCTCTACAACAACTTTATATGGAAACATTAATTGACAACAAATATCTATTAAAGAATTTCTTCTGCTTATCACAGAAGAGCAGATACAAGCTTAAGCCTGAAAAGTTAAATAAGAACATCTATCCCTACCATCAGGTTATCATTAGAAATTACAAGACAGGTTATATAATGCTAGCATAGTTAATAGGCCAGAATTGCTACCATCTTACCTGATCAATTTTATGCATACACCATCTTTAACTTAAATCTTAGTTGTCAGGATAGCAACAGCTTCATCAAATTCTGTTACTTCTGCCAATGCTATTTGGCTACATTCTCCAAATAACTAACTGCAATCTCCCTTTCTTAGTAGAAAGGCACAGGATTTTTTTCTGAATTTTCAGCTTGGAACCGTTTACTAAAGGCAAACTTACCATACATGAGCTTAAAGATCTTAGCAACTTAAGCCTTCTAGTCATTAAATTAAGAAAGTCTCTCTGTGATTATTAATAGTCACAGGGCATTAAGATATGTATGAAGAGCTCTCATCATTTCAGGAAGTTATCACAAGAATGTTCCCTTTGAGGTTTTGATTTGTGAGCAATGCTACTTCACGGGCAGAGGTTTTGAGCCTTTACATTTATTGTTAGATAAGTGTAAATTGAAAGAATGTGCTTGAGTACAAAGGTCACATAATAAGAGCTTTATTCCCCTGAAAACTCAAAACCATTGCCTAGAACATTTTAGTGACTTTTATTAAAAAAAAAAAAACATTTTATTGGCTGTTTCCATGGACATGTGTCCTTTCAAATGACACAGAATACAATATTCAACAGACAAATTCAACGAAGCATGAACAAATTTTCCAGACTTTGGGTCTTTTTGCTTCATTACATTATCTATCACTCCTTTGGCTTTTTAAAAAATCATTTATGCATTCTCTAGAGGCAGCACACAGGAAATTTTTGTGTGTTCATATTTTTAAAATTTTAGAGATGTAAAATTAAAATAGATTTATTTTTATACAGGTTTCCAAGGTTTTGTTTAGCATACGTTTGGTATACTAATAATGGAGACTCTACTTTAAACTTAATGGAAAATGCTAATTCATTTTTAACATAGATAAACTGACACAGAAGAAATGATTTATTTAAACATATAAACTTGGCTATTTCTTCATTTATCCAGACATCATAATGATATTTACACTGCCTCATATGATAATTTTTAAATGGAACATTTGATTACATAAATTTTAATTTTAAGTAATTTATTCAATTTTTAACTGACTTTAATGTAATTTTAATTCTCTCCTTTTAAAAATTATTTTTCTCTAGATTAATATCTATATATTTTAAATAAAACAATCCACATGAAATATATTTAATGCATTCATCCTAATTGTATCATTAACATTTTTTGGTTAAAAATATGCTAAAAAAATGCAAAATTTCTTCTAGAAAAAAATGATGTCTTAAAAACTTCAGTTAAGGGAGGTCCCATCATGGTTCAACCGTGATGAACCTGATAATATCCATGAAGTTGTGAGTTCGATCTCTGGCCTTGCTCAGTGGGTTAAGGATCTGACTTTGCCATGAACCATGCTGTAGGTTGTAGACGTAGCTCAGATCCCACTTTGCGGTAGCTGTGGCATAGGCCAGCAGTTACAGCTCCTGTTTGACCCCTAGCCTGAGAACTTCCATATACCACAAAAAGACTAAATAAATAAATAAATAAATTCAATTACTTCTTTAACTGAGAGCTTATCAAATAGGTTGCTACCTAAGAGAACAGGGCACTCACCAGGTTAACTGTTTGGCAGAGTTAGTTGAAGGAAATGTTTGCATACTGTGTTTACTCATGTAGAAAGAGTCAGAGAGGCTTCTGCATCTGCCTAAAGTTTCAGAGGTATCTATTTCCTGTTGGAAAGAAACAAAAAAGCAGAGATGGAAGAAGTCTGCCATACTTCACAAGTTTGTCATTAGCAGGACCTAAGCAAAGCAATATGCTTATGCTTAATATTTTACAGGTTTTTTTAGAAAAGAGACCATAGACTTGAGTAATGTAAGAATAAAATCCATTTTTAGAGTCAAAACTAGTCATTTAGGTGAAAGAATATGGTTGGAATAACTTAGCTTTCTAATTAAAATTCTGATTTAGTAGACTTGTGACTTGCAGCTCTCCCTTGCAAAATCTACCACTAAAGGATAATGTTAAAAATGTTGAAATTTATAATTCTCTTCATTGAGGGCATTTGTTTAGCAACTAGATTTTCTTAGCACAGTAATTGAAATCTGATAATATGGAAGTTGGTTATAATTTCCTTTTGTCCACTATGTCACAAAAAATATTCCAAGTTGTATATCAAAAAGATTTTTTTAAGAAAATGTATTTTGACAAAACCCAGAATTTTCAAAACTCTGGCATAAATCATAGAACAGTTTGAATCCTTCAACATGATTCAAGATGCTTATTTGCAACTAGCCAGGAGAGCTCGCAGCTTCCATTTACTACAAATTATCACCTTTTAAGAAAACGATCAACCCAATTTCTCAAGTTTACTTGATACCCCAAATCAAAAATCTCTAATTTAAAAAGTAAAGTTAAAAATCTCAAAAAATTTTACAGAGCTTCCCAACTTCTACATAAAACATTTTTCTTTACTTTTGAAGTATTCATATTTTATACATCACCTGGGCTTGTGGTAAGAAAAATAAACACATTTCAAATTGCCTTTCCTCTATTGTTTCTCATTAATTTTAAAGTAGCATAGTTCTGATGAGTCTTTTGACTCTTCAGTTTTATTAACTTCATAATATAATACAAGGAACTGTCATTATGATGTATCTCCTCAGAAATGGTTTTCAATTTATAAAGTTCTTTACACCACGTTTTTCTGAATCTGATTACTTCCTGCATTATTTACTCATTTATTTCATCTTCTTTTGACCAGCCTTATTCTGTTGAGCTGCTTTTCATCTTTCATCTTCAAAGCCCCATTTCTGGATCACACGTGACTGTCTAAAGTTAGTTGCTGGTATAAACTTCAAATGCAAAACTTAAGTTTAAAAAATTCCAGCTGAAGTTTATCATTCTTGAAAATGTACAGCTGTTTCTACCACATCTATTTTTTTTTTTTATTGCCAGGATCATAAGGCTGAATGCTAGAAGTAGGCTGTTTTCATTTCAATCATGCTAACAATCCAGGGAAATCAGGCTTTGATCTTTGGGAAGAAGATTTGGGACATCCAGTGTGTTACAATTGGGTTTGGAAGTTTATTTTACAAAAAGCTTCCATTTGTGTTCCAGAATGTGTTTTATATTCATAAGCAAGGGGAAAAGAAGGAGTAGGAAGTCATTCTGCTGTCAGCCATGAAAAAATCAGGTTTAAGTGAATTGACAAGTAAGGACTTAGGTGGGACTTGTGTGACTTTGAATGGAATAGGTCTCTGTGTTACTAGCAATGCCTCTAGAAATGTTCTTTAGAATTTGAAGCCAGGGAAGAGTGAACTGGCTTGAAGTAGCACAACAAAGGGAATGAGATACGAGGAAATATTGTTGGAGACCTTTTCGTACGATTGACCACAGGTTATCCTAGAGGGAGAATTTAGACGGAAAGCTTTTTAGTTTTTTAACAGGTTTATTGAGAAACAGTTTACATAGCACAAAATCTACCATTTTAAGGTGTGAGAGTCAATAGGCTTTAACACAGTTACACAACTGTGCAACCATTATCATAAACTCATTTTAGGATATCACCCAAAAAGGAACTTTGTATCCACCACTACCCATTTCCTCTTGCTGCACCCTCAACTTGCTAACTGGTAACCATAAATCTACTTTCTTTCTAAATTTGTCTATTCCCAGAGTTCCCGTCGTGGCTCAGTGGTTAACGAATCCGACTAGGAACCATGAGGTTGTGTGTTCGATCCCTGGCCTTGCAGAGTGGGTTAAGGATCAGGCGTTGCCGTGAGCTGTGGTGTAGACTGCAGAGGTGGCTTGGATCCCGCATTGCTGTGGCTGTGCGAAGGCCGGCAGCTACAGATCCAATTAGACCCCTAGCCTGGGAACCTCCATATGCTGTGGGTGCAGCCCTAGATAAGGCAAAAAGACATTAAAAAAAAATTATCCTAGGTTTGTCTATTCTGGACATTTCAAATAAATGGAATTATGTGATCTTTTGTGTATGGCTTCCTTGATTTAGCCTAATTTTTTGAAGTCTATATATATTGTGGCATATATAAGTATTTTGTTCCTTTTTATTGCTGAGTAGCATTCCACTGTATGAATTTTAGTTATCCATTCATTAGGTAATGGACATTTGGATTGCTTCTAATTTTGTCTATTAGTGATAATGCAGTCATGAACATTAGAAAGACTTTTTCAATTTAAATTTTTGTGTGTATACTATTTCTGTTGTTTCCTTGTGTATGAAACATGGACATTTTCTTAGAGCATCATTTTTATTATATTTCAATAAAACGGGAAAATAAATAAGAAGTACGTTACTTTTAGTTACATAAACTAAAATTAGAATATGATTAGTTTTAAAAGTAGAAACTATATATGTTTCTCAATATATACATATTTTTTTTTTTAAATGAGAGGTGCAACATTTATTTCAGGTTCTCTCCTGTTTTGTTTTTTTTTCGTATTTTTCTTTTTTTTCTTTTTTGCCATACAGGCATTATGTGGGAATTCCCGGGCCAGAGATCAAACCTATGCTGCACAGCAGCAAACAGAGCCACAGTGGTAAGAGTGCAGGAGCCTCAACCTGCTAGGCCATCAGAGAACTCACTGTCAGTATATTCTTTATTGCATTATAAAGTCTTGCTGTTTGAAGAGAAAAACAATGTTTTAATTATCAGAATTAGTCCTTTAAAGTATATGTGAAAATAATGTACATTCATTTAATAACATTAATTTTAATGAAATATGCCATGAAGTTCCTATAGATTGATTTATGGCCAAATCTGTATGTAAAGAAAAATAACTACTATTTTTAAAACATAACAATTATTGAGTTTCTTTTATATGCAAAGAGAATGTGGTAAATAAAATACGAGTAATATACTACCTGTGTGAGGGATAAATCAATAGACACAAGTGACAAGATTAATCCTTTAGTTTTCTTGAGTCTTGGCTCTTTCTTGAAGACAGAACTTCTCTTGAAAGGCCCTTGTGCAGAGACAACACATTTTCTTACTCTCATCTCACCCAGGAATGGAGTTGGCATTCTCCTTGCCCTTGACTGTAAATCTCAGCCTATTCCACCTTTATGCTTATGTAAAAATTCTCTTTCCATTTTGTCCATTTCATTCAATGCTTTTTAATCCCCATTTAATTTATTCTGATATTTATTGACTTCTTTATAACTCACCTATATCGATGACTGGTTGACACATATTTCTCTCTCATCCAAAATCTTGCTTCCTATATTCATTTAAGTTGTAATTCTAACATCATAAGGCAGTTTCTCAAAGTCTGATGTGCCTACTACCTGCATCCAGATTGTCTTCATTTAAGAGTCAAATTCATGGATCCAACACCAGACCTATTGAAGTCCTCAAAAGAAGACTCAGAAAATCTGCATTTTTCACAAGACACATTAAAGTTTGAGAATGACGGCCCTTAGCACTCTCCCTTCCTTACTCTATTCAGCAATAACATGCAACAGCCACACTATCAAGTGACCCATTACCATGTAGACACTGCTATCAGCAATTCTACCTTGGAAATAATATATCTCTTTGAACATAAACTTTGACCTTTTATTCCTGTTAGTCACATTTTAACTTTTTGTCCTCAGGTATTGCAGCATTCCCCTGACTTTTACTTGCTTTTATATTCAGCCTAGATCCCATTACCCAACACATGAACAGCAGTAAACAGCACCCTTGACCCCAGTTGCTCACATCTCTTTTCAGCCACATGTGCTCAGGAAATTGATCCTCTGATTAATCCAGCTACTTGTCATCTTGAGTCCTACATCTAGCCATCTGAAGATGAGCCAGCTCACCAGATTATTGCCACTGCCATATTTACAGTGATCTTTCTACACCATTCAAAGCACTGCTCAGCAACTTCTTAGCTCTCTGCTCCATTCTCTCTAACAGCTACTTTAGAAATAGATGATGCCAAGAATCTAGGGTCACTCTCCATCCTGCTTCCTATTTCATACCTCCAGACCCTGATTCCTGCAGCCACTTAAAGTTAAATATGTCTGTAGTAGGTTGAATAATGGCCTCAAAGATATCAAATCCTAATCCCTGCAACCTGGAAATGTTACTTTGTGTAGAAAAACGGTCTTTAGAGATGTGATGAAGTTAAGGATCTTAGGAAGGGATGTCAATTTGCTTTTTCCTGAAATAATTAAAGCATATTACCTCACAGAAAATTTTGAGACCCAATCCTCTCTGTTTTTTGGGTCTCCCCTTCATATAGTTCTCCACATGCTTTCCAAGCTAACCTTTTACTCAGACACCTGTTACTTATCTTTGAGGTGTCTTACGGCCTCCAGGGCAGGTGTTGATTTCTGTCTACCTGTCTAGACTCTTTGCCCTTACCATATCATTTGTATATCAGAAATATTTAATTAGCAGTTCTCAAAATTTTAGAAAGCAGGCTATAATTATTCTTGGTGTATGACTGCTCTTTGCCCTCTCTGGCTTGCTTCCTGTAAATTTGTCTTTTTCTCATTCTTCAGCTATATATGGAAATGATAGATCCTCTGTGGGGCTACTGTATTTTTCTGTGTACCTTAGGTTCCTCTGTCTTCACTTTTCTGGGTTTATAACTCAGAATGTGACTTCGTTAACGTTTGTTAAGAACAGAGGGTGCCAGGTGGTGAACCTATTCAGCTAAAGACCACAGAGAAACTGAAACAGAGAAGTTTATTACTCCCAGGTCCCGGGAGGAGGTTCTTGGCACTCCTCAACGGGCCATTTGGAGAGGTCAAGGCAGGGTGCAGGCAGAGAGGGTGGCAAGACCTAGTGCACTTACTTATCTTAGCATCTGTAGTTAGAATGTTTTGGGGTTCCCAGGCTAGGGTCAGATTTGTAAATTCAAAACAAGAGAGTAGGGTTTTGCTCAACCCCTGAGGATCTTATACAAGGGGTGCATAATGCATATAGGTGCCAGGAGGCAAGAGAGAATGTTGATGACAAGCACTGTTGGGGAAGTCATATCAGGGACTTACATTTGCTTGTTATCTAAGGAATACCCCTGTATTAAGGGGCTAGTATCAGTTAAGGTCTCTGCGGGACACTTGGCCAGACAAAAGGGATGCCAATGCAGCAATACCATGGATAGCTTAGATAAACTCTCACCACTTTATATTTTTGTTGATACTGCATTTTAGATATTTACAAGTCCCTGCCACTCCCATCAAGTCCGTAAGCTTCCTGAAAGTAGTTTCCATGTCTGTTTCAAATGCAGGAGACTTACTCATATTGGCTATCCATAAATATATGACAAATAAATAAAAGAATGAATGAATGAATGAATAAGTGAATTTCAGAGCCAAAAAATTTTTTTTGTTAGTTCACAGAGAGAAGATGTTTCCTGCAGCTGCAGAAAAGTAGCTTATGTAATTTTTAGGCCCTTTGATTCTGAGGATAGTAAAATACATTCAGATGTGGGTTATTATAAAATGAATTATTTATGATTGGCATGTGTAAACTGGAACAAATATTCCCAATGAGTGAGTCATTTCATTCTTTGTGCATCTTTGGTCTATGTTAAATTTAAAAGCTGAAATGTCAGAATTTGATTTTTTAAATATTGCATATACGTGTATTCATAGTCTTAAAGAATATAAATCGACAGCATTTTTAATATTGAAAAAGCTACCCCGTATATTTCTACATATATATGCATTCTATATTTCTACAGTTATGATGTTTTAGCTGCTAGGTTCTAAGAACAAGTTATTGAAATCAGAAGATCTGGTTTCTGATCTGGGTAGTCCTGAAACCACCTCTTAATATTAAAATGACATTAAGTAAGAAAATCTAAGAGACACAAAAAGAGGGAAAATAAAACAAGGAAAGACAAAAACATCAGAATGAAAATATTTGAAACGTACAAATATCTGCTCTAAATTCCTGTTATTCATCTTTATTTGGATAATTTCTTTTAAGCATTGTGCTTTCATTCATTTTTTCTTTCATTCAGCAAATATTTGTTGCTCCCTGTTATGTATCGGACTCTAATGTTCTAGGAATAAGAAATGAAGGGCATGTGGCCTACTTCTGGAGACATACACTAAAACAAATCTGCCTAGTTATAAACATGTGTTGTTAACTACCCAGGATATATTATACAACATAATCAATTTTATAAATAATACAAAAATACAGAAGATAAAAATAATACACATAATAGAGAGTTAGCTTTATTTTCCACTACTAGAATAGTAATTGCATTATTACTGCACCAAAATTAGTATTCCCAAGGATTGTTACATTTCATGTTTGGAAAAATAGGGAAGATTTTGGTTTATGGTTAATTTTAAAACTGAGTAATAAGTGTATTAAATTTCCTGAACATTGACCTATCTTTTTCTAAAGTGAATTCCTATAGTATTGGATACGATTGCAAATTCTTTTTGGAGAACCTTGTTTATTTGTTTTATAATCATAAAATTGAGGTCTTCTTTTGCTGTATCTTTTTATTTAGTCCTGTCAATTCCATAAAGCTATTTTCACTGGAAACCATGATGCTAGAAATTCATATATTTCAATTATGTCTCCCTACAGGCCAGTAATTATTGGAAAAACAGTTAACTGGCTTTATGGTCAACCTTTGTCTGGAAGTTCATCCCTACGACCTACAGTCCTTTCACACTACCTTTAAAATGTGAATGCAGAGTAGAAATAACTCACAGTAAAGTATGCTTATACAAAATTCATTATTTACTTGTAAAAAAGTGTGCCAGAGGCATTTTGCTAAAAACATTTCCCCTTCCATTAAAAGAACAAAGTCATTTTGGTTTATAGGATAGCATTGTTAAAAATATTTCATTCACTAAAAGATAATGTTTCCTTTTTTTCTTATTTTATATTTTTCTTTGTTCTTTCTTTCCCTTTTATTTTTTGTCCTTAGAGCCTTTTCTTATCACTTGTAGTAAATGTTGACTTTGCTTGTGATTCAGTGGCGATTTCTGTCTTGCTCATCAGGTTGACCCTGCTCTTCTAAAATCGTTAAATTCCCTCTCAGAGTTTTGTGTATTACTTTGTTCATTATCCCGGGGTGTTTTCAGTTCCTAATAAACAAATTGAAGTCTATAAATGGATTCTGATTCGGATTCCAGAGCAACTGTCTTTTTCAACTCAAATAAGCAAAACAATTACAAAATTGTTTTCAAATGAAGCTAAATTCTAGGTTGTAATAATAAAAATTATCCTAGAAATTGACTCTGAAAGCAGAATGGGAGTACTCTCTCCCCTTTTGTGACAACTCACTGGGCTAATAGTTTATTAAAACAAAATCATTCTGTAACCTATGGCAGGTGAGGTTTAATATACCTGTATTTTTATGACCATCATAAGATAAAGCCATGAAACAATAAAACGTTAAAAAGAAGAATGTTTCTTATATATGGAAGTTTATTTTCAGTGTTCATATTTACATTTAACAGAAAAAAATAGTACATTTAGAACATTTAAAGACACATGTGTTTCTAAAGCATTTCCATTAGTATATTCTTGAGAGATTTATAACCTGGTATCTGACTTGTTTCCATAGTCTGGGTGTATAAAACAAATATTTGAAAAGCATCAAAGTTTGTCTTCAGTAAAAATAAAAATAATTAAATGTGAAGAAATTAAAGTATGAATTGAAATATGATCACGTTGGTTTAAATAGTCATACATAGGATTTAACTAAACCACCCAGATTGCCTTCGCTATTTCAGTGAAAGTTGGGGGATTCCATAGGGAAACAATGTAGTATGAGTTTCTTGGGCATGAAGAGTGGGCAGGAGGAGAGAATAAAATGGAATGTTGGACACTGACGAGTTAAGAAATAGGAGAGATATTGAAAAGGGAATGATCTGGGTAAGAAGACAGAGGTCAACACCTGTCCTGGAAGCCATGAGTCTTCAACCATGAGTAACATATGTCCTGTTCCTATATATTTGGGGCTCAGTGTCTAGCTTCTTGGAAGGTTTCCTTAATTCATGAAAGCCAAGGGCAATCTCAGTGCAAGGGAAGATTCATTGTTGCAAAATTCTAAAAATCTTTGAAAGATATTTTTTCAAGAGAAAATATTATGCTTTTTCCTCTAAAAATCATGATAAATACATCATTGTGTCTTCACCCTACTTTTCTACTTCAAACCCTTAATTCCGGGCTATAACACCATTGTTTTTCAAGCCCTTTCTCATGGTAACTCAAAGGAGGACAGCTGTTCTATGTTGCTGTCATTGAATGATCAGGTTGGGGGAATTTTTCTATTGCACAACAGGGTGACTTCCTTGCTCTATTTTAGTTCCACTTCCACTCCTTCAGAGCTTGTAAGCCCAAGAGTATAGCAAGAGCCCTGAAATCTAGTTTCATCTCACTGTTGACCAGTCAGAAGAATTAAATAAGACACCACTTTCTGATATTCATACAGCTCTCTCTAATACTGTGTGAACAACTGCTAGGAAAAAATAATGGGTGATGTCTTATGAGTTCATGGGGATTTGGTAGCAAGGAGAGCAGGTGGGGGTGGGCAGATACTTCATGGAAAATGTAACATATGGAAGATTCTTGAAACTTGAGTAGAATTCATTTGTTTATTTGACAAATACTTATTGATCATCTACAATTAACTAATATTGCAACATAAATGAGGAAATACAACAAATTTCCCCACATTGTCATGATTCTGAGTTTTTCAGAGTGCTGTCCAATCAAAAAAATTACATTATCAAGAAATGATAATATGTTATTTTAAATATGGTGATGAAAGCATGTGCTGTCAGTGGAAACTTGGAGGAAGGAATGGGTTTATTGTGATGGGGCTCACCTGAGAAAGTTTCAGTGAGAAAGTTACAAAAAATAATGAGGGATGGGCTGGGGGTTTGGGATGGAAATTCTATAAAATTTGGTTGTGATGATTATTGTACAACTATAATGTAATAAAATTCATTGAGTAAAAAAATAATTTTGGAGAATGAAAAGTAATTTTATAAACAATGGAGAAAAGTTTGGCAAAAAAAAGAATACTGGCAAATCTTAAAAAGGTGAAGGCTGGCACATAGTTTGATGTGGCTTAAGGTGGAGCTGTAAAGATAATTTAAGTAGATTGTGAGGTCTTCATATACTATAATGAGGATGTTGGAATTATTCTGAAGCCACTAGGGACATCACTGCAGATTTATAACTAGGGGAGAATGGAAATGCGTTTTATTTATTTATTTACCTTTTTTGGCTGCACCCACAGCATGTACAGGTTCCAGGCCAGGGACTGAACCTGTGCCACACAGCAGTGACCCAAGCCACAATAGTGACAATGCCAGATCCTTAGCCACTAAGCCACCAGGGTATTCCCAGAAATGAGTTTTGGAAAAATAACAGTTTGTTTGTACTGGGAACAGGAGATGGGAACTAGAACTGACCAGCTAGCTGGGAAACTGATCAATTCTTGACATACCTATCTTCCTCCAATAAATTTTTTAATACACTTCAGGGAAGAAACCCGATTTTATTGACTTTTTTGGCCTAAATAATGCTTGCCTGTATAGGCCCTTATTTTTGATGGTTTATGGAAAAAAGAAAGGAAGAAAGAAAGTCCTTGGTAAGCGATGAAGTGATTTGATGAGTGATGATGAGGACTGAAATGACGTATTATTTGCATTGGCTAGGAAAGACAGACTGGTGAAGGATTGGCAACTTAATTTAAAATTATCAAACAGATTTTATTTCTGTACATCTGCCTTTTTCCTAATATGCACTGGCACATGATCTCTGAGATTTATGAAAAGTCTAATGCCAAAGATGATTTTTCATAGAAGATCGTAGTAGTTGTTGTATATTTTTCCTGATGATCCTGAATTGCTCACTTCCAGGCATACTGATGGTGATGTAATTGACTAAGCAGGAAGAGTTTTCCAGGGACTACAAGCATATTTTGACTCTATTTTCTATACTAAAATATATGAGAAAATGCCCAGAAATCTTACTCCTAAAAGGGAAAGAGGTATGCACTGGCTTAGAGGTGTACCCATTTGAACCTAGAAGAATGTTCCCTGAAGATGGGTTGAATCTAGACTTATGTGCTCAGCCAGAGGGGAGAACAGTCGAGAAACTTAAATTTCCTTAGATCTCAAGAGCCTGTGGATACAAACAAATGAGTTATATTAACTATACAAATTCAAATGTGTTGGTTCATGTGGTTGTCTTTTCCTTGCCATCTGTCAAGGTTATTTCTATGAATCCCCAGGGATACATTCTACATACTGTAGGTTATTAAAAAATAAATTTTCTAGAAGGCATTTTTACTAAAGCCGATTCAATTAAAAATTAGCTCACTAATTTTTCCAGATTTTCCACTTTATTCTGAATAATTATTTCTAAATCAAATGAAGGACTATGTGATAGGAATGTTAGAATCAGATTGTATAAACTAACTCATTTTTTGGTTTTTGTCTTTTTGCCTTTATGTAGAGCCGCACCTGCGGCATATGGAGGTTCCCAGGCTAGGGGTCTAACAGGAGCTGTGGCTGTCGGCCTTCGCCACAGCCACAGCAACGCGGGATCCGAGCCGCGTCTGCAACCTACACCACAGCTCACAGCAACGCGGGATCCTCAACTGACTGAGCAAGGCCAGGGATCGGACCCGCAACCTCATGGTTCTTAGTCGGATTCGTTAACCACTGAGCTACGAAGGGAACTCCCAAACTAACTCATTTTAACGTCACACTATTTCTATCTCTATTTTAGAGACGAGGAGCTTGGGTAACATCCCCAAGCCTCTCGGCTGTGCTATACTGGTTTTAGAGTCTGTAACAAGAATGTTTAATAATTATCAATATACGTATATGAATAAAAAAAACTTTCTTCAGGAATTTTTGCATTTATACTCATTTTTGTTTGCTCATATATCTTGGAATTTAAAAAATTCTTTTGCACATTTCTCAAGTAACACATTAAAAGTTTTGGAAATAGGTTTATTTTATATTATTTTGTCTTTTTGCCATTTCTAGGGCTGCACCCGCGGCATATGGAGGTTCCCAGGCTAGGGCTCTAATAGGAGCTGCAGCTGCCAGCCGACGCCACAGCCACAGCAACGCGGGATCCGAGACGCCTCTTCGACTTACACCACGGCTCAGAGCGACGCTGGATCCTTAACCCACTGAGTGAGGCCAGGGATTGAACCCACAACCTCTTGGTTCCTAGTCGGATTCGTTAACCATTGAGCCACAACGGTAACTCCAGGTTTTTTTTTTTATCAGTAACAAAAGTCAAATGTTTCTATTGAAATAGGAGAAGCACATAACTTATCTTCTAAACTAGGGGCATTTTTTAAGATAAAAAGGGGCATCATGGATACTTGCAAAGAAAACAGGTTTGAAGGAGTTCCAGTCATGGCTCAGTGCAAATGAATCTGGCTAGCATCCATGAGGATGCAGGTTCGATCCCTGACATCGCTTAGTGGGTTAAGGATCTGGCATTGCCATGAGCTGTGATGTAGGCCGCAGATCGGGTGTAGCTCAGATCTATCTGGTGTTGCTGTGGTGAAGGTGGGTAACTATAGCTCTGATTCAACCCCTAGCCTGGGAACCTCCTTATGACATGGGTGCAGCCCTTAAAAAAAAAAAAAGGGAAATGGGTTTAGACTTGGACACTTCCAGGGGCAAACTGAGATATCAGATCCCTGTGTTTTAAAACTGTTTAATCTGTTTATTTAAAGCTCTTACACTTTATCATCAGAGCTTTCAAAGATATAAACCTGCAATTTATAAATTTGGTGAGGGTCCTTTGGAAAACTGATTGATGAAACTACTTATAGCAAATTAATTTTTCTCTCTTCGTAAGGCTTATATCTAGTCCATAGGACCCAGTCAAGAAGTTTCCTCAAAAGACACCTTGTCAGTGTAACCAACTCAGGGGAAATTGTGCCGTTTTGTCACTTCTCACCATTTTCAGATACCTTAATAAGTAAAATTCCCATGTAGTGGGGACTAGGATTTGGTCGTCCCAAGGAGATGCCATAACACTGCCCCATAAAGAGCCACATAAAGAAAGATCAGCCCCTAAATACCTTTGAAAGTATAAGAATAATGTTTAAAAATAAAACCTTGATTTAATTACTCAACTCTGTCCTTCCTCATTAATCAGGTGAATCTCAAAAAGCCAAAGCAATTTTGTGGTTAATGCTTTTTGACGGAAGTAACAGTACAAATAAATTATCTGTGCTCATTTGAGTAGACACTGAATGTTAGGTGGGTAAATCTTAGTGTTATTCTAGTTTGTGTGGCATTGGGCATTTTCACATTGCAAAGGCTCAATGCATTCATAATTAAGGAAGGCTTTTAAATTTTGTTAAGTGCCCTCTACATAGAGGCAAGTTTTTACACAAAACCAATTATAGAGCAGAAAAAAATTTCCTTTTCTACCAAAAAATACTTAGTCTGGAAAATTTGCTTCAGTGGGTACAGGTAGACAGATCTTTAAAAGCACTGAAAGAAAATCTGCAATAATTAATAACTCTCATAAATAGAATTGCAGACTCAAATAAACCTGACCATCTTTTCATGTAAACTAGGCTTTGAAAACTGATGAGGACAGTCATGTAGCCTCATTACCTAAAGGTATGATATAATCTTTTTTATTTTGAACTTGAAGAATGTTATTTGCATACTGAATCCATGGAAAATTTTTTGTAAAGTCTAAAGTAAAATCACTATTGTTTACCACTGTTCTACGTAAGAATTTAAAACCTACTGTTTAAATAAAGTACCTTTCTATGTTGTCAACAGTAAATGGTAATCTGAAATATGTGAGGCAGAAAGGAACGGTAATATTTCATTGTTATAGCATACTCCATCCTACTTTTATGTGCATTCCCAAGATGTGCATACACAAACTCTTTCTAAGGAACAGGCTCCGAAATGGTTATTGAGAATGACAGAAAATGAAGCTGAATATAGGTTTAGAAATTTGACATTAAACAAATGTTTTTATGTGCAATAATTATAACCGTATTTTGCATATTAGAAACTAATCCAGCTCTTTTTCTCTTTGAAATATAACTACTTTACTTCTATATGAAACTTACGTAGGAATAGTTTATCAAGTATTATTTAAATCTCTATAATTTTTTAGTAATAAGTTCACGTTATTTTTATCATTGAGACCAGAGTTCTCAATATTGACTTTTCATTATTTACCAATTTCTTTTTCTGGTAATTCCTGTTGTGATTTCTACTGTAAATATTTCTCAATGTTCAAAAAACCAATTTTTCTCAATTCCGCTTGGAAGTTATTTTCAGAGATTTAAATCTTTATCTTCACATGAAACAATTAAACAACTCAAAAAGTTGTGATGATTGAGATTCTTGACCAGCTCAAAAAGGCCAATTTAGCCTAAAATGCTACGATAACCTAAAATGCTCATAAATATCGATAGTAGTAGATTTAAACCCAAGCTACCTTGAATTCTATTTTTCCTTAGCTATATAGGGTTCTATCCTGTAAGAAAGCCTTGAGTCTACAACTTTTCTCATCTATCTCCCAGCATACAGGTGGGAGAAAGGAGGAAAAGCAACAAAACTTTACCTAGCACTGCTCTGGAGAGGTTGTATGTAAAGAGTGGAAGTTAGGTCAAACTCTTCTGCAAGGGTAAAACCAATCTCTTTTACCATTAGTCCAAGATTTAAATAGATTGCTAAATAAAGCCATAATCATGTGAGAGAAGTTTACTGATAAAATGCAGAAATTGCCTGCCTAATCTGGGGCAAGTCAGATTTTCTGTGTACAATGAACACAATGAAAAATAAGAAAAGTAAGAACTCATTAGGCTTATGTTCTTTGTGGGAGACACAGATAACAAATAAATGTTTACAACTGTCGAAAGCTGTTGAAAGGTTGAGATACTCAGGGCTTCTTAGCCTCAACAGTATTGACCTTTGGGTCCAGATAATGTTTTGTTGTGGGGGCTGTCCTAGGCACTGTAGAATGATTAGTAGCATCCCTGATCTCTGTCCACCAAATGCCAATAGTAGCACACACCGCCAGTTTTGACAACAAAAAATGCCTCCAGACATTGCTAGCGTCCCCTGGGAGGAAGGAGAGAGAGAAAAAATTGTCTCCAATAAAAGCCACCGGACTAGATGAGGAGAAAAATTAATCTTGTATGTAGTAAGACAGAGGTCATTGATGACCTTGATATATACAGTTTGAATAGAGTTGCTAAAAATGAATATTATAATGATGTGGATGTATGAATGAGAATGAAGAATTGGAGATAACTGTAGAAAAGTATTTTCTGAGGAGCGGAAATAAATGGTACACAAGCTAGAGGTGGATATGACATGAAGTTAAGCTGTTTTTATTTTCATTTCTTGATTGTTTTCTCTCTTTAGAAAATGAGAGATGCTACTACATGTTTGTTAAGTGTTTCGGTGAGATTTGATGGGGTGGCAAAAGTTGGGGCAGAATAGGGTAACTGTCCCTAAAAAGGAGTTTGGGAGGATTTGGTCTGAAAGTAGAGGAATTGATAACATACTCCTTACATTACAGCAGAGCATACAGAAATTTTAGGTACAGATTTAGCAGAAATATAGCATTGCTGATATATTTTCTTACTGAAGTGGATAACAAAGTCATCCACTGAAAAAGATCAGAATAGTAGTAGAAGTAATAAAGAAAGTGTTCAACTTTATTTGCATCAAAAATGGATAAGGACCAGAAATTCTCTGTCACACCCTCTGCCATCGATCTTGAAATAATACCTTAAATAAAACATACTCCTAATTCTAAGTTTTATTACTGGAAAAATATGCTTTATGTAAAATTAACTATAATTCTCATTTAAAATTTTTTTCTCCTGAAACCGTTTTTATTAGTTATGTTCTTGTAGCACATAAGAAAGATATTATTTAAGTCTTCCATTTCAGAATTTAAGTGAAAATACATTTTGTAGATCTTTCTGCCTGTGCAACACCGCATTCCAGACAATAGCAATAGTATAAGGAAAATTATTGTTGAGGAACAACTTTATCGTTAAATCAATATAGTCTCTGACTTGAAGTCAATTGGCTTAGAGTTTTATATGGCTTTATTGATTTGAATCATAAAAGATACAAAAGAGGATACATTTGTACAAGTTCAATAACATAAAAAGAAAATGTCCTCAATGAGAAAAACTCAACCTCAGTATATAGATGAGTGCAGGAATTTTGGTAAAAAAGTAAATTATTTCCTTTTCTATCACAAACTTGAAACAAATTTGTCTGTCTACTACCTTACTCTCTCTTCTGACCTAGATATTCTAGGTGACATATGTACCAGTAGCTAATTCTTTAGGAAGCAGTAATCACATCCCAGAGAACTGAACATAAATTGAGGAAATACTTGATTTGACCTTTATTTTAAAAGCTTGACCAATGCTTTGATTTTATCTTTGCTGGTTTATTTTCTGACCTGGAAGAGTGAAATATATTTACATTTATAAAAAGCTCTGACTTTCATGACTAATGGATGTTAATTGCCATGACAGTGACATTTTGTATCACCCATATTTCTAGGTTACCTTTCATAGGAAAATCTTTGAGAATTAAATTACTAGGGCTTTTAGAAAAACTAAAATGTAATGCTTTGTAAAAATACTAAATTATTGCTTACATAAAGCTTTATATAAATCACATGAGCTTCAGACTGTTTATAAATTTATTTGAAATATATTTTACGTTAGTATGTTTGGCTTTTTTTAAAAAAGAGTAATTAAGTAGCTACATGTTCAAAAAGGATTATTCTATTTTGGTTGTTTCTAGAATTATTTTACCAATATTCTTGCCTTTTCCTGGTCATTCTAAAGTAGAACCCTTTGAACTAGCAAACAGCATTGAAAAAGCAGTGGTTTCCTTCTGATAGTATTTTATAAATGCTCTGGTGTTTTATTATAATCCTTTCTAGATGATTCCATTTAGCATGTTCTTCTCTGTAGGACATTCCTAATCTCATTACTTTGGTAGGGACTCAGTTTTTGGGCTAAGACATATAAACAAATATCTGAAATGCACTTTGGTCTCCACTAGAAATACCATATGTCTACTATTTGCAAATGTGTTTAGCTCAGATCCAGGGAAAAATTTTCAATTTTTAAAGTTATAAAGAGAAAGTAGAGTAAATAAACCATGTTCAACTTGATGATTAAGTAGTAATTAATGAAAAGCAGCTAATGGGACTTTCAAACTTTTAAATTTCGTGTATCCATATTTTAAACATGAATGTGCCTAATCTCTACTTTATTAGGGTAACCAGATAAACTCCAAAAGTCTCCGACAGTCAGTAAAGATTTCCTTGCCAGTAAATGTGCCTAATATTTACTACCCTAGGACTGAGCAAGAACCATATTTTATTTATTTATGAGTATAAACTTTTCTCTAAAGTTTTAAAAAATTTAATTCGTAGCATGATGGCCAAGTATCAATATTAAAAACTTTATAATCTTAAGTGATTTCTAGAGAAAGTGGTTAGGAATTTAAGAATTCTAGGTTAGAATGATATCATGTTTCTTATTCTTTTCTTCTGAACGTCTAAGTTTCACCCTTCAGGGCATTGAGAGGTGAATAGCATTCTTTTTATGCATCAGTGTAGTAGGGTAAGGCCTACATAAAGTTATAAAGCTCTGCATGTTGGATGACGTATCAGGATTTGATGTCAGTTCTCATAAGTGATGTTCTTTATTTTTGGTGAAATATTTATTTTTATTAGCTTATCGTTGGATAAGTAAGTGAATAAATAATTTCATTACATATGAAAATGTTTTCACGACAGTAGATACAGGTCTATCTATTTAGCTTCCAGATAGTGGATTAGAGTCAAAATATATCCATCAAGCCAAGATATACCCGTAGACATGTTGTGTACAAAGATGTAGATGTTTTGTATATTTTACCTAAGAAAGGCATTCCATAGAATTCCCTTATACACTTAATTTTTGTGTATTGCTAAAAAAAATGACAGGCAGTTTGATGGACAGATCTCAGTCAAAATTAAATTTTGAATTCTTACAATTTAGGCAAGTGAATGTAATAGGTGAAAGCTGTCTTAGTTCTACCTGAATAAAATAGTCATTTAAAAAAAAAAGAAAGCACTACTCTACCTGAAAACACAGGGCATGCATGGAAACTTGTAAGCACACACACACAATAGAAACATAAAGGCTAAAAGGATGATATAAAGAAATATTCTCGGGATCCTTGTGAACTAATAGTCCATTGGGTCCATAGAAGAAATGAAACCGTATTTCTGCTGTCTTTCAAATAAACATTTAAAAGATATGTGAAAATATATATGCTGGGGTGACTAATTTCAACTGTAAGACTGATTTTCATGTAAGACTTTGGTAACCAGTTAGCTTTTTATGAGAACTTCACACCGCATTAGAATTATCTTGGTTTTGCTATTATTCTGTTTTTGTGGCTGAATAAGAACTTAGCTTCAGCATTTTTTTATTTGTTAAAAATTATTTATTTTAGAACATGCACACACACACAAAATCGATATCCTCATTCGCTGGATACTGAAATTATTTTAACTCCTTAATTAACCTCGTGAAGAGGTCCAAGGGGCAGGGATATATACCAGTTAAAAAAATAAGCTCTCTGGCCAACAGTGTTATGCAGAGATATTAGTAAGTTATTATGCACTTTTTATTAGCACAGACTTTTACAAAAATTCTGTGTCTTGTGTTTTCTGACACTCTCTTTGGCATTCCAGGATGGCTGCCAGGAGCAATTGGGGAAACACAATCCGGTTCAAACAATGTTTCTTCACATTTAGAACACTGCACTTAGAAGTCCTGCACTTATCTCTGATTGGATAATCATAAATCAAGTGCCAAACTCCCAACCAATCACTTTGACCACAACGAAGAATTTTACTAATTGGTTTAGGCCCATGTCAGTAATGAAATAAAACTTTCATGAAATAAAAATTGAGTAGTTACTTATAAATGGGATAATGGATCACGTCAACTAAGTGTATCATGCAAATTTTGCCACTGATATCTGAACAACTCTGGGTAGTTATTTGACAAAAAAAAAAAGTTTTCCTACAGCAAAAGAACTTACATTCTACTTTCTGAGAATCATGTGAACATAAAATAATGTGAGGAAACACTAGGATTAAGATGATGAATACCTAAGGATTATGTGGTGAATAGAGAAGAAAGGTTAGATTTTTAAAGAAATATTGTCATTTTGAAACGTTTATTCTCTTCCATGACCCATCTTTTTCTCTTATGCTATGTAAATCTAGTACTTATGTTACTTGAAAGATCATAGAAACTCAATAAATTCTGATTTATTAAATATAAATTAATGGCAAAAGTCTATAGTGGTGAGTTTTTAATGTAACCTTTAAAAAATTCTATTTAAAACTCAAATATTAAAAAAAAAATAATTGGTTGTCCTACTGTTTTTCTCAAGGAAGTGTGATTTTTAGCTTGAATAGAATTTGTGCTCTGAAAAAAATGCATATGCGAGTTTCCGTTGTGGCTCAGCAGTTGAAGGACCGGACATCATCTCTGTAAGGATGTGGGTTCAATGTCTGGTCTTGCTCAGTGGGTTAATTACAGCGTTGCCATAATCTGCAGTGTAGGTCACAGATGCAGCTCACATCCAGTATTGCTGTGGCTGTGGAGTAGGCTTTAGCTCTATCTCTGATTAAACCCTTGGCCTGGGAACTTCCATATGCTACAGGCTTGGTGGTAAAAAGAAAAAAAAATGCATGTTATTTATTCTAGCCTAATCAAAGAGTCCTACTTTTTTCTTTCCTGAAAGTATTCACCTTTATACAAGATTGTGTATTTAGTTTTAGCTTTCCCTGCAGAAAAGAAGGGACTTGGATTAGTGACCTTTTCATGAATTTCTATGAATGGTCTGTAAAAGGATTCCTTGCCCTTCAAATTACATTAGGAATCAAAAGTACACATGACTTTGAAAGGACTTATCTGTCCTTAAATATATTTGATAATTAATCTTTTATTTTTCATCTTATTTGGGTTCTAACAAGGTCACTTGATCTGTGTTTTGAGGAGAAACAGGTATCTATCATTCCTCACTCTGGCTCTCTCTCTCCTCCCCTCATTCCCACCCCCAAGACTAAATGGTGAAATAGTCTCTTCAGCTATTATGCATGTGTTGTAAAAGACACATTGTAATAAGATTCGAGGCCAGAGTTTTATTCTAAATCATCCTAGAATTACATTGTTTTGGATTACTTCAAGTTTTTCCTTCCTCCATGGAAGGTAAAGAGACAGTATGTGTGCGTGTGTGCGTGCGTGTGTGTGTTCATTTTCTTAGAGCTGTAAAAACATGGCAACAAAAACCACGGCGGCCCCATTTCCATTATTTTATTTACTATTTTGTTTGTTTGTTTTTTTTTTAGGGCCACAGGTGGGGCATATAGAGGTTTCCGGGCTAGGGGTCAAAATCAGAGCTATAGCCACCAGTTTACACCACAGGCACATGAACGCCAGATCCGAGCCGCATCTGTGACTTACACCACAGCTCAGCTTAACTCACTGAGAGGGACCAGGGATCAAACCTCAGGAATATTAATTGGGTTCGTTACCACTGGGCCCCAAAGTGAACCTCCACCCCATTTCCATTTAGAATCTTTCTTACCCCATTTCCATTCAGAATCTTTCTTACCCCCAATAGTAACTTTGTGTGCTAGAGCAACTAGATCAAGTGTATCAAGTTACAGCTCCATGGATTTCTTTTATATGTACCTATTACATTTCCTTAGAGCCTTCTCTGCATTTTCTGCAGACTCCTTTATCATCTCTGAGGAACTCTCCTCTAGACACACTCAAATCTATGCCATGTCCTTAAAACGTGCTTGTTTTTTCTAAATCTATGAATAAATGCAAAAACAAACAACACCTGTGCAGATTATTTGGACAATGAAATAATTAGCAGAACAGGGTAAGCAATAATTTCTTAGGCTAGCTGTAAGTGACTCTGAGGGAATGTATGACAGTTTTCTTGTTTGTATTTTTTTGTAATAATGGCATTGTTTGGTATATGTGATTTTAAAAACTGACATCTCTATCTTTCATAGAATTTTTTTAGTATGTTTTTAATTGTAATGTACTAACCCACAAGTTTGACCAAAGAAAATGGAGGGAATTTGTGTTGATATTATGACTTACAGAAATCTACTTTTACACCTTGCCATGAATAGGTGAATAAAACTGCGTCTGAATGGTGGCTGATTACATTCAAAGATATACTTAATTTTAAATAAAGGAATCAGGGATTTTATTGCTTTGAATACTCTTCTTTATAATTGATCTCTACCATTATAATTTTACTATCAAGGAGCTTTTCTAAAACATTTCTAAAACCTAACACATTTTTAAGTACTATAGAAAAAAAATTCTGGTCCTTGTCAATATCCTGTGTTAAGAGCTTGTCAATGTGCATTTTTCAAAATAGTCGAATTCATACAAGTAGAGTGCTCAAACTTCTTTATACCTAGTTTGAATGATTTAAACATGCATTCTCCCTTTGCAATTAGTTTGTGGGTTTAAATTTAACCCAGGTGTCAGCTTAATTTAACATTCAATTTTTGGAGGGAAGAACAAAAAACATTTTATGGATTTAGAGCACTGGCTTTGGAACTCCATTCCCCATGGTAACAAGAGAGAATGAATGGCTGTAAGAAGTTATCCTAAACTATATAAACAAGTTGCTATGGGGCCTTCAAACAGGATCTTGATCTCCTATTTATCCTATTTTTAAAAGTAATGAAACTTGATGATACCTTTCGATCTATATAAATTTAGTTAGGCAGCATATATACCCTAAGTGTTAGCAAATTAGCAGAAGGTCCTAAAAATTAAAGGTCAGGATATTGGATTGTTGCATCCTCCCTACCTTAGTGGCTCGACTGCTAAGTAATATGCATTAAAATATCATTTCTATAAAAATAAAAATGCTGAAAATAATAGAAAATATAAACAATGAATAATAGTGTATTATGTTGATAAAGTTATTTCTAAGCCTAAAATTAAAGATAAGAATCACAATGGAAAATATTAATAATGTGCTTTATGCATTAGAAAGCATCTTAATTTTTTTGTTCCATTCAAGTATAGTTAATTTACAAGTCTGTGATAAATTTTGTTATACAATAAAGTGACCCAGGCATACATATACACATATCCATTCTCTCTCAGATTCTTTTCCCACATAGACTATCACAGAAAACTGGGTAGAGTTCTCTGTGCTATACAGCAGGTCCCACTGGCCAATCTTTTCACATTCCTCAGTGTGAATATGCAGATCCTAAACCCCCAGTTTTTCTCTCCCTCCCTCCTCACCTGTCCCCTTTGATAACCATAATTTTTTCAAAGTTGGTGAGTCTGTTTTTGTTCTGCAAATAAGTTCATTTGTATCCATTTTTTTTAGATTCCACATATAGATGTTATCACATGATGTTTGTAGGATCTTAATTTTTAAAGCCTATATATTTATTTGTAATGTGTATAACATGCTTGAAGTATAAGAAGTTTTAAAATCAATTAAAATGTGAATGAAATATTAAAAGTAAGAGCAAAATACTGTATATAAAGATAGTTACTAATATGGAAATAATTGTCTCACTAGAAATCAAAGACAACTACATTAAAACAAGTATATGTATTTTACTTATTTTTAAATTTATTAATGATATTTATTTATTTTACTTTATTTGTAAATAATCACCTGGTGTTAATAAGGTATGAGAAATCATATGGCAGGGCTATAAATTGTTACAATTTTTTAAAAGGTTAATTTAAGAACATGTAAAAAGTGATTAAAATTTACATATCTTTTGATCCAGTAATCCTAAATTCAAGAATTTAAGAAGGTTAATCACAGATATACCTATATAAATCTATCAGAATGTCCATCAATTATAATTTATAAACTTGGAAAAAATAAAAACTCTAAAATTCAACTGCATAATTCCAGTTAAATACATTTTCATTTATCACAATAAAATATTGATGCTCCTTTAAAAATATAATTATTTGCAATATTAAATGATATAACTTAAACATAAAATCTAAAAAATAGTGACTGCAACCAAAAGAGTAATTACAATGAAATTATAATAGAATATTTAATGAGATATATGGTACTGTATTATTAAAAAACCTACATACAAACTATTTAGTGTGATACATTTATGTAAAAGTTATAGGTACAAATGGAGAGATTCAAAGACAAAAATATAAACTCTGTTAATAGATGTAATTTTTAGAAGTTTAGATTATGCATGATTATATTTTTATTTCTTAAATGTTCAAAAATGTCTTAAATATTCAAAAATGTATTATCTGAAATAATTTTAAAAAGACAGTGAAACTGTTCTGTATGATATTGTAATGTATCATACAGCATAAAATTGTCCATACTCATAGTTTATACAACACCTGCATGAACCGTTATGCAAACTATGGCCTCTGTGTGATTGTAATATGTTAATGTGGGTTCATCATTTGTAACAAATGTACCACTCTGGTGGGGGCTGTTGATGATGGGAGAGGCTCTGTATATGTCAGTGGAGAGGGATATATGAGTAATCCCTGTACCTTCTGCTCAATTTTGCTGTGACTCTAAAACTGCTTTTAAGGATATCTATTTTAAAATAAAGAAATAAAAATATATTCTTTTCCAATTGTATACATAGAGCTACAGTGAGTCAAAACTTGAGTCAACCCACTATACAGTTTAAACAGATGAAACTCAGTGCGATTATTCTTAATCTGCAGTTTGCATTTTATTAATAGGTCATGAAATCAATTTCTTTAAAAACTAAATTGAATACAATAAGAGATGATACATGAAAAATATCAGAAAATTTTTTTTTTTTTGTTCCTGCCCTCAGTTGCTCATAGTTTAGTGAATGAGATAAATATAACATCACAAATTCTAACCTGAATAGAACTTATCAACGAAGGATGTAGGATATGGATATTTCAGGTAGAAGGCTGAGCAAAGTCATGAAGATTGAAAAGAAGGCTGAACTGTATAGACAATAGTGGAGCATCAAAAATGTGTCATTGAGGCTTTGGGTGATTTGTACCACTAGACTGGTGAGGCAGGCTCAAGAAGGCACAGACCTTGGGATGTGGCCACAACAGCTATCTGTGATACACTTTTCCCCCGGATCAGTCTTTTTTTCTTTCTCTCTTTTTAAAAAAATTACTAAAGTATAGTTGATTTACAGTGTTTTGTCAATTTTGGCTATAGAGCAAAGTGACCCAGTCTATATACATTCTTTTTTTCATATTATCTTGATAATCACAAGTGACTGGATATAGTTCCCTGTGCTATGTAGCAGGACCACATTGATTGTCCATTCTAAATGTAATAGTTGTATTGACTAAACCCAAACTCCCTGTCCATCACTCTCCCACCCTTCTCCCCCTTGGCAATCACAGGCCTGTTTTCCATGTTTGTGAGTCTGTTTCTGTTTGTAGATAGGTTTATTTATGCCATATTTTAGACTCCACACATAAGTGATATTTTATGGTATTTGTCTTTCTCTTTCTGACTTCATTTAGTATGAGAATCTCTAGTTCCATCCCTGTTGCTGCAGATGCCATTATTTCATTCTTTTTTGGCTGAGTAGTACTCCGTTGTAAATATATACCACATCTTCTTAATCTGTTCATCTGTTGATGGACATTTAGGTTGTTTCCATGTCTTGGCTATTGTGAATAGTGTCGCTGTGTACATTTGAGTGCATGTATCATTTTGAATTATAGTTTTGACCAGATATATACCCAGGAGTGGAATTGTACAAAAATAAACTCAAAATGACTTAAAGACTTAAACATAAGACAAGACACCATGAAACTCCTAGAAGAGAACGCAGGCAAAACATTCTCTGATATCAACCATACACATGTTTTATTAAGTCAGTCTCCCAAGGCAATAGAAATAAAAACTAATAAATCAATGGAACCTAATCAATCTTACAAGCTTTTGCACAGCAAAGGAAATCATTAAAAAAATGAAAAGACAACTGCTATCAAATTGACTTGTGATGATTTTTGTATACCTATAATTGTAATAAAATTCATTAAGCCATCAAAAAAAAATGAAAAGACAACCAATGGAATGGGAGAAAGACTTTCAAACAATATAACCTACAAGGGCTTAATCTCCAAAATATACAAACAACTCGTACAACTCAACAGCAAAAACAAACAACCTAATTGAAAAATGGGCAGAAAACCTAAATAGACAGTTCTCCAAAGAATACATATAGTTGGCCAGCGGAAACATGAAAAAATGTTCAACATCACTATTAGAGAAGTGCAAATCAAAACTATAGTGAGGTACCACTTCACACCGATCAGAATGGCTATCATTAATAAGCCTTCAAATAACAAATGCTGGAGAGGGTATGGAGAAAAGGGAGCCCTCCTACTCTGTTGGTGGGAATGTGAATTGGTAAACCACTGTGGAAAATAGTATGGAGTTTCTTCAGAAAACTAAATATAGAACTGCCATATGACCCTGATTCAGTCCTGAATGTGTTCCTCCAAGAGATAAGTTCTACTGAGTAGTTCTAGGTTTGCTATAAAAATGAAGTTCTGTGTCACAAAAAGTTTAATGAAACTTGGATTAGAGGAAGTTAAATATGTTTCTCTGCTAAAGGATACAACTAAGAGTTTAACATACCAATTTGCATTCTGAATCTTTAAGAGAACATAGTACGTAAAATTTTTTAAAAGCTTCTATGTCTATAGAGACTCCTTTTTATTTGTTTTTAAGTAACATGTTATAGGACTAAGATTCCACAGAGCACACTTTGCAAAACACAAAATGCAAAGACAAGGAAAACTGGAAAATCCAGTGTTGTTTAAAAATTCATAATGGTATCAAGTTAAATATATGAATGTTTACAGTTTGGTTATTGATCCAACAGAGTTAAGCAAATGTCTATGATTCTTTAAAAAGGTAGATATAATATGTAGATGCACACAAATCATTTCAGATTTTTATTGACTATATGGCCAAAGGCTTAGGTGGACAGAGAACTTCTGTTCTGGAATTAGGTGCAGCATATTTGGGAGAACAATTCAAGGGAAGAGAGAAAAACCTAAAGGTACCAGATTATTTCAGTTTTTTAAAGCTCTTTTTGTTATCACTTTCCAATTACCTCCAAGGAAAAAATAGCAGTGAGAGCAAGAAGGAATAGAGTTTTTAAATATTTTAAATCAACTTTTGTCTTGTTTCCATCGAGCCATAATTGGAAGTTATATTTTATTCTATTATTTTTAATATGACTCATGCATTTTAAAAGTAACGATCTGGAGTTCCCACCATAGCACAGCAGAAATGAATCTGACTAAGAACCATGAGGTTTTGGGTTCGATCCCTAGCCTTGCTCAGTGGGTTAAGGATCCGGCATGGCCATGAGCTGTGGTGTAGGTTGCAGACGTGGCTCAGATCTGATGTTGCTGTGGCTGTGGCATAGGTCGGAAGCTATAGCTCTGATTGGACCCCTAGCCTGGGAACCTTCGTATGCCACAGGTGCAGTCCTAAAAAGAAAAAAAAATAATAAAAAATAGAAAGTTCATAAAAATAACAACCTAATAAAGTGTGAATCCAGTAAATTTATATTTTTAGTTCAAACTACAAATATATACCCATAATACTGCTTCCTTAGTTTTCCTTGAATTTGGGGGAGTCACGGGGTGCTGATTTGTGCAAACTCTCTGTCAAGTGAGTGATTATACAATTTTTTTTAAAAGGTGGCTTCACAGGAAAAAAAACTTTCAGATTTAGATATTTGATAATGTGATTTGTGGCAAATACTGCAGGTCACATAATGAAAAAGTATCAAAGGAGAGAGGCTGTGTTATTGAAAAGCGAAGAACTCTTCTGTATCTTCTGTTCTTATTCCAATTTCTTATTTCATTAAAATTTCCCATGTCTCAATTATATGACAGTAACCAGCAGGGGCTGCTCTTAGCATTACAGGCAAACTAATTTTCTCCGTAGTCAAATTATTTTCAGTCCTTGTTCTGAATATAACTGAAACATATTTAGCTTGATAAGAATTTTACTGTAAAACTACTGGCCTTAGTTAGTTTGTTTGTTTGCCTTTATGCTTTGTATTTAAGCTTCCTATACATGAAGCCCATATAAATTAATGAAAATAGTACCACTTCTTACAAATCTTTATAGATTTTTTTTATTGGTACATGTATAATAAATGAAAGACAAATTGAGAAATGTATGTTCAAAAATAAACTGCATTTTGAATAGAAATAGCAGAAAGGAGAACAAAAATCTAGTTTCACTAATAGCTGTGATTTCAAAGAAAAGTTGGTTTTACTTAGGGCAGTTCATAATAATACACAAAACAATTTAGTTTAGGTGTTTTTTTGGTTTTTTTTTAACGCGAGTTTCTTCTCCCTAGGTCATTGGGGAAATTAGAATATAGGATGGTTCTCTCAGATGGCCTTTGAAGGTTTACTTGGAAAGATCCAGAAATAATCTGTGTATTAGTATCTGGACAGAAGTGATGCTACTTGTCAAAGGTTAACTGCATATTCTTTAAAGCTGCTACACTGCAATTGGGGAGAGTGTAACCCTTTCACAATTCCTAAATTACACTGTGATTTCCTTAGTCTTGCTGCTCTTCTGTGTTTTATTTATGTACTAGCTTTTCTGGAGAAGATCCAAATAGTTGAATAAATCACCTGTCCTATGATGTTTAAGTATCATAACTAAGAATGTCTGATTACTTGTGATAATGCTGCTGCTTTTATTATTTCCAATTAAGAAACATACGGCTGATCAGATGCTATTAAGCCTTTCCAAGTGCCCAAATCATATTTTTGGATAAGACCTCCCTTTTAATAACTCACTCATAGACACCTCAAGGTTATTGCTAATAACATGTTTGAGACTGTCAAATTTGAGACTCAGCACTAATTAGAAAATTTGGTACTTTGTCATGACACATATGCATTTGGGTATCAGCTTATGACACTATTGTGTGATAGGTGGGAGAGATGGGGAGGAATTACGAAGGAAGTTCAGGGATTTAAAAGTCAAATGAAGAGAATACTGAGCATGGATGTATCTAGTCTGAATTCTACACAAACAAGCACCTTTAAATAGAAAACCATAAATGCAATTCAAGTATTCATATTACATAAAATTTATCTGTAGTATCTCTGTGCATTACAAACTTTTTCTACAGTCAAATTTCATGAGAAAATTAAACAAATTTTATGATTAATTTTATGTTTCTTGCACATTGACAACCGATCTTTTTCTTCTTATATTCATTACATAAATGAATATATTTATTACACAAATCATTCAATAACATAAATTCTAAGAAATATCAAAATCTATTTATTTTGGTGCCAAGTGTTTATTCATTTACTCACTGAGTATTTATTAAACAATTTTCATGGGACAGACACTTTCTAGGTTCTAGAAGTGCTCGTTCAGAAAAGACTCATTCTTTACCTTGGAGGAGTTTATCTGTTCTTGTGTTACTCTAGAATCAATGTGTTGTAATAAAGTGGCCATAGAGTGTTATGAGAGTCTAGCTAAGAGACAACTACCCTAGAGTAAAAGTCAGTATCTGTGGGTATTTGGAGAGTTATGTTATAAATTCACTTTCAAATTTTATCCTGCAAAAAAGCATTTATGAAGATTTGTGTTAACAATATTCAGACGAAAAAAAAGACAGATACTTGAAGCATCAATAAAATGATGTCTAAAAAATAGTTAGAAATACAATAGCCAAGTCATGGAAACAACCTAAACGTCCATCGTCAGAGGAGTAGATAAAGAAGATCTGGTACATATGCACAATGGAATATTACTCAACCATTAAAAGGAAAGAAATAACAGCATTTACAGCAGCAATGCTAAGTGAAGTCAGTCAGACAATGAGACACCAACATCAAATGCTATCACTTACACATGGAATCTTAAAAAAGGATACAATGAACTTCTTTTCAGAACAGATGCTGACTCACAGACTTTGAAAAACTCATGGTTTCCAAATGAGACAGGTTGGGGAGTGGGGGATGCACTGAGGGTTTGGGATGGAAATGCTATAAAATTTGGTTATGATGATTTTTGTACAACTGTAAATGTAACAAAATTCATTAAGTTAAAAAAAAAAAGCTAGTTAGGAAGTTCTTGTGGTGCAGCAGAAATGAATCCAACTACTATCCATGAGGATGCAGGTTTGATCCCTGGCCTTTCTCAGTGGGTTAAGGATCTGGTGTTGCCATGAGCTATAGTGTAGGTCGCAGATGCGGCTTGGATCCCATGTTGCTGTGGCTGTGGCATAGACCAGCAGCTGCAACTCTGATTTGACCCCTAGCCTGGGAACTTGTATATGCCACGGATGTGACCCTAAAAAAATTAAAAAAAAAAAAAAACTAGCTAGACTTCAAGACATAGCCCTACCTCCACATTTGTTCCTGTCCTGATTGGACTATAATTTTATCTTCCTTAGGGCCAAATACTTGCTTTCTCATGACCCTACAACCAGTAAACTGTATCTTTCTCATCATAATGGACCATAGCTCTTTTCAACTATAAATGAAGCTTGTAAAATAAGGATTAGTACGTAACTGTTCTCAAAGAGTGATTGAATAAATCAATTACTTTGATTTCTGTTTTGTCCAACTGGATACAGATATTTCCACTGTATCTCTACATTATTTTTGGAAAATCAGTTTTTCCTCTTTGAATTTTCTTGGATTAGATCTGAAGATCTCAAAATTTGTAATATAAAAACTCCCTAATCCAGCCATCATATCCCTTTTTCTGGACACATGATCAGCATGAGGAGGGGCCACCATACTCACCCAGTGATAGGCAAAGAAAGAAATCTATGATAAAATTGAAAGGAAATAGACAACTCTTAAAAAAAGTAATCTATGATAAAATTGAGAATTTCTTTAATTTTTAAAACACTATATATAGCATAGATTATTAATTAGATGTGAATTTGAATCCAGTAATAACCTAATGTTTATCTAATAGTCTTAGGCCTTATGTTATGAAAATATAAATTGGATCTTCATGGTCTACTGGCTAGGCTCAGGAAGAAACTCTTGACACAATCAGGTATGTTGCTGGGTAATTTTTACTCTTTGAAAATGTTTCTGTCTATAAAATATAAAGACTTTTAATTATCAACATGAGAAACAATTGAAATCATGGAAAAATAATCATAAAAATAATAATCCACGATAATCCAATAATCCTTATAAAATATTTGTATAGAAAAAGTATGAAGTGATGGATTGTTTTATATTTTGATCCATTCCTAAATTGGAGGAAATTCAAAAATAAACTAGAATAAAGTCTATCTATAGTCATAATTCTAGGCATTCCATTGCAGTAAGCTTAGAATGAATTTGGGGTGAAAAAATGATATACTTTTTCAAAAGGCCAATGAAAATTGAGGGTTTTTTCATAGTCATAGATTATTATTTCAAAATATTTGGGGAATTAAAACAAGGAAAATGCCGTGGATATAGTTACCTTGCCATATTATTTCTATGATAATTTCACTAAGCCAGATGACTTATGAGAGTTAACATAGTGCTCCACTTTTAATTATCTACCTTTCTTTGTCTGTCCTCCTAACTGGATAGTGGCCAGGAATGTTCCATATATGTTCAAAGGTGATATTAAGCTGTTCCCAGGCTGCTTTGCAACCTGTTTAGATCCTAAGTAAGTCTGTCCACAGGAAGATATACTCCTGCTTTCAAAGCCTTGTAGTCTTGTTGAGGGAGGAAGTAGTAGGGGGTTTTATGCAGTTTTCTAAATTGCAATAGCAGCTTGTCAGTTACATACACTGAATACATCCCAGTGAAAAGGAAGAGAGAGAATTATTAGTGATGGATAAGTAAGAGAGCTTGGTACAAAAAGCCGTTTGGGCCTGATCACATTGATGTCCGAAGACCATGGAGATTATGGTTGCCAAACCCTCAAGTAATTGTAATTAATTTATGTTTTTGTAGTGCTTTGGATTTTGCAAGAATTTAAGAGCATGTTTGTTTGTTTTTTCTTTTTATGCTATGTACGTAATAGCCCACTAAGTAAAGTAGGGTGATTATCCATGTTTTGCAGCTTAGAAAATGGAAAAAAAAAAAAAAAAGAAAGAGAGAGAGAGAGAGAGAGATTAAATTAATTCAAGCTCACAAAGAGATATTAGGTCAGAGTTTTAATCCTATGTACCTGGGCTCAGTCTGTAAAAGGCAAGGTCATGAGACCAAGAAGCATAGCACTCTTAGGTTGTTCACCAGAAATAAAGAGAGGAACAACTTAACTGGAAGGAAGTAAATTATATGTAACTTCAGATCCTTAATCATTAGTCTTCTTCCATGTCTGAGTTATATGGAATCTGTATGGTCACCAAGGAAAAGAAAGTGTCTGGTTGGTGTTTCTATGATTTGACAGTAGCCCGGCCTGACTTGAATTTCTGGGAAATGTCACAGTTAATGAGAATTATTGCTCTTGGCCTCATAACTGCAGCACCTCTTGTAGATGAAGGGTTGATCGCTTATAGAAAAATAGTTTATATTATTTAAAACAAGCTAGCCTATTTCTTTGCTGATAAACTAACTCATGCCCCCCCCCCCCAGTAAAACACTTAATGGAAAGACTGATTCAACTGCTGGGGAGAGAAAAAGAAAATAAACATAATAAATGACATACTTACACAAATGAGTTTTTAATTTTCATCCAAAGAGAGATGATTAAACCTTCGAAGCCACAGAGAGATTTCACTCAGCAGGCAAGGGTAAGAACTAGAGGTGATTAACCAGCATCTCTAGGGAAGTTGTCAGTCATTTCCCTAGTAAGATTTTAGGGATAAAATTTTCTCTTAAAGACACAATTTATTAATAAATAAACTACTTCTAAGGTAGAACCAGAATTATAAAAGGAGAAAGAGTTAGAGAAGGGTAGTCTCTCCTACACTACTATTTTCATTCTCTTTGCCCAATTATTCCCTTCCTCCATTTACTTTTCCTGACAAATTTGCCTAACTCCTCATTTCTCCAGTATTATCTTGTCACATTCACTTCAAACACTCATCTGACACTACTACCCACAGCCACCCCAATGAGAGATTAAGCTATTTCTGTCAGACTTAATTGCCTTCTATTTACTTCTCTGTTTGCCTTTTGTCAGTTTTCTAGAGGGCATTGTGTCTTCAGCAATTCGTATACTGCCTGGCCCAGATTAACTGTTCCATAGGTAATTGTTAGGATAATATATAGTATTCTAATATTTTACTAAAGGCAGACTAGAAACAGAACCTTAACTTGTTACAAAAGCAAATAAACAGATATTTTAATTATCCATTGTTAAGGCACCTGAAATTAATATTGACAAAGTACAGAAAAAGTTTTGTTCAGTGGGAAAAATAGCATCTGTTCTTGCTGAACTCTTACCATTTAATGCCTCTACTTGAAAGACATTATCATGAATGTCTCCTAGTGAACAAAGATGTTGGAAGGAAACCCTCAGGACTAGATGGACAAGATGAACTAGATGAATTTGCCCTGTGCTGAAATAGAGTAATTTTTCCCAGGGTTAAGGAAACAGACTAGTACAGTGATGGTTCCTCTTAGCTTCATGGACATGGTGTGACGCCTATAACAGTATATTCTCAGGTTTTGTCCTTAACCACCATATCTCCCATTTGTCTTTACAACTCTCTTCAAGGAAGTACCTTTAGAATATCCAGTGCTTTGAAAGATCAGGCAGTATCCTTGATCCTCCAGAGATTCCCTGAACTGAAACTTTCCTACCTAGTTCTTGAGGGTTGCACCAACCCATCATCTTCTCATTAGTTGCACCACTCCATTGAAAAAATGAAACCTCCCTAGTCAAAGCTAATATACAGTCATTTGACTAATATAGACCTTAACATATTACACCATCATGTCTGTTAGCAATTGACTTTATTGTTCATTGATGTCTATTTTCAATTTAAAAAAAAAAAAAAGGTCACACACTAGGGAATTACACTACACTGAAAAAGGCTTTGATATAAAAATACTTGTCCTTTGTTTCTGTTAAACAAAAGATACTATTAAAAGGGAGTAATGTGTGTGACTTTCAAGATATATATCCCCACCAACACACACACACACACACACACACACACACACACACACACACACACACACGAAGTGCTTCTGTCCCTGCATTTTGCTGTTTGTATTAAGGACAGAGCACACATATTGCTCTAAAATAGATGTCAAGGTACTTTGGTATCTCTTGAGCTATCCTTTGGGTAAGGCAACTATCAACTAAGCAAATTATAACTTGAAATTATTCTTTCACATCTCAATCATGTTGGGGCTAGAAGGAAAATCAAATGATGAGTCAAATTTTCTCATCTTGCAAATAAAAAAATTGAAGTATAGATAGTCCAAGTGGTTTTCCAGAGTCAAAGCTAGTAAATAGAAAAGTTAAAACTAAGAGTCATCTTCTAATTTTTGATCCTATGTTTTTTCTAATGATGTTTTTTTCTCCTCCAATTTATACAAAACATTACTCAGCCCCTAAAATCTAATCAAGTGTAGGGTTCTTATATTTGGTGATATAATTTGATTAAATATCAAAATTTAAACATAGAGAACTCGAAAAAAATTTGACAACAATTTTAGTCCTCTGTCCCTTATACTACTGCTTCTCCTTAATCATGAGTTACTACTGTGATGTGGATTTTTTTGGAGTATGCCTATAAAATTTGTCATACTAGTGCCAGTTTCGGAGTGCTAGACTTAAGTACATTTGAATACATTTTGAGGTTGGCAATTTAATAGACAATAAAAGTGACAGATGCAGTTGTGGGTTTGTCTACAAAAATATTTGAGTATGATTTATCATGGACTACTAGAAAGTGATCAGCCAGCTTAGGAGTTAAGAACTTAGATTTCAGTCTGTTTTTGTTGTAACTACCCAGAGAGCTTCCCTCTCTTTCTTGAGCCATAATTTCATAAAGTATAAAATAGTTTGGAATCAATGGGATCAATGTTGTGAAAGACACTCTTTTCTCAGCAGTAGTTGCATAATTTTCTTTACCAAATTCCTTTTATTAGTTTGTTACAAGGTGGCCATTACATGGTATCACACCTTGGTTTCAGTTCTTCCATCTTCAAGCTGTGTCATCTAGAATAAGTCACTTCCCGTCTTTAAGCCTCTGAATTCTCATCCATAACATGGCCAAGTTGAACCAGATTGCCTTTTAAATCCAGTCCAACTCTGACATATGGAAGAAAGAAAATAAATGAATACAGGTTCTAAGGAAGTGGTAGATAAAGCAAAAGGGTGGAAAGGCCATAATGGGCATAGGATAAAGCTAACTTGTGCTACTCAAACCAAGATGTCAGGTCCTTCAATGATTTGATCTGGGGAATATGATTCTAGCAATAAAATATTATTGAAACTCTAAGTTTAAAGTGACTCTTAAAATTTTTTAAACACTTGTGAGTATACTGAAATAGACTCTTTCCAAATTGCTGAAAATATTATCCTCTCTTTCCCCTCATAAAATAGTTTCCTATTACCTGCAGGCAAATTTAGTCTCTAAATTTTTTTAATAATCATGCTGTGGCTAAAAATAGATATCTAGTTGTTTTTTTTTTTTTTAATGTGGTTTTTAAAAGAAAGAACAACAAAATGCCAGGAACACTTCTATAGCCAACTTCATGCTTTGCCTGCTTCAGGAAAAGACTAGTAAAAAACAGGTGTCACTAATCATCATGCAATCTGGGACCTCCAGTTGGAGGTGGAAAGAACTTCAACCAGCTGCTTTCTCCTGTGATTAGAAATTCCTTCATATTAAACTCTTAACCTTTTGCTCTTATACTCCCAAGCATTTTGTACTTTTTTTTTTTTTTGGTGATTGGCGAAATGAACGGATTAGCAGCATCCTACCTCTGAGTCAGTAAGTTAATTAAAGTGTGTATATAAAATGACATAATGAATTATTTAGTGGATAACAAACATGATATAAAATTCCATTTATTGGATAGTCAATTTTATTAATCAGAATTATATAAATTATTTTTAACACAATGTGAAAACTTAATTCAAACCTTAAGGAAAAAAGCACTTCCCACTAAGAGCTGAGGTTAATCTCACTTCTGTTTCTCTTGTTCACCAGTTCACCTTTATCAGCATTTATCCCTTCTCTGTGTGCAGGATGACCATGCATTCAAATTTCCTCAGAAGAGTTCCTATTTAAGCCTGCTGCCCTGACTTCTGTCTAGTGATGATTTCCTTTCACTCTCAAAAGGGTCCTGGTTTGGAAAGTACACATGGTCCCTTTACCACCATGCGTATATGCTATAGGCCTTCCACAAAGTTAGCCCTAGCTAACTTTTTTTCCTTTTTTAAATTTTTATTTTTTCTGCTATAGTTGATTTACAATGTTCTGTCAATTTCTGCTACACAGCAAAGTGACCCAGTCATACAAATACATATACATATATATATATATGTTCTTTTTCTCACATTATTCTCCATCATGTTCCACCACAAGTGATTATAGTTCCCTGTGCTATGCAATAGTATCTCATTGCTTATCCACACTAAATGCAATTACATTTTTTTCTATATTTTTCACAACACTGTAAGAGAAAAACTAGCAGAGGTGATTGCAAGCAATAAGTGGAAGATGAGAAATAGACAAATTTAGGACAAGTATTCAACCCAATTAGTAAGCCCTAGATAACTTTAAAATGAGAAAATTTTCTACCATTGCCTTCACATTAAATATTACAGTATCTGTCTTTTTCCCTCTGAACTAGACCTTATGATGTTATTGTATAATTATTGAGTTTTAAGGTATAGTAATATTGTGTTATCTCTCCTTATGTTAAGGAGTGTTCTTAAAGAGATTTACAGAAATGCAAAGCCCAGCGACCTTCTGAAAATGCAACCACTATCTTAGTGTTGTGATTTTGTATAAAGTAATAAGCCTAGCGTGGTAGAAAGGACACGATAGCTAGAATATAGTCTGACTGAGTTGTGATCTTGGACAAATTTAACTTCTTTAAACCTCCTTTTCTTCTTCTATAATATGAGGATAATGTGTTTTGGAATGATGGTTGTAAGAAGGGCTCAATACTTTCAACTGTTCAGAACTGCGCAGGTGTAGAAAACACAGTAGCAACTATATCTCTTTTTTGTTTGTTTGTTTGTCTTTTTAGGGCTGCACCCACGGTATATAAAGGTTCCCAGGCTATGGGCTGAATCAGGAGCTGTAGCCACTAGCCTACGCCAAAGCCACAGCAACGCCAGATAGGAGCCGCATCTGTGACTTACACAATAGCTTAAGACAATGCCAGATCCTTTAACCCACTGAGTAAAACCAGGGACCAAACCTGCGTCCTTATGGATGCTAGTCAGATTTGTTTCTGCTGAGCTATGGTAATTCCCTAATTATCATTTTTTATTGGCTAAGATCACTGGACATTTATGAGTATCATTGAACTAAAAGTTCCTTTTTTATTTTCAAGAGAAAAATTTTCAAACTACATAGTTTTGTAGAGTTCAGTGTAAGTTGAACTTCATAATGTGGTTGTCTGTATTTGATTCCAGAGATTAGTATTCAGTTCAGATGTTTAAAAAATATGGATTTTAAGCACTTAAACTATTAGAACTAATGATGGAACAAAAAACCTCAATTAAACTTGAAAGTGATTTTATGTCATTGCTTATGATGAATTTGAGCAGATTTGCAAAGAACAGTACATTGGAAGAATCAGATTATAAAATAAAATTTTTAAAAGATCTTTGATTTGTAAAGTAACCAATTTCTGCCCTCAACAATATAAAAAATCCTTATAGTTTAAGAAAGAACTGTTCATTTAACAAAATGTATAATTCAATATACCTTTATATGTCAAATATTTAATAAAGTAAAGCAATCATATGTTCTTTAATGACTTTTTTCTCTCTCTTCAACAAGAATTCCCACTTTTATTTGTTCCTTTAACATGAGCAAACTGTTTTGAGAGACAAGTTATGTTGAAAATATGTTCCAGACTTGAATGGATGCTCAGAATGAAATGCAAACAACAATCTTTTGGTCAGATCACACATTACACAGTATGTCCCAAATTTAGAATTGGAAATGAGGGTCACCTTGGGGAACATTTTTTCAATTTTTAAACAGAAAACATGACTTCAAATCCAGATCTCACCTGTGATTTTGAAAATTTGCTACTTCTCTGCAACTGAACATTCTCAATGTCCTGTTTTGTTATTCCTTTTATGTTAAGGCACACACTTCTTTTGGGAGGTTGTACTGGGCTTAAATGACCAAATGTTCTACACTGAGGAGAAAGAGATGCAAAATGTGTTCCCAGAGTCATCTACAACATCATGCTATTTTCATTTCTATTTCAATAGAATCGAAAGCGACACAAAGTGTGGTGTTCCCAACCTAGCTCCCTCATATATTTTTAAATTGCATTGTTTGTGATGACGGCTTTAAAAACTTGCTATAACAAGATAAGGTAATTTGGTAAATTAAGCTGAAGAAATTCACTATTCAAAGTTAGTTAGTATGTACATAGTAGTTAACTATCCTAGTCTTTCTTAAACAAAGGCAGTAATGTGTAAAAATTATCCTCCTTCAAAGACAATTGAAAATGCTATCTTTAATGTATGAATATTCTTAACATCAATTATACACTAAAAGGTTTTGTCATACCTGTTGATTTTAAGTTATTACGAAGTAGACAAGTTGAAAGCATTTATCTAATGATGCCAACTATTCATTCTGTCTACTTCACAGAGATGTTGTGAGACTCAAAGTGAAATAATGTGTGCAAAATTACTTTTATGATAAAGTGATATATGTAAAGCTTATTCACTCAATTAATATTAATATTAAATGTGACAGCCACTGTCTTAGGCACTTAAGAGCAGTCCACAGCTACTTCCAGCTCTTCATTATTTAATTCAAATTCAACTGTATAGATATGGGTATAGATATGGATATAGGTAGCATCTCTGTATATGAATTGCTGCCCCTTCTTAATTATTCATCCCCCTCTGTTTGAAAATGTTCTCACCTTTTATCTATTCCTTTATGGGTTTTCCTCCTGTTTAAGATTTGATTCATGCTCTTTGAACCAACTCATGGAAACAGATGCAAAGATCTTTGCTATAGTTTCAAGGTTATCCTAAGCCTATGGTGCCCTGTCCCCACAATCTGTGCTTCCCAGATTTTAATGTCCATAAGGATCCACCTGAGAATCTGATTAAAAGATTCTGATTCAGTAGAATGTGAAACTGTACATTTCTAACAATCTCCCTTTTAATGCCCATGCTTCTGCTCTAAAAAGCACACTTTGGTGAGCAAGGCTGTGTAGTATTGAACCTGAGGATTATACCCCGAGTGGCCTGTAAAATTATTTTCCTGCCTCCATTTGTTTTCAACAGACATTCCTCTTATAAATAATTAAATCTTTGAGTTGTAAACAACATCCTGCATATTTATTCTACTTTAATACATTCCATGTGCAAAAAAAAAAAAATAATAACCACAAAGGATCTTTTATACCTGGGAAATACATCTAGGAAACTCACACTTTAATTAGCCAATTCACATGCAGTAAAATCAAAGGAGCCAGGTGACTTGAGCTCCATGTGTTTTGTCCCTGGAGAATTAAAATGTAGACTCCATTCTCCCTGTTTCTTGCTCTGTCTTGATTACTATGTGTAATGCAAATATCGGACAATTCCAACATAACCCAACACATGCCATGGCAAAGTTAAATTAAGTCAACACCTGATTTCAATCTAGTTCCATTTATGTTGGGTTTTATATTAAGCATCCATGGTTTGTTTCAATATGCATTCTCTTTGCTTCACATTCTATTTGTAACTTTATGCAGTGTTGACGACTTTGAAATACTTTAATTGCATTATTTCTATTGTTTGAAAGTATCATCACTTTCAAATTATTATAATAATAATTTTTGCTTTTCAGTTGTTTCAGTAACATCATTAATATTACATGGCCACATATTTTTAGATGTACAAATTCCTGACCGTCATAGAAAAGGTTTCAAATCCTAGCTCTTAATTAATGTTCCAGACTTATCTTCTTTAACTACATAAATATCTTATGATAACCTTATCAAATTTAGCTTGATTTTTTTTTTTTGCCTTTTTCTAGGGCTGCACCCGCAGCATATGGAGGTTCCCAGGCTAGAGGTCTAACAGGAGCTGTAGCTGCTGGCCGTTGCCACAGCCAGAGCAACACAGGATCCGAGCCATGTCTGCAACCTACACCACAGCTCACGGCAACACCGGATCCTTAACCCACTGAGCAAGGCCAGGGATTGAACCCACAATATCATGGTTCCTAGTCGGATTCGTTAACCACTGAGCCACGACCGGAACTCCGATTTTTTTTTTTTTATTTAAACCTTTTGCCTCCTCTAATGTATGCGTTTGGAATGCCATGTCTTTGTTTTGGGTGAGATCTGGCCACCTTGCTGGTCAAGGATCCCTCCAGTTGCTCCTCTAATCTCAATTCTCTGCAACCATTCTTTAACCTCCTGTTCAGTAAAGTCCATTCCCAGCCAACTCTGTGCATAATTCTGTTACAGCAACTTAACATCATTTCATTACTTTTTGCCTTTCCTTATAGACTTGAGGGTATTTTTTTTTTCTTAATAGTTGTACTTCTAGTACCTATACTTGGGACTCTTTCATTGCGGTATTCAGTTATATTTTGTTGATTATTTAATGAATTGCATATAGCTAAATTTTAAATATATGACACTTGTTCCAGTGTAGTTCTGGTATGAAAACTATATACCTGGGTGTCTAGGAAAACTTAGGGAACTGGTAATTTTTCATGAAGTTCCTCAGAAGGAGTTACAGGACATAATAGGGTACACCAGGCTGAACCTAGGGTATGGTTTCTTTTTAATGTTCATAAATTCTTTGACACTCCTACTATTGAGATGTGGTGTTTATGTCACTTCACTTTGAATCTGGGCAAGATTGTGAGTATTTCAATCAATAAAATAAGGTGGCAGTGATGCTGGATGATTTCCAAGGCTAGTTCATAAAAGAATGTTTAGCTTCCATCTGGTTCTCTTGACACTGTAACTCTGGGGGAAGCCATACACCACGCAATAAGTCTAAACTACCCAGAGACTTTCACTTTGGAGAGGCCGTGGGTTGATGCTCAGGGCCTCCAGTTGGGTTCCTAGGCAAGAGCCAGAATCACTTGCTAGCCAAATTATGAGACATTTCAGAAGCCCAGTTTATGTAAAATTTCAGATGATGGCATTAACCACAGCTGACATCAAATTACAACAGCATGAGAGACTCCAAGAGCAGATGATCCAGCTAAATTCATCTCCAGTTCCTGATTCGCAAAATAACTTATTTTAAGCCTCTAAATTTTGGAGTTACTTGTTACACAGCAATAGTAAATGGAACCAATCACCAGGACTCTGGTCCCTACTGTTTCTGTGTACCTCTAAGAAAGGTACTCCTCCTCTTTAGGTCTTAATTAGCCTTGGTGGCTATCAACAATAGTAACTTACATTTTCAAAAACTTTTATATACATTATCGTGTTTTTAAATTCATAGATAAAATGGCTATCATTTTTATCTCTTCAACTGTGGTCTGAGATTTCAGGGGGAGGATTTTGCCATATAAGAACTTGAATACAAAACTTACTCCAGGTTCTGTTTAGCCAAAGGAAACCCTAACCTAGACATTTGCATACACGCTACCTCTAATTCACTTTACCTATAAGTGACAATTACCAATTCAGTGGATAATCTCCAAAGTCTGATCTACCTCTGTGATTTCAAGATTCTATAATTTTCTAATAATAATCTATTTTCATTTCAACCTATGAGTAGGAAGTAACAATGTGAGCACAAAGCCTAGCAATTTTTAAAAAATAGAGTATTGCTGTAAAGTATGAAGAAGAAAAATCAAAGGAAGGAAACTTAAGTGACGGCTTCCTTGAGAAATGAAAAGACAAGCAGTGATTCAGAACATCACTGAAAATTGGTGAGCAAGGCAAAGTGGTGGCATTTTTCCCAGTTGTTATTTTTATAATGAAAAATATGACACACATTCCCCTACTTTGGACCATGTGCTTGCAAAACTCCTGAACTGTCATGATTTTACTGATATCCTCAATGATGTTTTTCTTAAAAATAAAGTAGGGGTGGAGATGCAGTAATTTCTAAATAGACTAAGCTCCCATTGGGGTAAACGTATAATGGAACAATAGCTAATGATTTACCATAAGTCATTGTTAATATTTCCTTTCTGGTGGGTAATTGAACACTCTGAGGACACGTATAGGACTAGGGAACTGAGACCATGTATCTTGACTCTAATATTGACGTGCTGAATGACAATAGGCAACTGAAACTTCACAGCTTGAGAAATGGAAGGATTTTTACAAGGTGAAAATATTCACATTTCACATTATTTATAAACCTTATAAAGAGATTAATGAATCAATATATGGAAAAAAAAAGATGAGTTACCTATATAATAAATATAGGGAAATTAATTATATTGACTGAATCTCAAAGCAACAGTGATTAAAGACATAGAAAATAGTTGGTATCATTAGACTCTGCTTTCAGCTTATCTTCTTTGTATTAACTCTTATCAATCAACAACTATGACAAAAACCTTTTAGTTAAGTGATTGAAGTTCAGAATATTCATGCATTAAGGATGATGTTTTCAACTCTCTTCTAAGAATAGATGACTTTTATACTTTATTGCCTTTGTTATTTAAAAAAATCCTGAAATATGTAACTCCTATGTAAATGCTTATCAAAGTTTGTAGATTAGATTAGCCAGTCAAGATTTATTAAATAATTACAAAGTAATTAATTTATCTAATCATACATCTTCTTCAAGAATGATTTAGCATAGGCATCATGAACATTGTAATTTATAATAAGTGATGAAATAGATTCATAACATGTTAAACATTATAATTAAGTAAATACAAATGGAAGTAAAATTTTGTTATAAATGGGGCAAAGAATAAACATATCCTATATTTCTTTTGCTTCCATGTGCTACTTTGGACCAATTTAGTCCACAACAATCTCCACAAAGAAAAGTGCATACGAAATTGATTTCTTTAAAATACTTTTCAAGTGTAGCACTTTTGTTTGATTTTGGTTTTCTTTTCTGTTGGTTTTTCTTTCTGAATTAAACTTTTTATTCTCATTTTGAAGCATTGTATCATATTGGCACATATGCATGATGAATATAAGAGAAATGCATCATATAAATATTTTAGCCTCTACTTCAATATGTATATATTTCCATTTCTATAGAAAAATGTCATTGAAGTATTCACATTATCAAATGATAATAATTACATATTAATTCTCAGTTGCTGTATTGTGCACATTAGATTTTGATGAACGTGAAATCTACTTTCTTGGGTTTTTCCACAGAAGATAGGCAAAAGCAACAGTAGCTTTTGTTAGTAAATAATATCTATTTAAAATGGCACAGTAATATAATATTGAATTTGCTTTTATCCCACTGAGACTGATATAATGGGTGTTGATATCTTCTTTTTGTTGTTGATATCTTCTTTTATCAACCCCAAAAGTGTCCTACAAATATCAATAAATGTTCTACGATAAGATAGGAGAAAACACATTAATCAAGTTTGAAGAACGTTAATAGTTGTATGTGTGTTTCTTTTTTTAAACTGGAGACCTCAGAAATGTAATGTATTAATCTTTACTGTGACTTCCTCAGATCCCCAAACCTATTTTGTACAGTGAACACATTTTCTCAGACTTTTGTAAGGTCAGAGTTCTGCAAAACACTCTTTGGAATGATCTGCTCTATGCAGCATTTTCTAATGCAAACAAGCTCATTCTCCCATTCCTAATAGGTCCCACTGTCTTTTCTCAATGTTTCTGGAGTTTCTTGTTTTCCTCTCTTGTTTTAAATCAAGTTGAAGTTGACTTTTAATCTTTTCTTTGTTCTAGAAGTATTTAATAGATGAAAAGTTACCTGGAACTTTTGTATTTGACAAAGAAATAGATTAGAAAACTATAGTCTATGTAACATATTGTAAAAATCACTGTACATTTGAGATGAAAAGTTTTCTAAATAAGTGACTTGTCAAAATTTAATATAATCAAAATTGAGTTGAAACTAAATTATGTTACATTATAACTAATTCAGCTAACAAAATTGTATATTATAAATCCTCATAGTCATTTAAAATATAATTTTTCCTTTTTTTAAAGCATCTGTGAAATAATATTTTATTTCAGTGTTTAGCAAAACACACACACACACACACACACACCCATAGATAAATTTATTTTTCATGGCTAAACAAATTTTGATTTATGTGTTGATCGGTGTAAGGAAGTTTTTTATATAGTAACCATTTATCTATGGAGATTGTCAAATAAAAATACGATTAAATCTTCAGTTTATTGCTTGTTCGAAATTCTGTTCGTTAAGTAAAAAAAAAAATCTGCAAAAACATATTTAACTTAATAGCACGTTATAGATTTTCTTCCCCTAAATGTGACTTTCCACCGTAACCATACATACTTAGCAAAACTCATGGCAAGACTCCACAACCAAGTAACAAAATTTTGTTGACTGGCCAATTGTTCATCTTGGTCTGGTACATGTGATAGTCAAAGTATATCCAGATTTAGCTATACTCAGTGAAATGTAAGTAGAAAACTAATATTTGCAGCAGTTTGTCCCTTGTAACACATATTCTAATCATTTGCGAAACTTGTCAAAATTCAGATCCTGATTCACTAGGTCTGGAGTAGGGCCTGGAAGTCTGCATTTTTAACTAATGCCCAGGTGATGGTGGTGATGATGATGATGATGATGTGGTTGGTCAGCTGTACAACTCAAGGGCTCAGTTAATGATATATTCACCTATTCTGTAAATATGATTTATCATTTATTGTTTGTAATCATTTATTGTTCACATGGAAATCATAATTCTGAACAAAGGCCAAAATAAAACTACAGTGAGAGATAAAAGGACAATGGTCATATCTTATGAGCCAACAATCATTTATTGTTACTTGAAATCTTCTTCTCTTAATATTTGCTATGTATTCTTCAAAATGTATTCTTCACAAGGAGCTCCCCATCTGTAATTCCTTTGTTGTCTCTTACCATGTAGTCCAGATCCAAATTCATCCCTGATGTTTCAGTGTAAAGATAGGTAGGTGAATTATTCTCCCCTGCTGTCCATTGAAGGGCCGTATTCTTTTATTTGAAGTAATCTGGCTTTAGAAAAGATCTGCTTGATAAGTTATCATGTTTGCTCATCTCTTCTTATGTTTTAGTTTGGTGTCTAGATACCTATTCCTATTCTCTCCATTCCTGCCATCTCTCTTAAGTGGCAAAATTCCATTTTTTAATAAATGCTGAAGCTTCCAAAGAAGATGAGTGCCATTTGAAAACGTGTTTTTCACTTACTGCCAATATTTTTATTCCCAACTAATTTTAATATTATTATCTAAGTATAGCAGTTTTTAGAGTGGTAATTGTACCATGTTTTACTTCATTTCTTTTGACTGAATTTTATTCTGAAAAATAACTAAATCAGATATAATTCTAGAATAAAGTTTCACAGATTTTGTCAGTTCACACAGTTATACTAAGTAGATGTAAAATTCAAACAGCTTGGGAGTATAAACTATGATTAATTTATACATCCACTTGCCAAACTTTGTGCTCATATTTTCTCTCTTCCTTGCTCCCTCCTTTTCTCTTCATCATTTCTTACTTGAAATATTCTATTTAATATACAGATGGAAAATACAGCCTCTCATCATGGTGTTGCCCTTTTTTTTCTAGATGATGATGATTAATCAATTACGATTTTATGAAAAAGAAACACCTGGCACACTTCCATAAACAAATAGGTTTCCTGTGGTTTTCAGAACAGCTGAGGGTATTTCAAAGGGTCAGGAGCCTCTGAGAGTAACGCTCTCTTCACAGTTTGACTTCCCCACATGCTTGGTTCTCATAAATATGCACCCTTACACCCAACATACAAGTATGTATTTATCTGTTTATTTATTTAGGGGGCACAGGTTGTAAAGGCAACAGAGGAACAAAGAATGTAAGGGAGAGAGGAAAAGGGTTAACTTTAAAACACACGGGTATTGACAAAACTGTCTTCTAAAACCATATTTTTTTTCGAATAACCCTGTCTGAACCAAGAAAAAAAACAGAAATAGATGCTATATGAGTAAGAAATGTATAGCTCAGTATCTCTCACTCAGGTGATTTTGCCTTACAAGTTAGCTGTGGCAATCCAGAGCACCAAATAAAATAAATAGGTTACAATACCTCCTTCAGCAGCTCTTGCAGACTTACTTTCTTGCCCTTGACTACACTTCTGTGGAAAATTCTACTTGTCTGTTTTCACATGGAAGAGGACAAATATTAAATGTATGATACTCTATTTATTCCTTTTGATATCTTCCGTGTGTTTTTACCTCTCTTCCCTTAAATGCAAATATCTTTAAAAAGTAGAGTCCGGGAGTTCCCGTCATGGCTCAGTGATTAACGAATCTGACTAGGAACCATGAGGTTGCGGGTTCCATCCCTGGCCTCGCACAGTGGGTTAACGATCTGGCGTTGCCGTGAGCTGTGGTGTAGGTTGCAGAGGTGGCTCAGATCCTGTGTTGCTGTGGCTGTGGCACAGGCCCGCGGCTGCAGCTTCTATGAGACCCCTAGCCTGGGAACCTCCATATGCCACGGGTGTGGCCCTAGAAAAAGCAAAAAGACAAAAAAAATATAAAAAAAGTAGAGTCCAAAAGCATTGCTACTCAGCCCTCCAATGGAGATAGTGTAAAATATAACCAATTTTTAAAGACTTAGGTCATATGAAAGAGTGGAGAAAATATATTAATACTTTTTTTAGATTGGTTATATCTTGAAATGACATTTTGGATATATTGGGTTAACAATAGATATGTTGTTAACATTAATTTCATCTGTTCCTTTTTGATATTTTTAATATGGTTACTAGAAACTTTAAAACTACACATGTGACTCACATGATGTTTCTTTTGGATAGCACCGATATAACGTTTTGTTTTTTTTTCATTCTGCAATGTGCAATATTGTTCTCTTCTTTGATAATGTCAAGTGCAGTCAATCCAAATCCTAAAAAAATCACTCAAACATGGAACCTAAAGACCTCAGAGTAAAGATCATTTCTGCCAAATCATATATTTAAGTCAAACTCAAAGGCATCTATTTCTTAAGTACTTAAGTATCGTAATGTATTCAAATTTACAGAAGTGATGTTTCATTCTTAGCCTTAAATGGCAAGCAACAACATGGTGCAACATGACTATAAGTTTTTTACAAATTTTAAAAAATTTGTTTAAAAAATCATTTTAAAATTGAGGCAGAAAAGTGCTATAAAATTTTAAAAAATACTAAATTTGCTATTTTTTAAAAAAGGCATTTTCTTATTTATTTTATAGTTGAGTTTTTTCTCATTTCTTATGAAATGCCTAGTATAAAATTAATTCTTAGTCTTACTTTGAAAAATATTTTAATTCTGATTTTAAAATTATAGTAGAAATGTTGAAGATATTTACAAATATGTATTGCCACCAGCATATTAATACACTCCCTAATCACAGTTAGAGTGAAGAGCTTAAAATGTTGTTCTCCAGAATCCATAAAGGTCATATCTAAGGAGGTACTTTCACAAGGGCAGGCTGCTTTCTTGGGATTATTTTTTTTTTAATTAGTCACCAAGCAATTATAAAAAGTAAGAAAATCAACGTGACGGAAGATAATATGAGAAAAAGAATGTATGTGTATATGTATGCCTGTGTCAATTTGCTGTACAGCAGAAATTGACACAATAATATAAATCTATTATACTTTAATTTTTTAAAAACATTTTAAATAAAGACGAAATTGTAGTGACAAAGAATAGATCGATGATCACCAGGAGTTCAGGATGGGAGCAGGGTGTACCTAGAGAGCTACAATATGAGAGTTGGCTTGAGGGGTGGTGAACTATATTGTATCCTGACTGTGTGGTGGCTTACAAATCTATACATGCATTAAAATGTATAGAATTGTTTTTTGAAAAGTGTAAGAAAAACATACACACACATATGCATGCATATGCACATTTTAAAAAAACAACTATTAAGTAAATTTTTCCGTGATTAATGTTTAAACCCCCCACACACACACACACGCCCACACCCACATCATCTCTTGTAATTTTTAAATTACATTTGGGGATTAACATTAAGGATATAGGTCTTGATTTTTCTATACACTCTAATTTTCGTTAAGATTTATCTTAAGTTTACTTGTTATTGGTGGACTCTATTGAGTTAGCAGAGAAGTGAAGTGAGCACAGAGTGGTCAATGCATCACAATTTACTACCTTTTAAGGGGTGCTATAATCATCATGTCATAGTGATTTGCCAGAGTGGACTATTACTGAATCATGTGAATGATTTGTGCCAGTTCCAGAGGATTCAATTGGTTTCCATTTTCATTAGTGGGAATCTATGTCCTTAACAGTCAATGATTTATACTTACATCGACAACTGACACAAAGAAATTTGAATTAATGCAGTAATGGGATGGGGCTGAAATTTCTCCATGTGCACAATCCGTTTTGTAATAGTCCCCTTAAAGTCTTTGGGAGAGGCTAGAATTCTGAAGGACTGTGCTAATGAGAGCTTGAAATTCTGATAAGTCATAATACATACTATAATCGTTGGAAATTAAGGCAAAAATTTTTTCAAAGAAAACATCAATGTGAGAAACCACACATATACTTGATAAATGTGCACTGTTTTCAGGTAATGAGAAATGGAATCTGATAAATGAAATGTCTTGGTCAAGCCCTTTTAATCAATAATAAATTGCAGCATTATTCATACCATGATTATATCTGTCTTGAAGCTTTCTTTTATTGAAAAGCAAGATTTTATTCTTTTCTTTTAGAATTGTAAGTCTGATTAGATTATCAAACTGTTACATTTATTCTTTTTTTTTTTTAGAAATGAAACTGTGATTTCATGAATGACCTTGTTCTTGGAAACTTCCAAGTCTAGGTTAATCAACCATACTAGACAAACAGATAGATAGACTTATTCTTTCTTCACATAGATTAGCTTTTATCTGAGCTTAATGATGAGATTTCCATATGTATATGCCTTAGCTTTCTCCTTTGGTCTTTACTGCTTTTTCATTACAATATGCCATTCTTGAGTCATTATTTGGATCTTATTACCTGTGAAGAGCTTCAAATTTGAGGGCTTTTCCCCCCAAGATTAATGTTTTTTTCAATTCTGTAAAACAATGAAATTTCATCTTTGAAATAAATAGTGCTATAAAAAATCCACACCTATATATCTATTTCTGCCTAGCTATCTGTAGTGAGTCATGTTCTTATATGTATTTTATATGCAATCTTAGCTAAATATTTTTAGAGAACTGAGATCAGACTTAGATCCTCTGATTAAATAGAGCTACCTTAAGAGCAATCAAAAAAGAATCGGGTAGGGGGATGGGGGTGGAAATGCTTGCAAAATAACCCTGGGCAGAATACAAAGGTACTGAATTTATTTTGGCTTAAAACAAGTCAAAAATGGGAATCATAATAACATGAGTAATGAATTACCAGTTGAGGCATTGAAGCTGTGAAGTTTTTTCCATTAATATGAACAAACATTGATTGCTTTTTTTCCGGGCTGGTACAAATGTGTTCCTTTTTAGGGACATGTAGGCTGATATAGTTGTCCTTTCAGTGGTACTTTGAGGCATTAAGGAATTGAAAAAGCTGTATAGATGTTCAGATGCTAAAACAGAAACAATTCAGATTTTATTTGATATTTTATTTGAAATGACTGGAATTTCAAACAATGTATGTAGTGTATACCTTATATTGACATTCTGGATTTTATAAGTCAACTTTGTGTTGCCAATGCATTTGTGAATAATTAATTAGAATATTAAATTAACTCTAATGTTCTAGTTTGCAAGATCTAATTCCTTGGTCCTAGCATAACTAAATTATTGTTTTTTTCTGCTTTTAACTATAAAAATGATTTTATAATCATAGAATACCAGAGTTGGGCGAAAGATTCCATCTAGTAACTTCCTTGCTGGAAAGAAAGGTAGATCTATGTAGAAGCAATTTTATATCTTGGTTTAATTCATAGTATACCTTATTTTAATTCTTTCTATTTTTTGATAAATCACATTTTTAACAGAGAAGACCTGATATAAATCATGATTTTTATTAATTCTTTTGAATTGGTGCTTGCAGCCCTTTAACAGGTAGACTATAAAAGTGCCAGACAGCTTCAGTTAGTAGGTGTATCCAGTAGTGAATAGAACAAAGGCTTTATTTTGGAATTGAAAGAAATCTACAGCAGTCTCAAAAAACAGTATTTTTAGTGGCTCCTTAAACTTCATATTTTTCTATTCAATGGGAATTGAGAAAGTTTGGAAATCAGTACGTAATTTTTTTTTCTGAGAGGTGGTAATTACAAAATAAGCTTTTTTATTACAAATCAAAAACTTTTTACTCAGCCATTAAAAGAAAGAACGTCATTTGCAGCCACATGGATAGACCTAGAAATTATCATACTAAGTGAAGTCCGTCACCAATATCAAATGCTATCACTTACATGTAGAATCTAAAAAAGGGACATGATGAACTTCTTTGCAGAACGGATACGGACTCACAGACTTTGAAAAACTTATGGTTTCCAAATGAAACAGGTTGCGGGGTGGGTTTGGGATGGAAATGCTATAAAAATTTGGTTGTGATGATTGTCGTACACCTATAAATGTAATAAAGTTCATTAAGTAATTTAAAAAAAGAGCAGAATAGTTTAAGAAATTAATTAATTAATTAATTAATTTTAAAAACTTTATAAAATAATTGAAGGAGATTTTGATGAAAAACCAAATGAAGACTCAAAATACAAGAAAGGATGTAATTCATCCAAAGGATTTTGGGGATAAATTGGATTCATTTGGTCTTGCTTCATAATTGAGGTCAAATTTATGGAAAAAATGGATAAAATATGATATAAAAATCATATTGATATAAAAATAAAATGATATAAAATATCTAGAATAAAACTATGGAAATATCCAACTTTTCTGAAAACATTTCTCTAAAATAAAAAAAGATAATCTAAATCTGATTATGGTTATTAAATTAGGAAACAAATTTCCCGTGTCTGTATGTTACTATATAATTGTATTTGATAACCACTCCTTAATGCTGCATATGTGGAAATAGAATAGGTTTTATTGTTTTATCTAAGTTTATTTTGTTCTTCATCCAGAACCCACATATAATTATCTGTTTATAAAGACTGCAAGAAAAAAACATAATATGTTTTTAAACTCTTTATAAGAATTCCCCTCTAATTTGCAGAATACAACAAAAAGTATAATAAACCTGTAGCTTGATTTTGGAAATAATTATTAGATATTAAATTTACTTTTAAGAGATTTCAGCAATTGAGAAAAAGTTGGTGGACAGAAGAAAATGTGAAGTGAAATCTAAAATTAATTAATGTACTTTAGTCTTTTTTGTTTATTAATTGATAACATTGTACTTAGGAATGGGTAAGTTGGTTTTAAACAGGTGCACAGAATATACTAAATACAGAGCTTATTAATATCTTAGGTTTTATCTTTAAAATCAATTGAACCTAATTCCATCTAGAAAATTAACATCTTTTCAGAAAGAAATATTGATAAAAAAGATTGATCTTTTGACAAAATCCATTTCATGAAGTACATTGATGCTATTTAATTGTTCAGCCATATTAACTAGGCTTTCAAATTATTTTATATAGTTGAAGAATTTAAGCTTTAGTTAAATATAAAATTAAAACAAGATTTTTAGTTTTCACTATAGTATATTAGATAGAAAAGTAGACTTATCCCCTAAACACGTACAAAACAGGGGTTAGGAATATATTATCTGTTTATGCATTTAGGATTATCTTACAGTATAGCTCTTCTCCTCTAGCCCTATCCAGAGTATCACTGCCTTTTCTGAACCTTTGCCCTCAGTCTCTGTGTTATATACGTAATTCAGTCTAGTACTTAGTGTAACCTCTCTTTATATCCCTCTGTCGAAAAGAATATTTCTCAGGCTTAACAGAACATACATTTCAAGATTATTTCAAAGTTATGGATTATCTCCTCCAAGGAAAAAATGGACACTGACACAAATGTTCAAATTTTTGGACTCTCTACAATTACACACTATCTTGAAGAAACCTCTCTTGATTGAAGCCATAATAATTGCATACTAGTGTTAGTTTCAACTACTAATATAAAGTCTTAATTAATGGTGGCTTTTCAGATGATGCTTGATGGTTGATTGATGGTGAATTAAAAAAAAAAGGTCTATGGGAGTTCCCATCGTGGCTCAGTGGTTAACGAATCCGACTAGGAACCATGATCCCTGGCCTTGCTCAGTGGGTTAAGGATCCGGCGTTGCCGTGAGCTGTGATAAAAGTTGCAGATGCAGCTCGGATCCCGCGTTGCTGTGGCTGTGGCGAAGGCCAGCGGCTACAGCTCCTGTTAGACCCCTAGCCTGAGAACCTCCATATGCCTTGGGATGTGGCCTTAGATAAGGCAAAAGACAAAAAAAAAAAAAAACGGCCTATGGAGTAAAAATACATGGGAATCATTTTATCAATGGTTTTACTTTAAAAGCTCTTAAGAACTAAAATTTACTTATTATAGATCATAACTGTGTTTTTTAATGTAAATGAGTATTGTTTTTGATCATCAGGCCAAGTAGAAAGAAAGTTGGTTTCAATTACCAACAAAAAAAAAAAAGTAAACTAGACAAAGCAAACATTATTGATACACTAGAAAGGGTCCTGAATACATCATACCCTTTGGGAGCAGATAAAGATATGACATTTCCCTTTTTTATGGTTCATTCTCCATGTAAGTAAATGATCTATTTGTCAGCACACAGTGATGGTGACGCTTTACACATAGTGTGTATGTAAGTATTATTTACTGATCAAAAAAAGGGGCTATGAAAGTATACCATGTATTATTATTATGTGGAATATTTAAATGTGTATATATAGCTCCTTGAGTATAAATCTCAGGCAGAAAAATAATATTGTTTGGCCATACTCCTCCTTCTAACATTCTGGTAACCCCAGTGAAATGTTCACTTTCAATGGCAGATTATAATGTTATTATAAAATTCTAACCCATAGGGCAGCCTCCTTAACTACGTTTTATCAGCTGCCTTTCCCCTATGGATTTAAGTTTTCCATTGATGAATTACAGGGCAATTTTTGCAGTTACCTCTTGTTTTGAATATCCCGTTAAAAGTGAGTAACTTATTCACTGCTAGAAAACCACACTAGCATTCCTTTAGTTCTGCAATATAACCCTTACTTTGAAATGAAGTTTGACTGTTTTAACTACAAAACATAAAGGAGTCTTCACTACATCAAGACCTTTAATGGAAACTAATGGAATTTTTGGCATAAAATAGTAGAATTAATTAGATCCAGCAATGCACACTGTTTAACTGCTACCCTGCCATTTTACACTGACTTGAAGTCATACATACTTAACAAAAGACATTGGGTTGATTGCACAAAGGATTTGAACACTCTTTTCACATTCATTGTGTAAGTTATTATCCACTGTGAAAAGATTATTGACTTTTTTAAAGGAGATATTATGGAGAGAAATGATTGCTACCAGGATGACTAGTAGAATTATGTATGAGATAAGTAATAACTCTAATTTCTCATCTGCTGAATAAATGGCTTTAATTTTAAAATACTAGTTAGTGCATATGAGATTTCTGCTGAATTGAGGAGAATTATCAAATTGAAATGTAGTGGACACTGAAAGTGAAGTATAAAACAAAACCTTTGATGTATACTTTATCCTGTTTGATTTGTATATATCCTAAGTCATTAGTTATGCTTCTTGTATTTATTTCTTCCTGAAGGTTGATCTGGAAAAAAAAAATGCATGTATATGTCTTACCCTGAATTTATTTTAGTAGAGTGTGGAAAATGCCCATGCCCCTGGTTCTTATATAAAAGTTGATCATACTTATTGATAATTGATGGCAGTTTGGTTGGTCTGCAGAAAAGATCAATTACCTCCATGTAAATGTAAGAGCCTAAAAGGTTCCCCCTATAGTATTTCTTTCTCAGAGTTATGATTTTCTATAACAGTGTGCCTCAACCTTGCTTGATCATTGTAAATACTTGAAAAACTTGTTATAAGATACAGATGTGCAACATGATCAGTGAGCAATCAATTACTTCTTTGAAAGCCTGTCAGTGTTTGGTCACCCTATACCTAGTATTCTGTGTGCACACAGACAGCAACAGCAGCACATTTTTGTATTGACTCCTCATCTCTAGTGATATCCTTGGCACTTACAAAAATGATAATTGAAGGGGGGAATTGACCGACAGAGATGAAAGTGCGGCAGAAAATGAAGGGTGATAACACTGGAAGTGAAACAAATTAAATGGAAATGAACTCATAGAAGAAATAGTTCACCCTGGGAATGGTGACACTGTCACTACTCAAGAGATTCCATATATGCAGCTAGAGGAACTTGGAAGGTGAACTTATCAACATAAATTAGGAAGATGGTTATGATGAAAAGGATGAAGATATCCCAGAGGAAGTGCTTTGACAAATACTTGACATTAAAGGAATTCTCAGAGATGTTTCATGACATTGAAAGTGTGAAAGATAAAATGATGGAAGCTGATCTAGACTTAGAAAAGAGTATGATAATTCACCAAGACACAGCAAAATTACTCACTCCCTATCCCAAGTTATATGATGAGAAGGCAACCACTGTTTCCTCTAAAGAAGTATTTATATTTTTTACAAAGACATAATGTATTTCAATTCTTGGAGTTGCTGCTGTGGCACAGTGGGTTAAGAATCTGGAGTTGCTGCAGCTGTGGCTTAGGCTTCAGGTGCAACTCAGATTTGATTCTTGGCCTGGAACTTCCATATGCCACAAGTGCAGCCAAAAAAGGGAAAAAAGTAATAATAATAATAATAATAAATATATTTCAATTTGTGATGTTTCCGGTATTTTAAATCAGTATTATTTTTTCTTTTTTACAGCCACACCAAAGGCATATGGAAGTTCCCAGGCCAAGGACTGAATCCAAGCTGCAGTTGTGACCAACACCACAGCCATGTCAACACTGGAACCTTAACCTTCTGTGCCAAGCTGGGGATCAAATTTGTGTTGCTGCAAAGACAATGCTGTATCCACTGCACCACAGCAGGAACTCTTTAAATTAGTGTGTTTTTAATGAAATCACTATTATTTTTATTTCCTTATACACTTATAACTGAAAATGAGTTTTTAATATTTTGACCAAAATTTTGTAGTTATAGAAATATATTTTCCCTCTAACATTATAATTTCTTTGCATAGTTTCAGCTTGCTCAGTCCTGCCCTAAATGCAAAGTGAAGATTGCCTGTATCTCATTAGGAATGGTTCATTAACTAAATAGATGAATAAATGGTAAATTATCTGGGAGAGAATATTAATGGTAGCATCTTTAAGTACTTCTTAAATCATACTGTAGTCTACCACCACTCCACCTTCAGGCTGGTGTTCTGTAAAAGATAAACATAGCTTCTATTTACCTCTTCCATCTTGTAATATTTCTCTGCTCTAGTCATAATCTCCTCCTTTGATCTCCTCACAGTCGACATGTCTCTTTTCACCACAGGCTCTTGTCTTTGCTTTTGTTTCTCTGTCTCTCTGCACCTGCTTACTCCTCTTCGCCCTCCAGTATCAGCTGAGGTCTCTTCCTCAGTGAAGACTTCTGGATCTTTCTATATCAACGACTTCTCTTTTACAGCCTCCTATATAATTTTTACCCATACTTTCATTTACAACGGTTACTGTAGTTACAACTGTACATTAATCAAATAATTATTTCACTAATGATTTTCTTAGTCGTTCTGTTATTTCTTCACAGCAAATTTCATGTCTGAAAGGCAAAGTATGTGCTCAGTTAATACTTAACGCTTTATAAAAAGTGAATGAATATGGAGACAATAACATCTTTCTAAAATGTTTTGTTTTTTTATTCTAGGTAACTAATAATTCTAAGAGTCAGGTACTTTTAGCTTGGAAAGGAACCTCATGAGTTACACTGTCCAAATGTCCATGTTATATAGGAATTATTTATACCCAATGAGTATAAATGAGTGCCTGATTTCAAGATTTTTCTTTCTAGCTCTTATAATTACATGGTTTATGTAACTACATGTAGGGGCACTTGAGGCTATAAAAACTTGAAGTATTCGCAAATGAGGAGAGGGGAATGAAAAATGCAGAGAACAAATATATGAGAAATTTGCACACAGAAAAGGCAATAAATTATTATTTATTGTTTCTCTTAATTCTCAAGAACTGCATTTGAAACTTCACATTTTTTAAACATATATCCTTTTGGATAGGTATTTTCTCCAATTTACTTTTGTAAAAAATAGGATTTATATAGTTTCACTAATTTGTGCAAGGTTATGGTGTCTTTATAAAGGATTTGGACTTTAATCTATGCCCTTCCTATCACTCCCAGCCAAGTCCTAAAGCAAAGAAACCCCAGTGTTAGCCTGTGGCACCACTGAGAAGTTTTCTTCACTGACACATATTCTTTTATCTATCCTCTTTATTTTTGGCTAATTTTAGTTTCAATCTATTGTTTGGCTCCCATCTCTTCCTTTTGTCTTCCACTGCTATTTTAATCTCAATAGGAAATTAAAACTGAACTTCAAATTTGGCATGGGCATTGTATAATAAGTAGCCTATATTTGAATTGTTTACATGCTGGGAATTCTCTGGATCTGAAAGCCAATCAACTAGAAGTTTCACTGAACTAGGACTGTCTTGTTACGCTGTTAAGAAAACTTGGCCCAAGTTCATCAGTCAGTTTGTCCTGCTAAAGCACTGTAATATGCTAATAGCTCATCAAATAGTACATATACCAAAGGTAAATATATTTTATTTATCTATTAAATCATACATGTTCAATATTCTTCATATAAATGACGTGGAAATGCACAGATAATGGCACTTCTTTTTAAAAAGAAATATCAGTAAAATCAATACTCATTTCATATTGCATATAGTTCTAGAAATTGAAATAGCCTAAACTCAAAGCCAAGTATATGAGAGGAAAAAAAATATTTGGGCAGAATCTGCACACAACATTACACCCACTCATATAAGCTCCAGCCCCGCACCTCCAGCATCAGATTGTCCTATAGTGGCAACTAAGCCAACTCTACTTGCCTAGTGAGTAAGAGTAGAATAAGGTGTCCTGTCAAAGCTCACACACACACACACACACACACATTCCTGGACTTCAGATCCTGTTGTGAGATTAAAAAAAAAAAAAAATTGTAACTGCTTCTTAGCTCCTCTTTCTGTAGCAATAATACTATTTGTACCTGCTTCATTGGACTGTTGCAAGGATTAATGGACATGATTTTTATAAAGAGCTTAGCACAGAGCCTAGGAATAGAGAAGTGCTCAGAAACATTAGTATTCATTGTTTACTAAGGTGTTGCCATCTCCCTTCTCCTAGGTGTTTCTCATTTACAGGACACTTCTATCTCATTGTTTCTAGACGTCCCCTGTTAGTCTTAACATTTGGCTTTAATGAAAACAGACTGTCAAAATGGCTGCTACAAAGCAGAGATTTCAAGATGATGAAACCTGGGCATTTGATGAGTGTTAGAACATAATGATAATTGGACAGAGTGTTTTGATGGCACAATTATACCTTTTTTTCTTTTCTTTTCTTTTTTTTTTTTTTTGCTTTTTAGGGCTGCATTCATAGCATATGGAGATTCCCAGATTCCCAGAGTAGGGATCCAATCGGAGCTACAGCTGCAGGCCCACACCACAGCCCACAGCAACGCAGGATCTTAGTCACGTCTGTGACATACACCACAGCTCACAGCAATGCCAAAACTTTAACCCACTGAGTGAGGCCGGGAATCAAACCTGCAACCTCACAGTTACTAGTGGGATTTGTTTCCATTGTGCCACGACAGGAACTCTAACATTTTAAAATTGACCACCTATAGACCCATGCTACATATCAATAAAAGTTATATGTGGTGGCAATATGCCTTACCTTAAAAGATTGTTGGTCTTTGTATCTAAATTAATATAGATCTGTTACAGGAAGCTTCATGAATACTTAATTTTTGTTTAAAGTTTTTACTTTGATTAGAGTCAGTTTTAGCTGGGGTGTGGAAAGGGAAGAACCCACTCAACTGAAAATCAGTGAGTCCTAATCAAGTTCCTGCTCTAACTCTTACCTTTTTAACTATATATATATATACACATATACATACATACATCAGAGCTGGAAAACCCATGTGTCTTATTGGTACAACTGAACTCTGTTCATTTATTTTCCATAATTTTTCCAAGAAACAAAGCTTTCAAGATTTTAGTCTCCTATCTAACGTACATTTTTCCACTTTGTCTCTCTGATCGATGTATACATAATGACTGAGATATGCTCTGCTTGTATTTGATCTAGGGGAATACTTAACTGTCTTACAGTTTTAAGTGATGCCTCAGACCAGGAGAAGACAAACTTTTTCTATAAAGGACTGGAATTATTTAGGTTTTGTGGGCCATACGGTCTCTGTCACAATTACTCAATATACCATTGTAGAATGAAAGCAGCTACAGAAAACATGTAAATATGTCATGGTGTGCCCTAAAGTAACTTTACTTAGGGATGCTAAAATTTGAATTTCATGTAATTTTCACATGTCACAAAATAGCACTCCTGTTTGAATTTTTTCAACCATTTTAAGTGTAAAAGAAGCTTTTTGGTTTGTGGGTTACACAAAAAACAGACAGCTGTCTGGGTTTGGCCCATGGACCATAGTTGGCCAAACCCTGCTGTAGCATTATTGATTGTTTTCTCCAGAGGGTAAGGTTTAAATTTGTTTCATGAGTTACCAAAACCTGATATAGAAAGAGATACCAGACAACCCTCAAATGATAAAGTGCATGTGACTTCCTCCAATATAATTGCAAGTTTATCTTTTGATATCTACAAATGTTCTAAATGCATTTTATGTAGTATGCAATTGACCCTCAAACAACACAGGTTTGAACTGTGTACATCCACTTATACTCAGAGTTTTTCAATAGTAGATAGTACGGTACTTCATGATCTGCTATTGGTTGAATCCTCAGATACAGAACTATAGATACAAAGGAACTTCACATATGGGGAGGCTGACAGTAAGTTATACTCTGATTTTTGTTGGCATGCCTAACCTCCACATTGTTCAAGGGTCAAATGTATATTCAAAAGTGGTAAATGGGAGACACATGTTTATTCTCTCTCAAAAGTGATAAATCTGATAACTCACATGCCAGCCAATGCGATTAAGCCAAAGATTCGGCTGACGTGAAATAAATGTATTTTAAAAGTCCAAAAATTCCAAATCTGACAAGTGACAGATAACAAGAATAAGTAGCATGTATTTGATTGTTTACATTGTTAGCAAAGTATTTTCACAAAACATATGTCATTTTCCTTCTATAACAACCTATCATGATATCAGTATTGCATATATATAGCAGTAATATAATTAAGCACCTAGATAGCAACTCTCAACTGCAATAAAAACAAATCTAATGTTGACAACAACTTATAACAAATTTTAAAAATTGATCATCAGACTTCTGTTTTAAACTAGTCCAAATAAAGGACAGAATTAAAGGAATACGATTTTCTTTTATCTCATCGACCCTCTCCTTATTTGCAGAAGAGTCCCATTCTATTATTGATTAAAAAAAAAGGGTAGGAATAAAAAAGGGAAGTGCTGGTTAAAAACAAACAAACAAAAAGGATATATCCTTTGAGTGTCTACATTATGCTAAGCAAATAATAATATTAATAATAAAAACAGACTTAGGGTAGAATATTTGGGAGAAAAGGAAAGGATATTTTCAATAGTCTGCCTCCACTTGACACAGCACATACTCATAAATACCACCCCTCCCTGTTTCTTGCTTCTACCTGAAAATGTGTAGAATGCTACCTGAACCTGCCCTCCTTAGCCCTTACTATAACACGTGTCTTGCTTAAAATTATTTTTATCTCTCTTAACTAACCAATTATAACTATTTACCAATGGGAGAAACAGACTCAGAGAAGTTAACTTGTCCAAGTTCATATATTGAACCAAGAGATCGGACTTGGACTAGAACAGATTCCACTCTCTTCTTATTAATTTAGTGTTAATTTTATGACAAGAAATTTACTATGAAATTATAGCAGTTTGAGATGAAAGTTATTTCTTTACATTATATCATTTTATATATGATTTTATAATAATAGAAATGTTGTAGCATATCTCTATAGTGACATAATTTTAGTATTTACTATCTGAACTTCTTGAAAAAAAACATCTATCACTAAGGACACAAAATGCCCACTAATATTTCAATAGAAAGAGCTTTGATATAGCACAGTTCAGTAAGTCTTTTTCCTCTAGCAAGGTAGGGGACCTAAGAGAAAGTTTAACAGCGATAATCAAAAGAACCTGAGAGTTGAACACTGATCCTATTATAGCAAATGATTAGCACAGGTGGACCTTTCTCCAAGTTCAATGACTGTTGGTAATCCTTAAATAATCAGTCAGCTGCTAGATAGCAAGAAAATGTCAAGTCGAGCATCTGGGTGTTAAACATTTATACAAGCTTGTAGGCCACTTTTGATCTGTCTGCCCAACATGCCAAATGTCCGTGGCTTCACATAGGTTAGGAGGAAAGCACCTCATTAGAGAATGGCTAGAGTTTGCTTGGTGTCAAAAGGCACAAAGAATCCTGTACACTTAGATGCAGGGTGGGTATTTCTCTATGCACCAAGCTTGCCAGTCTCTTTGAGTAGCCCAGGTCCTCTATTGTCTATGTATCTATAAATTATTCTCTTCCCTTTTCTCTTTAAAAATAACATTGCATTGGTTTCATTTTTCCAAGCAGAACATTATTCTTTAATGACCTAGGATGCCATTATATGAAGGAGCAGCCTGCGCTCCACTTGGAGTTCTTCAAGGAGTTAATGACTGGTGGCTACGCTGTGTACAGGGGTAATCAGCACGAGATAAGGCAGCATCCTGGCTCACAGGATGTTGTGCAGACAGAAGCATGCTGTCTGATTGCCTTCCCTAACCTTCTGTTCAGCTCTGTTCTCCTTGCTATTGTACTGCAGATGCAGTAATTAGTTTGCAAAGGGCTTGGGGGGAAAAAAACGGGCTCACAAGCGAACTCATTTTCTTTTTTTTCAAAGAAGCTGCCCAACCTCATAAGCTGTGGTGAGTGCCTTACTAAAATCAATGTAGAGTTTATAAGTGAAAAAGGACAAAGAGCATAACACAGAATGAAACTTGATTTTTCCATCCAATTTAGTGGACAGCAAATGTGATTTAAGAAATAGAATGTCAAGAAAAAGGAATGTTGTGTTAGTTAAGTCAAGAACCCACATGCAAAAAAAAAAAAAAAAAAGCAAAGCCATGGAGAACCTTTTGATTCTACTGTGTTATACAATTATACAATTATACAATTCTTCTAGCTACACAAATTGAAAATGTAATTTAGAACACAGTCTAAATAGAAATAACTCATTTAGCCATATATAAATTCTTGATATTTCTGTATTTTCCTGTGATTATAAAAAAGTTGAAGCTAAGACTGTAACTTTATTTTATCAACTGGTTATAACCTATGCTTTTTTTTTTTAATTATTACTGGGGTTCCCATTGTGGCGCAGCAGTAAAGAATCCAACTAGTAACCATGAGATTGCGGGTTCAATCCCTGGCCTCACCCAGTGGGTCAGGGATCCGATGTTGCTGTGAGCTGTGGTGAAGTTCGCAGATGCATCTGGGATCCCAAGTTGCTATGGCTGTGGCGTAGGCTGGCAGCTGTAGCTCCAATTTAACCCCTAACCTGGGAACCTCCATATGCCACAGGTGCAGCCCTAAAAAGCAAAAAATAAAATAAAAAATTACTGGTGTACCTATTGAACTAGAATTTGGAATTGGCCTCAAATTGTTGAACTGAACTATCTTCCCATTCTAAAGATAAGGTAAGTGGTTCCTTAAGAGATAGTTTCCCCTAAACCTCATCAAAATCCTGCAGCTATTCTTAGAAACAAGGATTTCCTAGGAATATGGGAAATTGTAGCCGATTCGAGCTTTAGAACTATTATAGGAATTTGCCACCAAGCCAAAGAAATTGATGAGGGCAGCATTCATTTTTAGAAGTTTTAATAATGTGCAGTACAGTCCCAAACACTATTGCTATGACATTGATTTCCTCATAGTGCTAATTTAACTACACGTATTTCTAATATTTGGGTGAAATATCTCCAAAAGACAGTAAAAAAAAAAATCAGTTCTCAATCCATTTCTCCTCATTTGCTTGTTTCTACTCTGAATCCCTTAGCCCTCACTACATTTGGGACTACAGATTTTGATCACATCATTCTTGACCAGAACATGAGTTAAGAGAACTGAGGTCTTGCTGAACTGGCTTGTTGTATATATTGTATATTTACAAAGAGCTCCTATTCATCCTTTTCTCTCGCCAATCTGGTTATCGCCTATATATAAACTAAAATCTCATGATTTATGGTGAGTTTCTAAGTTTCATGGTGATATATGTAGATATAGTCACAAACCCTTATTAGTTAAGTAGCAGAAATACTACTATTTGTTTTACTATTCTAAAACAAATCTGTACTTGCATAAAATTTATTATGAACTTTCTATGCTGCGATATAGACACAATAAAAATATTAAAAAGATAAGTATTAGAAATGTATTTGGAGGAAAGATAGTCTCTTCTATAAATGGTGTGGGAAAACTGGACAGCCACATGTAAGAGAGTGAAATTAGAACATTTTCTAACACCATACACAAAAATAGACTCAAAATGGATAAAAGACCTAAATGTAAGGCCAGATACAATAAAACTAGTAAAGGAAAGCATAGGCAAAAACTCTTTGACATAAATCACAGCAACATCTTGTTTGATCCATCTCCTAGAATAAAGACAATAAAGACACGAACAAACCATTTGGACCTAATTAAACTCTAAAGCTTCTGCACAGCAAAAGAAACCACTAAAAAAACTAAAGACAACCCACAGAATGGGAGAAAAATTTTGCAAATGACTCTGCTGACAAAGGTTTAATCTGAAAACATACAAACAACTCATACAACTCAATAACAACAACAAAACCCAACTGAAAAATGGGCAGAAGGCCTGAGTAGACATTTCTACAAGGAGGACATACAGATGACCAGCAGGTACATGAAAAAATGCTCAACATCGCTAATTATTAGAGCAATGCAAATCAAAACAATAATTAGGTACTACGTCCCACCAGTTAGATGGCCATCATAAACAAGTCAACAGACAACAAATGCTAGAGAGGAAGTGGAGAAAAGGGAACCCTCCTTCACTGTTGATGGGAATGTAAATTGGTACAACCATTATGGAAATCAGTACAGAAATGCATCAGTAAATATAAAGCTACCATGTGACCCAGCAATCCCATTCCTGGGCATATATCCAGACAAAACTTTAATTGAAAAGGATACATGTACCTGTATGTTCATTGCAGCAGTATTCACAAAAGTCAAGACATGGAAACAACTTAAATGCCCATCCATAGATGAGTGGATTAGGAAGATGTGGTATATGTATAAAATGGAATACTACTCAGCCATAAAAAAGCACAAAATAATGCCAGTTCCAGCGACATGGATGGAATTAGAGTCTCTGATACTAAGTCAGAAAGAGAAAGACACCATATGATATCACTTATATGTGGAGTCTAAAATACAGTACAAATCGTCTATCTACAAAACAGAAGAGATCATGGACACAGAAGACAGACTTGTGTTTGCCAGGGGGAAGGGGAAGGGAGAGGGATAGACTTGGAGTCTGGGGTTAGTAGATGAAAACTTGCATTTGGAGTGGATGGACAATGGGATCCTGCTGTATAGCACAGGGAACTATATATCTAATCACTTAGGATGGAACATGATGGAGGATATTGTGAGAAAAAGAATGTATATTTATGTATGACTGGGTCATTTTGCTGTACAGCAGAAATTGACAGAACATTGTAAATCAATTATAATAAAGAATTTTTAAAAATGTATTGTAGGAGTTCCCATTGTGGTTTAGCAGGTTAAGAATCTGATTAGTGTCCATGAGGGTGCAGGTTTGATCTCTGGCCTTGCTCAGTGGGTTAACCATCTGGCATTTTGTTGCAAACTGTGGTGTAGGTCACAGATGCAGCTCAGATCTGGCATTGCTGTAATTGTAGCATAGGCCAGCTGCTGCAGCTCTGATTCAACCCCTGGTCTGGGAACTTCCATATGCCACAGATGCTGCCCTAAAAAGAAAAAAAAAATGTATTATAGAAACATATTTTTATGGGTATTATTTTGTTAAAAGTGAGGAAGCTCCAATAAGGAATATTATAGAATATGCAATATTCTACATAAATAAATGCACTCATTTAAAATATATGTCAAATGTAAGTTAAGTCAAATTTGCATATGCCCTGTTTTGCCTTTCTTTAAAATATCTTTTGGTCATAAGGATATAAAATAAGTGCAATAGTCTCTATGATTACATTCTGAGGTTGTCTTTATTTATTAGTAAAAATAATTTTTCAGAGTTCCCATTGTGGTGCAATGGAAACAAATCCGACTAGAAACCATAAGATTGCGGGTTTGTTCCCTGGCCTTGCTCAGTGGGTTAAGGTTCTGGCTTGCTGTGAGCTGTGGTGTAGGTCATAGGCGTGGCTTGGATCCTGTGCTTCTGTGGCTGTGGTGTAGACCAGCAGCTGTAGCTCTGAGTCAACACTAGCTGGGAAACCTCCATATACCGCAGGTAGGGCCCTAAAAAGCAAAAATAAATAAATGAGTTTTCCTCTTGAATAATGGGAAATATTTTTAGCAAATTTTACATTAAAATCTGAAAATTTCCCTCCTAGATGGAAGTTATCATGTAATTTTTATGTTTAAAATAAATTTAAAGTGTGTAGAACCAAGAGACTATATTGTTCTCCTTAAAGGAAAAAAAGGTATCTGGTAAATAATAAATTTTTCAAACAAAATGTTCAAACAAAAATTATAGGAGATGAGTAGCTGAATTAGAGCTAGTTTCTAAATTAAGTCTCAATAATAAATGTAAAAATGCAGAGTTCTCATGTGTCATAAAGTCTTTTAAAATGATGAAACATACAGACATTTAAGAATGTATCCTTACCTATTCATTATATTTTGCTAAAATACATGTTACCTTCACATTAGCCCAATTTTATTACTTTTCTTTTATTAAACATTGTATTCTTTGTGAAAAGTAATCTGCAACATTCAGTTATACAATGTGTAATAGCTTGGATGGTTTTTGCTCTTATGTCTCCAGCCCCTGTGATATACATATTCATGTGAACATGTATTCCACTGCATATTCTAGTGTTAGGAGTGACCGTCCAAATGCATGAAGCACCAACATCTCTTGAGAGTAGATTAAAAATAATAACTATACAAAATAGTGATTGTAAAGAAACTCAATTTTAAACACAAATACAAGCCCCAAATGGAACTATCTGAAAGTCTCTAGAGTCATTCCCAAGGAAACAAAGACAAGAAGAATATTGCAATTTTTGGAATTTATTGTGAAATGAAATTTTTATGAATCTCTGCCAAACTTTTCCTAATTATTTGCATATTTGTTGCCTCATATGAAAGATACTTTTCAAAATTAAAGTTAATAAAAATATTTTTGATCAACTGTAGGTGAAGATAGGTTACAAACTTGGCTATAGTGACTATTAAATGGGAATGTGCAAAGAACAGCAGTTTTGATATAGTCGCTGACTAATACACACAGTTGAATTTCAAAAACAGAAACAGTAATTGGTATTCATTCAGTGACAGACAAATAAGTAAGTTTAAGTTTTTTCCCCTTTTTTCAAAAAACATTTATGATGGAGTTCCCATCGTGGCTCAGGGGTTAACTAACCCAAATCGGATCCATGAGGATTTGGGTTTGATCCCTGGCCTCGCTTAGTGGGTTAAGGATCTGGTGTTGCCATGAGCTGTGGTGTAGGTCACAGATGCAGCTCAGATCCAGCATTGCTGAGGCCCTGGCTAGGCCTGCAGCTACAGCTCCGATTCGACCTTTAGCCTGGGAACCTTCATGTGCTGCGGGTGCGGCCCTAAAAAGACAAAAAACAAACAAAAAGAAAACTAAAAATTATGAAATTTGTGTCATTTTATTAGTTTTTTGTATTATGATACCTACTTTGCTTTATTTAAAGTTTTACAGGCACAATTATATACCCAATGTTTAATAAAAGATTTTCACTAAAAATATAACTCCAAGATATCCCATATGTATTAACTTACTTTCCTGTATATATGTACTTATAATATTTACTCTGATTTTGTTTTTGTTTTTTTCTTTTTTGGCTGCCCCTTAGCGTATCAAGTTTCCAGGCCAGAGATTAGATCCCAGCTGCAGCTGCTACCTATTACTGCCAATGCAGCAATGCTGGATCATTGTGGATCCTTAACCCACTGTGTCAAGCCAGGGATCAAACATGCATCCCAGGTCTCCAGAGACACTCTTGAGCCAGAGTAGGAAGTCCTACTCTGATTTTTTTTTTTTTTAACTATAAGTAGCACATAAAAGGTAATTTAAAAATAAAGTCTCTAAAAATACTAACTTAACAATAACCGTTATTACTATTTGTTACCTATCCTCCCAGTCTTTCAAGCATTTTATTACATCACCTATGTGAGGGAATAGGGAATATCCAACCCCAAGACCCACATTTCCAGTAGGGGAAGTCTGAATGGTATTAGGTTGGATCGCATGGTCACCCTTTAGATATAGGAATTGGAGGGGAAGAGATGGAAAATAGTTGAGAACATCTTGACCAAATTCTTACAATGACTAAGGAAGGAACTGTTCCCAAAGGAAAGTACTCCAGAAGTCAAAAACATAGTAGTTGCCAAATACAGAAAATATTCTGTAGAAGTAAAATCATGATAGTAAGTTCTCAGCAACACCTCCATTCTACCAGTTGCTCAAACTTCCACCAGATCACTGTCCTTTTTGTTTACTACCAAATCTTGCCTCCATTTCTTCATTTATTTTTCTCTCTCATCTACCTTTATCTTTCAAGGGTCCACAGAAAGAGCCAACAGAATCCATAATGCCCAAACTCTATCCAGTGATGTGGTAATAATGTAATATTTTGGTTCCCAAATCTCTATTCTACCTGATCTCTTCACAGAGTTTGATATCATTGTCCATCTATTCTTATCTTTCTTTTTCAAAATATTATTTTTATTTGCTTCAGTGATGTTCCTCTCTTCTGGTTTTAGTATATGTGAGATTCATTCATGTTGTTGCATACTGTAGGTAATCTATTCTCATTGCTCTGTGGATATCCATTGTGTGAATATAGCATATATTTTTTATTGAAGTATAGTAGATTTATAATATGGAGTTAATTTTGGTGTACAGCATGGTGATTCAGGTTTTTGAAGATTATATTTTGTTATAGATTATTATAAGATACTGGGTATCTTAAAGATACTGTATAATTTCCTGGGCAATATCTTTGTCACTTATCTATTTTATATATACTAGTTTGTTAATTCGATACTCCTAATTTGTCTCTCCCAATTTGCCTCTCCCCTTTGGTATTCACAAGTTTGTTTTCTACATCTGTAGGTTTCTGCTTTGTGGATACATTCATTTGTATTATTTTTTTAGTTTCCACATACCAGTGATATCCTATAGTATTTTTCTGACTTATTTCACTAGGCGTACTATTTTCTAGGTACATTTACATTGCTATAAATGGTATTATTTCATTCTATTTTTATGGCTTAGTAGTATTCTATGGCTGAGTAGTAATCTCACATATTCTTTATCCATTCCTCTTATAAGTGAACTTTGGGTTGCTTGCATGTCTTGGCCATTATATATAGTTTTGTTATGAACATTAGGGTGTATGTATCTTTTTCAAATTAGGTTTGTTTGGTTTTTTGCTTTTTATGGCCGCTCCCGCAGGATATGGAAGCTCCCAGGCTAGGGGTCAAATCAGAACTGCAGCAGCTGGCCTATGCCACAGCCAGAGCAACATGGGATTCGAATCATGTCTGCTACCTACGCCACAGCTCACAGCAATGCTGAATCCTTAACACACTGAGCGAGGCCAGGGATCGAACCTGCATTCTCATGGATACTAGTTGGGTTTGTTACCATAGAGCCACAATGGGAACTCCCTCAAATTAGTCTTTTCATTTTTTCCAGATGTATAGCCAGTAGTGGAATTACAGGATCCTATGGTAATTCTGTTTTTGTTTTTCTTAAGGACTCTTCTAACCATTTTCCAGGGTGGCTGCACCAATTTGCATTCCTACCAACAGTGTACCAGGATTTCCTTTTCTCCACATTTTCTGCAATATTTGTTATTTGAAAACTTTTTGATGATAGCAATTCTGAAAAGTGTGAGGTGATACCTCATTGTGGTTTCAACTTGCATTTCTTTAGTAATTACTGATACTGAACATCTTTTCATGTGCCTGTTAGACACATGAATGTCATCTCTGCAGAAAGAATCTATTCAGGTCTTTGTTTTGTTTTTTGATTGGATTGTTTTGGTTTTTAAAATTTAACTATATGAGCTATTTGTATATTTTGAATATTAAGCTCTTGTCAGTCACATCATTTGCAAATATTTTCTCCCATTCTATAAGTTGTCTTTTCATTTTGTCAATAAATTTCCTTTGGTATGCAAAAGTTTTTAAGTTTAATTGGATAACATTTGTTTATTTTTGCTCTTATTTCTTTTGCCTTAAGAAACTGATCCAAGAAAATATTGCTAGGAGTTATGTCAAAGAGTACTGTGCTCTGCCTATATTCTCTCCTAAGAGTTTTATATTTTCAGTTCTTATATTTAGGTCTTTATCCCATTTTGAGTTTATTCTTATATATGTTGTGAGGAAATGTTCTCAACTTATTGTTTTACCTGTGGCTGTCCAGTTTTACAAGCACGGCTTGTTGAAGATATTATCTGATGTGCATTGTATGAATATACTATATTTTGATTATCTAATTCTTTTCTCTTTATGGATATTGATATTGCTTCCTGTTTTTCACTATTGTAAATTATGCTTCTATAAGATATTTATTAGATGAAATTGTACATAAAAAATTTAATCAGTCAACTTTTAGCAGTCAACTTTTACCATATACCAATCTGTGTTCTCTTACAACTGAGGCAAGTAGAAAAATATTAAAAAACTGTAGAACTTTATTTGGAACATATTTTATTTTATATAAATTCTAAAAATGTTCACTTTCAAATTTAACATGGATATATTTGATTCTAAACAAACTAGTTAGAGTAGAATTTGAAGTCATTTTTAAACATGTTAAATTTAGAAACACTGAATTTTGCATTCTAGTAATAATCGCTCTTCAATAAGTTTTGTGAGTGGGAATAATAAAAGCTATTGAATTTTCATAGGGTTCCTAACTTTAAAGAAAGTGCCTACAAATATACTATGTCTGAGGGTAGTATATCAGGTGATTTGAAATTTGGGATAAAACTGCAGGTAGGTTGTGATCATTTAAATGGTTTTCTATATCTGAACAATCTATATTATTCATTTCTATATATCGTATTCTAATTGTGTTTTAAGCCATTTTTTGACCCTGCAGCAAATGGGTTTCATTAAAATTTATTATAGCTTTATTAAATACCGGTAGCAATATAAAATATATACAGATTAAATTGTCGTGGCTATTCCTGGGCCAATCTATTTAAAATAAAACTAATGCCCTTATGCTAACTTACTAGACCTTCTAGTGAAAGTATTTTCCCTGGAATTTCTATTCTAGCTAACTAATCAGTTTTGGTAAAAGCTAATAACTTTTCCAAGACACAGTCGCCTTATTTGTAAAATAGGAAAAAACAACTACCTCTCGGAGTTACTGTAAGCATTTTTTCCAATAGTCTAATACAAATATAGGTAATGATTATTCTGAGTACATACTACTTTAATTATCTGGCAAAACTATTTATTAAATCTCCCATTTTTAACACCTGACCTTCCAGCATATTGGGGCTCTTGGGAGAGGGAGAGTTAAAACAGCTATAAGATACAAGCTTTAGAACTGTTTCTTCTGACCTAAAAATACTGTTTCTTGGGATGATGAGTGCTGAAGGTAAAGCAAATGCCCTTAATAGTGATTTGGACACTGTTTACCTTAGCTTAGTAAATATTTAGCCATATGCCACATGGGTGAAGGACAAGGACAAATGATATCTGAGGCAAGTAGAGAAAGCAGATCTCAGATGTCTATGATTTATGGAAAGTTATCTGGATAGCTGTTTTCTTTACTGTCTGAAGAGAATAAACTTCAAGGCCATGGACAAATACTCAAATTCAGAGATCTTTTTTTGGTCTTTTTTCATAGATGGAATAGAAATAAAAGCATAGAGTATTCTACTAAAGACAGTTTTATAAAACCTTGAAAGGTACAACGAACACAATAATAAATAGTATGTATAATTTGTCACCTGCTTGATAAAAGATACCATTATAACGGTTGCCTAATTTTTCTTTCTGCTTATTTTGGAGGAATTCAGAGAAGGCCATCAGCTTTCATCTTATTAAGTTCAGAATACTTCCTGGAAGGAGATTTCCCCAGAGAGTAAAATATCTCTTCTTTTTTTTCTTTCTACCTAATGGAAAAGAATAAGAAGAAGGAGAAAAAAAGAAAAAAAAAAGATGAGGGGGGAGGGGGGAAAACACACAAAACAAACAAACCTTATCTTTCTTTACTTTTCTTAAAGTATTGTAGCAGTTTTGCTTAATGTTCTAGGTTTACTTAGTTAAATTTTGTGTATGTGTTCCCAAATATTAAATACATATGTGTGCAACATCATACTCTGTGCATTTTTTATAGGTTTGTCTCTAACCTGGACACCTAAAACAAATTTATAAGTGCTTTTAACAACTTTCAGAAAATATTAATGACTAGAAGGACTATGGTAAGCAAAGAAAGGAGTCATTTTAGTAAAGTCATATTAAGAGTAACATCCTTAATACTGACAAAAATGTATTTAAGGGAACTCAGATATGAAGCTTTAGAAAAAATATGTATGCACTTGAAGTGAGGATTTTCTACTCAGATGTGTACAGATGGGCAAGCAGAGTGATGAACCAACATTTATGGGCTGCATTCAAGGCATAAGGGAATGTTCTAGTACTTATTCATTCAGCAAATATTTACTGAGCTCTTATTTCGCATGGGCTCAGAGGTGGACATGAGTGATGGTCATATATTCCTAGGGAGATATTAAAAATAAACAAGCGCGAGAGAGAAGTGTTAAGAGTTGGGTGGATAATGTAAAAAGGCTGCACAGGAAGCAGGCTCATGTGAAAGGGTGCCCAGGGGAAACTTCTCAGAGGGGACAGTTTGAGCTTAGATCTAAACCTCAGGCCAGATTCATCCATGTGAAGATCAAAATAGAAAAGAGCATTCTTGGTAGCAGAGACTGTAAGTACAAAGGCCTTTAGAATTCAACATGATATGTTTATGGTATAGAAAGAAGACCAACTATCTCTAGCAGGCTGTTTTCTAACAAAGGCATACAAACTAAGAAATGATGTCAACAATAACTTGACAGGATTTTTTTATATTAAAATTAGTAGCAGCTAATATTTATTGAGAACTTTGTGCCTTAAGGACAAACTTTTTCCATAGACCATATTGGAAGACAACTACAGTATTATGTTAAAGTTCAGATTTTGAATGCAAACAGCCCATGTAGTCGTGTCCTGGTTCTGCAATTATTAGCTTTGTGATTGATATTAATTTCTTTAAACTCTCTTTATCTTTTCTTTCCTTTTTTTAGAATGAGGATAATAATAGCACCTATCTCCTGTGGTTGTTCTGAAAATTAAAAAAAAATAATAACTAACATTTTCTGAGTACTTACTCTGAGCCCACGCTTTAGTAAGAATCCATTTAAGTCTGCCAGAAGTAAACCCCCTTAGTCTCTTGTCAGAGCATATGTTCTTTTTAATGAGCAGACTATAATGCATCTATATAAATTCTTTATATGTGTTCACTAGCAAAGTACTACAGGGAAAAACATTAAAAGATTACAAGACCTGATTCCCTCCAATGAAGATCAATGATGATAAATATTGCATTGTGTTTATAGTCTTGGAGGTGGGGAGGGGGGAATAATCCCAAAATCTTGGGAACATTTTGAGAGTTGGAACTATGGACTCTTCATTTTCAAAGCTCCATATTATAGTATCCAGCACACAGTAGCCTCATAATAAATGATTGTCGAATGAGCAAATAAACTTTAGAACTTCTGTGGGTAGAATCTTTATTTTTAGCTGACCTCCTTCTTTTTTTCTTCTCTTAACTCTGTCAATATAAATGTCTTTCCTTTGCACTCTCATTTTTGTGGTTTCTGCTCCACTTCACTTTTGATTATTTTTTTTCCAACTACATGTTCCACCGAACACTTCTACACTTGGGAATATATACTTTTCTTTTTAAAGCCTCTGGTTTTACTTCTCCCCTTGAGCATTTTCTTTCTATCACTGAAAATATGTACTGCCACCAAGACATCTTGAAGAGAGCTAAACATCTTTTCTTCCAACCATTGATTTTATTTTGATTTCTTTCTGTGTATGTGTGTGTATCTCCTATACATGTATATAAATTTCATAGCTTTTGAGATATTAAATTTTAGCTATTGCAGCATGATCAGAAGAAAAACACTATATAAAGCTATATTATTTCTTGTTCATGAAATTTCTTATTTCTGTTGGCCTACGGGTGTGTGTGTGAGAGAGAGAAGTGTATTCCAAACTGTTGGCAGTTATATATAAATAAGCATCTTTCAAGTCTTACAGACTGAATCTAAATATTTGGCCAGTGGGTCATTTTCTGTTCTCTGAAATCCCGTCTTTGGGTCGTTTTCTGTTCTCTTAAATCCTGTCTGTCTTTGTTTCCGAAGACACAGTGGAAAGTCTGCCCTAACTGACACTTTTTTGGTATGCTGGAATGTGTAAGAAGGTTAAATCTTTTTTTTTTTTTTTCTCCTTCATAACTCTTTAGAGATGGTGGGATAAAACACATCCAAAAGTGTAGTATTTTCTCAATTCATTTCTTGGTTAAACATCTTCAAACTTGTGTCTTGCACATCTCCAAACATAGTCACTGTGGTTCTAAATTGAAACTCCTCTCTGTATTTCTTCTCCATTTATAGACCAAAGAAAGGCTGCAGTCCCTCCCTTGATGTGAAATCAATTTCCTTCTTTATATTGAAGCTTGTTTCTCTTGTACTAAGATTACATCTAGTCTTCTTCCTCTAGCTGTCTGTGTTCTTAATGTATTACACGGTTCTGCTTGAAGGTAAATTTTTTTCTCTGTATCTCGGTGATTTTAATTAGTCTTTGAAGTTTCTTTTGAAATCCTTCTTCTCTTTCCCTTTTGATTATTGCTGTCTATAATTTCCTTTATCTCAATCTCTGTTAAATTCTTCCATGTTATTATTTCTTCTGGAATTTTAATTCCAGTTATCAGGATATTGGTTAGCTTATTTTCTTTGTGCCCATACGTGCATGCACTTGTGTGTATGCGTGCACGTGTGCGTAGGTACACACAAACACACAAACAAATATATTTTTTCCCTAATCAAAGTCTTTTCCACCTTCCTCTTGAACACCAGGTGGAACAGAAATAGTCCCCTTTTTTTGGCTATGTCCACAACATGTGGAAATTCCAAGGCCAGGAATGGAACCCAGGCCACAGCAGTGACAACACCAAGTTCTTAACTACCAGGCCACCTGGAAACTCCATGAGTTCTTACACTAGAATTCAGAATATCTAGATGAGTTAACAAATGTTCTCTAAACAATGAGGTAAATGGTATGACAGAGATTCATTAAAGAAGCATATTTTAGTCAACTCTTTCAATCAAGTTTTTGAAAAGAAGATTCCTTTGATTTTTGCTTTAAAAACTCAATAGAAAATTTCCAGAAAACATGGATAAAAATGAAACATTTGAGAAATAAAGACCTAAAATGTGGCGGCATTTTATGAAAGAAAGCACCTCAGCTTCTCAGAGATGCCAGCTGAAATAAATGGTTTATTTGCTCTTTAAAAAATACATAATAGAAAAAGTAAATAAACAGAACTACACACTAGCTGATTTCCCAATCGCACTTAGTGCTACATTAGAAGAGCTTTAGTCTACCATAAAGAAAGTTATGGGAGTACCTGTTGCAGCTTGGCTGTAATGAAACCTACTAGTAACCATGAGGACGGGGGTACAATCTCTGACTTTGCTCAGTAGGTTAAGGATTCTGCGTTGCTATGAGCTGTTGTGTAGGTCACAGATGTGGCTCAGATCTGGCATTGCTGGGGCTGTGGCATAGGCCGGCAGCTACAGCTCCATTTGACCCCTAACCTGGGAACTTCCATATGCCATGGGTATGGCCCTAAAAAGAATCTGGTAACTAAAAGATAAATTTCTGGTTCTCAAATGGCAGACTTGTCTGTGATTTTTCTCTCCAAGTTATCATATATATGTCAATTTTTATATATATATATATTTTTATATATAACGTTTGCCATACCTGCTATATTGATGTATTTATATATATTTATAAATTAATACATATGTAATTTATATACTATACATATATACATTTATGTTATGCCATACCGACTTAATAAATTTGTGATTTGTGCATATGATAAGAAAACATATTATTAGCTCTTCTGTCTCAGTATCACCCTTAGATTCAAATTGTGAGTTGTACAATCACATTTAGAATTGAGTAGTTATGGATTTGTGGTTGAGCTTTTATGATGAATTTATGAGAAATTTGAGTCGGTATAATGAAACTACATTTCTCTACATTAAAAATTGTAGAAGTCTTTTAAACTTCTAGTTACAAGGGAATTACACTGAATTAATTATTGCATTTTAAAATGTTAGTTTTATATATGGTATATGTGGAATAGTTATATGTGCTGTCATTCGGATTTATTATAAAATGATGCACCTGAGTTCTTTGCAAGTGGTTATTTTTTAAATTATTTTCCTCCTCAAGATGCCAGAAATGGAATCCTTTATATCAAACTGAACTTGCAGACTTTTGCTTGTAATAGAAGCTGTAGTTGAGGTTCCTAAAACAAATTAGTTCTCAGCTGCAGTATTTTTACTTCCTACTGTGTTCATCCCTGAAAATAACCCGTGTGAACATCCTTTTTAAAATGCCTGTTTTCTATTTAATGAAAAATTTCAGCTTTCTTTATTTATTGGCTGACCATGATATGGAAGACTCCCTATAGATTTGTTCACTGATAAGAACACCTACTAATGGGTTTTACTTGCCACCTACTTTGAAAGTGATTAACTAATTAAAAATGGAAAATTCCTTCTTCATTTTTAAATAAACAGTTTTAACTGTTTATCTCCTGATAATAATTTATTAGAGAAGTAGAGTGAGTTCTGTGTGTGTTTATCATTTTATAAATAACATCACAATGAAGAATATTAATAACAAACAGGTAGTGTATTTTGTCTTGTTATAAAGAAGTGTGCATATTTTTAAAAAAATCACTGAAACGGTTTCTTATAATCAAAGAGCACCAATTATATGTATTCTGAAGAGATGTCGCCTGCTTGAAAACAAATATATGAAAAATATCTAAATATGTGGGCTGACAAATTATGATGATGTTCCAATCACTAAAAACACATTTAGTACAAAATTACTCATTCAAAAAATTTAGGACAATCAATGCCTAAAGAATTCGATTATTATTTTGCAGATCATTAAATTATCTGACAAAAAAAAAAATTGGAGTTCCCGTCATGGTACAGCGGAAACGAATCTGACTAGGAACCACGAGGTTTCAGGTTCAATCCCTGGCCTCACTCAGTGGGTTAAGAATCTGGTGTTGCCGTGAGCTGTGGTGGTCACAGACGCAGCTGGGACGGCATTGCCATGGCTGTGGTATAGGCCGGCAGCTGTAGCTCAGATTGGACCCCTAGCCTGAGAATCTTCATATGCCACAGGTGTGACTCTAAAAAACAAAACAACAACAACAAAAATCTAGGTAGCTAAGCTACCAATGTCAAAATTGTAAAAGCTGCTGTTCATAGAAAATGAGTAAAATGCAAAGAATCACATTAACAATTATAATCTGAATCATTAGCAATATAGTTTATTTGAATGAAACTTTGGAGAATATGCTGAATATGTAACACTACCTACAGTTATAATACAAAAATACAATATCCAACTTTTTCTTTCTATTCAGTTCAAAGATTTTTGTTGTATTTCTTAGGCTACACTGGCCTCATTCTAGGTGTGCAATGCAATTAGTACTGGTTCCCAGTCCTCAGTCTGGATAAGGACATAATATGCATACCCACAAATTAAATGACAACAAGCTAACATATGAGATTAGTTATAGCCTTATCAGTTTAACATTAAATAAGCAATACTGACAGTAAGTGATATGAATTTTTTCAGCAAATATTTGGGGGGTACCTCCTCTGTGCCAGGCACTACTCTCAGTGCTGAGGATGTACTAGTGAACTAAACATAAATATCCCTCTCTTTATGAGCCTTACAAGGAGAAGATAGACAATAAATAAGGTAAAAATGTAAAAAATATAGTATAAATGAAAGTGGTAAGTCTTCATGACTTCATGGTAGAAAAAGCTCAGTAAGCTTTAAACTAATTCAAAGAATTAGCAGTATTTTAAAGAATAATCATTCTAATAAGAATGATTAAGAATGTCTAAGGGAGACAGTGGGAGGTAGCTCACACTTGGGTATCCTGCTAGTATGTACAGAGGACAGTAGATAGGTGACAATGATGGGACATACTTGTATTAGAAAGGAATGAGGCTGGGTATAGAAGTTAGAGCCAAAGTGGCCATGTACGGTCATTATATTCCATTGATTAGGGAATGCACAAATTTGTGATAAGACTGTGTTGGGAAGATATTAATGTGGAAGTGATGGTACAGGGAGGAAGCTGTGTTTTAGAGAAAGCACTGATCTCAGTGACATTACCCAAGTAGGATATTGATTCTTCCAATTATCACCCTGTAAGAGTAGGCAGTTTACCCCTTTAAATTACAATTTGTTTACAGAAAGTCAAACATTTGTTCAGTGAGTTAATGAGTTAATGGAATGCTTTATTAGTTTTCCATGGTGCTATTAAATGACCACATACTAGCCACTTAAAGCAACATCTCTTTATTATCTCAAACCTCATTTGTGACTGCTTTTTATAATTCCACTGTTGTTTGTTATTCTTTCTGCCTTTTAAAAAGTTGGAGAGGGGGTGCTCTTTTTATACCACCTTATATAATCTTATATCCTTTTTGGGACAAAATAAGGATAAAGAGAAGAATTTTTAAAAAATAGGAGAAAGTAATCCAATTAAAGGAAGGAGAGGAGAGGAATGGAAGAATAGAAAATAAAGACCAGTGAACAGTTAGATGGGTTTTGATGTTATGTCAAAGGGAAGGTAATATCTAGATCATGGAGAATGCACTGGATATAGGGGAAAAGAGATGTATTTGAGGATTATGATTATGCAGCAATTAAAATGTGAATTGCAATACATAGGGGTTGTAAGGGTTCAAAATATCAGGAAAATTTTAAGATGGCTCCAAAAGCCTGGGTAAATGGCAGAATAAAATATAAATCATAAAATTTGAAGATTCACAAAGAACAAAAAGGGGAGGAGCAAAGATGACTATTTGGTTTTAGTCATCGAAGACATCACCTTGGAGAACACAGGAATATAGAACGTTCTATTCTAATATTTTTTTAGAGATAAGGCAAGTATTCAATGACCCTAAGGAAAGTCACACAGAGCACACTCAGGACCCCAACCCAATTTTTAAAATTATTTGTAGTCCATTATTGGACCACAGTTTCTTTCCAATATTAAATTTTGGCCAAGAGAATAATATCTAAAAGATAAAACAAATAATGAAAATACAGAGACAACAGAAGGCATTTGGGAAGGTAGCTGCACTAGAGGAAAAGATTTGGGTGTTACTGGGTGAAAATAAACTATTTATCAAATGAGATCTCCAAGAGAAAAGAAAGAACGACAACCAGCTTCAGATGAACCATAGGAAACATTCATATTTCAGAGGTCGAAGGAAGAGGAATGAATACCAATCACAGACACAATTTAAAGGGATTAAAGACTATTGAATATTATCATCTACTTGAATATTTAATATGCAGTTTTTAAGTACAATGTTCTATGGAACTTCACCTAAGAATGGTGAAAATTCCTCCTGAGGACTATCATCATCATCATCATCATCTTAAATTAGCTAAATTGCTTTTAAAATTTTATTCTGTTAGTATACTGCGTCAAGCATTCTGAAATTAAGAAAGATATTAAGAAATAAAGCATTACTACTTGGAGAATACAGAGAAATTCCTTCTAAGACTAAACTATTTAATGACAGTTTGTGAGATGAAGATAATTTGGTTGTTTATTAATAAGATGCAAGTTACTTCCCTAATGAATCATTTTAATCAGTGATCTATCAGTTAATCAGTGTTAATCAGCATTTCATTACTAAATAAGGACTTCATGATGAGGTGGACAAACTCATAGTGTTGCATGACTAATAAGTAGACATCATTTTTTTTTCTAATGACTTTGCTTTATCTTAAATTCTATAATATTCAAAATTGGGTAAAAGATTACCTTTAGGCTAGCATAACCGAGAGGTTTCATGAGATAAGTCCAGCATTTGTGATTAGATGTTTCTGATATGTATGTATTTATTGATAGGCATACAGCTTCTCCAAGTATAAGGTCCTGGAAAAAAATGGGGTATTGTTTATTTTAGGTAAAAAGACAGTAGTCACAGGGAGATTTTTTTGATGTTTGTTCTTGCTCCATTTTCTCACCTATAAAGTAACATGGCTTAAGTTCTTAACACTAATGAGATTCTAGAATGTTGAGATAAAATCAAACAGCTCCTAGAGAGTAATCCTTCAACCATTTTCTTTGCTTGTCAGAACCTGTCTGGAACATTGGATTTAGATTTGAGCATCCTGTTGTAAATGTCTGTTAGGTTATATCTCATCTAGAGCCCCTGTAACCAACTTGCCTTTATCTATAAGTTTTGGTGAATTGTCACCCTTTAGACACTTTCAGCTTCAGGCCCTGGACTTTTCTGATCTGGAAAATCAAATACCAATCTTTGTCACATCAAGAAAGGATTAAGAGAATGACTGTGCTGTGATTTCAAGACTTCATCACAGTATCTGTTCTCCAGACTGCTTCCCTGGCTTTTTGTATAAGTTACTTGTGCTTCATTTATGTTGGCTCAGGATCAATATATTATTCAAAGGCTTTTTTTCTGAGTGGTCCAGTTTATTTTATATTAAATAACTTACAGCATTTTTATTATAGATTTTACCTACACATTTTTAATTGTGGTAAAATTAACATGTAACTATGTTAATTACAGGAGTACAACATAATAATTTGATGTTTGTGTATATTATAAAATAATCACCATGATAAATCTAGTTAGTATCTACCACCATACAGTAAGAAAAATCTTTATTTTCTTATGGAAACTTTTAAGGTCTACTCTCTCGGCAACTTTCAAATATGCAATACAGTATTATTAACTAGAGTCACTGGAAGCTTGTACCTTTTAAATCCCTTCACCCATTTTGCCCACTCTTTATCCTGTACAGCTACCAATCTGTTGTCTGTATCTATGTGTTTCAGATTTTTTGTTATCATTTTATTTTTTTAGATACAACATACAAGGGGGTACACATCTTTTTGTTTTTCTCTAACTTATTTCACTTAGCATGATGCCCTCGAGATCCACTCATGTTGTCTCAAATGGCAAGATTTCATTGTTTTTATGGCTGAATAATATTCCACAAGACAGGTAGATAGACAGATAGACATAGATGTAGATATAGGTGTAGATATATACATAGCACATCTTCTTTAGTCATTCACAGATGTACACTTGGGTTATTTCCATATCTTGGCTATTTTAAAAAATGCTGCAATGAACATGGGGTACATATACATTTTTAAGTTAGTATTTTCATTCAGTTCAGATAAATACTCAGAAGTGAAATTGCTGGATCATGTGATAGTTACATGATGGTTCTGTCTTAAATTTTTTGAGGACCTTTTATACTGTTTGCTATAGTAGCTGCCCCAATTTACATTCCCACTAACAGTCCATGAGAGTTCCATTTTCTCCACATCCTCACCAACATCTGTTATTTCTTCTGAGCCATTTTGACCAGTGTAAAGTGATATTTCACTGATGTTTTAGTTTGTTTCTGTCTGATGATTAGTGCTGTTCAGCATCTTTTCATATACTTTTTGACCACTTATTTTTGGAAAAATATCTGTTTAAACCTGCCCATGTTTTAATCAGATTTTTTTGTTTTTTACTATTGAGTTTTATAAGTTCTTTGTATGTTTGGGATATTAACTCCTTCTCACATATACGATTTGTGTTATTTTTTCTCATTCAGTAGGTAACCTTTTCATTTTATGGATGGTTTCTTTTGCTGTACCAGAAGTTTTTTAGTTTGAGATAGTTCCATTTATTTATTTTTCACTTTTGTTGCCTTTTCTTTAGTGTCAGACCCAAAAATCACTACCAAGACTGATGTCAAGAAACTTACTGCTTGTGTTTTCTTTTAAGTCTTGTGGTCTCAAGTCTGCAACATTATTTATTATATAGAAACAGATATGTTACAAACTAAAATTTAAAATTATACTAATTATAAAGATAAAAGATCTTTTAAAGAAATAATATTTGCAATAAATCATTTCATGCTCAAATATCTTGGACATTTGAGTATTCCAGCCCTGTTTTTACAGAGATTTCTAGATCTGAAGAAGAGGGATTTGGAGGAAATTTATTCTGTCTGTATTTCAAGAAGGAAATTTTGAAATTAAAAAAAAATGAGGGCATAAAAATTAATAATCTGTTTTTTCTAACTTTATGTATGTTTATGATGAAGCTGTTGTTTTCTCTCTCAGAAAATATTGAAATGCCCGTAAAAACAAAGTACTAATTCTCAAATGAAGATTTATAATTAAGACAGCAGAGCTTTCTAAAACATATTCGTAAAATATCAATAGATATCCAGTAAGCACTTTTTAAATATAAGAAATACAACTGTAAATCCGGTATGAAAAAATAAGTAAAGGAAATTTTCTCACAACTATTATAGTGGCATAATAATGATCAGAAACCCAATTAAATATAATTTTTCCCACAATAAAAATGTCCTAGCATAGAAGTACACTTTTTAATTTTTTGCAAATACTATATACTACACACATAAGAAAAAAAACCCAGTTGCTTAGGAGACTACTTAAAGACTAGAAAAATAAATCTCATTGTTTGTTCTGGCAGTCTGACTGGGAAAACTTTAAAACTTGGAAAAACATTAAACCAGTTTTTATCAGGAAATTTGAATTAGCATAGCACACAGACTTGTTAAAGCATAGTCATAGCTCATTAAGAAAATTGTGCCTGCAGCTACCCTCTCCAAGTACATATGCATATGCAAGACCAAAATAATTGTATTTTATTTCTCATGTTTAAATAAGATTATTTTTTGAAACTTTAACCTTGATTGATCTTTAGCTAAAAACTTCGAGCACCACAAAAATGTACTAACCTGTAGATAATATAAGATGTATTTCTCTAAGTTTGTGTTGGTTCTCTTCAATGTAATCATCAAATAATTCTTATGTAGTTGTTTTATCCATCCTTCTTTTTTGTTAAAACATTTTTAAAACTTCAAAATAATTTTGTTTATCAACACGAATAATTTCCTCCCTTGTTAAAATATTATCATTTTTCTTTAAGAAAACTTAAAAACGCTGGATAGTGACAAATGATGCATTAGTTTATAATTAGTTTGTAGTTGTTAAGTGACATTGTGAGGTAATTATCTCCAAACTTGTGAAATTAATGTGATTTTTAAAAAGGATATACATATTGAAATATTTCCTTTCTCTATGTTGATTTTGGCTGATCTGGTTACTCTCAAGAGAAATTCACTATCATACATATAAATGTTTTTCTCAGGGTGCATATTTTTGTCATTCTCTATGCAAGAGATAACTAAAGATGAAAATTAAGGACTATGCATGTTCTTTATAAAAAATTTACTTATGTTGATTTAAGATTGGTGAAATATAACATGCAAATGTAAAAGATAAATAAGAACTATAAAGTTATATTAGCCTTTCCAATAAATCAGTTCTAAATGATCACAGAACAGCAATGTGGGCAAAGCATAAAGTCATTCCCAAAAGAAATACAAATTTTAGTAAACAAAGTAATATTCACTCTCATTAGTAATCAGAAAAATATACATAAAATGAGATTATTTACTTCCAAACTAGACTGGCAAATTCAAAACAAAATAGTCTAGTTAGGAAATGAGGAAATTCACATTCTCAAGCAATGCTGATAAAAATGTAAATTCATTTTTTTATTTTTTTGTCTTTTATGGCTGCACTCATGGCATATGGAAGTTCCCAGGCTAGGGGTCAAATCAGAGCTGTAGCTGCCAGCCTAAGCCACAACCACAGCAATGCGGGATCTGAGCCGTGTCTGTGACCTACACAACAGCTCCAGATCCTTAACCCACTGAGTGAGGTTAGGGATCCAACCCACACCCTCATGGATACTAGTCAGGTTCATTAACCACTGAGCAATGATGGGAACTCCATAAATTCATTTAAATAAAATCTTTCTACTCCAGCCTGGGCAAGGCACATATTAATATGAAGGCTAAATAACAATGGCAATGGAGTAAGTTATGAATTCTGTTTGTGTCCAGAGATGGCGCAGAAAATACATGACAGAGGTAAGTGAAAGAGAAGGCTTGATGGAAACAAGATTTTGAAGGATATATATAGCTTGGCTCCTCTCCATTTCTTTTTTGTCACCCCAAAAGAACAAAAACCTTGGTGGCTGTCCTCAGGAAAAGTAAATATAGTGCATATCAATTTATCCATTGTACTGGAAACATCTATTTCCTGATGAGTTGCACCTCTTTGATTTGCTAAGAGATGTACCTCTTTGATTAATTAGAAGGAGCTAAATTTGCTTTGGGCCAAGTAAAGATGTTATTTTAATTAAATTTGTGGAGCAATAGAATGTATTTTAAAAAGTAACACTTTTCCCCATCAACCAATTAAAAATTTATTGTGCAATACATGCACTTAGGATGTCTTCGTATAGTGTAGCATAAAGTCTCCACTAAGATGGGTTTGAAAACTATGTAGTTGAAGAAATAAAAAAGGCACTTTACATATTTCACCTGGTACCTGTCCCACAATTTCACATTGGTCCAAAAGGGATAATGGCTAGAAGCAACGTGGAAAAAATTTTACTGGAAAATATAAGAATTTTGTAATAAGGAACTTACTATATTCTGAACCAGACCACTAACCAACAGTTTAAGAAAAAACCTCATTTGCTAAGAATATGCCCATGTTGAGGATCCAGAGAGGAAAACACACAATGCCTGTGCTTGAGGAGTTATAGTCAAAAGTTCTCTTCACTTATGTTTTTTTTTGGGGGGGGGGAGGGGCGGCTCTTAGGGCTGCACTGGCGGCATATGGAAGTTCCTGGCTAGGGGTTGAATTGGAGCTGTAGCTCTCGGCCAAGCCACGGCCACAGCAGTGTAGGATGCGACCTACTCCACAGCTCACAACAGCAGAGGATCCCCAACCCACTGAGCGAGGCCAGGAATCAAACCTGCATCCTCAGGGATACTAATAATCAGATTCATTTCCACTTTGCCACAGAAAGAACTTCACTTATGATTTTTAACAGGAATTGTTAGTCTAGTGGATCTGAAATTAGCAGCAGATAAATAGACAACTTATTGGATTCTTCTCACTTGACAGAGAAACCAAGCTACTGATTCTATTGCCTGACAATGATATTTATGCTGAAGAATTTTTGTGCTAAAAAGTTCAGTATCTAATTTTTATAAAGGATACAGCAGGAATTTTTTTTACCATCAAATGTGTTAACAGTCATCAAAGAATAAGACAGCAAATATCACCTCTTCTCTAGTATATAATTGAAAGTCATCAACACTTAGCTCTGTGGAATTGATGTAAGTTATAGTAGAGATTCATTGAGCTCATTAAAAAGAGCTATTTTTAATCCCATTTTAATTGAAATATAGTTGATTTACAATGTATTAATTTCTGCTATACAACAAAATGATTTGGTTATATATACATTTTTTTATATATTCTTTTCCATTATGGTTTTTCACAGAGTATTGAATATGGTTGCCTGTGCTATACAGTAGGACCTTGTTATTTTATCCACTCTATATATAATAGTTTGTATCTACTAATCCCAATCTCCCACTCATCCCTCTCCTAACCCCCAAAAAAGAGCATTTTAAACTTAAATTTGGGAGTTCCCATCATGGCTCAGTGGTTAACAAATCTGACTAAGAACTATGAGGTTGCGGGTTTGATCCGTGGCCTTGTGGGTTAAGGATCCAGCGTTGCCGTGAGCTGTGGTGTAGGTTGCAGACGCGGCTTGGATCCCGCGTTGCTGTGGCTGTGGCGAAGGCCGGCAGCTACAGCTCCTGTTAGACCCCCAGCCTGGGAACCTCCATATGCCACGGGTGTGGCCTTACATAAGGCAAAAAGACACACACACAAAAAAATAAGAAAGTAAAAAAATAAAGTAAACATAAATTTGCACAAATATTTAAATGTTTGAAATCTTTCTCCAGTCAACAGCAACATATGATATTCATAAAAATCAAAAAAAGTGTCAATAAAATCAATAATGAGAAATAACTTCTATTAAAAATATTACAGGTGATTCAAGGTAGTCCTAATGATAAATATTGTTTTCAACCACTTTCTGTAAATTTCCAAAACTATAGTCACACACTTTTTTCTTCTTCTTCTTTTACTTCTTCTTTTGTTCTTTTTCTTTTTTAAACAGAATTGTTCTGTAAGGGCTGGAGACGGCCTCTCTTCTCAGAAGTTAAATCACATGTCAAACATCTCAGAGTTTAGAAAGCAGCTAATGAGGTTGTAGTATTAAAACGTCAAACATGTACATACCATTTTCTTCTGCTTCCTGACTCTCAAACCCATGGTAACAACTATAAAGATCTGTTTAGGCTTTGGCCCATTGTTCCCTTTCGTCACTCATATTTAGTAATTACTTTCTCCTCAAGGCTGCACTTTTCTTGAGGAAAGTAAATTTCCAAAGTGGTGTTCAGTTTTGAATTAAATTCTGCCGGTATGACAGAGAAGACACGTTAGGGGAGTGACTTCAACAGCTTGTAGCTTTTCCATTTATTTCCTTCTCTACAAAGTGCCTTACAAAATATTTAAGTTTTGTTGTTGTTTTTTTTCTGTGTTGGGGAGGGTTTTTCCTTAGAAAGTTATCTGACTAACCGCCTCTGGATAGCATCAGAGAAGATTTTAAACTGCCTGATATGTGTTATCCTCTTTGCTACTCAAACAAGGAGTGAGAATGGTAAAGTAAAAAGATTTGTGCAAGTACTAAGTAATTGAAAACAAAAGTGACAGGACACCAGTGTGTAAAGGCAAAATGTATATTGGGAACTTAGTTATCAGTGACAATCTAAAGAAGAATATAATATGATGCAATATGTTTATTAAAACACATTCTTTCAAAGTCTAGTTAATGTTGAACATGAATTTACGTGACACATTTTAGTCTCTTGCAGTATTTGATTAAATGAGTACAGCATCTTCACCAGGAAATGCTCCATGAATAAGTGTAAACATTGAGTGAGCCAAACTATGTGATTCCACATTCTACAGTGACCATAATTGCTTTGCTATTGTTTTTAAGCACAAGTTCAGTCTAATACAAGATAGTTATGATATAAGCAACATTTTTGATACAATATTTATCCTGCTGAAGTGCATGTGGTTTGTACTAATATCAGTCATTAACTTATTAAAAATAATTCCCAGCTACTGGCAACACTTGGAGTCTTCAAGCACATAAACAAGAAATAAGTAGAACACTATATGGTCCATTCATTAGGCTGCTAAAAAGATGATTTGCGGCATTGTAGAGTGTGTACCATAAAGTTAAACATGTTTGTATTTCTCAAGGCATCATCGAGATAATTGTATTCTTTTTGCTAAAACAAACTGAGAGCACAGACTCCAAACCAGGGGAAAGAATTTTTAAGAAGTGATAGAGAAAGATGGTCCAGTATTGACTCTCTGACCTCAAACTGTCTATCTCAGATTTTCTCCCTAGGATGCCAGGATAATACATAACTGTTTTCACTGATCACAGTTATTTATTCATTCTTTTAACTTTTTTTTTTTCTCCGCTATTTAGGGCCGCACCTGCAGCACATGGAAGTTCCCAGGCTAGGGATCGAATTCAAGCCGCAACTGCCAGCCTACACAACAGCCATACAAAGTAGGGTCCAAGCTGCATCTGCAACCTACACCACAGTTCATGGCAATGCCGGATCCTTAACCCACTGAGCCAGGCCAAAGATCAAACCTGCATCCTCATGGATACTCTTGGGGTTTGTAACCCACTGAGTCACCACAGGAACTCCCTTTTAACAAATATTTTTGTGTGCCCGTTATAGGCAAAGCACTTGCGATTTAGGTCTAAATTAGATAAACACAGACCCACAACTAAGTAATTAACAGTGAATTATGCAAAAGAGAAATGGAGAGGACTGTGAGTGTATAACTGGACACTTAACCTAGTCAGGGGATCAGGGAGGACACCTCTGTCATTTCTATCCAAATGATATTTCATTTGACATCTGAAGAATGAAGGCGAGGTAGCAAAAGGGAAGAAGAAAGCAGGGGTTAGGTAGAATCGGGCCAGGAAGGAATTTGTTGTCCCCTTGAATACCTTCTTCTAGATAAATATTGTCTCCATTATTCCTTGCTGAGGTGAAACTTCCTTTATGCTACTAGGCTTTCTCTGGATAGCGTACTTCTAGTGTTTTGTTTTGTTTTGTTTTGTTTTACTTTAGGGCCACATCTGAGGCAGATGGGTGTTCCCAGGCTAGCAGTTGAATTGGAGCTTCAGCTATCAGCCTACAGCACAGTCACGGCAATGCCAGATCCAAGCTACATCTGCAACCTACACCACAACCAGATCCTTAATCCACTGAGTGAGGCCAGGAATCAAACCCACATCCTCACGGATACTAGTCAGGTTCGTTACCGCCAAGCCACAATGGGAACTCCTGGATATTGTACTTCTTGACACTCTGGAAATGTCTTTCTCGATCCCCAGCTGCTGAAACATCAGGAAAAATGCATAATCTCAGGAAGGAAATGAAGATGATCATCCTGATCTCTGAAAAAACTTACAAGTGAGAAAACATGGCAGTCTTCTCTTGAGACTCTTTTATTCTGGGATTTGGGGGAGTTTGTTTCAACCTCTAGGCTAGTAAATCACGTTCTGTAGTAGAGAAAATGTTTATATTAATTAGCTGATCATTTTTATGAATAAACATCTAGTTTACCAAAAAAAAGCAAAAGGAAATCCAATATGTTTTGTTTTGTTTTTGCAGTTGAAAGTGTATTCAGCGAAATAACCAACACTCTGCTGTTATTATTGTACTGCAGCTTAAACTGGGACCTGAGCTGTGTGAGCCTATGTTGGGAGAATGAGAATAAATACTGGCTTTAGTTCAATAGAAGTTTTTAAACAAGTCAATCTCTATTCTGTCTGTCTGATGACTCTATTTTTCTGTATGTTCTAATCAAAGACATAACTCACTTTCACTCAAACAAAATGCTCCACCAGGTAAATCATGACTGACAGCCTGACTTGAGTTCAATCCTGGTTCAATATTGCCCTGCTAACATGTCAGTTATTACAGAAGGCCTGTTGATCGATTTGTTTCATGTACACATTATTTTGATTCACAGTGATTTTAAGCATCAGAATTTCAAGTACGATTATATTCCCTCTAAATCAACACCTCAAGTATTCTCAATCACCCATTCTTTCTTTCCTTTCCACACACATGAACATACGTATTTTTTAAGATAGGATTTTACTTATAAAACTTCTATCATGATACTAGTTTGAATATGAAAAATGTCCTTTTATGTACACAAAAATCCATTACATATTAGAAGTGAAAACCTACACATCTTCTCTTATAACTTGAATTAAATAATTAAGATACAAAAAATAATCTTATCTTCTTATGATTTATGCTATTATAAAGATGGATAATGTTGTTATAGTTTCTGTTTCCCTTCACAAATCTAAAAATGAAAAACTTTAGCTACAGGCAAATAATACACAAATGATAGTAATTGCTTGACTTGAACTAGTTTGTATCAGGAAATTCCAATGAGAAGTAGATAAAATTCCCTGCACTAACGTACTTTGAAAATCAGGTTTCTTGAACTGGATTGAAGTATGATAGTCTAAAAATATGTAGCAATTTATAAATGTAGCATAATATGGATTATTGTGTATCTGTTTCATTAGGAATTATCGCCATCAATCAGCTCTCTTGGAAATTATGCCATAGAATTTCCTACCACCTAACAATGTTTTTTTAAATTAAAATTGTAAGAGAATATGTTGATAGGAATATGTGAAGCATAAATGACATTTGACTTAAAAGAATGAACACATAGAAGCTGGTGAAAATTTTAAGTTCTTAAACTCATAGAAATCATTGAAATTATTCAGTTGTTTATTTGAAAGGATAGTCATGTTAATATATATGTTACAATTTTTAAAATTCAGGAAATACTCCTCTATGTATTATCAAAACAACCAAAATAACAGACACTGCTATATAGTTAAGTGTGGTATGTTTTTCACGAATTAGTATTTTGTTTTGTTCTTACACTTAGGACAGAACATACATCCACAATAAAAGTGACTGTTTCTTTTTAATGATTTCATTAAGCAAATGTCTTTTATCATTTAATCAGGCCTATGGATTTTATATTTCCTTTACATAGCTCAAACAATGCAAATATTGGGTTTGTAGATAAGAATTCAATTAGCATTTCAAAGAGGTCAAATTAATTCCCTTTCAGACAGTAGCTGTTATTTCAGTTTACAAAGTAAAACTCAATTCTACAGTACAAAACAATGTTTAAATCTTACCAATCACTTTGCTTATAGAAAAGCAGTACTGACTCTTTTTAAGTGAAGTTTTTGAACTAAAATCCTTAAATTATTTTAAAAAGACTTTTATCTTCCTTAAAAGGTTATTATGAGGGATCTTTGATTTAACATATGTGAAGTACTTGAGACCATGCCTGGTGTATAATAAATGCTTTATAAATAAGAAGCTATAAAAAAAAACCCGCATTCAAATGAATCATTATTGTCTATTGTATTTTTGCTTATATGATTCCAAAATTATCGCAAGAAATCAGTAGCATAGCAAGGGATAGAGACAGTGGGAGTGCTCTGCCTCAGGCTCCTTCAGTATTGGGTATTTGTAGATGGAGGATAGGGTACAGATTTAAAGCAGTAATAAAACTGACAAGAAATTGGTCACCTTTTAAGTACAAATATGCACAGGCAATTCTAAACAATGTCAGTGATAAAATATTCCCCTCTGCCAGTGTCAACCACTCCTACAGTCCTATCCTTTTTGGTATGCAGCTGCAGAAAATAGAATAGTAGTGTAAATATCTTTTGACTTCTTTAATGATAAAACTCTAGTTTTAAGTCATAAACTTTCATTTTCCTAACAGAACACTGTGAGAACTTCTGAGTTCCATTTTTTTAAGTTCATATGCTGTTGACATGTGGAATACAAAAATAGGAATACCAATGACAAAGTCTAACATTTATTGAGTACTTACTATTTCTAGGCAAATTCCATGCACTTTGTATGTTTAAACTCATTTAATCTTCAAAACTATTATCCCCAATTTATAGACAATAAATCCTTTTTGTGAATACTTGTTTACACTGATGAAACATCTGTAGTTTAAGAATAGAGCGATGTATTATGCGAAGGGAAAATGTGTGCTAGAATATGGGCTAAAGAAAAAAGAAATGAGTAGGGATTAAAAAGCCAAAAGAAATAACGTCTACAAATATTCGTGGGCCCCTAAATATTAAGAAGATATGATATGTATTTATCTTCTTAACTTCAGTTATCCTTTATTTTTTATTTCTGTATTTCTTTGTCTCTTCTTTGTTCATAATCCACCTTCAAAGTAGCATTGATATTACTTCTTAGAATGAATAAAGGCAGAAAAAGGTATTTTTTCTTATAGTTCTACACTGTCTATAAAATTATGGAGAAAGGTAGTTAAACAAGAACTTACAAGAAACTTAAGAACTTGAATGCGTTATCCACTTTTTCTGTGCCTGTCTTAAATGTCTTTATCAATAAACTAGGGATAAAAATAAATATATATGTGCATTTGTCCATTGCAAATTTGTGTGCAGATTGAGGCTTAAATTGCTTAATATTTGATAAGTGGTATCCTCTACAGATTGATTTATTTTGACATATTGCTAGTAATGTTTAATAGCTTTTTTGCTTTCTGGTATGACAGAAATTTCCAGACTCATCTTTTATATTCCTGACCTACACAATGAATCCATTTCTCCACAGATTGCTGGCTACTTTTAGTTCAGAATAAATGTTTAAAAAGTAAAGTTTTTAATATTTACTTTGTTTAGGGTATTGGACTTAATGAAAGTTACAAAGATGATCTATTTTCAGAAACTTTATAATCTATTTGATGAGATTAAAATTAAATTCAAGAAATATCCTATTATAAAAACCAGTGCCTTATCCTAAGTGTTCTAGACAGGAAGAATTTTGTTTCAGAATTGATACTTGGCTTTGTGACTTGTTCAGAAAATATTTGCATTCATAGTTATAAAAGTAAAGTTTGCTTCAAATTAATCAGGTCAAAAAAGTGTTATGGATGAGATGAGATAGTTTTTGAAGAGTGGGAGGTATTTGAAATTAAAGCGATAGAGTAAAAATATTCCAGGTTTATAGAATAGCAGATATAACTGAGACCATTTTCTAGAATTTGGATATATATTTTTTGATTGAAAAGACATTTGGATATGGAAATTAGGGAATGATAGTTTAATATTTATGAACAGGTATAACTAGATAATAACATCTAGGTTTGATAGAGGCATAAGACACAGGAACAATAGTGAATTCTCTGATTGATAGTTATGTTAGGATAAAGTTAAGCTGCTATTATAAAGAGACCCTAAATTACAGTGTCTTAAAACTACAAGTTTGCTTCATTCTATGAAAGAGATTGGAGGTGAGTGGTCCCGTTTTGTGGGGCCTCTCTGCTCCACACAGTCAACCAGGAACAAACTAAGGCTAAATTGTTTTACTGCCGTACTTTAGAGCAATGTTGTCATGTGCATGGTCAAAGCTGAGTCACTTTGCACCTAGGTTCCCAATCAGAAAGGAGAAAAGAATGTAGTAGAGACATTCATGATCTCTTGAGTCCCAGAGATGAATGTAGCATATGTTACGCATACTCTATTGGTAAGAACTTGCTCATGTGGCCGTACAAAACTACAAGGCAGCAGGTAAATGTAGACCAGCTGAGCGGTCATGCGTCTGGCTATCATCCTATAAATATCAAAGAGGAAGTCAACACATTTTAGCAAAGAGCTTGTAGTCTCTGACATACTAGTCTCTTCTCTTTCACATCTCCCTACTGTGCGTATTTTCGTAGTTTCCAAACTTTATTACTTTCAGCTACTCCATTTGTTTCCTTAATTAATGTCTCATCCTCCTGTCCTGAATATTTTAACTAATTGAATGTATTAGGGTCTAGTCAGGAGACAGAATCCACCTTAGGAGTTTGAACGTGTGAAGTTTAATATTAACTAGCAGCAAGATATTAACTGAGGGATAGAGATAACTTTAAAGGGTTTAGAAATAGTGAATATAAAGATAGCTACCATCCCTAGGGTTGAGAGAAAATATCCAAGAAAGAAACAAACTTGAAAGAGCCCCTGTTACCTTCTTCCTACCCTATTCTGCAATGCTGAGATTCAGTCTTTGTGGAAGATGATATGGCAGTAACCCCTGGATGACAGAGTTTGTTGAGGTGATGCAGACAGTAGTAGCTAGCATGAAACCACCTGCCCAGCTTCCGTTGAGATTTTCTGGGGGAGGTACATAATTAAGAACCTGCAGGATTCACTAAGCAGCTTCCCTTGGGAGTGCTGATGAAACTTGCTGAATATGAGTGGCACTGAGGAGTTCCCGTTGTGGCTCAGGATTAACGAACCTGACTAGATTCCATGAGAATCAGGTTCAATCCCTGGCCTTGCTCAGTGGGTTAAGGATCTTGCTGTGTTGTAAGTCACAGACACAGCTTGGTTCTGGTGTGGCTGGGGCCGGTGCATAGGCCGGCAGCTGAAGTCCAATTTGACCCCTAGCCTGGGAATCTCCATATGCTGAAGGTGCAGCCCTAAAAAGCAGCAACAACAACAACAACAACAAAGTACCACCAATGTTCTCCACTCCTCTAGTAGTCCTGCACTAGGAGAGAGAATGATAAATAGCACCTGAAGCAAGAGGAGACCACCCACCCCCACCTTCCTCACTAAAGGTCCTCCCTTTTGCCACATCCAGATGGCAAAGAAGATGTGTTTACAGGATCCAGCTCTACTACTATGAAATAAAGAAAGGTGGGTTGAGACTGGAAGACAATAAACTCATGATTGGCACATTGGCAGTAATGTGAAATTGTTGTATTATTTCCTTATTATTTTATCACAATAAAGTTACTTAATTTAGAGATGAATGAGATGGGAAAATATAGTCTATCAACAGTATACAAGGGTCCACTTTTCTCCACAACATCTCCAACATTTGCTATTTCTTATTATTTCTAGAATGGCCGTTCTAACAGGTGTGAGGTGATTTCTCTTTGCAGTTATGATTTTCATTTCCCTAACAATTGGTGAGACTGAGGATCTTTTCACATGACTGTTGATCATCTATGTGTCTTCTTTGAAAAAAATGTCTAGTCAGATCCTCTACTTGTTTTTTAATCAGGTTGTTTGGTGGGTTTTTTTTGTTGTTGAGTTATACGAGTTCTTTACATATTTTGGATATTAACCCCTTATTTGATATATGATTTGAAAGAATTTTTCTCCCATTTGGTAGGTTGCCTTTTAGTTTTGATAATGGTTTCCTTTGCTGTGATGAGGCGATATAAACAACAACAGCAGCAACAACCAAGACTCCAAAAAAATGTAAGGTTGCTTTTAATTTATGGGTAATGTTCAATCTGCAAATTCCCCCTCTATTTCCCCCAGTGTTGTAATGGCCTTCAATAAGTTCCTCACCACTATATACAGGAACCATGAAGGAATGTTTTGTCAATTGGCTAAGCAATAATGAAAGTTCAACTTTGTATAGTCTTACCTAAAAAAAAAAGTAGGGTTCCTTTTTTCCCCCTATTTTCACACAACGCAGTGTCTGTTTCATAAAATTGCTTGTGACCATCTCCTCAATGACCCTGTCATTATCAGTGTAACTAGTGAGAAAACGAAAACCAAAGCTGCAGATGTGCTCCTAGAGCCATCTGGCTCCTTTGGAAGGTAATTTACTTACCTAAAAATAATCACATGCATATGGACTCCCTCCTCCTTTACTGTAACGTATTTCTAAAACTGTTAACATTTGTTCTGTTGAGTTTACAAAAAAAAAAAAAGCATTTCTCCTGTGCATACTGTTCTTTTGTTAATATTCATATGTGGATCTGAGGAAAAGAAGCAACTCTCACACATCCTAGGAAGCAGGGGAAAAAAATCTGTTGAGATTTTTTTTTTAATCAAAAGCGTTCTTTTAGGCACATTCAATCAGCGAGTTTGTGTTTTTTTCTTTTAAGTAGCTGTAATAGTGTCACATTTTGAAGTAGCAATTTAGAGTTTGGTTCCAAACTAATTTCTTCATGTGCAGAATTCTGAAAGGTAAATTTCCAATGGCTCTGATCATCTTTGAAAATTTCAGGCTGTGGGTAGCCCTGCCAGCACTGGAAATTTGAATTCCTTAAGCATGATATTACAGTCTGCCATGGAGACAGAATAGGGTAAGGCACAGCCCAGGCCTGTGGACATCATTCTCTTTTTTTTTATATTTTTTTTTATTTTTAGGGCCTTGCCCATGGCATATGGAGGTTTCTATGCCAGGGGTCGAATTGGAGCTTCAGCTGCCAGCTTACGCCACAGCCACAGCAACTCAGGATCCTTAACCCACGGAGCAAGGCCAAGGATTGAACCCGCATCCTCATGGATCCTAGCTGGGTTCATTAACTGCTGAGCCATGAAGGGAACTCCCATCAGTCTTGTATTGTTTGGCTGAATAGCAATAAGACAATCTAAGGTTGTTGGTGCCATGTTGTTTGCTGCTTCATGGATACGGTTGTAGTGACCCTACCAGATTTCCTTCTGGTAATTAGAAGATAAAGTAATTTATTATCAAGTCATAATGCTTTTACGCTAGGAAATGATGATGGTGAATGTGGAGGTGATTCCATGCACATCAGCTGAGGGGTCTGCAGCTTGAGTGGTGAGACCCATAGTAACACGGGAAGGCTTCACAGGACTAGACATGTGCAGGACCACCCATGAGTAAGGTTCTGCTCTATATAGGCTAATTCCTGAATCCCTTAAGATTCGGGATACATGACGCATTAAACACCTAGCATATTGCCTGTATTCCAAAACATAAGCTAGATGCCTGTTAGTAAAATTGGTTTAAAAAGGCAGCTATTGATTTTATGCTAGTCTCCATAATTGTACCTGGCTTACTTATACCCTAAATTATAAAGACGATGCTCTTTTACATCTTTAACTTGTCAAAGTGTTTTCAAATAGCCTAGCAGTAAGAGCAAAGTGGAGAAACAGCTGTCCCTTGTTATTTTGTTTCCTGAATACAAATAGTCTTAAATTGCTGTAAATGGAGAGGCTGGAATGAATTCAAACACTGCTTGTTTAAATACACTCAGCCTGATGTTTGTGCCTTGGAACCTTTGGAGGGGGCAGCCCTAGAAAATGCTCCACATTAACTTGTCACACATGACAATATACGGTTATAGCTTCTCTTTTGTTTGTTAGGTAGAGTTGCTTTGGTAGCATTCAAAATTTTTGTGACAGTAAATCACAGGAGATTTGAACTAAGATATGTGAACAGCAGCATTAACTCCTGAGACATTTGGTGTGATTTTAATTTTAACTCCTCCTAGGAAAACAAAAGCCCTTTTGGACTTAACACAGTTAACAGAGTTCAAGTGGGTATTTTGGATTTTTATAGTATGTCAGGAATGAATGCTTATGTCTAGTCTTTGCTTTTTCCTTCTGGCTTCTGATTGCTTGCCATGTGAGAGTTAGTCTCTATGTAAAAGCCTAAAAGAGAGTGATTTGTTTGTTTTCTTTCCCCCCATAACCCATTAGTTTAAGGAAAACCCTACTCCCAAGATATTCTTAAAGAGAGCCTGATCCAAGAGCTTTATTGATTATGTGGGATCTGAAAGACTGTTTAATGAATTCTTTCTTCTGTATTTGAGGAAACGGCGATATTGAACATTTAAGAAACTTGACAAGGTCACATTTACTGGCACAGCCATAAGTAATTTCTTGGTGTTCAGACTACCATCCAGTAGTTTTATCATAAAAACATTTTCATAATTTAGTTTGAAGATTCTCTCTGGCTAGGGTGCATACTCTGCAGAGTATCCTTTAAATTCATTCTTAAAACGATGGCATAATATTGTACATTATTTTCTTGTTGCTCTCGCCCACAAACTTGATGCCTAACTTATGATGTGGGAGCTTAGGGAAAAGCTGTTATAGTTATTAGCCTTTTGAAGTTAAAACTGCCATGAATGGATGACCTACAGATTACCGAAAGATGATAAATGACATTAAGAAATTAGACTTGGAGTTCTCCTTGTGGCTCAGCAGTAATGAACTGGACTAGTATCCATGAGGACGGAGGTTCAATCCCTGGCCTCGCTCAGTGGGTTAAGAATCCAGCGTTGCCGTGAGCTGTGGTGTAGGCTGCAGACATGGCTTGGATCCAGCATTGCTGTGACCGTGGCTTAGGTTGGCAGCTGTAGCTCCAATTCGATCTCTAGCCTGGGAACTTCCATATGCTGCAAGTGCAGCCCTAAAACGCAAAAAGAAAAAGGGAAGGGAGGAAGGGAGGAAGGAAGGAAGGAAAAGAGGAAGGAAGGAAGGAATTAGATTTGTTTTTTGGAAAAAATGATAAATGGTGAGTAAAAGATTTTAGCATCATGAGTTTTAGGTAAAAGATAAGAATCAGTTGTTCTATATCCCCCACCACTGACCTAGAAATAAAATTATGTCATTAGACATGGTCACAAAGTATATTTAAAGCAACATTCTGTATGCAATATTGAGAGACCTAAGTTCATGTCTTGGCCTTGCTTCGTGCCTTTGGATAATTACATGAATTTCTGTGAGTCTCAGTTCTACCTCACCATGTGGCTATAAGGATTAAATAAAAGTATGTAAAGTCCCTATCTAGCACAAGGCTGGCACATGGTAGGTGGTCAATGAAAGATTTCTATTTTTATTTTATTGTATTTATATATTATTATTTATATTATATAATTGTAACATGCACTATATAAATATTTAATTTCAGTATTATTTAAATTAATTAAATTAATTTGATATTGAACTCCTATTACTGTCCCACTAGACACTATATAAAATTATATATATAATTCTTTTTTATTTACTATTAGCACAAACTTAATGCTCATTGTACAGTAGAGAAAGAGAATAAACACTCAATAAAATTTATCAGTGAGCAAAAATGAGTAGAGTGAAAGACATGGGACATGTCTGCAAATTCATTTATAAATTAGGTTCTAAGAGGCATTCTCCCATTATTAGGTAATAATTTTCTAAGCTCTTTTAGATATCATAAAATATTCACTTTCACAATAAAAAAAAAAACCATATTATGGGGATATCTGTTTCCATATAACTGAAATAAAATAAAATATATCCAATCACCTTGATAGTCTTATCATCCCTTATCCTTGGGTAGCTCATGATCCCTTTGTGTCCAGTAGCTTTCAGGTAGAACTCTCATTGCCATCCTGTCATAATACAGAATATTTTGTACCTCTTATCACAGAGAAAAAAAGATCTTTGTTCCCTTTTTACAGTCCACTACACTTGAACCCCTTCCTTTCACTTTTTTCTAGTCTATATTCAATCTAACATTTTTTTCCCCTAAATGCATTTTATAATTCAGTGTTCTCTCTTTCTGGTTCCTCTTAGCCCTCCAAAATGGGCTGATTCCTTCCCATCCCAATAGAGACCCTCCCTTAATCCTACCTTCTCTAAATCATCCTTCCTTTTATTTTCTACCTCTAACCCTCTAAAGTCATATAGTCTATATTTGCATTCTGTTCTTTCTCACCTTTAAGCCAGCTCTTATCTTTTCTAACAGTGCTCAAAAATGTCCTCTCAAAAGTGCTACTAATTCCTAACCCCAGTTATGTCCTTTCAGATTATGTGTTGGTTGATCTTCCTGCAGCATTTAACAGCATCACTTTCTTCCTTTACAAAATCCTCTTTTGCGTGACTCTCCTTATACCTTTCTTCATTCTCCTCCTACATGGAATTCCTATCTTCTTTCCACCTCAGATTCTCTTTTTTCCATCAGCCCCTAGACGCTATATTTTTGATGAAGCCTTCTCAGTCATTTTTGTTTTCAAGTATAATGAGGAATTTAACAGATATTATTTCTCCAGTCCTGGTCTCTCTTGTCTGAAGTCTCAGCCCAGATTTTTCAGTGGTTCCCAGAACACAGTTTCCAGAACACCTACAATTCATTCTGTTCCCTTTTTCATGTTCTTCCTTCAATACAGCCACCCCAGTTCTGAAACCCCATGGGGTACGAAAATCCACAGATTCTCAAGTTCCTTTTATAAGATAACATACTATTTGCATATAGCCTACACATATCCTCCTGTACACTTTGAATCATCTCTAGATTATTTGTAATACCAAATACAATGTAAATGTTCTGTTAGAGTGGTTGTAAATACAGTATAAATGCTATGCAAATACTGCTGGTACATGGAAAAATACAAGTTTTGCTTTTTGGTACTTTCTGGAATTTTTAGGATATTCTCTCTCTCTCTCTCTCTTTTTTTTTTTGTTTTTTTTTTTTTTTTGCTTTTTAAGGTCGCACTTGCAGTATATGGAAGTTCCCAGGCTAGGCGTCAAAATGGAGCTACAGCTGCTAGCCTACACCACAGCCACAGCAATGCAGGATCCAAACTACATCTGCAACCACAGCTCACAGCAATGCCAGATCTGAGCCGCATCTTTGACCTACCACAGCTTAC